>CM041294.1:162646546-163846546 GCA_023052935.1 Piezodorus guildinii | reverse complement strand
TGTTTTAAATAATTAAATAAATTTGGAATATATATGATATAGGTGGTTGACACCTATCAATTGCCTGCAGTCTGTTATTAGGTGTTTTATGGTTATAGGTATTGTAATATAACCATTTGTTATAATTACAGTATTTATTATTTGATTATTGTGTTAGGCAGGCTAACAATAAGATAAGTAGTAAAATTTAAATTTAAATAACAGTTCCAATTTGATTGTTTGTTTCCAAACATAGCATCCATTTTGGATGCTAAGAAAAAAGGTCACTAGGTACAAATTGGCAGGTATCTTTATACCTGGTAAGTTTTTAGTTTCAGAGAGAACTAGAAAGAGTGAGGAGCTGCTGTAGAATATGAAGAATCATTGTTAGCCTGGTTACATTTTTTTATTTTATTTATTTATTTAACGCACTTTATGCTACTATGGCTAATCGGACGATGCTACAGTGGGAGTCCTAAATTTTGCCTATCCAGGTTTTATTAGAATAGGGATCTTTAACGAGTACCTGACATCGCACAGGTTCGGGACCACCTTTTAACGTCCCCTCCGAAGGACGGCATAACTAAGAATTTTTTACTCCCATTAAAAAATCCTAGGACCACGTGCAGGTTTAAACCCGTGACCTTTGGCATAGGAGGCTGTTATGCTAACCACCCAGCTACAAGTGATCCCAGCCTGGTTACATATTGTTTGTATTATATTTTTTAAGTTATTATTATAATAAAAAAGTTAAATAAAAATATGTGCCTGATTGTCAAGAACCCATACCATACCCTGAGAGTATATGAATTTTAATGAAGTAAAAGTGTCTAAATTAATTTGTTCTTAAAAGAATATTTTTTAAAAAATAAGCATATTATAGTGTGTTACACTGTGCACAGTAAGGTCTTGGTGTGGGATCACTTGTAGCTGGGTGGCTAGCATAACAGCCTCCTATGCCAAAGGTCACGGGTTCAAACCTGCATGTGGTCCTAGGATTTTTTAATGGGAGTAAAAAATTCTTAGTTATGCCGTCCTTCGGAGGGACGTTAAAAGGAGGTCCCGAGCCTGTGCGATGTCAGGTACTCGTTAAAGATCTCTATCCTAATAAAACCTGGATAGGCAAAATTTAGGACTCCAACTGTAGCATTGTCCGATTAGCCATAGTAGCATAAAGTGATGTTAAATAAATAAACAAACAAACAGGTCTTGGTGTTGCATTCAGTAAATGTTGGTGGGTTATTTCATGAGTTATGAATTAGTCATAGCTTATGAAATTACTAATTATATATGATAAATGCCAGCTGAATTGGTGCAAACCAAGAGATAACAATTTTAGCGAAATAAAAGACACAGTATTTCCCTCGGTCCAGAATAACAGAAGAGAATGAAGTCTTATTTACAGGACTCTGAATATGATCTTTTGTATTTGTTAAATGATTCTTTAGTTTATTTTGGTTAGATTGACCAAGTTTTATGTTTGGTAAATCATAATCATTAGTATTATTCTTATTTTATTTGTTAAATTATGTATAAATGGTAATGCATTCTATTGTATTGGTCTATTTTTATATTATTTTTACATAGAAAGAAGAAGAAAGTAGAGTAAATTTTATTCTGGGACCTTCTGCTCCCTAAGAATAACAATAAAGTACAAAAGCTGTCTTGTGTCTGGCATAAAAATAAAAACATTACAAAAACAAACTTAAGGTTATACTTATATTATTTATAAAAATAGTAAATACGATTACTTGAACGACATACAACTACTACTTGCATTATTTATAAAGTAGTAAATACGACAATGGTACATACATGTATGACTAGATAATGCTAAACAAATGTGCATGCAGAGATCGATATAATCTCTGTATTTTAAAATGATTTAATATCATATCATCAATTGAGTTGAGGACAAAGATCTAAGCAATACCAGGGTATATATATATATATACCAGGCAGGCTCAGATATGATTTTTCACTTACTGGCTATTTTTATTGATTTATCTTTTAATTTTTGTATCAGTGACAATGTTGGGATAAACAGATGAATTTCAAAATAGTAAAAACCAGAGTTTTGATGATGAGAGTGAAACGTTGAAATAGTGATTTAATGAAAAATTTAGTTTTTGGAAGAAATTAATCAGCCCTAATATATACCTCTAATAATTATTTTTATCCTTTTCTGTTTTTCGTTTTTTTAAGATATAAAAGTCTGTTATTTTTTATTTTATTTCTTTTTATTGTTCTTCACAAGATAGAAATACTTTGTTTCATTTATACTACACAACAAAACAAAACAGTGTACCCCAACTGCATTAGGTTGCTACTTAACAAAGCATTCTCATCAATCAAATGACATAATCTTATACATATTTTAGTATAAATTTTATGAATTCACTTAACAATTTTTTCTTTATCAATAGTTTTATGTTATAGTATGTACTATAGCACTACGTTAAATGTCCATTTACAACATAATCCCTTTAAAAAAAAAAATAGATAAATAAAATTAAAAAAAAAAAAAAAAAAAAAAAAAAGCATACCTAAATAAATGACTCATATCAAATCAAATCAAAACAAAATTTAAGCTAAAATATAAGTCACATAAAAAACAGTGGGAAGCAACAGATTGTTCAATTACCACTGATAGTAGTACGGATAATTAATAGACTTCGTGGATCAAAGAATGGAACAGGAAAAAATAAAAATTAGTGGTAATCAAAGAGGAGATTCGGAAAACATCAGAGAGGAAAAACCTGCGTGAAGAAGTGGTTCCAGCCAGGATAAGAAGCGGACATACAGCTACCTACATACAGATAGGTCTGTACCCTCCGACCTGCAGACTTGCGAGGCACCTCCTTCTGTGCAATGTGGAGCACACCATTCTACACTGCGAAGGCCTCCAGCGGTGAAACAACATGTTATGGAATTGACACCTGACTGGAAATAGCTCTTGGAAACAGTGAAGCATGCGTTAAAAAACTAGACAAGTTTTTAAAAATGTCAGATCTTTAATTTGATTTAAAACATTATGTCATTCAATCTAATATTAATCATAATTGTCTCATAAATGTTATCCTCTTAAAAATGCTATACTAACATTGTGAAAAACAACCAACTATGTATGTTATTAGCTAATGACCGTTAATGGGTAGTTGCTTTATATAAATAAATATAAGTCACAGTATATTATAAGACAAAATTTAAAAAATATGAATAAATAAAATAAGATTCAGTAAAAAAAATTGTCTTTAATTGGTTTTATTATGGCATGAAGTATTTTATCATTATTTTTGTCAGGGCTTTTAAAGAGGGATTAATTTTTTATTTAACAAAAGCAGACTTTATTATTTTTTTTTTTTTATATAAATTTTCTAATATTATTATTATTAATATATTATCCAATTGAATTTACCACTTTGAATCACGATACAACTTTATTTTTTATTTAATAAATAGTGTTTTATAAAATATTAATTTATTTAAAGTATTCATCATCAGTTAGGTATATTGTTTTTTTTATGAAGTTCTTCATCAGATTTATATTCTTTATATATGATTTATTGGAACAATAATTTAATAATTACTAGTTATTTATTGATTTTTATTTATCAAATTCACAATGTACATAATATAAAAGAAAGTTGTTCAAGCATTAGCTTTTTTAAACTTAAAAATTTAAAATTGTTCCCATTGAAATAAATAAAGAAATTTACATAAACACTTAAAAGAGCACACATTGACTTCCATTTGTCACTTAATTACTTTATTTCATATCTGTCGACGTTTCGGGGCTGTTTCCCTATCTTCAAGACTTATTTTTTTCATTGTATAAATGCTTTTTCATATATAACCCACCATTTTATTTCATAGCACACTGCTATTTGTCCTATGAAATAAAATTATGGGTTATATATGAAAAAGCATTTATATAATGAAAAAAATAAGTCTTAAAAATGGAGAAACAGCCCCGAAACGTGACAGATATGAAAAGCTTATGAAATAAAGTAATTAAGTGACAAATGGAATTCAATGTGTACTCTTTTAAGTGTTTGTATTAAGGAAAACTTCCCAAAAAAAATTAAAAAAGAAAAGAAAAGAAATTTACATTAATCAGGAAAAAAATAACACAAAAAATCCTTACATTATCTACAAACTGAAATCGGAACAATTTTAAAATTATAAGTTTTAAAAAGCAAATGCATTAACATTTTTATATTATTTTATGTTCATTGTACATTTAATAAATAAAAATTCTTTCTATTCTATATATATGTTTTTTTATTGTTTTTGTTTAATATTTAAACAGTAATTAAAGAATTAGAATATACTATATAGCTTATTTTGATTTTACAAAATAATATAATTATTTGAATTATAATTTAGTTATTTACCTTATACAGACAAATTTGTGTTGAACGATTACAATTATTAATGAATAATCCTAGTAGATGTTTTTAAAATTAAATATTATTGTTTAAAAAAAAAAAAAAAATGATATATATATATAATCAACTCACCCAAAAATGGTATGTACTTCCATGATGAGCCTATGATTGGTAAACTTCTTGGACCAGGTATTTGTTCAAACGGTTTCGGTACATCTTTCTTGCAGTAGTGGAGAGCATTAGAACAGAAACTTCTTTTAGTAATTATTCTGTGAGCCAAAGCCATGAACTGGAAAAAAAACAGAAGTAAGGTACTATGATCTGAAATAGGATTAGGCAAGGTCAGAATTAGTAAACAAAGGAGCTGACTATGGGAAAATTAAGTTTATTTTGCTTTATTCAATTCCAGTCTCTTTCAGGAGCTATTAATAGGCACATTTTCATGTACCCCATTATAATTTTCTGTTCAATCAAAATATTAGTTAATATTATCTTCATGTTTTATTATGGAAAAAAATATTTACTATTAAAAATAAATAAATAGATATAAAGTTATATAATACTAAGAAAATATTACTCACTTCTTTGTGGGTGGACAGTTGGAATAGAACTCTTCAGGCTTTTGAACGGAAGTGTGTTATTTATTCGGATTTATGGTAATTCAAAACCCTATGCTACCTGGAAGTTACTCAATGTATAAAACATCTATCAAATGCTTATCACTCCATTATCTATGCATACCTATCCTTTACATTAAGTTTAACATATATTTTTATTTATATTTATACATTATCTAGGTTTTTGTTGTTTTTTAATCCATAATTTTAAACAAAGAAATTTCCTTAAACATTAAAAAAAAATTCGGTGCGGGCAACACACGACTTTCACTTACCTCCGTTTTTAAAATCGATTAAAGAATTTTCATATACAGTTAGAGATAAAAATGAGTGAAACTATTACAGAACTAATTACACGTAAATTGAATTTCTATAGAAACATGTGTTTTATTAAAAATCCATTACATTATTATCTAAAATAATCAGTTAGTGTTATTGGATTTTCATCACACTTTGTTAACTTTTACAAGCTTGTGTATAAGATAATATATTTTCTAAAATCTTTAGCTTTCCAATGATACATTATACATGTATACTACTGTTCTTGTGTCCAAAAATAAAAAATTGCATTAAAAAAATATTTTTTTTCTATTTTCTTCTTTTGTTGGATATCAAATTCGTTTAACTTATATATTTACCTGTTTTTTATCAATGGTAATAAAATGATATGGTTATTTTCATAGAATATACAAAATTAAAGGTACTTTAGAGGAAGAAAATTTAAAATATCTGCATTTAAGTCCCGTCAGACTATTTCAAACAGAATGAAACCTACATTATATCAAAGCCTATTAAATTTTACATCGATATAGTGAGTTTAATCCAAATCGTTTGAGCTGTTTTTGAGAACATCGTAAAAAGGTGCTAAATGCATGGGATAAAGTAGGACTTCCGGTCAGACGATTTTAGTGAAAAATTGGCTGTAACATCTCGGGCGTATATTAATCGTAAATATGAAATTTCAGTTCCGTACGACTTTTCGTTTTTGCGCTAGAGTTACCACACAGACACACACACTCAGACCTTTTTGCGGGACTTTGTTATTGGAACTCAGGGGACCCTAAAATTTATATTTCCGTTGAAAACTGGAAATTCGAAAATTTTCACGATCGCAATACTTTCCTTACTATATATAGTGAGTGAAAGTAAAAATCTGGTGCGGGCAACACACGACTTTCACTTACCTAGGCTGTTAAAATCAATTTAAGAACTATCAAATAAACTTAAATTTAAAGCTAATTTAAATAAAAAGTTTTTTCAGTTTCGTTGGAAACAAAGGATTTATATTAAATAATAAAACAATATCAAATTGTTACGTATAATATCAGTGATAATTTTATGTCCTATTTGTCACTTTACAGTAGCTTTTTTAAAACTTTGTATATTTGTTTTTACTTTCACTTACTATATATAGTAAGGGAAAGTATTGCGATCTTGAAAATTTCGAATTCCAGTTTTCAACGGAAATACACGTTTTAGGGTTACCTGAGTCCAAATAACCAAGTCCCGCAAAAAGGTGTGTGTCCGTGTGTGGTAACTCCGGGGCGGAAACGGTAAGTCCTATGTAACTGAAATTTCATATTTAAGACAACTATACGCCCGAGACGTGACAAAACTTTTCTCATCAAAATGAGCTTACCAGAAGAGGCACTTTATACCATGCATTTTGCACCTTTTTTCGATTTTCTCAAAAACGGTTCCGACGATATTGATTAAACTCGCTATATCAATGTAAAATTTTATATCATTTAGGTTTCATTCGGATTAAAATGGTCCTACAGGGCTTAATTGCCGATATTTTAAATTTTCTTCCTCGAAAGTACCTTTAATTTTGTCGATTCTATAAAAATAACTATATTATATTGTCACCACTGATGAAAAACAGGTAAATATATAAATTGAATGAATTCGATACCCAACTAAAGGAGAAAACAGAAAAAATATTTTTTTGATGCAATTTTTTGTTTTTCAACATAAGAACAGTAATATGCATGTATGATATACCGTTGGAAAGCTAAAGAATTTAGAAAAATATTATCTTATAATCAAGCTTTTAAAAGTTAATAGAGAGTGATGAACAGAAGGTAAAACTAACTGATTATATAAGATAAAATAATCAAGATAATATAATAGATTTTTTAATAAAACACATGTTTCTATATAAATTTAATTTAATTGATTCTTTAATGGTTTCATTCATTTTTATCTCTAACTGTATTTGAAAATTCTTCAATCGATTTTAAAAACGGAGGTTAGTGAAAGTCGTGTGTTGCCCGCACCAGATTTTTTATGTTATACAGTATATTATACATCTATGTTGCTGTTCTTGTGTTAAAAAAAAAAAAAAAAAATTACTTAGAAAAAAAATTCTTGCTCTTTTCTTCTTTAGTTGGTTATAAAATTCGTTTAGCTTTCATATTTCGCCGCTTTTCATCAATCTTAACAAGATGATAATGGATAATTCTTCTGAATCATTAAAATTAAAGGTACTTTAGAGGAAGAAATTTTAAATTATTAGCATTTAAGCCATGGCATATTATTTCAATCAGAATGAAATATATTTTATATTAAAGCCCATTAAATTTTAATCGAAATTTTATCGAGTTTAATCATATTTAATTTTATCGAGTTTAATTTGTTAGAGCCGTTTTTTAGAAAATCGTAAAAAGATGCTAAATACATGATATAAACTGGCTCTTCTGGTTAGGTGATTTGGATTAAAAAGTCGCTGTAACATCTCGGGCGTATAGTTGTCTTCAATATGAAATTTAAGTAATGTTTTTAGGCATATCATTTTGTTAGCATTGATAAATAACGGCTGAATATGCAAGTTGAGCCAATTTAATAAACGACTAAAGTTCAACTAAATGGGAATTTCATGAAAACTATATTTTACTTTTTATATGTATTTTAAATAGTTAACCCGCAGGTTGTTGTTGTTGTTTTGGTTTTAAGGGCAAAAAACTGCGAGTGGTTATTATTGCCCAAAACATCTTCAGAAGACAATAAACTTACCTATGATGAAGAGAAAAAAAAAAATAATAAAAAAAAAAAATAATATAAATTAAAAAAAAGATAAATAAATAAAAATTGTGAGTAAAATATCAAAAATTGCGTAAAATGCCTGAATGTGTTAAATGAGGTGATGTCAACGAATGTTCTTCACCAATTGAATGACACCTTCGACGGCCCGATCACTATCGCTCAATGCCTCCGAGACTTTACGTGGTACGCAACATTTTACAAATTTCCTACTGTAACGAGGACACTCTTCAAAAATATGACTTACTGTGAGAGTCAGTTTACACAGTTGACATCGAGACGGTTCCCTTCGTGCCATGAGGTGCTCATGAGTGAGACGGCAGTGTCCTATCCTCAGGCGGCGATAACTACCTCTCACGCCTGCACTTTCTTGATGATGAGACCCAGCAGCTGATGGTCGGTTTCACATTTTTCAATTTGTTGTTTTCAAGAGCGGTCCAAGACTGTTGCCATTCATCTATGATCTTCGCGTTTATTGGCTGAAACAGCTCAGATGATGAAATAAAAGAGGGCGTTATTTCTTCTAGTGAATGTGCCTCTGTTGCTGCTCTGTCGACTTCCTCATTCCCTGATATTCCGGAATGACTGGGAATCCAAAATAATTTTTTATTTTTTTTTGAAGAGTCCTCCAACTGTTTGATTGCGAAGTGGACCTCCTGTACAATAGGGTTTGCTGAGAATGGATTTAAAATGGCTCTGATAGCACTGAGCGAGTCAGAACAGATGATTACTGACTTTTCTAATGCTGTTCTAGCTAGATGAACTGCTTTTAGAATAGCTGTCAATTCGGCAGTAAAAACACTACAAGTACTATCAAGTTTGCACTTGTGAGTTTGGTCACCGTCTAATACAGCGTTAACCCGCAAGTTCTTTTTTTTTTTTCTTTTTTTTTTTTTTTGAGAAAATAGTAAAAATGTGCAAAATGCGTGATATCAACTGGCTCTTCTAAATCACTGATTTCGTAGGAAATTTGCTTTAACATATCCTGCAGCAGATCTCTTATTTTCTTCCTGATTCAACGGAAAACGGTCATTTAACTATATAGTTCAAATTATATATTTATCCGTTTTTTATCAGTAGTAAATAGATGATATGGTCATTTTTATAGATTCTAAAAAATCAAAGGTACTTTAGAGGAAGAAAATTTAAGATATTTGCATCTAAGCCCTTTCAGACTATTTCAATCAGAATGAAACCTACATGATATTAAAGCCGATTAAATTTTACATCGATATAGGGAGCTTAATCAAAATCGTTGGAGCCGTTTTTGAGAAAATCGTGAAGAGGTGCAAAATCCATGGTATAAAGTGGCTCTTCTGGTTAGCTGATTTTGATGAAAAAGTTGTTGTGACATCTCAAGCGTATAATTGTCTTAAATATGAAATTTCAGTTTCATAGGAGATTTCGTTTTCGTACTAGACTTACCACAAACACGGCAGGACGGACACACACACACAAGACCTTTTTCGGGACTTGGTTATTTGATTCAGGAGAAGTAACGTGTATTTCCGTTGAAAACTGAAATTCGAAAATTTTCACGATCGCAATACTTTCCCTTACTATATATAGTAAGTGAAAGTAATTATATGAATTGACATACTTTATCTGAAATGTTCAATATTTCCAAACATTTAGAATGATGTATGTTAGAGAACTGTAGATTTAATATGTTCTTATCAATTAGTAATTTGGTGTTGAAGGTATGAAACCTTATTGGTCATTAGCGCCTTTTATTTTTTAATCTGCTAAAAAAGTGATAATTAATAAATAATAATAAGAAAACGAAATAGAAATAGTAAAATAAAAATGTTGGAGAAAGGGTAGAAGACTAACTTATCATGAAAGTAAAGTAAGTTAAGAATATAATTAGATAATAAAGAAGTTAGAGGTAGCAATAATTAAAATAATATTTATATTAATTTGGACGAGAACCGATGTGTTCAAAATGGTATGCCAATTGGCCATATAGATAAGACAGCATATATGACAATATAAATGATAACAGAAGATAAGGCAGCATATATGATAATACAATACAGATAAGACGAAATAATTTATTAGTAATAGTAACGATAGTGATCATGGAGATATTGATACATCAGGAGATCTATGATAAGTAGAAAAAACGAAAAGGAAATAAAGACTAGCATCTTGAAAACCATTGAAAAATTATAACTCTTTTCAGCGATTATTTTTCATTCCAATAAAATTTCCTGATTCCAGAAAACTTTACATTTTTTCTCTTTGTTCACCTTTCTTGATCTCGATAATCTTTTAGAGTTTTATCCATCTTCAATAACAACCGAGTTTTGGTGGAATTTCATCTATTATAATTTGTTAAATATGTAGATCAACTTTTTTTTTTTTTCTGCTTATCACACTTTACTGGTTCTAAAACTCTATTTTATTTTGTATTACATATTATGTTCTACATCTTCAAAAATAACTGAGTTATTGAATTAAATAACTTTTAATGGGCCACCATTTAAAAATCTGGTGCGGGCAACACACGACTTTCACTTACCTCCGTTTTTAAAATCGATTTCCAAATACAGTTAGAGATAAAAATGAGTGAAACCATTAAAGAATTAATTAAATTGAATAAATATGGAAATAAAAACTCTAATATATTATTATCTAAAATAATCAGTTAGTTTTATCGGCACTGTCCTCACTACATACGCCGATGACACATGTGTGTTATCTGTAAACAATGACCCAACTATTGCTTCCCAAACTCTTCAGTCTCACATTGTTTCCATTGAACAATGGTGTCAAAAGTGGAGGATCAAAATAAATCCTACTAAATCCCACCAAATTACCTTTACCCTGCGCCGCAAACCAATGTCTGCCTGTCCCACTATATCCTTTGGCAATATTCCACTCACCTCAGTTGAACAGATCCGATACCTTGGACTGCATCTTGACAGACGACTTACTTGGAATCCTCACACTAGACTGAAACGACAAGAAACAGCTCGCAGATATCGCTTATTACAACATTTACTTGACAAACATTCAAAACTTCCCACCTACTACAAAAAACTAATTTATATTACCATACTTAGGCCTATTTGGACATATGGAATTGAACTATGGGGATCCACCAAGCCATCAAATTCCTCACGCATCCAATCCTTGCAATCCAAAATCCTCCGAAAGATCCTAAATGCCCCTTACTTTGTCACCAATAAAATAATCCACAAAGACCTGAATATCCCATTAGTTGCAGACTTAGCCCGAATTAGATATACTTCCTTTCACTCCAAATTACCACTCCACCCAAACCCACTTGTCCGCAATATCTCATCTCCTTCTATTCCTGATCATCCTCCGAGGCGGCTGAAACGACGATGGCCTCGAGACCTTCTTGTCTGAAAAACCTTTGAAGTGCTACCAATGGGTAGATTCTTCTCAGCCTATCATGTCCATATCTCATGTGTGAACATCACATTTACTTGATGTATTTTTTGTGTTAATACAGTTGTAAATATCTCTATAATAAATAAAAAAAAAAAAAAAAAAAAAAGTTTTATCGGCCTTTTTATCTCTCTTTATTCAATTTTACAAGCTTGTTTATAAGATAATATATTTTCTAAAGTCTTTCTCTTTCAAACGGTATATTATACGTCTATATTACTGTTCTTATGTTCAAAAACAAAATTGGCGCGCTGTGCTTCATTGACAAGCACCCACCGGGAACCCAAAAAACAGTTAGTTTTATCGGGTTTTCATCTCTCTCCATTACCCTTTACAATTCCGTGAATCAGATAATAATTTTTCTAAAATCTTTAGCTATCGAACGGTATATTATACATCAATATTACTTTTGCTGTGTTCAAAAACACAAACAATGCATAACAAAATATGTGTTCAGTTTTCTCCTTTAGTTGTTTATCAAATTCGCTCAACGTGCATATTTAGCTGTTAATTATCAATGCTAACAAGATAATATAATTATTTTTATAGAATCTACAAAATTAAAGGTACTTTAGAGGAAGAATATTTAAAATATCTGCATTTAAGCCCCATCAGACTACTTCAATCAGAATAAAACCCACATTACAATTTACATCAATGTAGCGAGTTAAATCAAAATCGTTAGAGCCGCTTTTGAGAAAATCGTAAAAAGGTGCTAAATGTATAGTATAAAGTGGCTCTTCTGGTAAGCTCATTTTAATGAAAAAGGTTTTGTAACGTCTCAGGCGTGTATATGTCTTAAATATGAAATTTCAGTTTCATAGGACTTACCGTTTCCGCCCAGGAGTTACCACACACAGACACACGGACACACATACACCCAGACCTTTATACTTATATACTTGGTTATTTAGACTCAGGGGACCCTAAAACGTGTATTTCCGTTGAAAACTGGAATTCTAAAATGTTCACGATCGCAATACTTTCCCTTACTATATATAGGAAGTGAAAGTAAAATTAATTTCAATTTTGTAGATTCGGAAGTATTAACCATATCATCTTGTTAACATTGGTAAAAAACGGCTAAATCTACATGGTGGACAAACTTTGGTAACCAAATAAAGGAGAAAATAGCAAACATGTTTTTTTATTACATAAGAATAACAACATAGGAGTATAATATACTGTTGGATAGCTAAACATTTTAGAAAACATGTTATCTTATATACAAAGTTGTATTAGGTGATGAATAATGAAAAATAGTCATGCCCAGCCTACTCCTCCTACCGCTCAACCATCATACCAGCCATAGCCCAGTTAACACCTTCAAACTTCAGACTATATCTCAAAAATATATCTTCTGAAAACACTAAAAAACTGTACTTTTACACCAGAGCAAGTCTAAATTTAAGAGGTTTAGTGATAGATCACTAACTCAAAAAATGTATCTTAATTTATTTATTATGATTTTGTTTTGTTTTTGAAGTCATAACAAATGGATATATATATTTGTTGCTAATTATTATTGTTTATTTTTTTTTATTGTGACTGAATATAATTTATTTTTTATTGTACTCATATATGACTATGTACATATATTTATTATTATTATTATATACATATATATGTATGTGTGTACGTATATATATATATGTTTTCTTTAGTTTGTTACACCAAAAAGTTGAAAACTGTATATAAAAATATGATTTATGTACACACTCCTATTGTATGGGGACATCCCCGATTGCAACAAAAGTATATTCTATTCTATTCTATTTTAGTCTCAGAGGACCCTAAAACGTGTATTTTCGAGTCGTTTTCATTTTTAATATGGAATTTCCTGATTTTCCTTTCTTATTTTGGATTACAAATGTTTGACCATTGTCCGAAGAGTTAATGGAATATTTTATCATGGAATCATTGGCAACACTGCTAAATTCATTTTCGGTATTCAATAGATACCTAATATTTCAACTCTACGTGTCATTCCTTCTTGGAACTATTTTTAAGGGAACTAAAAATAACAATGATTCTATTATCGATTATATTTGTAGTACGCTATACCTTCAGTCCAAACATTTTTTTTTTTTTTTTTTTTTTTTTTTCAACAAGCTATTAATGTTTATCAGTTCAGAAAAACAAACTTCAATGGATTTGACCTTGTAGAATCTCGTTTCTATTAAATGTCTTATCAGGTCAACTATGCTATTTGTACAGGAGTTTTTTTTCGTAAAAAAAAAAAAAAAAAAAAAAAAAAGAAAATGGAAATTATTAGTTGTATTTTGTTCTATCTTTACTACCTTAACTAGTTTAATATTAATTAAGTATTTCTTTATTATATATAACCTGTACCTCTACAACCCAGTGTCCCTGGGTTCAGTACTTAAAGAGATCTTTACTGTTTCACGCCCAACGGACATGCAAGGAGATGTTTAGATCTAGATTACACTCGGCAGCTGGTATTTCCCCAATTTTGGCTACCCACTTTATAAAGGTTGGTTGTGTCCCAGGAGGGTTTCCATACGAAACTATATTCTGGGACAAGGTTCCCAAATAATAAATACATTTGAAGAAATAAAGATACATGGTTGAGGAACATTAAAAAAACTATATACTATAATAATATAATATTATAAGTATATACAATTATGTTTAAATAATCAAAAGAGAGAGTGAACAAATAAGTATAATCATTTTTATATGTACATATGAGATTAATAAAAATAAAATTAAAATCTTACAACCATTGATTTCAAAGAGCATTAACATTTTATCAACTTACTTTAATTGTAAGTTTGCTAAAATTGAGAATTGAAGTGAGTTTTCTTCTTCTTGCAGCCACATTAATTTTGATATAAAAATTTTCAGAAACTCACATTTTAATAGAGTAATGGTAATTGATCTAAAAAATGGTTGGAATTAGAATTCCTTGACCTTGCTAAATATGATAAGAAAACCGTGCCTGATCTAACTAAGTCAATGGATTTTTTTTTTTTTAAACGTAAGAAGACCAAAATAAAAGTTTAAAAGTTATTTATTTATTAGTCTCCATAGTTAAATATTGTTTACACGTAGTTAATAATATAAATACATTTGTTAAATTCACAGAAATAATAAATAAAAGTTTAAAACAAATTTCATAATTACATACTTTCTTATTATAGTGCCATAAATAAATAAAAGTCCTTTGAATATTCGCTTTCTTTACGAAGTTAATCAACAAGGAAAGATATTTCTCAGAGGGAGAATAGGCAAATATATATATATATATATATATACATAACTTAGCAATTAACAAAATAAAGGCTTTAGTTATCAGTAATGTTGTATTAAGAAGGTTATGATGACTGTTATCTCGCGTCATATTCTTCCAAAAAGTACTACATACATATTATATTATTTAAAAATCAAGGAAAAAATGCAATCATATAGAAAAATAAATTGTTAACACAGTAAAAGACCAACTTTAGATTTTAATTTTTTAAAATAATCACGTAAATTGGTCCAATAATAAATAAATGACAGATTGTTGCGTTTCCTGTAAAGTTGTCTAAAGTGGATATAGTACCTTTTGGAAATCAACGTATTAATTTAGAAAAGGTGGATGATAAAACCAGTTGTAGTGTAATAGTGGTGAATCGGGCAATAAAATTGTCTAAAGTGGATATAGTACCTTTTGGAAATCGACGTATTAATTTAGAAAAGGTGGATGATAAAACCAGTTGTAGTGTAATAGTGGTGAATCGGGCACTAAAATCTTTTTTTTTCGTCACAAAATGAATATTAAGTAAAATAATGTATGATTTTTTAAAAAAAGGCAGAAACATTCCATTTCTCAGCGCTAGCTTCTTCGCTTGAAGACTTTAGCTTGAACAAGAATGACAGAGGAAACTCCGTAGAGCAAGGCCAGGACTCCGGCTGCTATCAGCTGATCCGAAACGTCTCTGAAAAAATATCAATTATATGAATATAGGGAGAAGAATTATCGTATTGTAATAAGTAAAGTGGTTGAAAAAAAAAAATAAATAAATAAATAAAAAAAAAATAATAATGTCAGAGTAAGTTGTCTGGCGTATGCTGATGATCTGGCCCTCATGGCGGAATCTGCGGATGAAGTAGTAGAGCAGCTAAATACCCTGAAAGAAATTGCCGAAAGAGTCGGTTTGCAGATATCTTTCGAAAAGATCAGAGTTGATGACTACGGATCGAAACTTTCAGGAAAAAACATTTAAAACAAAGTATGGAGAAATCAGGGTCACCAATAGCTTCAGATATCTGGGAGAGATTATTTGTAATAATGGGTCCGGAGAAAGGGTGTGGAGGAGAGGCTGGTCAAGATGGAAATACTCAGCTTTGCCACCAGTGGTCTATACAGTAAAACGCTTTCAATAAGAGCGAAAATAAGGCACTATAACACCGTTGTCAAACCGGTTATTATGTGTGGAATGGAGACCGCTTCTCTTCCTAGCTTAAGGAAACTTTTGGGAAATTGAGAGGAAGATCTTAAGGAGGATTTATGGGCCAGTAAAGTTACCAGAGGGATATAGGCTGAGGCCTACCAGAGAACTTTACTAAGAAATGGATGGCCTGGAAACGGACATTGGGTTAAGGAGACTGCGTTTCTACGGGAATGTGGTAAGGATGAGCCCGAACAGAATAAATAAAGAAATCTTTGAAAAAATGTGGGGATATAAAAAATACATTCAGCAGATGAGGAATGAGACAGTGAGGTTGGGAATCTCAACACAGGATTGTGTCAATAGAGATGAATATAGGGAAAAATTAAGGAAGATAAAGGTCCTTGTGGGTGCCAAAGAGGTAAGAAAGGGGAGACTATGGAGCGAGGAACAGAGAAGAGTCCAGTCTGAGAGAATGAACAAAAGGTGGGAAGAGAGAAAAAGAGTGAAACGTGTGGGCAAAGTTAGAGGGAAATGATATTTGCGTGGTCTTTGGTTTCGCGTAAAAAAAAAAAAAAAAAAAAAAAAAAAAAAAAAAAAAAAAAAGTGATTGAAAAGTAATCTTTAAAACTATGGTGCGTACGACACACGAATTTTACATACCTCACTATTTAAATTCACTTTTAGGACCTTTAGTTAAAGTTTATGTTAAGTTTATTAATAAGTTCATTAATAAATTACACATGAATAAGGAAAAAGTATTATTTTTGTGTAATACTTTTCGGGCTAAATTTCCTTAATCAGGGCTAAGGAAAAACAAGATACAACCATTAAAATCAAAAGAAAAAAATATTAATAAGTTGACAGCACAACAATAAGATAACATTACTATTATATATACTGGCTTCAAAACAATATGAACCGAATTAGTTATTGGGCAGCAGCCAACAGGCTTAAATGCAGAGAAGACAAAGGCGATAGTAATAGGTTGGAACCTCCTTGGATTGGAATACTCTCCTTAAAACCCTTTCAATTCCAACACTGTTCCTCAATAATATTCCAATATAGTTTCACCAAACCGTTAAAAACCTCGGGATCATCCTCGATCAAACTCTTTCCTGAAAAAAAAATATCTCCCAAATCTCTCGACGCACCATATTCACCTTAAAACTCCTAAATCGCCTTCGTCGCCTCCTTTCACATGAAACCCGTTGGCTTCTGGTATGTTAATATTGAATACCAACTTGAATAAGTTGGTTACCTCTCCCCAAGTTAAACCGGAACAGAAGCTCAACATTGTCAATCAGTATTTGTTCCCGGGGCTTGTATATCCTCTCCAGACTGCGCCCCTTACAAAGATACGTCCTGCAGTGTTAGAAGGTTGATACAAATGTTCGCAGGAGTATCAAGGCAATTGTCGGATTGCCGGCTGACACCGCTACAGCAAAGTTGTACGCACCTCGGAGATTTCGAGGTCTAGGACTGGTCTGTTGTCAATGGGAGGCTCCACTACAACATTGGTCCAAGGCCTAGCGACTGTCTAATGTCACGGATGCCCTGTTCCAGTCTGTCTTTCGGTATGATGAAGAAATCGCTGAATGCGCCGAAAGACTAGAGGTTGAGCAGGGCGACAGAAGTGTGAAAGCTCTACGACAGTCGCTTCGGGAAAAGGCGTTTGACGGATCAGTTAGGTACGCAGACATCGTTGCATTCCCGAAGAACGGAACTACTGCAATGATCCTGGACCCTACCGTCCGATATGAGACTAATGACCTCGATCAAGCAGGTGTAGTGGAAAGGGAGAAGAGAGCCTATCTACGAGAAATGCATCCCTTTCCTAAAAGAAAAGTTCCGCGAGACATTTGGCAAGAGACAGATCTCCGTTAGAGGTCTATGGTTTGGATCTCGCGGACCGATCCCTGGAAGCACAAGGAGATTTTTGGAAGACCTGGGTGTCGATATAGGAGATATAGCGGTGTTAGCAGAAAATGTGAATTTTGGACTCCCAGGAGATTATCCACCATCACCTGTATGGCAATTAAATGCTGAATGCGTTAAATGCGCACCAAAGGTCTAAATTTAAATATAGTAGTAGAGGGAAACAAAATAAAATAATGTAAATAGCTAAAAGAGAAAAAAAAAATTGTAAATATTATAAATTTGTATTAGAATAGGAAAAAAAAAATTAAAATGTATGTAAAATATGTCCAAGTGATTGATAAGTATGCTGTGTTATATAAGCAACCCGATGTATTTGGGCAGCATTGCCAAATAAATAACGCATTTCTCTCTCTAATATTCCCCTACTTTGAGTACTGCTGTACGGTGTATGAGGGTGTCTCCGGGGATCTTAAAGCAAAACTAAAACGGTTATTTAACTGCTTCATTCGCTTCATCTTTGGGATATCCAGGGACACTTCTGTTACCAGATTCTACGAGGAGTTGAAGTGGCTTTACCCTTCCTACCGTTGTAAGTACTTTCTGCCTTCCTTCCTCTTCCAAGTTCTCTAATCTCGCCGCCCATCCTTTATCTCAGATATGTTTTTATACGAATCCACCGTCAATTCCCGTAACACTCGATCGCGGCCTTCAGACCTGTAAATAACGCCCCATCGAACCGTAGCTTTCGACAGATCCTTTCTGCGATTTCCTCAAAAACGGATCAAAGGCTTTTCATAAAACTCGCTGAATTTATGTATAATTTAGTAGGCATTAATATCATGTAGGTTCCATTCTGATTGAAAAGGGCTGACAAGGCTTAAATTCCCGAATTTAGAAATTATTTCCTCTAAAGTACCTTCAGTTTTGTAGACACAAAAAAATTAATTATATCATCTTAGTAGCATTGATAAAAACGGCTAAATATTATAGTGGAAGGAATTTGATAATCTAATAAAGGAGGAAAGAGGTAACATGTTTTTTTAGGTAATAGGTGTGTCGTTTGTTTATTCGTTTAACTTTACGCAACTGAGGCTAAACGGACGATGCTCTATTAGGAGTACTAAATTTTGCCTATCTTAGTTTAATTAAGATAGGGATCTCTATCCAGTACCTGACGCCTCACAGGCTCGAAACCACCATCTAACGTCACCTCGGAAGGACAGCATAACCTAGGACTTTTTACTTCCTTTGAAAAATCCTAGATATTAGGCAAGTCGTGTGTTGCCGGACCAGATTTTTATTTTTATTGGGTTGTTTCACATGAAATGTCCGTTTTTATAGTTTCTGAAATACATAAAGGATTTTGCAGGTCTCTGTTGTTTTTTTCCGAATGGTTACATATTTAAAGTAAACAGTTACGTCCGTAATAGACAACGATGTCCTCAAACATATAGTAGAAGGAAACCCCTACCAAACAGTTAAATGACTCTCAGCACAACTAAATGCAAGTGCATCTACCGTTTCCAGACATTTAAAGTGTATTGAGAAAGTAAAAAAGCTCGATACAGGGTACCTCATGATCTCACTGAGCGGCATGTTTCAAAGCATACCGTGCAAAAATTGAAAGAACTGGGCTACGAAGTTCTTCCGCACCCACCATATTCTCCTGACTTTCAGTTCGGGGATAAAAAAGTTGGTGTCACGTTGGGAAAAATGTGTAGAAAAAGAAGGTAAATACTTCGAATTAAATTATCTTGTTTTCATATCGTATTTTTAATAAAAATCCTTTACCTTGAAAACGGACATTTCATGTGACACAACCCAATACTTCCGATAATTCATATATCCTTATAATTCTTGTTGATCTATAGGTCCCTTGAAATACGAATTATCGGGATTCTATTGTATAAGATTAATGAGCTGATATATTACCTGACATAGCCGTAGGATAAGCATATCACGATGGACATCCTGGCGTAGCTGCTGATCCCGAGGAGAGTGGTGATGACGGCCAGCCCGAAGATGACGGCGCCGCCTGCCCTGTGGTAGGGCATCAGGGCTGCCCGTCGGTCGTCGTCCAGCTGGGGGTACAGGAAGCTGAAGAATCCGCCCAGCCACTAGCAAGGAACAGAACTTGAGAGCGCGAGCTCAGCTCCATAAATAACATTATATACATTTTAAAGCTTATAATTAAGATGGTGTTCCTTTCGTGTGCTTATAAAGTTCTCTCTAACGTCCTATGCGAGAGATCAGTTCCTCATCCCGAGAGGGAGTTAGGGAAATATCAAGCGGGATTTAGACGAGGGAGGTCCATATTGTACTGACTGCTTTCACTGGGGCACAAGTAAACAAAACTGATACGCCTCGTGAAAATGTGCAGTATAGGTAGGAAGTGACTACTCGGAAGACTTTAATACAAACTTGCATAGAATGTAGTGCTTATGTCCGGAGCCAACCCTATGCAACCCTTCTTAACAGTATGTTTCAGCTTCTAAGGTACGCTGGCGACTTTGATATTGCTGCCAGATCGGAACGTACACGAAAGAGACGTTCTTAGCCATAGAAGAAAAAGCAGCAAATAAACTTGGATTACACATTAATGAAGCTAAGGCCGAGTTCATGAGGGTCGGAGGAGATGGATCAGGGACCAGTACCTTTATGGCAGGACCATATAACTTCGAAAAGGTAAGCTGTTTTGTCTACTTCGGGTCTGAGATTAACTCCTACATCTCTCGAGAAGTCATAAGGATATCAATGGCCAGAAGGAGCTACTCTGGGCTTTCGAGACAGCAAGATCACTTTCTACAAAACCTTGGTTCGCCCTGTTTTAACTTATGGATCTGAAGCATGGGCCTTTAAGAAGCAGGATGAATACAGACTTCTGGTCTTTGAAAGATAAATCTTGAGAAGGATTTTTGGTCCTGTTAGTGAGGATGGAATTTGGAGACGAAGCCGAATTCGCTGGTCTTTATAAAAATATGGATCCGACCAGGTTTATTAAGAAAGGACGACTTCGATGGGCCGGGCACGTCGCACGTATGGATGATTCGGCGATACCATGGCAAATGCTGACTTGAAAGATGCATGGGTAAAGAAAGTTTGGTAGGGCAAATGTAAGATTACAGCGTTCAGTGGCAGCTGACGCTCGGGCTCTACTGTGAGTCCGAAACTGGAGAGCTGCTGCAGCTGATCGAATGGACTGGCCATGGCTTTTGGAGGAGGCTCTGTAACAGTGTTGGGATGTAGCGCCATCTATGTGTATGTGGAAGATTAGGATTAGAAAGATCTAAAATAAAAATAAAACCTGTACCTATACAACCCCTGTAGGGTTTTGGACTCAGAAATAATACTATATTAAGAATGAAGGTTTATGTAGACGGTATTGATGAATAAGCGTTACCTGTAAGGCGAAGAGACTGAAGGTGATGATTCCGATGACCCCGTGGAGCGTGAAGGTCGGGCTATGCTTGAGGATGGCGATGAGGGCGACAATAGTGGTGAGCAGTGCGCTCGCGTTCACCGCCATGTGCACCATCTTCACGATCCAGCGGTCCACGAACGTCAGGACGCGGAAACCTGAAATCGCTGCAAACAAAAAGTTCCTTATACGATGCAGGTCAATCTGAGGCTAAGGCGATATCGGTGCTGGTTCATTACATTAGGAAATTAAATTAAACGTTTCTTTATTCTGTGACCAAGTCCCTTCAGAACAAAAGCAGTTATGCAAATAGACAAGCAACATTTTCATCAAAATGAGCTTACCAAAAGAGCCACTTTATACCATGCATTTTGCACCTTTTTACAAGTTTCTCAAAAACGGCTAAAAGCCAACTAAAATTTTAAATATTTAGGATTTAGGAGCTCCTTCCCACTGAAATAATTGTATGAACGGATCCGCGAATTTTACTTTCACTTACTATATATAGTAAGGGAAAGTATTGCGATTTAGGGTCCCCTGAGTCCAAATAACCAAGTCCCGCAAAAATGTCTGTGTGTGTGTGTCGTAACTCCCGGGGGAAACGGTAAGTCCTATGAAACTGAAATTTCATATTTAAGACAAATATACGCCCGAGACCTTACAAAACCTTTTTCATCAAAATGAGCTTACTATATTTAAACCATGCATTTTGTACCTTTTTTAAATTTTCTCGAACACTGTTCCGACGATTTTGATTAAACTCGCCATTTCGGTGTAAAATTTAATGGGCTTTAATATCATGTAGGTTTTATTCTGATTAAAATGGTCTGACAGGGCTTAAATGCCGATATTTTAAATTTTCTTCTTCTAAAGTACCTTTAATTTTGTTAATTCTATGAACATGACTATATTATCTTGTTACTACTGATGAAAAACATGTAAATATATAAATTGAATGAATTCGATACCCAACTAAAGGAGAAAACAGAAAAAATATTTTTTTAACGCAATTTTTCTTTTTTGGACATAAGAACAGTAATATATGTATGATATACCGTTGGAAAGCTAAAGATTTTAGAAAAAATATTATTTTATACACAAGCTTTTAAAAGTTAATAGAGACTGATGAAAAGTCTAAAACTAACTGATTATTTTAGTTAATAATATAATCGATTTTTTATTAAAACACATGTTTCTATTTCCATTCTAATTCCATTTAATTAATTCTTTGATGGTTTCACTCATTTTTATCTGTTACTGTACTTGAAAATTCTTTAATAGATTTTAAATACGGAGGTTAGTAAAAGTCGTGTGTTGCCCGCACCAGATTTTTTTTAGTTGGGAACCACTGCCGTAAAGGGTACAGAAAATCCGTAGCGTGGTTTAGAAAGAGTCAGCGGAGACCGAGAAAAGAGATACCGTTTTATTTATATTGAGATGGGTATTGATATTGCATTAAGTTTTATAGTAGTCGGAAGTATGAGTCTTTCTATTTGTAAATATTATTGATTTTGTGTTTAATCCACATTGATTCCAATACTACGTAGTTTTAGTAAAAGCTTCTATTAGTCTCTCTGTTAGGGCCTTTTCACACATACACGGCTGCCGTCCAAACAATTTATAATCCTAGGCTTATCAGCCGGCCCAACGGTCGTTGAGATAGGAACATGGAGCTTTCACACATACACGGCTGCCGTTGGGACGGTTTATAATCCCTTTATAGCCGTGTAGCGACCGGATAGAAAAAACAGCCGTTTATACAGTCGTTGAGATAGGAACATAGTTGGAGCTTTCACACATGCACGGCTGCCGTTGGGACGGTTTATAATCCTCTTTATAGCCGTGTAGCGACCGGATAGAAAAAACAGCCGTTTATACAGTCGTTGAGATAGGAACATAGTTGGAGCTTTCACACATGCACGGCTGCCGTTGGGACGGTTTATAATCCTCTTTATAGCCGTGTAGCGACCGGATAGAAAAAACAGCCGTTTATACAGTCGTTGAGATAGGAACATAGTTGGAGCTTTCACACATGCACGGCTGCCGTTGGACGTTTATAATCCTCTTTATAGCCGTGTAGCGACCGGATAGAAAAAACAGCCGTTTATACAGTCGTTGAGATAGGAACATAGTTGGAGCTTTCACACATGCACGGCTGCCGTTGGGACGGTTTATAATCCTCTTTATAGCCGTGTAGCGACCGGATAGAAAAAACAGCCGTTTATACAGTCGTTGAGATAGGAACATAGTTGGAGCTTTCACACATGCACGGCTGCCGTTGGGACGGTTTATAATCCTCTTTATAGCCGTGTAGCGACCGGATAGAAAAAACAGCCGTTTATACAGTCGTTGAGATAGGAACATAGTTGGAGCTTTCACACATACACGGCTGCCGTTGGGACGGTTTATAATCCTCTTTATAGCCGTGTAGCGACCGGATAGAAAAAACAGCCGTTTATACAGTCGTTGAGATAGGAACATAGTTGGAGCTTTCACACATGCACGGCTGCCGTCAAAAGGCTTATCTGCCGTGCTATTACCACTGAAACCACACGGCGCCGTGTAATTTATTTTGAATAATAATTAATTTTGTTTCAAAACAGACCAACTAATATCATTGTACTAGCATAAATTAATTAATTACGTAAATAAATGTTGAATAACTTAATTTTTTAAAATATTAATTTAATAACATTTTTTCTAGTATTCAAAACTATGATTTAAATAATTATTTCGTCACAAATCTGTAACTAAGAAATATTATTTAATTAATAACTTACTAAAATGGTAGCTTTTAATTTAAAATTGTTTTAACGAGTAATTGCAATTAATTATAATTATAACAAAAGGAAATTATCATTTTTAAATTCTTATAAAAGAATGCTTTTCAACTTCATATTTTCACTCTTACATATTATAATCTAAGTAGTAGTTTTTATTGAATTAAAAAATTTAATAGATGTTTACAAATAAAAGAAGGATAGATGAAAACCTACTTAAAGGAAAATTGTACATAAAAGAAAATTCTATAAATGAATTAATTAATATCTGCAATGCTATTTATATTTAATAATTAATAATCATAAAACTTAGTTATTTATTATTTGCTAAATTTAGTGAGGTAAACTTTTCCTTATGGTTGGAAATTTATTATCCCTTTTTATAAATAATTCAAATATGTTAAGAATTCATATTCTTTGATTGCTGAAAACTGTGAGATTAGTTCCAACGCGGGTAAGTATTCCTTCTTTAGTTAACAACAAATTGTTTTATAGTTTATATTTATCCATTTTTTTTATCTCTAAGATTGAGAAAAAGATAATTACTTAAATAAAATTAATGGTGTCAAGAGCTCCTTTTGTTGTGTAAATATGTAGGAACCTTAAATACATAACTGCCGTTTCTTTTCGCTGTTGTTACTATTTGTTTTAGAGCTACTATATCAATGCAATCGTTATTCAAGACTATTATATTAAATTAAATTAAAGATTATTATATTTTAAAGTTAGTAGAATTATCAATTATAATGATATATATATATATATATATATATATATATATATATATATATATATATATATATATATATATATTCAAACTGTTTGAATATTTAAAGATAGTAGGGTACTACAACAGAGTATAATTTAATATGATGACGCCAATGACCCCGTTGGGTAGAGGCGGATAACAAATAAAAAAAAAATATACTAACTTTAAAATATTTTATGTTTCAAACTACTAATATATTATATTATAAATATATATTTCAAATTAATACACGAATCTTCAAAGAAATTCTGATCATTACAATAAAAAGAATTACTAAATACAATTCGTTATATATTCATTATAAACAAAACTGAATATTAAACCGCATAAGGTTATTACTTATTTATAAATATTCAAAATACACAATACAAATCCAACATTACTATTGTATTTGATAATGAAACAACAATGTATTATTGTTTATCAACTCTTACATTTGTCATAAGTCAGTTCTTAATCCATAATGGAAATTGATACAGAGTATAATAAGCCCTATACTCCATTATCTCTGAATTAATTAAGGGTGTGCCCAATATAACCTTTTATTTTATTGTCTCTTAATTTTCTTAATAAGCAAACAGGCCGCTGCGAGTTGTTCGTGCTCCATTATTTAACTGAAAATTGAAAGATAAAACAACTAAAAGAAGAAAAATAAGATAAACCGCGTAGCGACCGGATGTAGCCGTGCAGCTGCCGTCACGGCACATTTCCCTATCTCGGCAACTATAAGTGGACGGCAGCCGTGTATGTGTGAAAGGGGAGGGGATTAACGACCGGCACGGCAGATAAGCCTTTTTACGGCAGCCGTGTATGTGTGAAAAGGCCCTTACTGTTATTATTCTTGTATTAGTTGGAAGTTGCTGTAACATCACCGGCGTATAGTTGTCTTAAATATGAAATTTTAGTATTGTAAATTACAGCTAATCTCACTAAATAACCTTTAGCCTTCGTCTTGAACCTATGACGTCCTGCCCTACAGTATCCTTTAATAATATTCCGCTTGTCCCAGTTTAACAGATCCGCTACCAAGGGCTCCTACTTGACAAACGTCCAACATGGTACCGGCACACAAGACTAAAACGACAAGAACTGCTCGCCGATTTCGGTTACTTCAACACTTACTAAATAGACGCTCTATCCTTCCACTTAACTACAAAAGGCTTATCTGGACTTAGGGAGTTGAGCTTTAGGGCTCTACTAAACCACCAAGTCTTCCCGTCTTCAATCCTTATAACCCAAAATTCTTCGAAAAATCCTCAATTCTCCTTACTTTGTCACGAATCAACAAAGACCTTAATGTTCCATATGTAGCAGATTTGGCCAGAACCTGGCATAAATCTTGCCATGACAAACTCCACTCCCACTCTAACCCACTAGTTTCAATCCTTGCCTCCTCTTCCATTTATGACAATCCTCCGAGGCGTCTGAAAAGAAGATTCTTCATTCTACATCCTCCTTCTAGTTTAGGTTACTAACTGGAGTGCTGCCAATGGGCAGTTTCTCTTAATGTATTTTCACGTATTTTATGCCGTAGCTCATTTACTTATTGTGGTAACTAAAACAGGTGTAGATGAAAATAAATAAATAAAATAAAATAAATAGTTTTGTAAAAATGTAGTTTAAGACACACACACTACGCGTGACTTGGTTATGTGGACTCAGGGGATCCTAAAATGCAAACTGTAATTCGAAAATTATCCCATCAAAACAAGTGCTATTTTAATTATGTGTCCTATAATTATAATAATTAATTATTATATTAAAATAGCACTTGTTTTAAATGTGTGTTTCTATTTAATGACCGTACCCCCAACCATCTTCCTCATCTAATTTCTCAACGGTCAACAAAAACTCCATCGTTATTATTCTTAATGGAGTGACGCATTAAAGTACTTATAGTATCGCTGATATTTGGGGTATAATTGACTGTGCACAGAGGTGATAAGGTATGAGCTCATCTTTACGACCAACTGGTTGCCACTTCTAAAAATAATATTACGCAAGCACGTATTAGAGATTAATCTGATTCATTGTGAATAAATAAGTAATGCGTGTTTGCCAATTATATGCATTTTTCTTTCTCTTGCCTATGTATGAAATATAAAGTAAGGGAAATTATTGCGATTGTGATAATTTTCGAATTACAGTTTGCATTTTAGGATCCCCTGAGTCCACATAACCAAGTCACGCGTAGTGTGTGTGTCCTAAACTACATTTTTACAAAACTATTTATTTTATTTTATTTATTTATTTTCATCTACACCTGTTTTAGTTACCACAATAAGTAAATGAGCTACGGCATAAAATACATTAAGAGAAACTGCCCATTGACAGCACTTTAGTTAGTAATCTAAACTAGAAGGAGGATGTAGAATGAAGAATCTTCTTTTCAGACGCCTCGGAGGATTGTCATAAATGGAAGAGGGGCAAGGATTGAAACTAGTGGTTAGAGTGGGAGTGGAGTTTGTCATGGCAAGATTTATGCCAGGTTCTGGCCAAATCTGCTACATATGGAACATTAAGGTCTTTGTGGATGAGTTGATTCGTGACAAAGTAAGGAGAATTGAGGATTTTTCGAATACTTTTGGATTATAAGGATTGAAGACGGAAGACTTGATGGTTTAGTAGAGCCCTAAAGCTCAACTCCCTAAGTCCAGATAAGCCTTTTGTAGTCAAGTGGAAGGATAGAGCGTCTATTTAGTAAGTGTTGAAGTAACTGAAATCGGCGAGCAGTTTCTTGTCATTTCAGTCTTGTGTGCCGGTTCCATGTTAGACGTTTGTCAAGTAGGAGTCCTTGGTAGCGGATGTATTCAACTGGGACAAGCGGAATATTATTAAAGGTTACTGTAGGGCAGGACGTCATAGGTTCAAGACGAAGGCTAAAGGTTATTTAGTGAGATTGGCTGTAATTTACAATACTAAAATTTCATATTTAAGACAACTATACGCCGATGATGTTACAGCAACTTTTTCATCAACATCGTCGAACCAGAAGAGCTACTTTATACTATGTATTTTGCAAGGAGATGATAAATGAATAAACAAACGATGACAAAGGCAGTGTTATGAAGCTAACAAGGAGAGCATCCAAAATCTGCCTTACCGATTTGGATGAAATTTGTTTTACTAAAACTAGACATTAAACCATTAGCACCTACAAAATATTGGGGCCAACGCTCTGGAGGACTCACGTTAAAAATCGGAAAGTTTGCACGCGAACAACACATTTCATTTAATATTCCTATTCTAATGAAGGTAAAAAAATTATTTTGGTTTCAAAAATATCCTATTTCAAAGCGAAATAATGAAAAAAATAACTCATTAAAATATTTAAATTGTAATCTTGATAATTATCCTAAAATTTAAACAATCTCGCCAAAATAGTACTTTTGATAAGGTTTCTTAAAAAATTTTCTCAGGTGAATAATTATTTTTAGGAGTGAGGAATACAGTTTTTAAGAAACCTTACTAAAAGTACTATTGTGGCAAGATTGTTTAAATTTTAGGATAATTATCAAAATTAAAATTTTTATTATTTCGTTTTGAAATAGGGTAAAAAAATAAAATAAAAACCTATGACTCTACAAAACATGGAGGGTCTTGTGCTCAGTACATATAGAGATTCGTACTGTTTCTAGGCCAACGACCGTGCAACGAGGTAATTTGACCAAGATCACGCTCAGCCACCAGGTTTTTCCCACTTTTTGGGCACCCACTTAAAAGAGGTTGGGTCTGCACCAGCAGAGTCTCCATACCCCGGCTGAAATAACATAATTAATAATATTCTGCCACAGCTGGGATTCGAACCTGGAGCCCGGAGAACAGTAGCCTAGTGCTCTATCCACTAGACCACGCTGCTCCCTTGAAGTAGACTTTTATTTTTATATCTCCACTAGAACCAGAGATATTAAATGAAATGTGTTTTCCGCGCATAAAATTTCCGATTTCTTTACGATGAGACTCCTGGGGAGCGTTGGCCCCTAATATTTTGCAGAGTAACAGATTTGGGAGGACACTCTCCTCTTGAGACCCCCTTACCAAGACCCTGGAGGTAGACCATGCCGAAGAACATGCAGAAGGCGTGGACGTTCAAGGGCCTGCTCCAGTCGATGCTCCCGCAGTTGGAGAGGACGGCGATGAGGATGAAGAAGGCCGTCAGGCCGCAGCACTGGGCGAAGGCGAAGAGCACGTACCTGGCGATCGCAGCACCTTCCATCTCGCTACGGCACTGCCGCCATCTCGTGTCAACCCGGGCCACTTCACCTTATCTGATAACTTCCCTTATCAGCACGGCTACACTCACTAAATTACAATTCATATCTTATGGTGTGTACAAACATTTGCCAAGCCTTGTTCACTTCCAAGTCAAACCCCAATCGCAAACGATTAAAACTGGAGAAGCCACTTGTTTATTATCGTTTTCAAAGTTTACGACTTGTTGAGTCCGTAATCTTAATGTGATAAAATCTTAATAGTTTGTCGACAATCTTATTATTTGAATATAATTTTAAAAAATCTGGTGGGCGCAACAGACGACTTTCGCTTACCTCCGTTGTTAAAATCAATTTAGTCATTTTTAACTTTCATTTACTATATATAATGAGGGAAAGTATTGCGACCGTGAAAATTTTCGAATTCCAGTTTTCAACGGAAATACAGATTTTAGGGTCCTCGAAGTCCAAATAACCAAGTCCCGCAAAAAGGTCTGTGTGTGTGTGGTAACTCCCGGGCGGAAACGGTAAGTCTTATGAAACTAAAATTTCATATTTAAGACAAAAATACGCCCGAGACGTTACAACACCTTTTTCCATTAAAATGAGCTTACCAGAAGAGGCACTTTATACCTTGCATTTTGCACCTATTTTCGATTTTCTCGAAAACGGTTCTGACGATTTTGGTTAAACTCGCTATTTCGATGTAAAATTTAATAGGCTTAAGCGCCATGTAGGTTTCATTTTGATTGAAATAGTCTGACAGGGCTTAAATGCCGATATTTTAAATTTTCTTCCTCTAAAGTACCTTTAATTTTGTAGATTCTATAAAAATAACCAAATTATCTTGTTAGCATTGATGAAGAACAGATAAATATGCATGCTGAGCGAATTTGAAAAACAACTAAAGGAGAAAATTAAAAAAATATTTTTTTGATGCAATTTTTAGTTTTTTAACTTAAGAACAGTAATATAAATGTATGTTATATCATTGAAAAGCTAATGATTTCAGAAAAAATATTAACTCATACACAGGCTTTTAAAAGTTAATAAAGAGTGGTTAAAAGCCGATAAAACTAACTGATTATTTTAGATGATAATGTATAGCTTTTTTCAGTTAAATTCATAATTTTTTCAATCGAATTCATAATTTTTTCAGTCAAATTCATAATTTTTTTCAGTCAAATTCATAATTTTTTCAATCAAATTCATAATGTTTTCAGTCGATTTCATAATTTCTTGTACCCATTTTATACAGTCAATTTAAATCTTGTTGTTGTTTATCCATTTAACGTCACTTTATGTTACTGTGCTTAATCCGACGGTGCAGCGGGAGTCCTAAGTTTTGCCTATCCAGGTTTACTTAAGATAGCGATCTTTTACGAGTTCAACTTTTTAAATCTTTTAAGAGTCACCTGTGGTGCACAGATATAGGGCGATCTGCTGGTTTAGGACTTGCGACCTTAAGCATAGAATGCTGTTATGCTAGCCACTACTACACAGATGACCCTCAATGCATTCAACAAGGTGTTTGAATCTGCCCGGTTTGAACCAGTGACCTTGGGCATATTAATTTTTAACACCTTGCTCAATGCATCCAGGGTCACCTGTGGAGTAGTGGCTAGCATAACAGCCTCTTTTAAAGGACGAAATAACCAAGGATTTTTACTCCCTAAAAGCAAATATAGGGCCATCTGCTTGTTTTGAACTTGCGACCCTAAACATTCTATAAGGTGTTAAGGACTAATATGTCCAAGGTCATGGGTTCGAACCCGGCAGATTCAAACACCTTGTTGAATACATCGAGGGTGACCTGTGGTGCAGTGGTTAGAATAACATCCTTCTATCCACTAGATAACGAGTTTATACCTGGCAGATGGCCTTATATTTGCTTTCAGGGAGTAAAAATCCTTGGTTATTTCATCCTTTAAAAGAGGCTGTTATGCTAGCCACTACTCCACAGGTGACCCTGGATGCATTGGGCAAGGTGTTAAAGATTAATATGCCCAAGGTCACTAGAAAAGATGCTAGAATAAGGCATTGGTAAGCACCATCTGTTCCTGGGCTTTCAGGTCTCATATGATTCCATAAATATGAGAGATGCTCAACAAGGTAATGAGGGAGATGAAATACCATCCAAATGGTAAGAGTGGATCCTACTCTAAATGCCAAACTAAGATCCAGTCTCATCAATCAGATCTCCAACAAACAAGGAATGAATTGAAGCAAGGAGATGCCCTGGCGTGCCTTCTATTCAACTAAGTCTAGAGAAGGTTATTAGAGATTCACAAATACAAATAGTTGGACATATTTTCAATAAAGGCGTACAGCTTCTGGCTTATGCCGATGATATTGACATAATCAGTAGGTCGGAATCAGGCATGAAATAAGCTTTAAAGCGATCTGCTCAAGCATTGGGGCTAGTAATAAACGAAGCAAAGACAGAGTACATGGTTCCAGGGACCGAGGTGTGTGATTGACACATAGAAAAAGGTAGATACAAATTCGAAGCAGTTCGGGGATTAATGTACCTTGGGTCATTTGCAGATACTGACAATAATCCTTCCAAACAAATAGAAAAGAGAATCCTAGCCGCCACGAAGGGTTATTACGCTGAATCAAGCACCATCTATAGGTGGAAATTCCGGTTTCATACTTCTACACCTATGTAGAGATGTATAATATACGATTGGATGGCTGAAGATTACAATGTTGTCTTATATGCAAAGCTGTATAAAGTGTTGTACAAGGTTCTGTATTGAGAGTGACAAAAGGGCATAAAATTAAGTTATTTTTGAAGATAATAATTGTTATTTTATTTAATCTAAAATAAATGTTTGCATTGAAACAATATAATTATTTTATCTAATTTAGGTCTATTTAAATCTTGTATTGAAGATGGGAGGTAAGCGGAATTTGTGTGCTGCGCGCACCAAAGTTTTTAAATTATGCATTAGATTTTCATAACTTCTATTTACTGTTAGTTACCTAGTTATCTTACTGCTATCTTATTATTTCCCTTTTATACTGTTGCATTTTCTACTACTAGTGTGTAACAACAAAGTTTAAGAAAAACAACTTAATAACATTAATAATGTCATATCTCGAGAGATACTACATAATGTAAAAATTTAAAATATGTATGAAAGGGGGAAAATAAATACAAGAGAGATAAGGTTATTTTCATCTTCAACCACTATATTATAGAAGAGAAAATTGTTTATTAATAGACAACAAAAAGAAATAGGCATATATTTTGTTTTTTAATTTTAATTTTTATCAACACTAATAAAAGAAAAACTATTAAATTAATATTGTTATTATTCTACTTCAAAAACGGAAAAAAAAAATTTCATGAAAATATTATAATACTACAAACATTATACATTCAAATGATTAAAATGAATTCTTCTCTTATAAATATACTGTTCTGAATTGGTAACAATGAATAACTTTACTTCAGCATTATTCATTTTTTTTTTTAAATAATAATAATTTTTTATTACACTTAACTGTAAAAATGTCACAGCCATTTGTATATTTAGCATTTATACATATTTACAATAAAAAATAATAATTATGTTTTTCTATACAAAAAAAAATATGTACACTTTACAGAAGAACTAGGAATTAGACGTTCTTGATTTCTTACAGTTCCTTTCAAAAAGGAACCCGAAAATGTCCTCAACTTTCTCCGCTCGCCCGGCTTCGTATTGCAGGTTACGTTCCTTCGCATCTCTAAGCAGTTCTTTCCAAATGTCTGCACTCTGAAAATTAAAAAAAAAAAAATTATAAATAATAAATAGAAGTCACTGATGATTTAAGAGCATTTATTTATAATTATTTTTATCGAATAGATGACTGTAAGTATTGGGTAGTAAACTAAGTTTGTAGCATTTTTCAATACTTCAATTTAATCTTCTCTGTGTTTATAAAATCACATTTATTTGGTCAATAATGTTTACATATTCTGAAAAATGATTAGTTAAGGTACTTTTAAGCATCAGTTTCAAAACTCCTTATCTTTAAGTTGTATTTTGCTGGCTCAAAATGGAAGAGAAAAAAAATTCATTTTCGTCATTTAATGATTTTCTTATTTCCTAAAAGAAAAATTGGCTAAATAGATGGTTAACAAGTTTGCAGTGTTTATGGTGATGATGCCTAAGGAGAAAGCAACGTCTCATCTGTAAGTGGTTTGCTTAGTTCAGAACGGAAATTTTGATTTAGAGATGCAAAGCGCTCGGGTCTTCCTTCAACTGTTCTAGGATGATGGAATTAAAAAATCACATGAAAGATAGCAAAATGTAATAGATCAAAATGGATCATATATAACTGACTAAAAATAATTTCAAGAATCTCAGGTTTTTATTGAAATCACCAATAAAAAAATATTATCTGATACACAAAATTGTTGTATGTACCAGAATTTTTTGTTTAAAAAAAAGTACCTGTACAAAATAAATATACTGGACATTACCTGAAGAGAAGTGAAGTTGCCAACGATGTACATTGCCTTCCTGGCCCTGGTGAGGGCGACGTTGAGGCGCTGGTGGTCGATGAGAAAGCCGACCCCCGATGTCCTCACGATGGACAGCAAGATCACGTCCCGCTCCTGCCCCTGGTAGCTGTCGATTGTGTTCACACTCAGCTGCTTCGCCAGTTTTCTGAAAAATAATAGAGAAAGTTAATATTCACTTATGGAATGTTTTATATTTATGGCACTCAATTGTGAGTTTAAAAAAAAGCTGGTTTATGGGTGGAAGGAAACGTTTTTTACTGTGATCTGGCTGCTCAAGATACCAACTAGACTTTAAATATTGAGAAGTTAATTGGAGGTGAATTACACAAAACACATAATTAGCAGAAACTTTTTTTGCCTAAGTTTAGACCTAAACTGTCTATCTTTAAGGCGATTGAAGAAGGGAGATCACAACAAATGTGATTGTGATCTCCCTCTCTGACTGATTTTCTTGCTAAGTGCACTTTTCTATATGATGAAGTTCTGATCGGTCAAACAGACATTTTTTAAACATAATGACACCATATTAAAATTGTAGCTGTGTGAAGCAGAGGAAGGTCAATAGTTTTTAATAAAGCTGAAATAGGAAATTATACAGTAGAATAATCAGAGTAGAGACTCATCTATCTTAATCATCATTTCCTGGACCCTTCAGGATAAACATTAGAAGTATGCTACATTTTCATTTTCATTTGTATATTTATCATACCAATTTGAATGACTGAACTGTTTTCTAATAATAATAAAACTTTAATTTATAAAATGAGAAATAACATAATAATTGTACAAATAATTCCGGATGATCAACGCTTCCTTGTATCCAAAACAGTTAAATTTAAAATTAATCTTGTTTGTTTAATATGTTTTTCTTTTTTATTTATAGGATAAGTTTGTATAGAAAAATTTTGTATAAAAAAACCTACCTAAAAAATAGATAAATAAACATAAAATAAATAGTGGTTGATATGAAATAAAATATAAACAAACAATAACTAAAATCAGATTAACAGTGTTAACTTAACAAAACATGTTCAGTTATCTTGTGGGTCTAATGCTTATGGGAAGATTTAGCGTAGTTACTGATTTTTCACACTGAGGAGTTTCCAGAAACTGTTGCTTTGTTGAAGAAGGTAATAGTTTAGGTAAGGATAAATTCCTGTATTCTGTATTGGAGAGTTCTAATTCTTTAAGCATTGAGGAAATTTGTGTGTAGTTTGGATAGTTATTGATTATTCGTTTTGATAAATTTTGGATTCTTTTAAGTTTTTTGTAGTTTGTTAAACAGGTTGAGCTCCAGGCAGGTATGGTATATGTAATTTGAGGAGAAATCACGGATTTAGAAATGATTAATTTGTAATAAAAACAGGTCTAAGGGAAGATTGCAATTGATAAATTTAATTTATGGTTAAGTTGTATACTGTGTTGTGCCAATGCTGTGGTGTTTATATTTTTAATAACAATAGAATAGTAAAACCTAAACAAAAAACTATAACAGATTTTTATCAGAATGAAAATAATAATAAAAAAACAGAAATAGATATTACTAATGATATAATAGATATAGAGATGATAACTGGAAGAAATAAAAATATATACCAATACCATAAAATGCAATTCATACCTCATCTGTCCAAAGAAATTAAGAAAACACTAGTTGAATTTGATTTGCCACACATAAAATTAGGTCTATATAACCAAAACCGACTAAGTAATCATTTATCAAATATTAAAGATCCAATTTTACCATATGAAAAACTAAACGTTAAATATAAAATAAATTGTTTGGACTGAGATAAGGTATACATAGGAGAAACCTCAAAAAATATAACAACTAGAGTAAAACAGCATAGCAATAATTGCAAAAATATAAACAACACAGTATACAACTTAACCATAAATTTGATTTTGAAAAACCTAATATTTTGGAAATAGAAAAAAATACAATAAATTATAAAACCGATTCAAAACACTTAAGTTCTCACTATGCAGATGCAATAGAAAAGTTAAAATTGTAAGAATGCAATGTTGACCTATTTAAATAATAATTCAGTGTACCTTTACAGTAAATAGCATGACCCTAATCCATAAGGGGCCAAAGAATATGTGAGGTGGGATGATTGTTGTTCCCTGTGCAATATAATTTTGTAACATTGTTATTTGAATGTTGTTAATGTTTATAAGTTATTATACTGAATCGTTGTATCTTGATGTTAATTATTAATTGTTAATGTATTTTAGTGGGTCCTGATGATGGGGAAGGCCCCCAAAACGTTGACTCGTTAAAGTTTTTCTGTAAAAACTTTTTTTGGAAGATAATAGAAACTTACTTTTTTAAATATATGATTAGTTTGTTTTAGCGGCTTATGACGATTTTTTTTTTTTTTTTTTTTTTTGTAAAGATAAGGAAACATTTTAAAGTTTGCTTTGTATATTTTTTTGTTGGTGTGATCTGTGATGGTTTTCTTATTTTCTATTGATAACATTTCATAATAATAAAGATTACTAACTTGTCCAAAAAGAGATCCTGAATTATGGTGCGCTGCCTCTGATAAGGAACAATGAGCCCAATACTAAGCCCCTTCATGGCTGGTTCCAGGAGTAACTTCTCGGCCATCTCTACCATCAGTTTAGCCTCGCTGAGGTTTGTTTCACTGAAAAAAAAACAACAAATTTGTGTGAAATCTTACCAAAATTCAGGAATATACAAAGGATAAGGGGGTAGAACAGCAGTACTTATCTGTCATAACCCTATCATTAATTTTTAACTTACTTGGGATACAAAAAAAAATGTTAATACTTAATAATACCTTCAGAGCATTCACTAAGCTTATGTAATCCCATTCTACTTCTTCAAAAAAAAAAAAATCCTTAGTTTACTTTTTTGTTTCAAAGAAGAAACATGACAGTGTCCTTCAAAGTTCTCATAATTTTAAGAAAACAAGGTGAAAAAGAGTAGCAGACCGGTCCCTTGAGAACTTACTTCTCGACAATCTGATTTAGATCACACTTCCATTGAACCAAAGAAAAGTTTTAAACTCATGCCTCATCCACCATTTAGTGCAAACTCCACCACTGGATTACTATTGTTTCGATCTATGGCTCATTTTCTTCAAGGGAAAAAATTGATAATTTTGCGGAAGTTGCAATTGTGGTCAGAGCTCTTTGACAGCCACCCCAAAGAATGGTACCAGTGTGGGATCAAGCAATCGGCTAGCAGGTTGCTAATGAGGTAGATAACAATGGGCTATACTTGAGTGACAATTGTATCTTAGATCAAGAAAATAATAATACAAATATTTGATTGAAAATTCTCATTTTTTAATATTTACCCCATTATAATTTAAGTATGCACCATAAAAAACATCTGATTCCATGTAAAAAAACAAATAATATCAACGGTCGACAATAACTGCATCATTTGAAATAAAAATGTTAAAACATTAAAAGAAGTATTAATGGAAGGTTTATCTATTGAAAAAATGAAAGGTAGATGAAATTAGTTTTAAGAAGAGAATTACCTCGTGTCTTGGAGAAGAGTGTGCGTTATGACGGCATAAGGTTTGAACGGCCTCTTTATCGCCAAGAAGGAAGGAGTCGTCAGCTTATTATCATAGAAGGCCTTGGAGGGGAACTTGGCTATCTCAGGGTGCATGCGATGCTGAGCGGTGAGCATGTAGACTGGTGCTGAGGGCAAGCCGTGCCACACCTTGTACAGTCTCGCGAACAGCGACTGGCACAGTCCAAACTTCTTCGCTGTCTGCAAACAGTTGAATACCATTAATTAGGTTAGATAAAAATATATTAATCAAAGTCAGAACAGGTCTGTTTATACCTTAAGTGATTTGCTAAGAGAGTAAACGGTAAACCCAGATGAAAATTTTTTTTTTTTTGTTTTGTTTACCCCTACTCACCTGTTTAGGCTATACGAGGTTTTCTCAGGCAAGGGAGGGAGAGTAAGTGATTTATGGCTAAGATAGCAAACTAGCAAAAGCTGCAGTGGCACTTTGACTGTTTATAGTTTGAGGGTGTAGCGATATGTAATTAAAGGAACATTGCAGATCTCCCTGTTTTGATAACTGGAGTATTGGATGAAATCGTCAACCCTCTATGTCAGTCGTTTTCTCTTATTTGTCTTAGAAGTATTTACAATAATTACTCGAAAGTAATATTCAGAAAGTTTATTATAAAAAATGTATGAGAGGCTAAAAAGAACTATTACATTAAAAAAAAGCGTGGTAACGCACCATGCATGTGCGCGCAACACAAAACTTTCACATACCTTCATTGATCAAATCAATTTAAGATATTTTAAATACAGCTAGAGATAAAATATAAAGGAAAGTAATAATCGAATCCATTCAACCAATATATTTACCTGTTTTCTTCATCAATGCTACGTAACAAAATGATATGGTTAATTATTTTGAATCTACAAAATTAAAGATACTTTAGGAGAAGAAAATTTAAAATATTGGCATTTAAGCCCTGTCAGACTATTTCAATCAAAATGAAACCCATGTGATGATATTAAAGCCCATTAAATTTTAAATTGATATATCAAGTTTAATCAAAATTTTGAGAAAATCGTAAAAAGGTGCAAAATGCATGGTATAAAGTGGCTCGTCTGGTTAGCTGATTTTGATGAAAAAGTTGCTGTAACATCTCAGGTTTATTGTGGTCTTAAATATGGGACTTCAGTTTCGTACGACTTTTCGTTATTGTGCTAGACTTACCACATATACACACACACACACACCTTTATACAGAAAACTGGAGTTTGAAAATTTTCATGATCGCAATACTTTCCCTTACTGTACATTTCATGTACAGTAAATGGAAGTAAAATAAAATGTTAGAAAATAAGAGGAAAGATATAAGCTTGAAAATAAATCAAACAGGTTAGGTAGGCTTTCAGAATTTCATACTTTCTTCGTGAGTTGGGATTTCAATATTATTAATAATTAAAGATAGAAAGAATCTAAACTAATAGATACTAATTCTAACTTCCTTGTATATTTTTTTGTATTTTCACTGATGTTTATTCTGTATTAAAATAGAAATCTTTAATTATTTCATGATGAAGAAGTTGATTGGGAATGCAGCCATGGGGAAGTAACACACCAACCAATAAGGGAAAAACTTATTGTATTTGTATGCCAATGTTCCAGTCTACATAGTAGGTCTTCATCAGGGCTAAGAGAAACTAGGTAAATATGAAACAAATAATAAAAAAAAGGTATATATAAAATAATAATTTTGGTATAAAAATATTTGAAGATTATGGTGAGAAACTATTGTATTTATATTAATAACTTTTTTTTTTTTTTTTATTATTTATTCACCCTACCTTGCAAAATATGCAATATGGGTTAACGCAACATTAACTTGCCGATCATGACAGCTAGTTAATGTTGATAGTCAACTTTATATTAATAACAATAAATTTCTTATTATTATACTGTTAACTTGGTATTACTTTTCTTTAAATTGTATTGGTTATTGTCTTGTTTTTCTTAGCCCTGATGAAGTAGGCTGAAATGTTAGCACACAAATACAATACGTTTTTCCCTTATTGGTGTAGTACTTCCTTGTAACAACCCCAACCAACTAAATGATAATATGCTATATTCAATACACTACAAAACAATACAAACACACCATCAAGGTAAATATTTATATGAAAAAAGGCCAGAATTTACATGCAATAATCAATTCCATCGATTGCTCGTTAAACTCGTGATGGTTAACAAAGAAATCTGAAGAGTAACAAACTTAATAGCTTAAAATGTGACCTCTGAGGAACCTCGACCCTCTTACAAAATCTCTTCCTGTACAAACGAGGCCCTGAAGAATTATTTTACTGAGATGAATGAAATCTCATCAGTTTTGGGACAATAATATGTACGTGGTGTGTTCAAAAAGTAAGGTGACTTTTCAAATTTTGTGGGCAACGTACTTTTGACTATCGATTTTTTTGTTTTGTTATGTTGGTACACTCTTCCCGAACTTCTGTACCAAGTTTCAAGTGTATAGCATTATTTGTTTGGTTGTGTAAGGCGTAACAATTTGTGCATGCTCAGCGATTTTTTGCTATCGAAAAATATGGATCAAACGATTTGCATCAAATGTTGTGTAAAAAATAAAATAAAGTGCTCCGAAACACTTGAAATGTTGACAGTGGCATACGGTGAAACTGTTCTGAGTGAAAAAAATGTTTACAAGTGGTACAAACTCTTCCAAGATGGCCGGGAAGATGCCAATGACAAGCCTCGCTCTGGACGCCCAAGCAAATCAACAACTAATGAAAACGTTCAAGCAGTGAAAAGATTGTTTTGGAGAATCGTCGAATCACTATCAGAGAAGTTGCTGAGGATGTCGGTATATCGCTGGGCTCATGCCATGAAATTTTTTCAACGTTTTGGGCATGAGACGTGTGTCAGCGAAGTTTGTTCCAAAATTGCTAAATTTTGACCAAAAGAACCATCGCATGAGCATCGCTTAAGAGCTGTTGAATAACGTCAAGCATGGGGAAGAGGGTAAAGAGGAAGAGCTCAAGGCTATACCGAAAATTGCTTAAAGAAGTGCTTTGAGGATTGGAAAAACCGTTGGCATAAGTGTATTGTATCTAAAGGGGATTACTTTGAAGGGGACAACATAAATATTGATAAATAAATAAATATTTTTTCTTAAAAATACAAAGTCACCTTATTTTTTTAACACACCTCGTATAATGTAAAGAAGATATTATTTATAAAATATTACCTGAGAAGCTACAAACGGAGGGAGCTGCTGTGGGTCGCCGACGAGGATGAAGTTCTTGACGTCGTAGACGAGCGGGAGGAGGGAGTCAGCTTCGGTGGCCTGAGTGGCCTCGTCTATGATGCATACCCCTACTTCCCTCCTCTCCTCTCCCGATCTGTTTGAATAGAACTTTTGGTTATTAATCTAATAAGCAGTGATTGCCAGCATCATTTAATCAAAAATAAATATTTTCTGTGTTTATTCACAAAAATTGTTTTGAACAGGTGTTATTTTATGTCTTACCTTCCTTGCCTTCGAAGGACAGAACAAAAACTTTTTTTTTAAAAAGACCCACCTTCCTCCATATAGGAGATGGGGAATTGATGGCAGAGTTAATTCCCCGGCACTGAGATGTGAGCTCATAATTATTTTCTCTTCACAACTTCAGTTATCAGGTTGTCGGGCAACATGCAGATTGTTCACACATGTTGACCGGTTCAGCCACCCCACACTCTTTCTTCATTATTTATTTCTAACGAGTAACCAAGCTTGAACTCATAAAATATAATGTGTCACATAATGTACGTCTTATATTCACATTGTGTCTGAAATGAGCTGTAAAGAATTAGATAAATAGGCAGCGGTGCTTCATTAAACAGCGGGTTCACACAATCGCTCATAGATAGTGCTAGTGGCACCTACTCTAAAGTCACCGACTAAATAATAATAGACTTTCTATTTAATAATATTGTTACATTGTAATTTATTAATGATAATTGTAAATAACTTTAAGTATACTATTGTTTTTATGACAATAAATAAACCATACAAGGTATAATGACCTAGGGCTATAACACAAGCCAGGTAGAGAAGCTCTCAGTATAAATAAAAACATGGTGGCATTACTACCTCAGTATTCCCCCCAAAAGAATAGCCCCTCCCTATTCCCACTGTGAATAAAGGCTTAAAGCCCTAGTGCAAAAAGCGCCTTCAGCGCATGATGTATTTATTATTATTAAACATAAGAATAATAAACCTTAAAATGCCTCCGGGCAAAAGAAGGACCAAAAATTGTAAAAATGTACATAGTCATAAGAGTATAAATATGTTGTAAATAGTTGTAAATAAATTTTGGAGGGTTAGAAAAAAAAAAAAGAAATAAAAACCTCAGTATTTAGCACTAGAGTCTAAAACCTGTGAAAATTGTTTATATATACGAGTGGTATCTAGCACCTTTTATGGTAACTAGGTGCAACAAGCTTGCACAATTTTAAATTAAGGCCATGCTACACAGTGAGAGAAGAGAAAGTGAAAATTCTTGAGAGTGAGATATTATGAGAGTTCACAAAAGCAGCGGGAGAGGGGGAGTCATAGTTTTTAAAAATAAATTTGAATAACATCAAATATTACTTTTTAAAAATCCTATAATATCACCAAATATTATTTTTAAAAAAGGATAAAAACTAAATGATAATATTATTTCAAAATAAACAAGTTGTTATAATATAATTTTTTAATAATATATACAAATCATGAAAATATGCTTTTTTAATATAGAAACTCCATTATAAAAAATTAAATATTATTTATAATAACAGTTTAAAAAAATAAATGATCTAGTTTTATAGAAAATACTATAACTGAATATTTATTATAATACGTTGAAAATATGTGAGTGTATGAAATTAACTACCCCCAAATCTCACGAATTTTCACTCACCCGTTCTCTCGCTGTGTTTTGCAGCCTTAAAAAGAGAGACTAGTTACCACAAAATACACTAGATACCACTCGTGAGAGTGCTGATTTTTCACATGTTTTAGACGTTAGTGTAATTAGCCCATACAAACCTAGTCACTGAGGTAACCTCTGCCTTTGTAATAATATTTAAGATATATGTTTAGTTTATGTCTTGTTCTTCAACTATCTTCTCTTCCTTCATTCATGCCGATCCCCTCCATACCTGGCTTCTACTCTTGCTGCACACCAATGGAGTGTCCTCTCTGCTACTGAGAACATCAACCTCCCAGTACACTCCATCCTATGCTTTCTACACTGCTATCAGGTAGGGGTAGGTTCGTCCTCTCCCTAGCAGGATTACTCCTAGGCGCAGTCAATTGCGACTCACGATCTTAACTTTGTGTACCGTCGAGTTTCTACCTCTTCGTACACCAACTTCCATCTAAACTCTCTTTATGAAAGGATAAGCATCGCCGAGGCCTTCTGTGACCCTTTAAAATTTAATAACCTCGACAAATGTAAATAAATACTAGTGTAGTGTAAACCTCTTCTTTTTTTAAGTTACAAATATGTACTTTAAATTATTTTTTTTAATTATTTATAATACTAATTAATCAATACTGTACGAATTAAACTTACAATTTTAAAAGTTATACATACCTTGACATATCACTGAATGCTTTCGTTATTCTCCTCTGAGCACAGGATCCTAACGTGGTTGCAATGATGTCCGAGTGGTATATCACCTTCATCTCTTCATCGAAAACCATTCTCTCGATTTCCTTCAGCCTTGTTTCGTTATTAGAATCTTTATTGTTCTAAGGAAAAGGAGTTTATCATTACATAGATATTGTTATTGTAAAAAGGGATAAATATCAAAATAAAACAAACAATAATTAAGTAAAGTGTTGTTATTATACAAGACAATAAAAATATTATTTAATATATATGAGAGAATATATAAATTAAATATTAGAATACAAACCATGAGAGCTTCGAGGCAGGCGATTCTCTTCTGAACCTGTTCGTATCTTCTCTTGTAACTTTCAATTTTCGGAGATGCAGGATTTTCAAGAGCAGTAGCAACCATACGTTCTGTAGCCTTGTTGAGGGAAAGCTAATGAAACGAGAAGATAATATAATTAAAATTAAGAAATACAAGAAATTAATATGAAGGATATACTAAAGGACCTATAATCATTCAAGCAATAAAAAAAACCTGCACCTTTACAACCCATGAGGGTCTTTGGCTCAGTGCATGAAGAGATTCATGCTTTTTCTAGGCTAACAGCCATAAATATTAAAATACTAAAATGTTAAATTATATCAAAATAAATATTAGTTATATAATCATTATGAAAACAAGTTTTTTGAATCTAGAAAAACAATATTTAAAAATTAAATAGATAGATAGATAGAAAAGTCTGTTTTTATTTTTCAAAATTACAGTATGTAGAAAATAAACAATTTACAAATTACAAAATACAATAATAAAAATCAGACACACTATATGATCTATTGACCATCCGTAGAGTCTGTCTTTATTAAAATAAATTAACTTTTAATCTATCAATATAAATAATTAATAACAAAATAAGAAACAAACACTTCGCATGTTTATTTATGAACTAAAATTAATTCACACATAGATAAATTCAAAATTTGTTAAATTGAATTTAACAAATTCACTAATAGTTAAATTCTTTCGCTAGCAACATTCTATAAGAGCCGATCTGGAGAAACTAACGCCAGCAATCTTTTCCATTTATTACCTCTAAAATTTGATCCAAGTTAAATTTTTAGAATTAAAGTATTTTTTTCTAAACTCTGAAAGTATCGGAAGGCAGCCAAAACGTGAAAATGATCTTCTGTTTCATTTGTATTGCACAAACTACATATACTATTTGTTTTCATGAAATATTTATAATTTAGGTTTGAAACATCACCCTGATTTTAATTAGCCATCTAATCACTTCCAGAGAACATTTGTCAGTAATGTAATTTACTGTGGCTAGATGTGGATAAAAGGGAGAAGTTTTGGAATTTTTAACTTTAATAATATTTTGACTATAAATATCTTTTTGCATTTAAACCCTTGATGTTGCTAGATTATTTTTCCATAACTTAAGATCATCAAAGTTAGATAGATTTAAATTACAACTTAATCCATGCGATTCTTTCAGATAAAGTATGTTTTTGAACCATGCTATTTTTTTCTTAATTATATGTAATGCTAATATCTTTGGATATTATGTGGTGGTAATTCAAAATTCCAATAATATAATCGAAATGCATCTTTAGGGTGAAATATAAATCTTATTAAATACAGAAAATATGATTATTATATAATTATTATAAATATGTTGAAAGCATTATGATAAATCACTATCGTCAACTTATCATACACTTTCAGCTTTCTATTGCCTACCTCTATATAGTTTAATGAGGCCTTTAAAATAAGAAACAGAGAGTATATTATATATATAGCTGTAGAATAATATTATCATGTTTATTCAAACCTCTAGGTTGAAGTCTTCATTTAAATTTCTTTTTTCTACTTCTTTTCGAGCTAATGTAGCAGTCTGTATTTCCGCTACTCTTGGATGCATTCTTTCTTTACGACCGAACCTGGTTAATTTAAATCTTTTTTCTCCTGAAAATAAAAAATATTGATTTGATCGTATATTATTTTAGGAAACATAAAAGTATAGTTTTAAAAGGATAATTAGATTATTATTTGACATCATGGAAAATGTTACATTAGACTTACTCGGTAATTGTTGGCGTATATCTAACAATCTCAGGCATATTTCATCGATGGCAGTGTTTGAATGTGAACATATCAGAATTTTTTTCCTTTGGTAATTGGTTTTTAATTTGAACCCGTACAATAACTGTTCGACTATAGAGACGATCACCTGTGTTTTTCCTGTACCTGTTAAATAATAAAGATAAAACTTATTATAGCCATTTTGCACTTGATTTTGATTGAAATAAATTATTTTTCAAGGGAGAAAAATATGGAAACATAAATAGTTTTACTAAAACTTACCAGGAGGACCATGAATAAGGCTGATACTTGGTTTGTTGGCAAAAACTGACTGGGTTAGTACACAATATGGCTTTGCGTTGATCATCATTCAATGGGTACTACGAAATATTAACATTAAATGAAAATTATGCAGAAGAAAAACATATATCTAAAATAAAATAATGTGTTATATATTGCGGATACATCATACAGGGATTATTTTGAATATAGATTAAGAATAACAAAGGAGTATATATAAAAGTGTGGGCTACAAACGACCTTCACTAACATTGGTTGTTAAAATCAATTTAAGAACTATTAAATAAAGTTAGAGTTGAAAAAAGGTTTAAAGAATTATATTCAGTTTCATTAAAAATATATGTTTTAGATTAAATATTATAACAATATATAATTGTTACGTATAATACTCACTTAAGTTAGTAGTCACTTAACATTACTTTTCACAACTTTATATGTAAGATAATATATTTTCTAAAATATTTAGCTTATAACGGTTTAGTATACATCTGTTTCAGTAATCTCATTGTTGAAATTAAGACTGGTTAAGGGCCGAAATATAAACAATAGAGAGTTGGAGGAAACGTATAAATTCCCTCTGGAGTGTGTGTGGTATCTTTCTCTGTTCTTCAAGAGCATGCCTCTTAAACTTTAAATAAATATTTTCCTAGTGACATGTTATTTAGTAGACTTTACTTGTACATACTTTTTTCTATTACAGTTAATAGAAAAAAGTAAAGAGTATAATTTTACTTTGTATTTTTGTTTTGTAGATTTCAGGAAGGCCTTTGACAGTGTTTATCATGGTAGTATTATTGAGGCATTGAAACAATTAGGACTTCCAGAGAAATATATATCAATCATAGGAAGGTTGTACTATGGGAATAAAGGTTATATTGAAATGGAGAAAAAGGGTCGGAACTTTCATATAAGTAGAGGAGTAAGACAGGGAGACCCGCTATCGCCATCCTTGTTTATAGCACTTCTGGAGAAAGTGTTCGGAGAAATGGATTGGAGCGAAAAAGGTTGCAACATTAATGGGAGGAAGCTGAATCATCTGAAATTTGTAGATGATATAGTACTGATTTCGGAAAATGTTGAAGAGATGAAAACTATGTTAGAAAGTCTCCTAATCCACAGCGCAGAAGCAGGTCTGGTCCCAAACTATTCTAAAACGGTACTGATGACAAATAGTACAAAGAAGGAAATAAAAATTAATAATGCAGCGTTAGGGTATGTGGACGAATTCGTCTACCTCGGACAGCTCGTATCTTTTCATAACCGGATGGCAAAAGAAGTGCAAAGAAGAATAACGATGGGATGGAATAAATACTGGCTCCTAAAAGAAGTAATGAAGGGAAACTTTAGTTTAGAAGCTAAGAAAGTAATGTTTGAAAGCTGCGTTCTCCCTTCAATTACATATGGATGTCAAACATGGGCATTGACAAAGGAGGAATCCAGGTTAAGCGTATGGCAAAACTCTATCCTAAGATGCATGTTGCACTACAGGAAGAGAGATAAAATCAAAAGCCTTACTATGCGTAAGGAATCTGGGATAGGCGACATCAAAGAAATAATAAGGAAAATTAAATGGAAATGGGCTGGTCATCTGGCCAGGATTCAAGATGGAAGATGGTCGCTGAGTGTCACTGAATGGATTCCTTACAACCTGAAGAGAAGAAGGGGTCGACAATGTAGGCGATGGAGAGATATCCTGAAGATAGCTGTCGGAACTAATTGGATGCGAACAGCGAGAGATAAGGATAAATGGAAGAACCTTTGGAAAGAAATGGCCAACACCACTTCCCAATAGGTTTGGTCACCGGAGAAGTTAGACCATCACCTCCGTAAGGAGAGGCCTGTAGGGATAACATATTGTAAATATCTTAAGCAACTAAGGAACATTAATTATATAGTTTTGTTGTTTTTGTTTTTTTCATTTAACAAGTATATGCATAATTATTATTTTTCACTTAGCATTATATTTTTTTTTTTCAATTATATGAAAACTTTTTATTAGAAATTGTATTAGAAATTATTTTAGAACTAAAAGTAAATATTATAATTTCAAATGTTATCCTTGCAATAAAGTTTTATCCATTCATTCACTTGTACATAATTGCTTTAGCATGTTACATTATTGTTAATATTATTGTCTTGTCCCCTTTCTATATCTATTCTTTAATTTTTTTTATTTTTTTAATAGTTGTAGAATCTTCTTTTCTTATATATAGATTATATTATATTTTGTTTATACCTTTTTAAATATAATAAGTTTGTATATATGTAAACCACCTGTGTGCTTGCTACATATAGCTATAATCCAGCCTTCTCATGTGAGCTAGTAGAGGACGCTAATGGTAATTGATATGGCCAAAGGGGTATGTATGTAACTTAATTTAAATTTCAATGGAATTGGGGAAGACCTAATTTGCATTAAGAAAATTAGTTAACTTTTAGTCATACTGTATGGAGAACAAAAAAATTAACTCAAAAAATATGTTAGCTCTTTTAGTTGGTAATGAAATTTGTTCAAATAGTATATTAAGCCGTTTTTTATCAATGATAATAATGTATGCTTTATTTTTTCAAATGTACAAAATTAAAGGTACTTTAGAGGAAGAAAATTTAAGATATCAGCATTTAATCCCTGTCAGACTATTTCAATCAAAGCATACATGATATTAAAGTCCATTAAATTTTACATGGATTTCAACTGTTGTCCAATAAGTAGGAATGTCATTCATTGTAGTTGACGTACTTCATTGTACTAAGTACTTCCTCTACCTTGAAGCTTTCCAGGAGCTTATCTTCAGCCAAAGTTAAAGTGGGATGGGCCCATAGCTGTTTTCCACCCATACACAAAATCTTTGTTCCACGGGTAGTTACTTTCCGTCATCAGCTGAGGAGAATTGTTCTCTCAGAGGGCATAAGAGTCCAATTTCCCTCAGGATTTTGGTCCGTTGAGCTTCAAAGACGATGCATGTAAACAGGATATGCTCAGCAGACTACAGATAAGGCAGATATCGACCCCCATATCTCTTCCGAATCCTAAAAGCTTGGTACGAATGCCTCCATAAACAAATAGAATCATAACATGAGGTTACAAAAGTCATTTCCGCTCACTAAAAGCAACAATACCTGTTTTGGATACCGAAAGAGCAATATAGATCGACCATGTCACCACCTCACGGCCTGTTGAAGGTATAGAGCGCTCCTAATGGCAACCAAGAGAACTAGAGAGTGATAGGTTCTGGCTGGGTGAACCATCTTACTCTTCTTCTGTTTTAATACTTCCTATCTACAAACCATAGAGTAGAAAACGTCAAGAAGATTCCCTGGCCAAAGGAAAGGAAGAGGAGAGGAGAGAAACTTTATGGACAACATTTCGGAAATTTATGTATCATCTTAATCACCATCTCAGGTTTCCACAATGCAGCACCTAATTCTATTAACCTTTCATCTAATACTTAATAGTTCATTAAATGGCTAAAACGCTAACCCAAATATAATTTCTGGCCCAACAAAATGTAAGTGTACATCTTTTTGTAACATAAGTTTATTTTCACCAGCACTCAGTTTTTCATTTCCATCTAGATCCAGCCAGTTATCATTTAATTAGTTCTCACCATTTCATACAGTCCACTATTTCAAAAGAAGTAATCATCCAGGCATTAAGTTAGAGGTGATTACCCCAAACACCACCTGATCAATAGAACTTGCACTGGGTTCCCCTGATTATTAAATTTAGTATCATTGTCGTATAACAAAAAAAATAAGATTTAAGACCTCCTAACTTGTGTTTGTATGTTGATTTAAAAAAAAAAAAAATGTAATTATAGTTATGATCATAAAAATTGCATCACTTGTGCTTTAATTTTTTATGGTAATGAATTTGATCCAATCGAAATATTTTTGTTTTCTCTGCTTATTTATATCATACGCTTAATGAAATAAAATAAAAAACCTGTACCACTACAGCCCATGAAGGGTCTTGGGCTCAGTACATATAGAGATTCGTACTCTAGGCAAACAGGCATGCAATGAGGTTATTAGGCCTTGATCACGCTCAGCCACCAGATTTTCATCCTAATGTTTTGGATACCCACTTTATAGAGGCTGGGTCTGTCCCCGGGCTAAATTAACATAATAAATAATCTTCTGCCACAGCCAGGATTCGAACCCAGGACTCAGAGAACATTAGACAAGTTCTCTATCCACTAGACCACTCTTCTTGCGCAAAATGAAATAATGAAATTATAAAATAACATTTATTAGTTCTTTTTCTACCAGAAACAATTAACATTGTGAGATTACATAAAATGGAACAATGTTCATGGAAAACAGCAGTGACACAAATCAACAGTGGTGATAGTTTTGAAAAGTGATATTATAATTCATTTTAAGAGAATACTTAAACTTCTATATTTTTTTCATAAATTTTTATGTGATTTTTTTTTTAATTTTCAATATATAATATTGCTTTTTTGTGTAATCAGTATTATGTAAAACATGCGGTTATATTCAATTTTGGAAACATATTTTTTTATTGAGTGATGCAATTTCTATGACCACGGCTATATGTGACAATAAAAAGTAACTATAATAAAATCACCTGAGTAACGATTTTATCATTCATATCCTTTTGCAAATAAATGGAATTGTTAGTGACGGGATCAATAATGATGTCGGACAAAGGAGAACTGGCCAACTTTATCAAACTTTCAAATTCTCGCAATTCAGTCATCATGTTGTAAGTCGGCTACAAAAAAAAAAAATTTTAATAATTAAAAAATTAAAATAATAAATAACAATTATTTATAGGAATAATAACATACCCGAATCCTAAGCTGGAAACCAGTGCTTAATTGTTTTTTCTGGCTTTTATATATAATTATATCAAAATAAGCACAAAGATCAGGCTCTGAAAGATGAGGATAACAAAATTAGAAAAGAAAAAATTACACAATGAAAAACTCAAACAATCAATTAAACACATGGCCTTGAGAAAGGTCTACAATGCTGATTCATTCATAAGTCAAGGCATATTTAAGCAGTTAACACAACTATTTGCTATTACTGTACCCTGATGTATTTAAATAAAAAAAATTATAAAATTCAGAAGAATGGGGAAGAATCCCAAATGAATTTAAAAAACCTGTACCTCTAGAACCCCTTTATAGGTTTGGGTTCAGTACATATAGATTTGCACTGTTTCACCTCGATGCCTATGCCTATACTCAGGTTTTTACACCAAATTTTCAGATACCTATTTTAAGAGTCAGGGTAATCCCATCAGGAGGGTTGTCACAGGCTAAAATAACAGAATAAATAATTATACTGCCACAGCCAGTTTGAACCCAGGACTGTGAAAACAATAGCCCAGTGTCCTATCAAAAACATATACTAAATTTGAAATTTTAATGCATGAGCCAAGTTATACAAGAGAATCTCTCAATACTGGTATTCTCGATTAATTCTTTACTTCCTATTTTTAGGTTTTTGAATCCTTAACGCTCCTTGCTTTGTCACCAATAAAATCATCCACAAAGACCTTAATGTTCCATATGTTGCTGATTTGCCTGTACCAGGTATCACTCCTTCATGAAAAATCCAATCCCACTCTAATCCACTAGTTTCAATCCTTGCTTCACTTCAATTCCCGACAATCCGCCGAGGTGTCTGAAAAGAAGATGGCTTCGAGACCTTCTTGTGTAGATTCACTACTAGAGTGCTGCCAATGGGCAGTTTCTCTTCATGTTTGTTTTTTTTTCATATGTATTATCATTTAGCCTATTTACTTGATGTATGAACTACAGTTGTAAATTTCAAAAATGAATTTAAAAAAAAAATAAATAAAAAAAAAAAAAAAAAGGTTTTTGAAGGCATTAAAAAATTATAAATTTATTCAAACCTTATCTTTGCAATAAAGAATTAAATGAGAAGTATTCAAATAATTTTTTTTAGAAATGGAAGTGAACGATGGCTAGTAGCAGATCCTAAAATATACCTTACGTGTTCAGATGCCCGTTGTTTTTTGCCTAAAGGTGAAGAAATATTAAAGAATTTTGTGAGGACTATCTATATCCTTCAATAATTAAAAAAAAGGAAAAGGGGAAAAAAAGGGAAAAGGGCATTATTATTTATAATTTGATATATTTATAATTAATTTATTCGTATATTTTTTTTACATCTATTTTCTATGAGACAGTATATTTCACCACTATCACTAACTAATTATTAGTAATGAATTTTACATATTTATATTGTCACAAAAAGAATTTACTTCATATTTATTAATTTAAACTTTTCATTTAACGTTTTATTTACCATATATGGCCCTTATAACATGTACCACCACAACTCCAGAAGTGTCTTACACAGAAATTCGTACTGCATCACGGCAAACGGGCCTGTATGGTGATTAGGCCTTGTTCAAGCTCGGCTGCACAGATTTTTCTACCAATTTTTGGTTATCCACTTTATAGAGGCCAGGTGTGCCCAGAGGGGTCTCATACCCCAGGGGCGCTCCATGACTGAAATAACAGAATAAATAATTCTGCCACAGCCAGGGTTCGAATCCGGACCTTTAGAACAGTAGACCAGAGCTCTATCCACTATACCGTGCCACTCCCACTCCCACATGAGAGTTTTAATTAACATTATTCAGTGCACAATCCACTACTGGAGTTAGACTCCTTCCTACTCAACTTGTCTAAATAGCATAGGTATCTGTAATTTAAAGATAAAAAAAAATTACATCTATAATACATACTTCTATTTAAAGTAGTGAGGTAGTGCCGAGCGACTGGATCAATTGTGTCCCTGTAACTATTTATCTTTATAGCTGAATAGACGAGGCCGAACATAACAAAAAATATACGTTTCCCCTCTACGGCTGACAGAGCCTATAACAAAATTTTCATTACGTTTTTAACAAATATATAAATGAATTAAATAATAATTATTTCATTAAATACTAATAAATTATCATAGAGGTATTGATTGGGAGTAATGATGTAGAGAAATCGAAATAAATAATAATATTAATATTATGAATTATTTCAAAATAAACTTTTTTATCATAAATTTATTTTTTAAACACATAAATATTAAACAGTTGACCTATGGTGTTTGTTGTTTATATGTTTGTTTATTTGTTTAACGTCACTTTTATACTGTAGCTAATCGGACGATGCTACAGTGGGAGTCCTAATTTTGCCAATCAAGTTTTATTAAGATAGGGATCTTTAACGAGTACCTGACATCGCACAGGCTTGGGATCACCTTTAACGTCCCCTCCGAACGACGGCATAACTAAGGATTTTTACTCCCATTAAAAATCCTAGAGCCACCTAGGTTTGAACCACAACCTTGCATAGAAAGCTGTTATGCTAGCAACTACGTATGGGTGACCCACCACCCTATGGTGTTCACAGATGGAGTAGATGATGATCAAAAAAAAAAAAAAACCTTGTACCTTAGCAACCCCTGAACAGTCTTAGGTACGTATAAGAGATATCGAAGTAGGTACTGGATATAGACCAAGATTATGCTCCGATTTCTCCTAATTTTTTGCTATCAACTTTATGAAGGCTGAGAGAGTTAAAGGATGGTCTCCCTACTCCAGAGTCATCATATAGCTAATAATTAAGAATAAATAATTATCCCATCACAGCATAGGTAAAAAAAGTAGTTGCTAGTTGTTAATTGTTATACATGGTAACTATTTCTGGTAATAATTTATTGAAAGCCACCATCTCCTCATCAACCTAAATGAGCAGGGCTGGGTGGGGGAAGGCGTAAAGGGAAGAGTAAAGTCTACAGGAAGGTGTTTCCAACCTCTCAAAAAAGGATTTATCAGCAAAAGAGAGGTCTGTGAGGTGCACGGAAAGAATAATATATAAGACAAAAGTTCTTACCAATACTGTCATATCCCAGTGAACACTGGGCTCTCACTACTAAGCATAAAAGCCAACTGCAGGTTATGGAGATGGTGCTATTTGAGGAAAGCGGAGGGTAAGGAAAAGCGAGAAGGATTAAAAATGATACCTTGATGTAAGATCGGCCGAGGGTATTATTGAAGAAAATCAGCCAAGATAGTTCAGCCATGTCTCAAGAATGTAGGAGGATCGTGTGGCAAGAGCGACGTATGAGGTGGAAATGGAGAGAAGGAGACCAAGAGGAAGACTTAAGAGGGAGGGATCAAGAAGGCCTGCAGGAAAAAGGAAAATTGACTGGAGTTCAGTAAGAAAAATCTGGTGCGGGCAACACACGACTTTCACTTACCTCCATTTTTAAAATCAATGAAAGATTTTTCAAATACAGTTAGAGATAAAAATACGTGAAACTATTAAAGAATTAATTCAATCGAATTTATATAGAGACATGTGTTTTATTAAAAAATCTATTATATTATTATCTTAAATCATCAGTTATTTTTATCTTCTTTTCATCACTCTCTATTAACTTTTAAAAGCTTGTGTATGAGATAATATTTTTTCTAAAATCATTAGCTTTCCAACGGTATATCATACATGTATATTACTGCTCTTATGTCCAAAAACAAAAAATTACATTTAAAAAATATTTTTTCTGTTTTCTCCTTTAGTTGGGTATCGAATTCATTCAATTTATATATTTACCTGTTTTTCATCAGTGGTAACAAAATTAAAGGTAGTTTAGAGAAAGAAAATTTAAATTATCGGCATTTAAGGCCTGTCGGACCATTTTAATCCGAATGAAACCTAAATTATATTAAAGCCTATTAAATTTTACATCGATATAGCGAGTTTAATCAAAATCGTCGGAACCGTTTTTGAGAAAATCGAAAAAAGGTGCAAAATGCATGGTATGAACTGGCTCTTCTGGTAAGATCATTTTGATTAAAAAGGTTTTGTAACGTCTTGGGCATATATTTGTCCTAAATATGAAATTTCAGTTTCATAGGACTTACCGTTTCCGCCCGGGAGTTACCACACACACACACACACACACACAGACCTTTTTGCGAGACTTGGTTATTTGGACTCAGGGGACCCTAAAATGTGTATTTCCATTGAAAACTGGAATTCGAAAATTTTCACGATCGCAATACTTTCCCTTACTATATATAGTAAGTGAAAGTAAAAGAAGTACAGGATAGGAATAGCTCGAGTGAGGCTCTACATGATGTCCCCTCATGCTGCTGTAATAGTATAGCGGAAGGAGAAAGAAGAAAAAAAATTTATAAAGGAAGTACAATACAAATTTTTTTTTATTTATAATTTATAATTAATACGATTGTGGCTCATATAAAACCTAATACTAATTAATAGCATACCCAAAAAGGTTTTTTTTACCAAAAAAGGTTACTAAAATATTGGGTTGTGTCACATGAAATGTCCGTTTTCAAGGTAAAGGATTTTTATTAAAAATACTATATGAAAACAAGATAATTTTATTGGAAGTATTTACCTTCTTTTTCTACATATTTTTCCCAACGTGATACCAACTTTTTTGTCCCCGAACTGAAAAACTCTGAGCTTTGAAGTGAAACAAAATCTGAAAACGCACTTTTCACTTGACCATCATTTTCAAAAAGTTTTCCTTTGACGAAGTTGTCTAAATTCCTGAACAGATGGTAATCTGTTGGAGACAAGTCGGGAGAATAATATGGTGGGTGCGGAAGAACTTCGTAGCCTAGTTCTTTCAATTTTTGCACGGTATGTTTTGAAACATGGGGTCTTGCTGCCGCTCAGTGAGATCATGAGGTACCCATGTATCCAGCTTTTTTACTTTCCCAATACACTTTAAATGTCTGGAAACGGTAGATGCACTTGCATTTAGTTGTGCTGAGAGTCCTTTAACTGTATGGAAGGGGTTTCCTTCTACTGTATATTTGAGGACATCGTTGTCTATTACGGGCGGAGGTCTTCCTTGGGGCAAGTTTTCCAAGTCGGTATCCCCAGCTAAATGAAAACTTAGCAAACCAACAGCGAATGATCCGTTCATAAAACTCTCCCTTCCCCAAATGCCTTGCAAATATTTCTAGCGGCCTCAGCTGCTGAATGGCCGAGTTTAAACTCGTGCAAAAATATTACTCGAAAATCACGTGTTTCCATGTTCATATTTGGAGGTATACTAAAAAGTGGGTAATTGATTGGGAAGCTAATGTTTATAATACATAGGTAGAGGATTAGTAACTGTTTACTTTAAATATGTAAACATTCAGAAGAAAACAACACAGACCTGCAATATCTTTTATGCATTTCAGAAACTATAAAAACGGACATTTCATGTGAAACAACCCAATACTAGTGATTTCTACAACCATTTCAGGTGTACCTTTAGACCCAAAACAAAATTCTCTCTAAAACTAAGTCATTAATTTAATGCTAAAAACAAAAAAAGGTTCATATCACTCACCTTGATGAGTAAAATATCCATGGCTTCGACCATACTCTGGGCTTGTTTTCCATAAAGGGGAAAAAAACATTTTAGCAATGACAGATTTTTTCCATTAGCAGAATGAATACCATACTGCATCGATTCTAAAACTATTCCATCGAATGCTCTTCCTCTGAAAATATTAAATAAAACATCTTGTAAAAATTTTAAAACAATTAAATGTTAAGGAATTTTATTCAATATCAATATTTCACTAGTGAGAAATTCAGAGAGAAGATAACCTGGTTGGTGGGCAAGATAAAAACGCTGCGAATTGTTACAAAATGATTTAATATTTAATAATAATTATATTATAATATATTTTATAACATTTTAAATATTATTTAAGAAAAATTGGTGATCATCATCCTGTACGGAGCAGAAAGCTGAACAACCCTCGGCTAGCATGTGAGTAAGATCACATCGGCTGAAATGAGATTCCTCCGAAGAATAGTCGGAAAAAGAGGAGGGATAGCATCAGGAATGAAAGAATACGGGAGGATTTGGGTGTCAGATCAGTAATGACATCCTGGAAGAAAGGCAACTTAAATGGTATGGACATGTCTGTAGAATGGACGATACCCGAAAGGCCAGGTGGCACTTTGAAGCCAGACGCCCTCATGGCAGACCTGGATGTATGTATACTGACTACATTGGAAAACTTGGAGCAGCGAGAGGAAGTACCATCCCGGAGATGAGAAGACTTTCCAGGGACAGAAACGAGTGGGCTAGGTGAACTAAGACTGCAACTCCACGCTTAACGGCACACAGGAGTCAGAGGAAGAATAAGGTGATTATCATTTTAAATTTATGCTTTGTTTATTTAATTAACATTACTTTACACTATTATGGCTAATCGGATGATGCTACAGTGGGAGTCCTAAATTTTGCCTTTCAATGTTTAATTAGGATTGGGATCTTTAACGAGTACCTGACATCCCACATGCTCGGGACTACCTTTTAACGTCCCTTACGAAGGACCGCATAACTAAGGATTTTTTTCTCCCATTAAAAATCCTAGGGACCACCTCAGGTTTGAACCCGTGACCTTTGGCTGTTATGCTAGGCACCCTGATACAGGTGATCCCTGAAATAATTCAATCAAATAATGAAATAAGATCATACTTCTACAGGATCATTTCTGTAGTTTGTCGATCTTCACCTTGGCGGAAAAAATGTATGCTTTTGACTAATCATACCTACATTTCCTACATGTTCCTATGCTATCAATACAATATTTACTATGTTCATTTATTATATTATTTTGTCAAATACTAAATTTTTTTCTCAATAGGTATTTGTGGAACAGTTTACATATTATGGAGACACCTGTAGTATGGTGGTTGGCATAACAGTCTTGTATGCCCAACATCATGGGTTCAAATCCCACAGATGGCCCTAAGATTTTTTAAAGAAAGTAAAAAAAATCCTTGGATTTGAGCATTAATTATATTTTTTATCAAAGTCGTGACATTGAGTATAACCCTAAAGACAAGCCATAGCATCAAAACGTAGGGACTTTGTATAATTACTATATGTGGGAGAAGTTAGTAGAGAGTGCAATTAAATTAACACAAAATTAAGTATAAACTTCACTTAGATTTGATTTAAATTATATTTATACTTAATTGTGCGTTTATTTGATTGCACCCTTAACAAACTTCTCCCATATATACACACAGTCAACTATTCACTTCACTATAATTATTAAATAACTTAAATTAAATTAGATGAGGAAGATGGTTGGGGGTACGGTCATAAAATAGAAACGCATTTAAAAGAAGTGCTATTTAATTATGTGGCGACGTTTCGGCCTACATTGTGGGCCTTCTTGAGGGTTGGCTCTGAGACAGTGTCTAGTTCTTCTAAGAACCCCCAACCATCTTCCTCATCTAATTTCTCAACGGTCAACAAAAACTCCATCATTATAAATTAAATTAAAGAGGATTACTCAGTAATTTATTTAACTGTATAAAAAAATTTCATTGTATAATAATAGTTGATATCTATTAAAAACATATATTTATATTTAATAGACCAACGATACACATGTCAAAGTCAGAAAATGATACTAACGTTTTATTAGCATCTTCATCGTCCATCGTTTTACACATGTTGGCCCAAAGTTCATACATCATGAGAGGGTACAGCCAGCGCTTGTAATCTTTGTAAGAAACATAAGAATCCTTGGCGTTATATCTTTCCGCATGAACAGGAGGTTCTCCAGGAATTACTTTGATTTCCTAAAAGATAAAAAAAAAATATTAATTTCTTTTCTTTTTTAATTTTTTTGGAAGTTTTCTTAATTGGAACATTTAAAAAAGCACATACTACCTTCCATTCCTCATAAAGTCACTTTATTTCACAAGTCTTTAAACATTTTTTTTACATCCTAGTCGACGTTTCGGGGTTGTTTCCCCATTTTCAAGACTTATTCATTTTTTCCTTATAAAATTGTTACATCATTTTTCATCTTTCACTATGTGTTTACTATGAGATGTAGTGAAAGATGAAAAATGATGTAACAATTTTATAAGGAAAAAGGAATAAGTCTTGAAAATGGGGAAACAACCCCGAAACGTCGACTAGGATGTAAAAAAAATGTTTAAAGACTTGTGAAATAAAGTGACTTTGTGAGGAATGGAAGGCAGTATGTGCTTTTTTAAATGTTCCAAAAAATATTAAATTTATTGCTTCGTTAATTTCTAAAGAAGAACAATTTTTTTTTAAGAAGAAGTATTTCATTATTTTTTGCTTATTTAAAATTTCCCTCACAAGCAATGGAGAATCACCAAAATTAGAATGAGGTTATATTATTGTTATTATTTTTTGTCTGTTTATATAAATTAATTTAGTATGTGGTACATTACTTATTAGTATACAATTGAAAAAAAAACGTTGTACCTCTACAACCCATGAAGTGTCTTGGGCTAAGTACATATAGATATTCGTACTATTTCTAGGCCAAAGGATGTGCAATGAGGTGATTCGGCCAAGATCACGCTCAGCTGCCAGGTTTTTTCTCCAATTTGGGTGCCCAAGAAGGGGTCATACCCTAGAGTCACCCCCCCGGCTGAAATAACAGAATAAATAATATTCTGTCACGGAAAACAGTAGACTAGTGCTCTATCCACAAGACCACACCGCTCCCAGTATACAATTGATTTGTTATTATTATTTCAATCGGTTATTTGTAATGTGAATATTTATAATTTACCACCTGTAATTGGGCTCGGGCCTGTTGGAGGATGCTGCTGTAATAAAATAGTAATAAAAAAAAAAAAAAATATATATATATATATATATATATATATATATTATATATATATTTAACAGTCTTAAGGTACTCCTTAATTATATTTAATTAGTTCACACTCAAACTCCCACCGCCACCACAAACTGATTGACCGATAGCAAAGTTGTATGTAATATAACAACTACCTTTACCATTGAGGCGGCAGATATATTGTACTATACCCAATTATTTATATATTTATTTATTATTAAAATATTATGTTGGGCAGCCTAACAATCATACAGAGTACAAAATTGTAACTGACAGATCCAATCCGGATGATCGTTTGCAAACATAGCATCCATTTAGGAATGGAAGTTTTGTTCACATTTGTTCACAAACATGGTGGCCATGTTTGCAAACTAAGGAAAAACTAGGTGGTAAAAAAGAATTGAGTTTGAACTGTTGTAGAGGAAGGACCAAATGATGAAATACAGCTCAATGTTGTTAGCTTCCTTATTATTTTACTATTTTTGTAAGAGTTAATTATAATTAGAAATTAAATATAAATAAATAGTGTCAGATTGACAGACACTCTACCCTGAGAGAATAATTTTTAAGTTAGTAAAAAACAGTTTTCATTCATTTTTCATTAAGGAATATTTTAAAAAAAAGAATAAAAGAATGGAAATCATCACAAAATGAAATATTCATGAGAAAAGCTGCAGGATACAATAATAAGTTGAAGTATTTTACAAATCCATTTAAATATACTTACACTGATCCAGGAGGCATTCCAATGAACGATGTCATAATACGTCTCTTCAAGAGTCGTGATAACTGGGACGACTGGAGCTACTAGCGGCATAGGAATCGGAGTAGAAGGAGCTTTGTCTTTCAACCCCATCGCATTCACTGACTTCATGGTTCCTTCGCACTCAAATATCTTCACCTCCATTTTAAGATTGAATTGAACTTTTTTGATGGACGAGCTTCGGCCTGGTGATTTCAAACAACTCCTAAGACCACTGGCATTAACCTTCGGCAATGACGGTACGACCGGACCTACTTTAGAGGCAGATGATGGTTCTTTCAATTTATCACAAGATGCAGTTCTTCTAACGATAGGTTCAGGATTTTTCAATGCATTATTAGCTGTTTCAATTTTTTTCCTCGTTCTAGATTTTCTACAAGGGTCTTCTAGAAATCCTTCGAGTAAGATACTACCCCTGTTTCTTTCGGTAATTTTGGCCACTCCAATAGCTTTGTTCTGAGCACCGTTTTTCTTTTCCTTGCTATCAGATCTGGTTACGGACTTGTCAGAAGGCGACGTATCCGATTTTGGAGTAACTTGTTCTTTATGAGCATGGTCTCTTTCCTTACCTTCGACCATTTTAGAACTCGCTTCTAAAGCTAGAGACTTCAGTTTAGCTTTCCGATCCTCGACTAATTGTTTCTGTTTTCTCTTATTTAAAGAATCCCTAGTGACGCTTGGTTCAGACTTCCTCGGCCGCCCGGGTTTCTTCCGTATGGGAGTTGGAGGCTTAGAGAGGAGAGTACTCTTGACTAATTTGGCGCCCGATATGGACTCGGGAGGTGGCAAACTGACGATTTCATTAAGGTGCTTATTGATTTCAGGCTTGTTGGAATTTTTTTTAATTTCATTCGATGGGGGGCAATTTTCATTAGGTTCGTTTACCATACTTTCTAATTTACTTACAGATTTGTCCACGTCTAATTTCTTATTTTCACCAACCATATTTTTTTCAGTTCTAGAGCGATTTATGAGATTTGACTCACTTGATGCCTTCCTTAGAGAGATCTTATTGGTCTTCGATTTTGTATGAGATTCGTTTTTCTTCAAACTTGTTTCGGACTTTTCATCTGTTTGAATCGAGCTTGTGTCAGTTTCATCCGATTTACTTTTTTTCAAAAGTTCGAAGGATTCCACATCAACGTTATTTTTTTCATTGCATTTTATAATTTCGAGTTTGTCTAAGTCGATAATTTTATTATCTTTTTTGGAACAATCAGTTTTGACATTTTTTGAACCTGACTCGGAAATGTTTTCCTCAGTAGTTCCCTTAGTTTTAGATAAAATGTCCATATCCAACCTCTTGAGTTTGACCCTTACATCTCGAACATTTTTGTCCTTCCCTGTGGATCGAGGACTCTTTACTTTAGTTTCCTTCTTCTTGCTTGAAGACGAGGGCAAATCAGATTTGACTTTTTTCTTTTTAGGTGATTCAGATTTGACTTTTTTCTTTTGAGGTGATTCAGATTTGACTTTTTTCTTTTGAGGTGATTCAGATTTGACTTTTTTCTTTTTAGGCGATTCCGCCAATTCCATTTCTAGATCTTGTGAGCATTGAGAAAAATGTGACTGGAAAAAATCCATTTCTTCATTATCTTCGTACAAGAACTCCTCTTTGATACAAACGTCAGCTTTCTCATTGACTACTTCCTTGTTGACCTCATCCAGTTCCATGAACAACTGAGAATACTCGAGTTCATCTTCGCTCTCGTCGAGGACTACAACAGCATCCATGTCTTGCGAAAACACCATAGGTTCCTCGATGTCATTATGTTCGAAAGATAACTCCTGTTTTATTCCGACAAAAGCATTCTCTTCTGGTCCAGAAGGTGAAGGTGTTGAAGGTTTACTTGTTGAAGGGGAAGCCATGTCGACTTCATCTAATTTCTCTGTTTCAGGCTTACTCCCTGAAGGGGAAATCATGGCAACTTCTAATTTGCCCTTTTCAGATTTACTTCCTGAAGGGGAAACCATGGCAACTTCAGAACTGCCCTTTTCAGGCTTACTTTCTGAAGGGGAAACCATGGCAACTTCTAATTTGTCTTTTTCATGCTTACTTCCTGAAGGGGAAACCATGGCAACTTCTAATTTGCCCTTTTCAGACTTACTTCCTGAAGGGGAAACCATGGCGACTTCTAATTTGCCCTTTTCAGACTTACTTTCTGAAGGCGAAACCATGGCAACTTCTAATTTGCCCTTTTCAGACTTACTTCCTGAAGGCGAAACCACGGCAACTTCTAATTTTTCTGTTCCAGACTTACATTTCGAAGGTATATCCAGCTCATCAAGTTCTCTTTCAACCATAATTCTCTTAGGCGAGACAATCTCACCAACTTCTAACTTTTCACTTTCAGATTTTCTTCTAGAAGGAGAAACATAGACTTCTGATTTTTCTACATCAGGCTTACTACCTGAAGGCGAAATCGAGTCAACTTCCGATTTTTCCCTTTCAGAATCACTCCTCGGAGGTGAGCACAGGATAACTTCTACTTTATCTTCTTCGGAAAACGTTAGTTGTTTCAAATTTATCACAGTATTACTTTTTAATTCAATAGGTGAAGCATCCGCATAGTTTTTCCTCAACAATTCATTATCCCTACAGGTTGTGACTATACTTTTATGGAAAGTCTTAATATTATCAGTCTTGCCCACATTATCTTTTTTACAGTTAAAAATCTCTTTATGAATTTCATCATTTGCTTCAGTGAGTTTCATTTCATTTTTAATGTTTATTGGATCAGCTGATAACTTTTCGTTATGATCTAATGAACCATTAGCCTCTTTGTTCCCGTTGAGACCTTTCAATAGATTGTCTAGTTTATCCATTTCTGAAGTAAACGAGTCGGAACGTGTTTTTTTTAGCTGCGGTTTATAATTATGTTCATTGCCATTGCTCACTTTTTTCAAATCAGACAGGACAGATGTACATGCGGAACCAATACTGGAACTGATAATGTGAGAACTGTGCACCGGATCGCTAGGTGGCTGGATCGGATCTGGTTCATACAAACGCAATTCCTTTTTATTCTCTTCTTTCCATAGATTCTCATTCAAAATCTCTTTGGTTTCAAGATCAGAAACATTCTCCTTATTCTTTTCAATAGTTTTCATTGAATTAACTTCGACATCAACTTCCATTTTCATACTATTCAGCTTCGAATCAAGTTCTACAGGCTGGCTTGAACTGAGTTCATCTGGAATAGTTATCGGAACATTCGAAGAAATGATTTTTTCATAATTCGAACTCAACAAACTTCTTCCAGCGATGGATTGATTATGGGCAGGGATCTTTTGAAAAACGTCAGGTTTTTCTACCACTCCGGAGAGGTTTTCGATATGTTTTAAAACTTTATCACTTTCATTATTTTGTAACAATGTCATCACTGCTCGGAGTATCTCTACATTTTTATCCAACGAACTAGCATTCAAAGTAGGTGGAATGGGAATTTTAAAACCACTAGAATCTGGACTGGTACTCCCTTCATTGGCCGCCGAACCAGAACTAGATGATTTGTTGGCTAAGGCGTTTTCACTGCCATCATCGGTCAGGTCAATGCACTCGATGCAATCCATCTCTTTATCAGATGATGATACCTAATAAAATAGAAAAACATATTAAATGAAATATGGGAAAATAAATTAAAATCACTATTCTGAGTATATAAAAATTAGTCCTTGTATTGCCAAATGTAAAATTAAATTATATGGGATAAAATAGGCTGTAATATGATGGAGAAGTTGGTTGGGGATGTGTTCTAAAAAAAAAAAATTACAATAAGAAAAACTCAAGATTCAAGATTAGAACGACTTAAGCAGTGAGGTAGAATTGCAGGACGCTATCAACACTGGACGAGATAACTCCCGCAATGATGCGCTACATGGGTAGCAAAGACGAAGAAATGTCCCGCCATCTTCTTAACTTAACAACATGGCATATGAAAAGGATACCAAAGGACTGGGAGATGGCTTTCATAGTGATAATTTTCAAGAAAGGAGATCGAGGTATATCCTTACTTAGTGAGGCAAGCAAGCTATACTCAAGAATCCTAGAAACGAGGATTAGAAAAACTGTCGACTGCCAGATCAGAGAGGAACAGTATGGTTTTAGAAACTCGAGGAGCATGCAGGACCTGATTTTTCCTACATTGACGCAGGTCATAAGAGAAGACCATCGAGAAAGGGAAAGAACTGTCTGTCTGCTTTGTGGATCAAGAGAAGGCCTTCGACAGGGAACGAAAGGAGGATATTCAGTAATCCCTATCTGAAAGACAAGTAGATATTGGCACTATCCTGGCTGTGAGGAGTTTCTACGTCAAGACAAGAAACATTGTAAGAACAAGCAACAATCAATAAATACCTCCAAGGAGTTTGAGACGACCCAGGGAATACGCCAGGGATGCAGTCTAAGTCCTCTCCTCTTTATATTACTTTTTGACCAGGAGCTGAGGAAAGCAAAACCAAGACTACGACCATTTCAACTCGGATAGAGAAACCTGCAGAGCCTACTCTCTACTAGTGTACAGCCTAGATATAAAGAGAAGAGAGCTGGTTCAGGAGAGGGATATGTGGTTCAAACTAAGCAGAGGGCAGTCTCACACTGCACAGGTGGTAGGTTAAGACTATGATGATGGCGATGAAGAAAAATTTCATTTTATGCCATCATCGAGGCTAAGAAAAACAAGATAACAATCAACGAAAATAAAAGAAAAAGTATAATAATAAGATAATAGAAATGAAACATGGAAACAAACAGTAATATTGGGAAAATTTTCTATAAAACACCTCTCTAACAGACTGTTTACCTTGACTGGATTATTCATTTGTATGAATGTCAAGAATTATTAATCCTCTTACAAAAGAAAGTGTTTTTTTTTACCTCTGTAGCATTTCATTGCTTAAAAATAATTCAGTCTTTACTAAGATGTCAACACGTGATATTTGTATAATTATGTTTTAAAATTTCAGCTCAGCTGAAACAAGACCCAGACTGCCAGAAACATCAATCAAGCACTATTCAAAAAAAATTTGGGAGGGAGACTTCAGCCTTGAAGACAGGAAACGCCATGGAAAGAATTTCTCTCTTGATGACGATGTTCTGCGGGATTTAGTGGCAAAACACCAGAACAACTATTCAAGAACTTACAGAGAGATCAACCCTCAATGACCACGTCAAGGCAAGCAAAGGTAAAAAAGCTTAATAGATGGGTTCCATCCACATTAAATGACTACCAAGAAAACCAATGTTATGAAGTTTGTGCTGCACTTATTTGCCAAAACAAAAACAGCATTGCTACTTGTTATGAAAACTGGATACTTTACAATAACATTAGAGTTTCTAGACAGAAGCTCGACAAAGGAGAAGCAGCACATTTTCCAAAGCCCCCAACCCATCAAAAAACATTGCAAATTATTACAAAATGGTTTATTATTTCCAAATAACTATATTAGGGTATAAATGTTTATTTAGCTGATAATAGGCAATTAACTAATATGAAAAGCAATAAATAATTCAAAGGGAAATGGCCATCACTGCTAATTTCAAAACGATATATCTCTGTTAGTTCTTAATCAATTATAATGATCAATTGTATTTATTTATTAATTGGTATTTATCTATCTTAAAAAATAACTGAGTTAAGGGAGTTTAATAGGTGAAATTTTGATTTGTTTTTCTCTTTTATAATTAATAGCGATGCCTTATCCTAAAACACAATTACATTTTTTCTCTATCTTAAAAATAACTGAGTTATTTGTTAATAGGTGTATTTATGGGTACAATTTCAATTTGTTTTCTTTCATTTTTTATACTGGAAGGAAGTAGTCCGAGTGGTGGTCATTAAATGAAACTACTAAATAATTTAAACTATTTATTGTTTGCCAACGTTTCGACCCCCCTTTGTGGGTCATCAGGATTTGTTGTAGGCGAATGGAAACTCTGTACAGAAGTTTTAGGCGAGTTTCCATTCGCCTAAAACACGCCCTGATGATGACCCACAATGGAGGTCAAAACGTTGGCAATCAATAAATAGTTGAAACTATTTAGTAGGGGTGGGCATAATTGAATGATCGTCATAATTGGGTAATCGGACTTCAATGATTGAAATAATCGAACGATTTCATAATCGAATGATTGAGAGACGATATGCCATAATTCCCGTTTCTAAAATGACTGAGCTGGCTGAGCCTAGGTGCAAATATGCATATAATTTATATGATGAGAAAAAAAACAAAAAAAACAAAGGTCGTTCAATTTTCCAAGCTCCTTATAATCTATCGATTATCGTTAAACAATTCAGTTCGAATGATCATTCGTTTCTCCAAACCGATTAATCCGCTAATCGATTAATTTGAATGATTCAAATAATCGAATAATCCCATAATCGTCATTCGATTATGCCCACCCCTACTATTTAGTTGTTTCATTTAATGACCGCCACCCCGGACTAATTCCTTCCAGCAATTCTCAACAGTCAACTAATTATATCTACAATTTATTTTTTATAATTGTTCAAATTTATTGGTTAAAAAACTCAAATATTTTTTTCTTTATATTCAAAAATAACTGAGTTATTTAATTGAATCATATTTAATCGGCTGCCATTTTAAAACTAATCAACGTCTAGTTGTTAGGATTATCATTGGATGTGCTAGTTATTTTTGTGCTGAGTTAAAAAAAAAAAAATCAGTCCAGTAGTTTCGGGGAAAAGCCGCAGACGGCGTACAGAGTAAAATAAAATTTTTGCTCTTGTTTGATTACAATGGTTCATTGTTCAAAATAATGAACCAAAAGGTAATGGTTCATTTGGGTTGATATACTACAGCTTCTACTGAAATACTACGACTGGTCAACAGACGGTCGCTAAGCTAAGGTGATATAAAGTAAAATTAATGATAAATGGGAAGTGCTTAGTTTGGTAGGATAATTATTAACAACAGATAAATATGTTGAAGATAACTCACCTCCTCTCAGAAAGGCAGCTAGAGAGAGATATTAAAGAAGGTGGTGGCAAAAAAAGATTGGGTCTGTTGAAGGCGGAAGATGAGGGGAAGCTAAGGAGGATAGTTAACGTATTATTTAGAAAACAGCAATTCAACATAGATTCTGAAAAATAATGACAAATCAAATAAAATCGTGGACATAAGGCCAAAAATACTTAACAGGTAAGCTGGGAGTACATGATTATATACTTGCAGTAATTATCTAAGAGTAAAGTAATTAGGGGTAAGAATGGTGTTTGTTATATGTTTAATTTGAAGAAAATAAGTAACAGTATAAAATAAATAACATTACAATATATACATTACATAACTTACAAATATCACTGGTGTTTGGGTGAAGAGGCTTAAGTCATCATTTTTAAGAAAATGAGGTTTTATATCTTCTTGACAAAAAATAAATAATATATATATATATATATATATATATCTATTTTTTTTTATCGGTTCAATCGTTTTAAGTGAAATAACTTAACTGAAAAATCTGGTGCGAGCAACACACGACTTTCACTTACCTTTGTTTTTAAAATCGATTAAAGAATTTCCAAATACAGAAAGAGATAAAAATGAGGGAAACCATTAAAGAATTATTTACATTGGATTTTAATAGAAACATGTGTTTTATTGAAAACTCGATTATATTATTATCTAAAATAATTAGTTAGTTTTATCGGCTTTTTATTACTCTTTATTAAATTTATAAGCTTGTGTATAGGATAATATATTTTCTTAAGTCTTTTTCTTTCACACGGTATATTATACGTCTATATTACTCTTCTTATATTAAAAAAAAACTGGCAGGCTGTGCTTCATTGACAAGCCGCCAGGTTGCAGCACCGTCACCATGAATTTTCCTTTTCGGAAACCCCCAAAAAACAGTTAATTTTATCTCTCAGTTAACCTTTAAAAGCCCGTGAATCAGATAATATTTTTCTAAAATCTTTAGCTATCCAACAGTATATTATACATCTATATTACTATTGTTGTGTTCAAAAACACAAAAAATGGATACAAAAATATTTGTTCAGTTTTCTCCTTTAGTTGTTTATCAAATTCACTCAACGTGCATATTTAGCTGTTAATTATCAATGGTAACAAGATAATATAATTTTTTTTATAGAATCTACAAAATTAACGGTACTTTAAAGGAAGAAAATTTGAAATATCTGCATTTAAGCCCCATCAGACTATTTCAATCAGAATGAAACCTACATGATATTAAAGCCCATCAAATTTTACATCAATATAGCGAGTTTAATCAAAATCGTTAGAGCCATTTTTGAGAAAATCCTAAAAAGGTACTGAATGCATGGCATAAAGTAGGATTTCCGGTCAGCCGATTTTAGTGAAAAAGTTGCTGTAGCATCTCGGGTGTATAATAGTCTTAAATATGAAATTTCAGTTCTGTACGACTTTTCGTTTTTGCGCTAGAGTTACCACACAAAGACACAGACACACAGAATATGTTGCGGGACTTGGTTATTTGGACTCAGGGGACCCTAAAATGTGTATTTCCGTTGAAAACTGGATTTCGAAAATTTTCACGATTGCAATACTTTCCCTTACTATATATTTCATATATAGGTAAGTGAAAGTAAAAACATAATTAGGCAGATCTTAAGGGCACAAGTTATATTTCCTATTCAGCAGTGATTCAATGAGCTTAAGTGGCACTTGATAACACTTAAATTTTTTTTTTCCAGAATGTGTGCACATCAAAAGGGGCTTTGTAGTTAGTTCTATTTTATACCCTTTGGGTTTGATCCACAAGAACTAAGTGTCAGATATGTCAGCTACTAGGCACTTTTTTAGTACCTTAGCATCAATTACGATGAAAAAATGACTGGTTTGAATCAAAAATACTGCATCTATTAAACCCAATATCAAAGGAAAAAGAGATCTTTTACAACTAATTCTGCCCCATTTCCACGACTTCTACAGAAGCCTTAGGTGCAATTATGATGGGGATATTAATCCTGATTAAGTTTTAATGTAGAAATATATCAATTACATTTCAGTTTTTCTTTCACTAACTATATATAGTAAGGGAAAGTATTGCGATCATGAAAATTTTCTAATTCCAGTTTTCAATGGAAATGCACGTTTGAGGGTCCTCTGGGTCCAAATAACCAAGTCCTGCAAAAAGGTCTCTATGTGTGTGTCTCGAAAACAGTTCCGACGATTTTGATATAACTCGCTATATCAATGTAAAATTTAATAGGATTTAACTTCATGTAGGTTTCATTCTGATTAAAATAGTCTGACAGGGCTTAAATGCCGATATTTTAAATTTTATTCCTCATAAGTACCTTTAATTTTGTAGATTCTATAAAAATAACCATATTAACTTGTTAGCATTGAAAAATAACAGCTAAATATGTAAGTTGTGCAAATTTGAAAAACAACTAAAGGAGAAAACTGAAAAAATATTTTTTGATGCAATTTTTTTTTTTTTTTTTTTTTTTTAACATAAGAACACTAATATACAGTATGATGTACCGTTTGAAAGCTAAAGATTTTAAAAAAAAATTATCTTATACACAAGCTTTTAAAAGTTAATAGAGAGTGATGAAAAGCTGTTAAACTAACTGATTATTTGAGATAATAATGTAATCAATTTTTTAATAAAATACATGTTTCTATAGAAATCCCATTTAATTATTTCTTTAATGGTTTCACTCATTTTTATCTCTTACTGTACTTGAAAATTCTTAAATTCATTTTAAAAACGGAGGTAAGTGGAAGTCGTGTGTTGCCCGTACCAGATTTTTTAAACTAACACTATACTATTGCTTTTACATCATTTTTGTAAATAAGTATTTATTTACATGGTTTAAAATTTTCAGGATATTTAAATAATACTTAATTTCATCATAAATGAAAAGATTTTTCCTTACTTTTCAATACCCATAGCTTCATTTCTCAGAATATTGGTAAAAAGGAATTAAGTTGCTTATCATTAAATACCGACAGTTTTATCATCAGAATGCCATAAGAGAGAAAAACTTACAAAGAGCTTAAATTTACTTCAAATAAATAAACATCACCAGTCAAAAGTTTGAGACCACCTATGGTTTAAAACAATTAATATGTTTAAATTGTTTTGTTGTGCAGCACTTTGGCGGATGGATTCTTCCTCTTTGTGTATTGTGTGGTTCGTACTACACAAATCAATTGAAAATTTATTCTTGTTAACTGTCTTTAATGGAAATAACGAAAATAACCTGTGCAGTAAACTTCTTACAACTTTGGCAATCGAGAAATAAATCAAACTAAGAATAAAATTTATCTTCTCTATTCCCCTAAGGGGGTTACTAGATTTCAAATAAAGCTTCAGACACAAAAATCACATTGCTTATTCTTATTTATTACTTTCATTTACCTATATATTGGAATATATAGTAAGGGAAAGTATTTTAATTGCGAACATTTTTGAATTCTAGTTTTCAACGGAAATACATGTTTTAGGGTCCTCTGAGTCAAATGACCAAGTCCCACAAAAAGGTCTGTGTGGCCGTGCAGTAGGTCCAGCGCAAAAACGATAAGTACTATGAAACTGAAATTTCATATTTAAGAAACCATACGCCTGAGATAGTACAGCAACTGTTTCATCGAAATCCGCATTCCAGAAGGCACCTTATACCATACATTTTGCACATATTTTCAATTTTCTCAAAAATGGCTCAAACGATTTTGATTTAACTAGCTGTATCAATGTAAAATTGGACAGGCTTTAATATCATGTAGGTTTCATTCTGATTGAAATAATCTGACAGGGCTTAAATGCAGATATTTTAAAATGTCTTCCTTAAAACTACCTTTAATTTTGTAGATTTTATTAAACAGACCATATCATCTGATTAGCATTACTAAAAAACAGGTGAATATATTAGTTGAACGAATTCCATATCCAACAAAAAGAGAAAACTGCAAAAATATTTTTTATTTTTTGAATTTAAGCACAGTAATATACATGCATAATATGCCGTTGGAATGCTGAAGATTTTACAAAAAATATTATCTGATACATTGTTGTGATATATTATAAAGGCATAAATAATAAAAATTGTGGGAAATTTAGAAGGCGCGATGTGATCAGCCAATAAAAAAATAATAGAGGAAAATCAAGAAGGCGCGTGGTGAGCGGCCAATAAGAAATGCAGGAATCAAATTGCGCATCAGACCATGCGATTAGCGATTTTTTCCAGGAATGGCAAGCACTTTGTAGACAGCAGCCGATCTAAATGGATGCTTGCGTGCGAGTTTTTGAAAATTTCTTCTACTGTGAGACGTCGACAAAGCAATACATGCGATTGAATTATGCCACCAACCATCAAATCATTTTGAGTTCAAACCATATATTAGTGCACTAATAATACGTTCAAATTAAGTAATTATGAAAACATCATTTGAAAAAGAAGAGGAATGGAAATTCAACTGAAGACATCCTAATCAGATAATTTATAAATTTTTTGATTTGCAATATTGATTTTTTAGTTTAAGTTATGTTTAATTGTAATATATTTTTTAAGAATATAAGTTTGTTATTAACCTTAGCCAAGACTCAGAGTTATTAATTTAAAAACCCTAAAATTATCATTCACTTTACATTTTTCATTTAAAAAATTAAATATAATTTCTTTAAAATATAATAACAACATAATATTATAAAAGTTAACAGAGAGTGATGAAAAGCTGAAAAAAATTATTGACGTGAATAATAATATATTAGAATATTTAATGGAAAACAAGTTTCTATTAAAATTCAATTTAAATAACTCTTAAAACAATTTATTTAGTTTCTAAATTTGTTTAAAAATTCTTAATTTGATATAAATAACAATGGTAAATGAAAGTTGTGAGTTACACGCACCAGATTATTTTTATCACATTAGAAGTCTCAGTAATAATTAGATTTAATCAAATTACTCATTATTATTTACAACAGTCAGAACTTTCTTACACCTAATAAGTTAATTTGTTTATAAATACAAATAATAATAATATACTTGTATTTTAATTAGGTATTCATAGATCATCTCAAACTTTTATAAAGCAGTGTATAATATTTTGTTTAATTTTATATTTTACAATAAAGAATAGCCACTTATGAGATAAATTAACAATTCATAAATAAAGAAATAGTTGACAGGATTTAAAATGATTTTTTAAATCTTTGGAAAATCATCCAGTAAACTTCACATTCCAAGACTTAAGCCCTTTTGCTCAAACATCAGCAATATATTATTTTCATGCATGATACTCCATTCTCAAACATACCTGGTTAATGCTAACAGAAGTATGGGAAGGTACAGCATTCCTGTTTTGGTCACATTCAGCACCATTTTCTAAAGATACCTCCGGCTTAGGAGTTAAGCTCTGTTGTTTCGTAAGCGAATCTTTTTTCTGCTGTACTTTCAACAAGTCAATATAAAATTAAATTAATATGATATTTAATTGATATGCTTCAAGTTAATTATAAATTAAAATCAAAATAAATAAATCAGTAGTATCACAACAATCCATAGAAGGCCATTGTAAAGTTCTATTAGCTTAATTAGGAGACACAATGTGGGCAGAAAAACAGTCAAAGCAGATGGTAGAATGAAGAAGTTGCCAAAATAGTTATGGAGAAAAAGATTACATGGAAGGAATATATAAAAAAGGATGCCTGCGCCTGTAATGGATATAAAAGAGCAAGACCAGTACTTACTAGGTACCTCTACAAGCCATGAAGGTTCTGGTTGAGTACATGTACAGATTCGTACTGTTTCTAGGCCAAGGAGATTAGGCTGAGATCATGCACAGACACCAGGTTTCCCCCCCAATATTTGGCCGCCTACTTTATGAATATTATGCCACTGGAGGAACTACAATTTATAGGAACTGTAATCTTCCCTCACAAACGCATTCATAAAGGAACTTGGACCTCTCCTGATGGAGTCACTGTGAACCAAATTGATCATATCATGATAGATAAAAGGCATATTAGCTCTCCCATAGATGTTCGAGTGTATTGTGGCGCAAATGTAGACTCCGACAACTACCTCAGCATAGCTCATATCATAGGCAGAATCAACACTTAAAGGCCTAGATCTCAAATATTAATGAGAAAAAGATATAATCGGGATAAGCTGTTTGATCCAAAAGAAAGGATGAGATTCATGAAAGCAATGGATCAAGTGCTCTCCACATCTGTCTATGAAGAGAATGATCTAAATAAGCAATGGAATAAGATAGGATCAACAGTATCCGAGGTAGCGGAGAAGATATTAGAAGAAGAAAGGAAATCGAAATCTCCATGGTTCGACGAAGACTGTTCGCTCGCAATAAAGGACAAAAATAATGCATATCAAGCACTGATATGAAGAATGGAGAAACGGCTTCATAAAAGAAAGAAAAGATCCTGGGAGAGAAAGGAACTAGAGGCAGCCGAAAGGCTTATATCTATTGGTGAGACCAGAAGATTCTACGCCTCAGTCAATCAAAGCAGGAAGCCCTTTAAGCCCACACACTCAGCTTGCAGGAATCGCGAAGGCAATATAATTGTTGAGAGGGCAGCGTGCATAAATATATGGAAGGAACACTTCGCAAATATTTATGCAGGACAAAACAACTACCCTCAACTCTATCAGGGCGGTGATGTTGAACCACCCGATGATGAAGAGGTAGCTGATGCTTTGGTAGGGTTGAAACACCACAAGGCCCCAGGGGCAGACAATCTACCAGCTGAGTTGCTCAAGTACGGTGGTAAACGTCTGAAAATAGCCCTACACAATCTGATTATGGACATCTGGGAAAAGAAAGATATGCTATCGGAATGGAGGAAATCTTCAATATGCCCCATATTTAAAAAGGGGGACCCCTTTGATTGTGGAAATTATTGGGGCATAGCCCTCCTACCGTGCGCTTACAAAGTCCTTTCAGGCATTCTGTTTCAACGGCTTCTTCCATACGCAGAAAGAGAATTAGGCTCTTACTAATGTGGGTTTAGAAAAGGAAAATCCAAAACAGACCAAATATTTTGCCTCAGGACTATATTGGAAAAGGGACATGAGTTTCGTATAACCACTCCATCATTTATTCAGACTTCAAAGCAGCATATATTAGTGTGGATCAAAAGGGTCTCTATGAAGCCTTGAGACAGCTGAGAACGTCCCTGAAGGCCTAATAAGACTGATCAAGATGACCATGACAGACCTCGAATGCGTTGTACAAGTGCAAGGTGATTGCTCAGAAAGATTTTTGTCCAGAAAGGGAGAGCACCAGGGCGATGCGCATGCATGTTTACTGTTTAACCTGACTCTAGAGAAGGCAATAAGAGATTAAGCGATTCAGACTACAGGGACTATTATAAATAGAAACGTACAGCTCCTAGCATTCTCAGTAGGGTTGTAAAGCAGGTAAAAATAGGTCAAGGGAGAAGTTTAAGGAAATAATACAAAAAGATGATCAAAAGAATATACAATAAAAGCGTGATAATTCATACCAAGTAATTCCTATAAATATACTTTATAATATATTCTACTAAATCTTCCCACATTACATTATATCTACACGGAAACCAAAAAACTATTTTTATAAAACCACAACTTCTGAAAACCCATTGAAATACTAAATTGGTAATTAAAACAAAACTTCGCTAAAGCGATACACGCACAAAAGAACAAACCATGTACTTCTAAAGTAATATTGTAATTTATATTGTGTAGGTTTTTTTTGTGTTACTTTTACTATTGTCTCAAACAAAATATTCCATTATCATTAGCTAATTCAAACGATGATTGTAACTCTTTTATCATGAAAATCATAACATCAATATAGAAAACAACAAAAATTCCAAAATAAATTCAAGAATTAGATTTTATACTCAAGGTAGTAAGGATCACTTGTGAGTAGACACAACAAATTTTATGATTATATATTGCATACATTTAATAAAACAGAATAAAAATTCTTATTAATTACATATAATAATGATAATTATAATATTTATTATTCATTGAACATCACTTTTATGCTACTGAGGCTAATCGGATGATGCTACAGCGAGAGTCATAAATTTTGCCTATTCAGGTTTAATTAGGGTAAGGCATCTTTAATGATTACCTGATATTACACAGGCTAGAGAACACCATTTTACGTTCTCTCTGAAGGACAGCATAACTAGGGCCATCTGCCAGGTTTCAATCCACGATTTTGGGCATAGAAGGCTGTTATGCTAGCTACTACACCACAGGTGACCCCTAATGAGTGTCTAATAATAGATCCAAATAGGAATGAGGGCACGGTAGAATTAAGATGGGAACAAAACGTAGAATTACAGATCTAATACTCCTCTTGTATAAATCAATTTGTAGCATCTCAACAGCTCAAATGGACATCTAGAGTTTTAACGCTTGATGAATTTGAAGATAATAAAATTAAAGTCTTTTGTAAATCAGACTAAGAAAAATGGTCAACTTTAAACGAGTAAAGGAATCAAAGGGGAAAAACATTGAAAAGAAGAAATATAGCAGATGAAATGGTTAGAGATATGATTGAATTAATACCTTTTCTATTGATTCTCTAATCCGCTTGGGCGAGCAAATTTCTTTCAGGTTTTCAGTTGGTGGACTTAAGGAGGCTACCCTTTTTCGCTTTTTTGGCTCCTAATAACATTATTGAAGAAATAACATACATAAATAATAATAATAATAAAATTAAATAACAATTTAAAATACTATTTTGTATATTTATAACACTGGTTAGAAATGAGAAACAATATGAATGAAAAATTTATGAAAAGTATGTATTTTCTTTCTTATTGATTATTATCTCTTTTCACCGCTTATTTCGTTCTCCCTCTTTCCATATTCATATTTTTTTCCGTTATATATCCTCACATATAATTGTTGGTTTAATATTACATTACTTTGAAAAAAAATTTTTTTCATTCATATTCTTTCTCGTTTCTAATGATTATGTACTTTTTATACACTACCTATGTTCTTTACTATGTTTTTTATATATTACCGTCAAATATCACTTCAAAATTGTTTATATTTAAAAAAAAAAAAATTAAAATTTTAATTGTTCACATATTGTTCCTTTGTCATTTTTTCATATGCTTAGCCTCTCTTTATATATTCTTATTGCAATATTATCATCCTTATTTTGTTTACTTCCATACTGTACAACTAACATCTTATTTATTATTTTTATAACTGTCATCCATAATTTATAACTAATATAAATATAAAATTGTTCATATTTAAAATGTTATTTGTTCACATATTGTTCTTTTAACATTTAATCATTGGGTTAGTTTCTCTTTAAATATTCTTATTGATATATTATTATCTTAATTTTGTTTACTTCCATACTTTATAATTGTCATCTTATTATCATTTTACGTTTAATTTTATGTTTGTTTTCATATTATATTACTGTCACCATATAGTTATTATATACCTAACATATTATTAAGTTTATAATTACATTGGTTGGTATATTGTTTCTCTTAGCCCTGATGAAGGCCCACAATGTAAGCCGAAACATTAGCACACAATTAAAATAAATACTACTTTTTAATGTGTTTCTTTCTGATGACCGCACCCCCAACCATCTTTCTCATCTCTAATATTCTCAACGGTCAACTAAACTTCATCATTTTCAATTTTTTATGAGAATTTGAATAAATACCTTACTTATATTAATTTTAAATTTTATTAATTTAATGTTTCACTGATTGAAGAAAACTCTTTTTAAATCTGTAAAACTCTAGGAACTTTTTTCATTTCTATTTCCCTTTTATGACATATGGAGTTTCTTTAGGAGTCGTAACTTACATGAAATGTATGTGATACGATATAGTCCATTCCGAGTCTACCTTCTTTATTCCTAAGCTTCAGCATCTGGCTTTGGCTCATCTTAGAGCATATTATATATATTTTAAAATTTAGGGGAGTTTCTGTCATTAAATTGATTTTTTTTTTGTAGGGGACCATTGCCCTAATGAAAGCATATTTCTACAGTAATAAGTACAAGCCCAATAAAAGGATATGAGGTGATACAATATAAGTTATTTAAATTCTAGTTTCATTTCAATGGTTAAAAACTAATTGAAGTATGTTCTAATACAAGTACTTAAATATAATAACACCTCAACTATTATTTCATATCTGACCAAAAAAATGTAATATAATTAAAATAGGTTCTGAAAATGTTTTGTTTCTAATTTTTTAACAAAAAGATGCCTTAGATATGAACATTTGCCTTATGAATAGTAGCTCTGATGAACTGGTGCATTACATTACCTGTGGTGCATTACATGCCACGAGCCTGTAGACGTAGTGGCTGTTCTCGGGCATATCTCCCAAAAAGGGTTTCCCCAAGCTGATGATATCTCCATCTTTTAACTGTAGATCGCGCTCCTTTAGTATTTCGGTCTGTTCGATATAAGTCCCATTTAAACTCTGAAAATATGAAGATTAAGTACAAATTAATACTGTTATAAAAATTATAAAATACGGACACAGGGTTTGATTTAAAATAACAATGAACTATACTCTAACTCACATTTTGTTTAGTTTAACAAGCTTCAACTTTTAATTTTATTTAAAATAATAATTTTTAATGTATTGAGGTTCTAAATTCATTATAGAATAATTAATATATTAATCAAATAAATATTAATAAGCCTTTGTCAGCAAAAGTACAAAGGGCGTTTACCTGCCCCCTTTGGATTCTCCAACAGGCCCCCCGCCATACCCCGGGAAACTTCCTAGACCCCCAGCGGCAGCCAACAAAAGTATTATATCTGGCCTAGAGATAGGAAATTTATGATAAAAGTCTACTAAGGCTGGACCGCCAACCAAGGCACTTCCCATATCAGCCCCGCCCAAGGTGAAGAGGATGAGAAAGAAGATTCGAAGAGTCAGTTAAAGTCCAGCAAGATAACAGTCGAGTTCCATCCTCCAGAAGAAGCGAGGTCCATAAGGGGTCATAGAGCAGCTGGAGGATGAAGCTTAAAAAGGGTGCCTAAGACTGATTCCACCTTCGCCAGCCGACTAAGTGTTTTAAAGGTATCTTTTTGTTTGTAATATTGTATGGCAAGGTTTCAACTGTAATGTCCCTCAGTCACTGTGTAAATATATTGTATATGTTTAAGTTAATTTAAATAATAATGTCGTCTTTTGAAACCTGTCTAATTTAACCTTACCCCGTATACCACCTACTGGGATTGGTAAACACGATACCTTTGGAAAAGAAATCCAATGGTTTCAATATATAATAATAATAATTTTTTCATTGCTTTTAAGATTTACATCTTTTAGCAAGAGGTTTGGCCTCTATTTCATTTAGACAAAATCATTTTTTACATTTTGTAAGGAAATGTTATAAATATTGAAATAAGAATTGAGCTAACTACTTTAGAAACGACATTATAAGAAAAAATAAATAACAATTAACAAAATAACTAAGAATACAAATCTTGATTAAATAATAAACAAAGAAACTTAAAAAAAAAAAAATAATAATAAACTCAAGAAAACCGAACAAAAACAGTTTTAAAAAATACATATCTTGATAACAAATTTATAGAAACAAGAAGTAATGACATAACAAATGCCTATAAATTTTGTACTAGTCGTTCATAACAAAACTTCTTATCTTTAAAGCTTCTATTGAAAACAAAAATAAATCGTTCAACTTCTTATCGTTGGTAATTGTTAATAAGCCTTCTAAATTACAATTTTCCATAACATACTTAAATAAATAGAATCTTCTGACAGGATTTAAAACTGGACACGATATTAGAAAATGTTGAATATTATCATAACCATCGGTATTAAATAGAGGGCAAGTCATGTTGGGTTCAAATTTATAATATAATCCATTCATGATTATCCTCTGTGATTTCTCGCCTGCCAGTCTTAGTTGAGCGATTAACCTTATTTTGTTTATATTGCATCTAAGATTTAAATATTCTTCTTCGAGTTGGAAGTTGGTTATATGGCGATATATTTTACTGTAAGAGGAATTTTTAATAGCTTCTATATCCCTGGAATATAAATGATTAGCCATTTTCTCAAACAGTTTGCTCTTTAAATTTTTTAAAACAGCTGGATCATTGAGGGCCCATATTTCCTCTGAACCTATAAGAATCAGTGACCTACGAACTTCTACAGTCCAGTTAAAACGTAGAAACGTCTTTATTGGTTTCTAGGTCTCTAAGTCTATTGTAGCATATTTTCGGATGTCTGGTATTTTCCATTTCTAAAATTTTCTACCACCAATTTACATTTTTTTTAATATTTTAAATTTTAAATGTATAAAACCAGACTCAATCCTGACATATGAGTTAGGTGTGCTTTTTGGAATTGAGAGTAATCTTTTCAAAAATTTTAGTTGAACAGTCTCCAATATATCGGCATAATTCATTCCCCACACTTCTGTGCTATATAACAATTTGCCCAATACTATTGAATTGTACAACTGATTTTTTGTGGCCCATGTATAAGATTTACTTTTTGTAAGGATTTCCAAAACTTTGCTAAATGCTATGTTTCCTTTGGCTATTGTGTTGTTGCTAGCCAGGTTAAATTTGCATGATTTAGCTATTGTGACCCCAAGGTAGTTTACCAAGTGATTATATAATGTAAATATCTAATATATATTGGTTACAAAAAGATATCAATTAATATAGTTTTTGAAGGTGCCACTGCCTAAGTGATATATTCTATATATATTGATTAAAGATATCAATTAATATAGTTTTTGAAGGTGCCACTGCCTAAGAAAAGCAGACGGTCAAAAACATAGCAATTCATATTTAATAACTTCAAGAGTTGCATCAGCTGCTGTGAAATTTGTTTTCTTTCTGTAGTGCTTTAAATTAACGATAATATCATAGAACCCTGTCATGTTTCTTCTTTGAAACAAATAACTGAACTGGGTCTTAAAAACAATTAGATGGTTCCTTAATTATATAATAAAAGTTTATTAAACATTAACATCAAGACGAGTCAACATTGCAAGGGCCTTCCCCATCATCAGGACTCACTAAAATACATTAACAAATTATCATTTAACATTATAATACAATTTTTATATACTAATTAATTGAGGCTATTTTTGAAGAAGTGGGACAGAATAAAACAAGCTTGGAGAATGCTCTAAAGGGATTATTAAGTTTTAAAATATTTAAAGTCCTTTGAAATCTTGAACTTGATAAAAGTCATTTTTTTTTTTTTTTTTTTTTATAAACCCTATTATATGCACCAAATAACCAATATAGGATATAATGACACATATACACATGGGCGTAGGCAGGATTTTAGTTTGTGTGAAGAATCAAGCAAGTTGAACATTGTCAGAGGGAGCCAATTTAGTCTAAAACATTATTTATTTCAAATGCTGCTTAATTATCAAATTAATTTGAAAATCAAGTATGTGTTTGGAATTAAAAACAATCTTTAACTGCACCTTTTATCCCAATACCTTCTATTTTAGTTGTTTATCTTTTATTTTTATAATTTGTATTTGTCTCAGCTATTATCAGACCATCTCTGCCTTCCGCCATGCATATACAGATCTAAGTTAATAAATAATGATTTTATTCTCAAACCCTAAATAAGTAATAAAATTTGAGTTACACCTTACCCCAAGATCTTTGATATAAACATTCCCTCCTCTTACAGTCACATCACAATGGAATCTCGACACCCATTCTGATTTGCAGAAAATGTTAGACTCAGGGCTCCGTCCTATTTTGTACTGAAAAAAAGAAAAGAAATATATAGAAGTATCTTTCTATTTAAAAAAAACAAAAAAAAAATAGAAATTATTATTTGTAAGAAATAAAAATAATAACTTTGAATTATACTAAGAATAAAAAGAAATTAAATAAGTTGACAAAATAACAGTAACTAATTTGAAGAATATGCCCGATTTTCAAATTTCAAGACTTATTCTTTTCAGTCGAAAGTGCTGCGCAAAGCTATGTTGTTAAATCAATTTATCATTTGTTATAAAAGGATGAAATGGATCCTTTTAAAAACAAAAATATATGTTGTCAAACACTCCAATATTATGCTATAAATAGACTGCTATTACACAAGTACGTTTTTTGTGTAATTTACCTTACTTATTACATTTAATATGAATCATTTAAATTTTCCGCAACATTGAAATGCTAATTAAATAAGATAGGACAAATGTATTCTTTGGATGCTTGATAGTTTAGCAGAGCCCCACAGTTCTATCCCGTATGTCCAGATTGGTTTTAGCAATACTTTGTAAAGAGTTAGTTTGTTGGTTAATGATAATTTAGAACGTCTGTCAAGTAATCTAGATTAAAGACCATATCGTCTGTTAAGTTGTTTGCGTTTTTGTCGAATGTGGGTCCTCCAGATCAGTCTTTTGTCTAAGTGAGTACCTAAATATCGAATTTCGTCAGAAGTGGGAATAGGAAGATTATTAAAGTAAATGGGAGGAGAAGGTTTATGGTTCAGAGTGAACACTACATGAACACTCTTGGATTCATTCATCCTTATTTTCCACCTCGTAGCCCAAGCAGAAATTTCAAAGAGGACCACCACATTAAAGAGGACACTTGTTAATACAGAAACTCTTTTCCCAATGCAAGAATCGGTTCGAAATAGGACAAGTCACTACGCACTAATTTTAATATTTTGAAGGATATGCCAATTATAATATTTTAAGAACTGTTTTAATTTAATTTAATTTTTTTTTTTTAAGTTGAAGTGGCCATTCTCCTTGATAGAATTTTTAAAAATTGGATACGATTCAAAATGGAAGAGAACCAACATAAAAGTACTATACATTGAATATATATTGGGTTATGTCACATGATATGTCCGCTTTTAATTTAAGGTAAAGTATTTTTATTAAAAATACGATATGAAAACAAGATAATTTTATTCAAAGTATTTACCTTCTTTTTCTACACATTTTTCCCAACGTGACACCAACTTTTTTATCCCCGAACTGAAAAACTCTGAGCTTTGAAGTGAAACAAAATCTGAAAACGCACTTTTCACTTGATCATCATTTTCAAAAAGTTTTCCTTTTACGAAGTTGTCTACATTCCTGAACAGGTGGTAATCTGTTGGAGACAAGTCGGGAGAATATGGTGGGTGCGGAAGAACTTCGTAGCCTAGTTCTTTCAATTCTTGCACGGTATGTTTTGAAACATGGGATCTAGCGTTGTCGTGTAAGAGTATAGGACCCTTCCGATTTACCAATCCAGGTTGTTTTTTTAATAATTTTGTGAGCATTTGGTCAATTTCATTGCAGTACGTTGTAGAGGTAATGGTTTCACCTCTAGGTAAAAAGGAATAGTGAATTATCCCAGCCATAGACCACCATACTGTAACCATCCATTTTTTGGGATGCAAATTCGGTTTTGGCATTTGCCCCCGGGTTTCGTCGATGTTAACCACTGCCCTGACCGACGCTGATTGTCATATGCAATCCATTTTTCATCGCAGGTAATTATTCTTTCAAGGAAAGGCTCGGTTTTTTGCCTCGCAAGCAAAGAAACGCAGGTCTCAAGGCGTTTCAATTGCTGCCGCTCAGTGAGATCATGAGGTACCCATGTATCGAGCTTTTTCACTTTCCCAATACACTTTAAATGTCTGGAAGCGGTAGATGCACTTGCATTTAGTTTGCACTTTTCTCCTTCAGTTGGATATCGAATTCATTCAACTTCTATATGTACCTGTTTTTTAGCAATGCTAATCAGATAATATGGTCAATTTCATAAAATGTACAAAATTAAAGATACTTTAGAGGAAGAAATTTTAAAATATCGGCATCAAAGCCCTGTCAGACTATTTTCAACAAAAATGAAACCTATATGATATTGAAGCCTTCTAATTTAATCGCTGTAGCGATTTAATCAAATCAAGAAATCAAGGCTTTAGATAACAATTTAAATATGACATGGTCATTAAGGACTTTCTGTTTACGTGATTATCGAAAAAGTGCTTAATTTCGGACTTTAGTTCTTTAAGTAGAATTCCATCAAACTTTTGATTAAAATACTGACTGCTTACAAGATATACTTATTATCAAATTAAATTTACGATCCAAAACTTTTTACATATATATTAAATTTATAGATAAATTAACTATATATATACATGATAAAAAATTTTTATAAAATGACCCTTAAGGTATTGAAAATCTATCATATATCCTTATAAAATATTACTTGAAATAAAAATACATTAACTTTTTTATAAACTTATACAGTCTCAAACACTGAAGTCATTATATAAAACTTTTAGAAAAACTTTATGTTTATTATTTAACGTCACTATATATCTATATATATATATATATATATATAATAATAATATAATAGGCTTAGCGAACCCGAAGGCCGATACCAACAAATTCCATCTACACATACTCGTTCAAAGTTCACCGTTCAAGCCAAGCCCCCGAGATCAGCCTTAACGCAATCCTCCCATCGACGCTTCGGCCTAGCTTTCGGACGCCTACCAGTCGAATTAGCGAATACCTACTTTCTCCGAATCCGCTACTCACCGAGCCAAACTCAATTATATTCACCGGATACAAGTTCCGCAATTCCGCGTTGTGCAATCTTCTAAACTCCCCAGTGGCCTCATCTCTCTTCGGACGAAATATTTTACGCAGTACCTTATTCTCAAAAAACCTTAAGCCGTTGTTCATCCTTCAAAGTAAGCGGCCACGTTTCACATCCGTAACCTTTAAGGGTATAGAGGTTTAGTCAATGAATATTTTACTATGTTTTTGTGACGTTACGAGAAATTGGAGTTTGTTTTTTTAACAAATACGCAAAAATGGGTCATATTCAGAAATATTTCTCGTTTATATATTTTATTGGGTTGTATGTGAAACACCTCCAAATATGAACACGGAAACACGCGATTTCTGAGTAATATTTTTGTACGAGTTTAAACTCGGCCATTCAGCAGCCGAGGCCGCTAGAAATATTTGCAAGCGTTTGGGGAAGGGAGTGTTAATGAACGGACTATTCGCCGTAGGTTTGCTAGGTTTTCAGCTGGGGGTACCGACTTGGAAAACTTGCCCCGAGGAAGAGCTCCGTCCATAATAGACAACGATGTCCTCAAACATACAGTAGAAGGAAACCCCTACCAAACAGTTAAAGGACTCTCAGCAAAACTAAATGCAAGTGCATCTACCGTTTCCAGACATTTAAAGTGTATAGGGAAAGTAAAAAAGTTCGATACATGGGTACCTTATGACCTGAGCGGCAGCAATTGAAACGCCTTGAGACCTGCCTTTCTTTGCTTGGGAGTCAAAAACTGAGCCTTTCCTTGAAAGAATAATTACCTGCGATGAAAAATGGATCGCATATGACAATAAGCGTCGGTCAGGGCAGTGGTTGAACATCGACCAAACCCCGGGGCAAATGCCAAAACCGAATTCGCATCCCAAAAATTGATGGTTACAGTATGGTGGTCCATGGCTGGGATAATTCATTATTCCTTTTTACCTAGAGGTGAAACCATTACCTCTACAACGTACTGCAATGATATTGACCAAATGCACTCAAAATTATTAAAAAAACAACCTGGATTGGTAAATCGGAAGGGTCCTATACCCTTACACGACAACGCTAGATCCCATGTTTCAAAACACACCGTGCGAAAATTGAAAGAACTGGGCTGCGAAGTTCTTCCGCACCCACCATATTCTCCCGACTTGTCTCCAACAGATTACCTTCTGTTCAGGAATGTAGACAACTTCGTAAAAGGAAAACTTTTCGAAAATGATGATCAAGTGAAAAGTGCGTTTTCAGATTTTGTTTCACTTCAAAGCTCAGAGTTTTTCAGTTCGGGGATAAAAAAGTTGGTGTCACATTGGGAAAAATGTGTAGAAAAAGAAGGTAAATACTTCTAATAAAATTATCTTGTTTTCATATCGTATTTTTAATAAAAATCCTTACCTTGAAAACGGACATTTCATGTGACACAACCTAATATATAAATTTTAAATGAACGAATCTCATAGGCTAACAAGAATTTGAGAATCAATTTTTAGGAGGTGATGTACAGTTTGTTAAATACGAGCACAAATATTAGTGAAGTTAAGATGACATGTACGAAAGAAGAAAATGGTGGAGTGAAGCGATGGTTTCCATTGAAAGGTACACCTGGACTTTCTTACTAGACTACCTGAACTTCATTCTACCTTCTTTTGAAATCTTCTCCCACAAGGATAGTAAACAAAAAATCTCGTGCGTACAACTCACGACTTTCACTAACCTAACCTCCTTTTTTTAAATTATTTTTAGAACTTTCCATTAAAGTTAATTTTAAAATATGAATTCTCATATACTAGAGACTTGAAAAAGGATGTAAAAAAGTAATAATAAGAAATTATCCATTGGTCAAGATAGTTAATAAACAAACGTGTCTTTAGTATTTCTCCCTGATTTGGAAAAAACGATAGATCATGGGTATGTATATTTATAATTTACTGCTTTTGTCAGTCAGGGAGGTATTGATGGAGTTTAGAAGGTAAACAAATCTGGTGCACGCAGCACACGTCTTTCACTTACCTTCAGCATTTTAATCAATTCAATAATTTTTAAATGCGTTTAGAGAAAAAAATAAATTGTTAAAGAATTATTTAAATTGAATTTCAATAGAAAGTCTTATCGGCTTTTCATCACTCTCAGTAAACTTTTACAATTTTGTGAATGAGAGGATATTTTTTCTATATTTTTTCTAAAACTTTTAGCATTCTAACGGTATCTTACGCATGTCTATTACTATTTTTATGTTTCAAAAATCAAAAACGCTGCAAATTATTACACATGGTTTATTATTTCCAAATAACAATATTAGGGTATAACTGTTTATGTGGCTGTCGATAGGCAATTAAGTAATATGAAAAGCAATAATTCAGAGGATAATATGTCATTACTGCTGATTTCAATACGCAATATCTCAGCTAGTTGTTAACCAGCAAAAAAATGTTGTTAATTACTTATTTATTAATTAGGACAAACGAATTTTTTTTAATAATTCGATTTTTCTCAATAATAACCGATTTTTGGTTGAATTACATCTATTTTAATTTGTTACTTGAATATACTAAAGATTTTTTTTTATTTATTTTTTTTTTTTTTATCGACCTTTACAGATTCTAAAGCTCTATACATATTTTTCTCCTTCAATTCTATCTTCAAAAATAACTGAGTTATGAGCGTATTTATGGGTGAAATTTCAATTTTTTTTTTTCTGCTTTATATAATTATACGCGTTTTTTTTTTTATTAAAAACACTAATAATTTTTTTCTCTATCTTCAAAAATAACTGAGTTATTGAGTTAAATCACGTGTAATCGGCCGCCATTTCAAAACTAACCAGCTGATATCAACGTCTAGGTGTTAGGATAATCGTTGCATGGAATAGTATTTTTGGTGGCGAATTTCAAAAAAATTGGTCCAGTAGTTTTGGAGAAATTCCGCGGACTGCGACAGTGGGCTAAATCATGGTTCTAGGCGGTCAAAATTGTTTTTTGAATCTGCCTCATCAAAATGTTTTACAGGCAATTATTTTATTTTATTTTTTTTTGGTCGATTACAAAGGTCGATTATAGAAAATAATAGACAAAAATTGCACAATAAAATATTTCTGTTCTTTTATCCTTTGGTTTCATATCGAATTCGTTTAGCTTATTTATTTATCCGTTTTTTTATCAATGCTAAAAATATGGTATAATTATTTTTATAGAATCTACAAAACCAAAGATACTTTAGGGGAAAAAAAAGTTAAAATACCGGCATTTAAGCCCTGTCATACTATTTCAATTGGAATAAAACCTAAATTATATTAAATCTCATCAAATTTTACGTCGATATAGCAAGTTAAATCAAAATCGTTAGAGCCGTATTTGAGAAAATCGTAAAAATGAGAAAATACATTGTATAAAGTGGATCTTCGGGTCAGCTGATTTAAATGAAAAAGTTTCTGCAGCATCTCGGGGGGTTTAATTGTTCCAAATAGAAAATTACAGTTTCGTGGGACTTTTCGTTTTCGCCCTGGAGTTACCACACACACAGACCTTTTTGTGGGACTGGGTCTTTTGGCCTTAGAAGACCCTAAAACGTGTATTTCCGATGAAAACTGGAATTCGAAATTTTTCAAGATCGCAATTCTTTCCCTTACTATATATTTCATACATAGGTAAGTGAGAGAAAAAATGTAGTTGAAACGTATCTTTTTCATTGATACCAATATTTATCCAAAACGGTAGGTTCAAGCGGAAAATTTGATAAACGGACATAACTTCAAATTTTTAATGCGAGCAACACCAACAAAGCTTTTTGACACAAGGTCGTGTAAATAAAGCATCAAGACAATAAAGTTAAGCAAAACGTAACTTATTTCATTGGAACTCCTAGAACTCCTAGCGAACAAATGTTATGTAACAAAATATATTACCCACTTAATTCTGACATTCTTATTATTCAGTGGCGCGACAGGCCGTGCAGGCCCTAGGCCTCATGATGTAAACTCCTGGGAGACTGCACTCGCGTTTCTCGATGCAATTTGTAGTTTAGAGTCATCACTCCTTACGCCTAATTTTGCGCGTGGCCACAATTTTACTGACGAGTCTCACATACCCGGAGGAGAGGCTGTGAGTGAATCCCCATTTAATTACATCCTTATAAAAGCCCCACCGGGACTCGGATTCGAACTCACAACCTTTGCATGAGAGCACTAGCCACTCTGCCACGAGCTCCCCTCTGTCATGGTTAGTGTCAGCAAATTTACAATCTAAGGAACGCCAATAGGGTTAGGGCGTGTCAAATTTACAATGAAAAAAAGTAACACAATCAAAGTAACTGACACCCAGCCAAAATACATATCTAAGTAAAAAAAATAAAATAAAATAAAAAAATATATATATACACACACCATATATGAAGCACTGGGAACACTTGCATAAACAGGCGCCAAAACAGGTCTACATATATCTTATAAGAAGCCCAATACATTGAACGACAGACCAACAACGTACACAACATGCATACGATGTATGGATCCGTAAATAAGCTTAAATATTTGGGTAATACATGCAAATAGGAAGATCAACCAGATTATCCAACATACACAAAAAAAAAAATTGGTGTCATGAAATAGAGGAAGACTTGAGGCAGTTGGGGAATCAACAAGCAAATGATAGGAGACAGAAAAAACTAGGGAACACAAAACTTATGGTAAATGAGAAGAGGAAGACTTCCTGTCATTGTGGACGGAACAGAGGAAGCAGGAGCAGTCAAAGGATGAAGAGGTTTTGGGAAGAGAAGAGGAAGGTGGCGAAGAAGTCATAATGTGTCATCCTGAGATATTTGAGTTCATTCAAACAATGGCAGATCAACATTTAATACGCCAATACAGTGGTATTTCAAAAGTTGTTCCTTCCATGTGCACTCCCAAAAGTGCACTTTCGTTTTAAAGTTAAATATTCTGCAACAAAATCTATGCAATTCTTACTTCAACTTCATATTTAATTTTTTTAAATCGATTTATACAGGGGAGGTAAGTGAAAGCCGTGTGTTGCGCGCACCAGCCAGATTTTTATATTTACTGTTTAAATATTCAAACTAAGAAACAATTTTTAATAAGTTGTTTAATTTTAAATCTCCCATTCTCAAAGTATGTCAACTCAGACAAAACTAAAAGATGATGATTTAGGAGGTTATTAAGAAGAGCTGAGACCAGCGACACGCAACCTGGAAGTAGAAACGCATGCAGCACGATACACTGGTTAGGTCAACATACCAGTCAGCATTTTCAAGATGAATAAATAAACATCATTATCTCATACTTGAGACAACCTATCTACGATCAGGCAGGCTTCGAGTCAGGAATTTTTTTTATCAGAGCACGCGTTTAAACCAACGGCTGAGAGACTAACTTTTAAAGATGAAGTTAAATAGGTATAAAAAATGCCAAAGAAACCTCTAACATGTTCCGGGGCAAAAGTAACGATATAAAATATTAAAGACAATATAAGTTAAAACAAAAAATTAAATGAGTTATGAGCGCATAGCATATGAAAACACCTTGAGGGGCGTTGTGCGATTTTTTGCAGCTGTAAAAGATTTGATTTCGTTACCCTGGTGACGTTACCAACATGCTCTAGACTGGCGCTTGCGCAGCGATCTGTGAATAGTTGCCCACTTTTCCATACTTTCCGTGAACGTCATCGATAACGATGTAATATCGGCACAAAAAAATCGATATTTAAAGAAATAAAAAAAATGTGCCATGTGTACTGTGGTGTACATTGCACATTTTTTTATGTGTGACAAATATAGGTATTTCAGTGTCAATAGAATCAAAATATTCATTATATTAACTATATATACAGTAAAAGGTACGTTCTAAGAAATAGTTTACCTACCATGTCTTTACTCATTTAATTTTAACTGATTTTATTTTAATTAAATACTGAAATAACGGTATTTTTGTGCAGATATTACACCGGTATCGATAACGTTCATGAAAATTGTGAAAAAGTGGTCAGGTATTCACAGATCGCTGCGCAAGCGCCAGTCTAGAGCATGTTGGTAACGTCACCATGGTAACGAAATCAAAGCTTTTACCCCTGCCAAAAATCGCACAACGCGACTAAAGGTGTTTTTATATTGCTATGCGCTCATACTGGGGAAACCACGTTAAGAAAAAAAAACGCTAAAAGAAAAAAGCTCATCGGTGGCGTGGAAACGTGTGCATATTATGAAGATTACAACTTTTTGAATTGTTATCTCATAAACGGTAGCTCTTAGGAAAAAAAGTATTAAAACATTATTTGTAGATAATTTTATAATCTACAATTTTTGTCTGAGGTATTTTTACAATAAAACTTACCGTTTTGCTGAAAAACGCGAACAACTTTTTTCTTTGACCTTAATTTTTTTCAAACTTTCAAATTTTATTTTTAATCATATTTTAAACAATCTTACTGATTTTCAGCTAGGTGGGGATTTATGTAGCTTCGAATGTTTAAATTGACCGGATTATGGTGCATGAAGGTATAATGTATTCTTACTCTGTTAATACCTCACTGACAGCTCAACGGTCATTAAGCATTTTCTTTACAGCAGGAATGATTTCCTGTTAACGACGTACACGGCCTTCTTGTCTCAGCTTCCGGCAGAGTAAAATTGCCCCCCCTCTGTACCACCTGAATATAACCATACGATGTAGACAATCAATATTCAATGCAAGTTTCATTTCTTCTAAGCACGGATCTATATTTGAATCATGCTTAAGATCAGGCCTCAAAACTTCTCTTACTTCACTACTGACGTGGAGGTCATATTTCGACTGCCAAGGCTAATAAACAACTGAGTCCAGAGATGTGTTAAGGAGGCGATACACGGTGAGAATTAGGGAGAATGGGGAATAGAGAATCACCTACACATACGAAGATGTTATGTGTAAATGAGGTGAAATTCCTGATTTCTAGGTGAAAGTAAATATCACATACTTTCAACATATTATAATAAATATTCAATTACTGAATTTTCTATATTACTTTATCATTTATTATTTCTACCTTTTTTATTTTGTTAAGACCACGCGAATATCATTGTTTTTTTTGCTTCTTCGTTTTCGCCTTTCTCTTCTCCCAGTACCTTCTCATCATTTCTGCGTGTTTTTGCTTCCTTTCCTCCGATCACGCAGTACCTTTCCGTTTTTCTTTATTTCCCGTAAGAACCCTGATCTCTTTCAATTTCTTTGCATATTGTTCTCTGTCCAGGCAGTGCTTGTCCGTTATTTTTAATTTTTCCTTCTCCTCTCTCATTTGCCTTATGTATCCTCCTACGCTCTTGTATTCCCGGAATCGGTCAAATATCCTCTTGTTTAGTCTCCCTTGGTCCATTCTTACCATGTGCCCAAAGAATCTTAGTCTTCTGATTCTTATCTCGGTTTCTAGATCTTTTATCCCCTTTTAGATTTCCTGGTTAGGTCTCAACCTATAGCCTTTCTGTGTTTTTTGGGGCCCATAGATTCTCCTCAGGATCCCTCTCTCTATTTTCAGTAATTTTTCTAGGCTGAGGAGACATGATGTTTCCGTCCCGTACAAAATTACTGGCTTTATCACCGTATTGTAGTGCCTGATTTTTGTGTTAGAGGATAGGCTCTTCTTATTGTAAATGTTCCCTGAAGCTTAACCTTTCTAACTTTGTAATTCTCTCTTTCGTGTTTTCCTTCTCCAGACCGTTATTGCTTATTGTTTCTCCAAGATATTTAAATTTATTTGTAACTTTTATTTGCCCATATTTCGTCTCTATTATTTTTTTGCGTAGTTTTTCTCTGTTGAGGGAGCGGCGTGGTCTAGTGGATAGAGCGCTAGTCTGCTGTGCTCCGGGTCCTGGGTTCGAATCCCGGCTGTGGCAGAATATTATTTATTCTGTTAATTCAGTCGGGGAGCGACCCTAGGGTATGGAGACCCTCCTGGAGCAGACCCAGCCTCTATAAAGTGGGTACCCAAAATAATTGGGGAAAAAACTGGCGGCTGAGCGCGATTAAGACCTTATCACCTCATTGCACTGCCGTTGGCCTAGAAACAGTACGAATCTCTATATGTACTGAGCCCAAGACCCTTCATGGGTTGTAGTGGTACAGGTTTTTCTCTGTTGTCATAAACTCCATCTTTTCATAAGAAATTTGTAGACCTGTTTTTTCTGCTATATTTCTACCTTTTATTATAAATAATGTTTAATTTCTTAAAATGGGGTTTCTACATTAAATAAACATGTTTTCATGATGTGTATATTACACGTGTTTGTTTTGATATAACTTTATCATTCAGTTTTTTTATCTTTAAAAAAAAAAAATATTTGATGATATTATAGGAATTTTCTAATAGTGATATTTGATGTCATAATCCAAATTTATACTTTAAAATAAGCCTTCCCCTCTTCTGCTACTTTGGTGAACACATACAATACTTGCTTTCACCTCACCTACACATACCCCATTTCTCACCATGTATCGCTGCCTTTACTGCCAGGCAGGGTTCTTTCATAACACCCAGTAACTTACAGCCTCCTGGATCTTCCTGTTTAGTTACATTGCATAACTTTTTTAGTACCCTTTGAAAGTAATAGACCATATGTATGATACGACATATTACTTCAAAATTTTCCTTTAAAAAAAAAAAAATTGAGTAATGGAAATAAAACACCCTTCCTAATCACTTATTTATTTGTTTCAATAGGAGCACTTTTTCCATAACACAATAGGGTACTCTTATTTTGGAACACGAGACCTTTTGAGGTCCCATTATTAGTCATGAGACTTATATAGATATTTTTTCTTTTCTTTGCTGATTACAAAGGTTTATTATTATTTAATAAACCTAAATGTTGAAGATAATTTTCTAGAAGTGAACAAACTGTCTATTAATAGGCTTAATAATCAAGAGAACATATTATGATATTAGAAACGATTAAATATATCTGCAATATAATCAATAATGAAAATTAAAATAAATAAAAAACTATCTCAAATATAGAAAAGATAAAAACACAAATTATAAGTAAAAAATGTATAAGATGAAAAAAAAACAGAGATGATTGTAAAGAAAAATGAATCCTGTTACTTCTGTTCATTTAGAATCTACATTTTCAAAATCATAAGAAACGCCATGTTAGATGATGCACTTATTGTGAAATTTTTTTACAACAAATCATCAGGCACAATGTTGTAATATCTGTAAATGTTTCTATTTTAGGAAAAAGACGGAGGATGACCTAGTTGAGTTAAAAATTACAGAAGAAATGTTAAGGAACGAATCTGCGAATAACATTACTAAGGACAAAATGAAAAGGTTCCAGGACTGGGTCAAGACCAAACGACTGTACAGTATTTCTGACAAAGAGAGGAAGATAAGACTTGAAGGATGAAGAAATACTGGGTGGAGAGAAAATTACATGACCACAAACAATCATTGATCCAACGTAATCTAAAGTGGGTGAAACGAAAAAAAAGAAATTAATAATTATAGTTTTAAATTTAATCTTCTTTTTTATAACTTATATTATCTTTAACGGTATTTATAGCTTAAAAATAATGTAGTATACCTTGCCGAAGTAAGTGGACCATATTTGTTCAGTGGGATTCTAAAAGATTGTTGCTTTTCAAAAGACCTAAAGAGTTTGAATTTCTTCATCTTGTAAGAATTAAATAAGTACTAATCTTTGAGTTTTAGTATTTATGGCATGGGTATAACAATTAGTGACTTTACATTCTATTAATACTTATCAGACATAATATTCATTTTCGATGCCAACACTTTGTGTATAGGCGTTGATGACCTTCGATGTTTTACGCCTTAACACCCTAACAACCAACATTCTGTTCAAGGGTGTGAAAATATTTCTCGTGATCTGATTAATTCTTACTTTAATGAAAATGTTAAATGTTTCACATATATGGGAAGAATTTCACATATCATCTAGTAATTCCTTCAGTTTGTATTAAGGTGGGTTTACATTTTTGGTAATGGAATAAGTTTACAAGCTCGACTTTGAATAAAATTTTCAAAAATGGGCTGTTCCGATAAGATTGTTTTCTATAGACATGGTCTTGGCATTGGTTAAAAAATAAATCAACCCCCTTGAAAGTGTAAAATCAATTTTTTTAAATCTTGAACAAGATCATTATCTCATTCATATTATGATATAAATTAATATCAATTAAATAAAGTAACTGAAATTTAAGCTGGATGGTAAGTCCCAGAAGTTATAGAGGATTTGCTTGTCATGTATCAATAGAGTCAAGAATAGCCTAAATTGTAAAACTAAAAAAATCAGCAAGTCTTTAGTAATGATTTTTTTTTTTTTATCAAACCTGGAAGTCCAGAACGAAATTTCTGATAATTCTATCTAATGTCGGTTTAGAACAGAGGATGTTAAAAAGACAAAGATAAAGTATCAAAATAGATTAAATTGAAATCATATTTTTAAATATATGATTCCTTTCAGAGACTGGTCAAATTTTATATGTATCACATTTTTTCATTCTTTAAAAGTAAACCTATTTATTTTAGAGCCAATTAAAGATAGCAAGTATATACAATACAAGTATTTGTTACTGAAGTTATGGACTTTTTAAACTTATTAATTTAATTAACATTTCCATAGTCCATCCTGTATTGGAGTATAATTTAATTATTTGGTCTCCTTATTATAAAACTCAAATTAAATTACTTGGGAGAGTACAAAATAAATTTTTAAGACTGGTAGGATGTAAGATGGGAATTCCCTCTCGTGATGTATCTCTAGATAATTTAATACTTAGATCAAATCTGACAACACTAGAATCCAGGCGACAGAAGTTTGACCTACTATTCTTATATAAAATTATTCAGAGCTTGATGTACCGAAAATGACTACCCGATAGTGCCTACTTTTTTCTACTGCTGTAGCGACTATTAATATACTTCACCGACAGGGGAATAAAATATGTCATCCCATTGATTCCTTTAATGTTAATTTATCAAACTTAAAAAAAACAGTTATCAATTATTGTAGCTAATGATTCTGAATTATAGTCAAGATTAATTTGTTTTAATGTAAATGTTTGATTTGTGTTAATGTACTATATTATTGGGGAGAAGTTAGTTGAGGGTGCAGCCTACTTAATTGTCAAGTAAAAACTTAATTAAATTTCTCTCAATTAAGTTTAAGACTGAATTAAGTTTCCACTCAATTCTGTGTTAATTTGAGTGCACCATCAACTAACTGTTCCTCTATTTACACTCAGTCAACCATTTTAACTTCACTTTACTTTATTATCTATATTTCTGTTAGTAAGTACTCACTAAATTCTTTTTTTTTTTTTTTTATTCTTCTTTTTTCTGTTCATATTCTTGTAAAAAGAGTGTAGCTGCCCGTCAATAAATAAATAAACAATATAGGTAATGTAACAATAATAACAATCAGCTAAAGAGAACTAACTACAGAAAGAAAGTAGAGCAATAAATTAACATGACATTTGATATAATGAATACTTCATGGTGGGATAGTTTATAATTATATCCACTATGACAGTTTATTTACCTTTAAACAGAGCTATTCTTTTCTATGAACTAATTCCAACATTATGGATAAAAACCTGAATGTCAGTTGAAATAATACACTATAAACAGATACTAGCAATCCATGAGAAACTATAAGTAATATAGAAATTTAAAATCAACAAGAAAAAATGTCAAATTGCGAAGTGATTGGGAGGAGAAATTAAATCGAAAAACTTACCAATCCTTCTTTTATGACGATTGGATTAGTGTCACTGTTGAATATTCTTTGAAGTAACCATAAAGTTTGTTGTTCCATTTCGATAACATATCACTGATTTAACTTAATTTAAAAAAAAAAATTCACAACATAAACTAAACATCGGCAACCTTCTCATCAGCCAGATACAAATATTCTGGCGCTTAGTTCGCTATCTACCAGATGACTGTAATAACTGACAATCCCCCACCATTCATTTTCATATTAAAGGGTTTGTCTAAATTTAATCTATCACTAAATATTTATTTGATATATTTAAAAAAAAAATATTTATTTATTTGAAAATATATGTTCAAGCAGTTACTATTAATACAAATTGCTACATCAGTAACAATTGTGAGGGTCTTGGAAAATGACTTGTTAGTATTTGGAGGTTATAAAGGTTACTATCTGTTTGAGTTTGGATGATAATTGTGTCTGTTTTCGTAAGTTAAGATGGGACAAAATCAGTCTGGTAGTGGAGGATCTGGAGGTGATAAAAAAGATGATAAAGATAAGAAGAAAAAATACGAACCTCCGATACCCACGCGAGTAGGTAAAAAGAAAAAGAGGACCAAGGGACCTGATGCTGCAACAAAATTGCCCCAGGTAACACCTCATACAAAATGTCGTTTGAAACTTTTAAAATTGGAAAGGATAAAAGATTATCTTTTAATGGAAGAAGAATTCATTAGGAATCAAGAACGCCTAAAACCCCAAGAAGAAAAGAATGAAGAAGAAAGATCGAAAGTTGATGACCTTAGAGGTACACCAATGTCAGTTGGTAATTTAGAAGAGATTATCGATGATAATCATGCTATTGTTTCAACTTCAGTAGGATCTGAACATTACGTGAGCATACTCTCCTTTGTAGACAAAGATCAACTGGAACCTGGCTGTTCTGTTCTTTTAAATCACAAAGTTCATGCTGTGGTAGGTGTTCTGTCAGATGACACTGATCCTATGGTTACTGTGATGAAGCTGGAAAAAGCTCCTCAAGAAACGTATGCTGATATTGGAGGTTTAGATACACAGATTCAGGAAATCAAAGAATCCGTTGAATTACCTCTTACTCATCCTGAATATTATGAAGAAATGGGTATCAAACCACCCAAAGGTGTGATATTGTATGGACCTCCAGGGACAGGAAAGACTTTACTTGCTAAAGCTGTTGCCAATCAAACATCAGCTACATTTTTAAGAGTTGTTGGGTCTGAACTTATCCAGAAATATCTCGGTGATGGGCCAAAACTTGTGCGAGAGCTTTTTAGAGTTGCAGAGGAACATGCCCCATCCATAGTATTTATTGATGAAATTGATGCTGTTGGTACTAAAAGGTGATAAGTTTAAGCTTTTATGTTTTCATATCATTTCGTAATATTTATTTCTTTTTATTTATATACTCTGTAACATGATAGTTGATAGAATACTTAAAGTATTATACAATAAGTGATAGCAATTACGTTATTACACTTTTGTTTAATTCTATTTGAAAAATAGTTTAGATCACAATTAGTCATTTGTTCATTCAAAATATACAATCAGTTTTGCATTTACCTGACCCTATCATTAATATTTAGGAATTTGTCTAAAGTTGTTAGTTTGGTACGTCATCATTTCACATTTATTGGATTCAAATAATATTCTATTATTAGTAATTATGCCCATCAAGAATTTTAAATATCTATAGCACGCAACACACAATTTTCACTTCCCTGCGCTGTTAAAATCAATTTAGATGAAAATACATTGTCAAAGAATTGTAAAGGACTAATATTAGAAAAATATTGTATATTAACTATTTTTTCTTTTTTTAATTAAAAGAAAAAAAAAAGGTATATAATTGATTCTATAGATCTGCAATAGATTATTAATCAACAAATATGTAACATCATTGTAACCTTCTTTTTTTTTTTCAATTAGAAGGGTTTTTTATTAACAAAGAACACCCTCACATATGATAATTTTAACTAACTGAAAAAAAAGAAGGTTACAATGATGTTACATATTTGTTGATTGATAATCGATTGCAGATCTATAGAAATAATTATATACAATATTTTTTTATTATTAGTCCTCTACAGAATCTATTACATTAAGTTTTAATATAAACTATGTTTTATTAAATAATCTATTATATTATTATCTACAATTAGTTACTCTGATCGGCTTTTACAAACTTTCCCTTAACTTTACCAAGTTTGTGTACAAGATAATATTTTGTCTAAAATCTTTAGCTTTTTAACGTTATATTATACATCTACATTATTATTTTTATGTTCTAAAACAAGAAAATTGCATAAAGAAATATTTTTGCTCTTTTCTTTTTTAGTTGGATATCGATTTTGTTCAACTGTTTATTTATCCATTTTTTATCATTGCAAAAAACATTAATTGGTTATTTCCATTGAATCTACAAAATTAAAGGTACTTTAGAGGATGAAAATTTAAAATATTAGCATTTACCATGTAGAACTATTTCAATAAGAATGAAACCTTCATGATATTAAAGCCCATTAAATTTTACATCGATGTAGTGAGTTTAATAAAAATTGTTAGTAAATTGGTGTCAACCTTTTAGGAAATTTTTTTTTTTTTTAAATCCTGGTTTTTCTGAGGTGCAAAACTCACTGTTTAGATCCTGAATGTATGTTTGAACACATGGAGTATCTAGGTTCTACGATTACTATTAATTAAAAAATGAAATTAAAGCATTATTTTTCCATTGCAAAATTACTTTACATGTTTCTTTTGTCAAGAAACTTAATGGCTAGAATTTATCAAATTTATCCTTCCCACTGTTTTATATGGGTGTGAAACGACAGGTAGACCTTGACGTAGATTTGTGATATCAGCATCAAATCTTTGGGTTTACTAAATATATATTTTTTTCTTTGTTTCGGCCAACTTGGGATCACGCAACTACTGTTTTCTTCTGGCCCTATAAATATATTATTAATATTATATCTAAACTCTTTGAAAATGGTTTTCTAAGGTTAATGGTGAATGGATAAATAAAAAATTGAATTATTTTCCTCTTATTTATTTTTTTTCCAGTTAATCATAACATTACATGCTTTGTTTCTCTCTATTGCAGATACGATTCTAATTCTGGAGGTGAGCGTGAAATCCAGCGTACTATGTTGGAACTTCTGAACCAGCTTGACGGTTTCGATAGTCGCGGAGATGTTAAAGTAGTCATGGCAACCAACAGAATTGAAACCCTGGACCCGGCCCTCATCAGGCCCGGTCGTATCGACCGAAAGATAGAGTTCCCTCTCCCCGATGAAAAGACTAAAAAGAGGATATTTAACATTCATACAAGCCGGATGACGCTCGCCGACGATGTCAACCTGTCCGAGTTGATCATGGCTAAGGATGATCTATCAGGCGCTGACATAAAGGCCATCTGTACAGAAGCAGGTCTAATGGCTCTGAGGGAGCGCAGGATGAAAGTTAACAATGAGGATTTTAAGAAGTCCAAAGAAAGTGTCCTTTATCGTAAGAAAGAAGGGACTCCTGAGGGGCTGTATCTTTAAAATTCTTTATCATTTTTTTTTTTATTTTCAAATATAATTTAATTAAAGTGCTTTTTGTTAATCTATAATTGAGATATTGTGTAACAATTGAATAAATTGTAATTTTTTCACTTATAGTTTCCTTTATATTTCTTTAAATCTTTTAAGTTATCTTTAAAAGAGAAAATTCTTAGTATTAATTATCTTACATTTAACCTTTTGTGCTATTAAGTATTGCAAAGTTTGACAAAGTGCTACTAGGAGGCTGGCATATGATTAACCACTCAGTGCTCAATTTTTTTTTTCTTATTCTACTCAAAATTTGATTTTCCTCTCTAACTGTTGAGAATCGGAATATGGGTCATATGAAATTTTTTGTTCAACTTGAAGTCTAGTATCTGTGCTTAAAATATGACGAGACATTTATGAGACACCTTGTTAAGGTAAAACAAAGAGTTATCTTATTAAACTGTTTTCCTCAAAATCATCTAAACTTACCACTAAAAAATTATATCTGATTAAAAAAAAAAGTTTTTATTCTTGTCCTTGGTGAACAGTATTGATAGATTTATTGCCGTTTTTTTTTTTTTCTAATTTGTTAATTGAATTAAATTTCTAATAATTGTGGTTAGTGTACATGGCAATAACCAGCATAATATTTCAAAGGACGAAGTATACAGAAGGAATTGAGCGGCTAAAACGGTTCAACCCAAACAACTATAAAAGATCAGAGCAGAAAGTTGATAGTAAGATGATTGAAAAAGAAACGCCTACATTATTTTTGCTCCTTTGATACTTTTGCACTATTTTGATCATCCCTGCTGCCTGTTTTCCCTAAATCAAGTGTCAACTTAAGCACTATCCATTTTACCTTGGAAAAGACAATGACAAGTCATATATATTTTTTTTTAGTAAGTAATTAATTAACAGTAGAACGACGGGAGCTATATTGCCTGAAAGCATTCAAAATGACTGCATTGTGAAAAAATAACTAATGCACAAAGAATTTTTTTTAACAGTAGAGAGATACACTTTATTCTTTAAGTGGTGCTGCCCAACTTAATTGGGCCGCTAATAACACAGCTTACTTTGTTTTTTCCTTAATGGACAATTTTTTATATAAATATATTAACATCTTAAAAATCTTAGCATGCAATATACATAAAAATAGATTAATTTTTATTTTATTTTAACTTTTTTTTTCCTTACAATTTTTTTTTTAACACTTTTTTTTCCTTTTAACATTCTTTTTTTTCCTAAATTATTTTTCTCATTTTATTATTGTTTTTATTTTCTTTTCTTGTTTATCTCTCAAATTTATTCAAATATATGTATATAACAAAAAAATATATATATATATCTATATATATATTAATAATGATCACAATAATGCCTATGGCAACCATATGAAACTCCGCTTCATTATTAAATCTCCAGCATATACAATAAATATAACAAAATAAGATAAAATAATAAATTGATATCACAATAAAAATTTAATATATTTTATAACACTTACAGTCATATAACAAGTTATTAATAAGTATTAACAATTAAAAAATGTATTTCAGGAAATTCAGAAGCAATCAAATGACTTGCTTAGATTGTTTATTTATTTAACGTCACTTTATACTACTATAGCTAATCGGACGATATTACAGTGGGAGTCCTAAATGACTTTCTTAGACAATCTAGTGTTAAATGTTCTTAAGATTCATTAAGTTCTGATAATGGCTACATCAGCATCCAGGATTCACCTTGGTGTAGTAGTTAGCTTAACAGCTTTATGTGATTAAGGTCATAGATTCAAAATGGGCTGATTGTCTTGGATTTTTTAAAGGTGAAAATTCCTTGGTTTTGTTATACCTTCAGAGATAGGTAAAATGGTGGTTCTGAGCCTGTGCCATGTCAGGTACTCTTTAAATATCTCTTTCCCTATTATCCCTGAATAGGTAAAATTTAGGGCTATGTAGCATCATCTGATTTGCCAGAGTAGTATAAAGTAACCTAAAAGACATAATCAGCATTGACTATAAGTATTATTATATTATTTTGGTATTATTGTTTCTTTATATTATTGTATAACAACTTTCAACTATAGTTAGGTGCTTGAATTTTCAAACTATTTAGCCCTGAATGAATTATCTGACACAAAATTTAAATAGCTATAATTAATTAACTTGATGATTTATTTCATGTGCTAATCTAGCATAAAATATAGAGATTCCTCTAATTTCTTTTCAAGACTTTTCTGAAACAGGTTATATTTTGGTAAGGAAATGAAAATACAGAATAATAGAAATTTATTAAAAATGGACACATTTTTTTACAAATTGTAATAAATTACATGAAGTTCCAATTAGTTTTCTAATTTGAACAATACTATTTTCTATTAACATTACAAAAGTATTTTAACAAATAATAAAAATTACAATGCCATCTAGATTAATACATTCCATATCTTAAGTTCAAATATCAAGTATTCTTTCTTGGATATTTAATACTTCACAATCTGATAGTCAAGTAATGTTGGTGGGAAAAGTGGACACAAATATATGTGCATAAAATGAAATGATACCAATAATTTAAGAACTGACAATCTCTTAGACAAAAATTGCAATTAAATATACATCTTTTAGCTTTTGCAAATTAAACTTAACTTTTTCATTAATAATGCTTCTACAGAAGCATCCACTTTAATTTCATACTGCCTCTTTTTTAAATTTTATTATTAAACAAAAACTATGATCAAAAATATAATTATGAACTAAAATTATAAATGAAGATATAAAAAGTACTTAATTTTAATTCAAACTTCTACATACAGAGTTTATAAAAGTTCTTTGGGAAGACTAAGTATAATTATAAATGAAACTATTGGAGTATCATTTCATGAACAAATGTAAAAAACATATATATAATGTCTTAAATGTATGGACTGAAAGTGAAGTGAGATCTAGTTTGGTCCTTTTCCATTCTCTTAATACTATATCGCTAATCGATAAAAACTAACATCACTAATGTATTCTATTGATATATAAAAGTAACAAAAATATTTATCAATCAAATATTCAAAACAAAATATGATAACACATAAAAAAAATCTTACAATTAGCAGTCAACTAGAAGAATATAACTTACAAAAACACAACTGTTTATGGCTAGACAGTTTTTAAATGCATTTAAACACTCCTTCCAAAAACCATAATATCAACTTGCATTTTTTTTTTTTCATTTTTCTATATAACATGTAGAATATATTCTAAATATTCTATCCATTTTGCACTTGAGACAAAGAAAAATATTTTTCCTTTGAAAGAAGGAAAATTATCATGTTTTTCATACAATTTGATGATTAAAGATAATAGTAAGATTTAAATTTTGATGATCATCTCAAACAGGATTAGTAAAAGGATTTCTTCATGCAGATGCATCACCAACTGCTAATTGTTTCTTTGAGTTCTGTACGAATTCCTAAAATCAAAATAAAACAAAAGATCATATTTCTGATATATTTAATTTTATTTTATTGAAGATTTTATATTGCTATTAGTTCTTTCCAACATCCCATTAACTAGTTGATGCTGATTACAGTTCTGCACATAATCGAACTTTGAATGATCTTGGGTCTGTGTTCCAATTTCTTTTAACTTTCACTTACCTATATATTATAATATGCTTATTTTTAAAAATATTCTTTTATAAAAAAAATCATTTCACACAATATTTACTTCATTATAACTCAATTTACTCTGAGGGTATGGAATGGGTTCTTGACAATCAGGCACAAATGTATTATTTAACTTTTTAATTATAATAACTTACAAACATAATACAAACAATATGCAGCCAGGCTAACAATGATTCTTCATATCCATACAGCAGCTCCTACCTCCCTCAGGTCCCCACTCAAAAACTAACCTGCCAGGGACCTTTCATCCAAAATGGAGGTTATATTTACAAACAAACATTCAAATTGGAGCTGTTAATTTTTATTTTATTTTTTATCTAATTGTTAGCCTGCCTAACATAATATTTTAATAATAAATAAATAAATAATTGTATACTTTATAAAAAAATGGGTATATTACAATATGAAATAAGTAAAATGGGAAAGTATTGCAATCGTGAAAAATTTTGAATCCCAGCTTCCAATGGAAGTATATATTTAAGATTTCCTAGGGATCTAATATCCAAGTACTGCAAAAAGGTCTGTGAGTGTATGTGGTAGGTCTAGCCCATAACAGAGAAGAGGTTTTTTAAGACAAGCATATGCCCAGAATGTTACAGCAACTTTTTCACTGAAATCGACGAACCACTAGTACCACTTAATACCATACATATATTTTTACCATTTTCTTAAGAATGGTTAATGATTAAATTTGTTAGATTAAATTGATTAAAACCTACTTAACATCATCTGGAGAGAATTGTCATTTATTATTTGTTTTTTAAAGATATGAATAGATTTTTTAATAATATCAGATAAATAACTTCTATTAATGATGTATGGTGATATCTGATTCCCCAATATGACTAGACATTTTGAAACATTCTGTTTAGGTAAAACAAATCACCTTAAAAATATTATCAACATAAATATACTATTTTTACTGGTGACCCATTTTCCTCAAAATCATTTAACTATATCATCATAATCAACACACTATATCCCTTCACCATTGTTTTGAATTTTGACATCCTTGCCACCATCCTCAACAATAAAAAACTTACCATAAGTCCTTGGCTCATAAAATAGGGCTTCTCCACTCCATCGTTGATTTCGCAATCTTCGCAAAAACAAATGAATATGGTATCGATGACCATCTGAAAATAAGTTAAAAATGCCATGTTTGTTATTGTTAAAGAATGTATAATAAAAAAATATCTTATAGCTTAATAGACAAAATTTATGAAAACACTCACCTCATAAACAGTTATGAAGCAATGAGCAATAAGATAGGCAAAAAGTGCTAGAAGAGTTAACAATACCCACATATGTTGGATCCCTTCCATTCTCTAAAAGAAAAAAAAAATATTGATTATTGTATACTACGTCAAAAGATATATGAATTAATATTATGAAAATACTCATATAGTGGTTTCTTAACATTGTTTTTGCAAAAACCAAAAACTTGAAGAACAATATAACAGCATCAGCGCAACTTAAAGTGTTTTGGCAGAAAAGAAAATAGCACCTGCATTATCAGGTGTATCTAAAGTTAGTGTAGGCTAGAATTAATAGAACAGTGAAGTTTATGGAATGTTTTTAACAACACATTCTCATGTTATCATTTGGCTATAGAGGAGCAGCATGGTCTAGTGCAGTGGTCCAATCGTTTCTATTGATAGGACTCCCAAAATCTAAATTCTCAGTTTTAAATTTATATATTTAGAATTTTAAAGGACTACAATGTATCATGTACATTTCATGCGAAATACCTTTACTGAAACAATATGTTCTAGGAATGGCTGAGTAGGAAAAATGGAAAATAAAAATAAACCAAGCTCTAGGAATTTTCCTCAATCAGCCAAACATTAAATTACTAAAATTTAAAACCAATACAAGATAGGGATTTAATCAGATAATGAAAAAGAAATCAAAAAGTTATATCAATCCTTTAAGCTCATCATGATGGAGTTTTGTTGACCGTAGAGAAATTAGATGAGGAAGATGGTTGGGGGTGCGGTCATAAATTAAAATTAAAATTAAGCTCATCATTTTTGAAATTATATGAAATGAAAAATTTGAAAGTTGGTTTTTGTTTGTTCATTTAATGTCACTTTACCCAACAGTGGCTAATCGGACGATGCTGCAGTGGGAGTCCTAAATTTTGTTTATCAAGGTTTAATTAGGATAGGGATCTTTAATGAGTACCTGACATCACACAGACTCGGGACCACCCTTTTGCGTCCCTGACTATTACTTTTTTTATTTTTACTGCATGTTGTGATGTTTTTACTGCAGGTAAAAAGCAGGTCTCTAATAATTATAATCATAATTTTAAAATTATTAAGAGAAACAATTATAGTTTAAGAAACAAATGAACTTTTTTTTTTTTTAATTTATTTAATAGTCTTATATTATTTACCTCAAAGACTAAAAACCCAATTATAACAGTGAAAGAAACCACGAGAACTTTGCTGAGAAAGAGTACAAAGTCTCCAACAGAATTGATGGCAAAAACTCTGAGAGCATTATTAGTAAGAATCTTTACTGCTTGTTCACCGCTCCAACAGAAATTGTTTCCATATATTGCTGAAAAATCAAAAAATAAATTGAAAAGCTATGTAAAAATAAAGAAATTAAAATTAAAATAATTGCTAGGTATTATTTAATTTTACGAACCAACTTCAATGTATGCATTTCTTGTCAAGTAGGTGAGAACTTTTTCAAAACAATATAAACAACAATGGCAAGCTTTGTAAACTGCCCTCCCAATGTCTCCTTGAGCATCTTTTGTCTGAAATGTAACAAGAATACTTTGTTATATTAAATTTAATACCAATGAATACGACTATTCAAATTATTATCAACAAACAAGAACTAAAAATTGTTACATTCAGAAGTAAATCAATTGTTTTTTGTCTTTTTCACAGTATCAATTCTTCTGGATGGTTTTAGAGAGAATAAATAGAAATTATTATTAAATTCGAAAAACATTAAACAATGTTTTATTGTTTCCAAATAATTTTATACATATCAAATTTATAACATTACTATTCATACCAAATACCTTGTTACCAGTTTTTTTTTTGGCGTATTATATAGCTCTGTAGACTAAATAGATCCAAAATAGTTTCTGTTATGCTTGGAGGAAGTTAAGGACTGGGATGTATGAATAAACATGGGAAAGGAATTCAAAAATGAAGTAGCGCGAATAACAAAAAATCTCTTAAAGGAAGCAGTTCTGTAGGAGGGAATGAACACGTTCAGGGACTGGAATCTTGTGTTGATAGAGTGGACAGAGGAGAGTGAAGATGTTGTAGATATAAAGGTTTTTTTTGGTTCTAAAAGTAATATTGTAATATAAAAATAAAGATAGGTTCCTAGGAAGATTTGCCTTAGGAATTTTGGGTAAAGCCACTTCAACTCTGCGTAACAGGTGGAGAGATAAGAGCGCCTGGGAATTCCAAAGATGAAACTAATGAAGCAGTACATTAGTCTCTTCAGCCTCATATCAAGTGTCTCCGAAAATTTGCCAAACACCAGGCAGCCATAATCGAAGAGGGTAAATGTAAACATATATTCCCTGTATAGTTAAGTTTTTTTTATTTTTTTTTTTAAATATTTTATTGATATATATAGCTCTACTTATATATAATTTACACTTATGGGCATGAAAACGTCTTATGAAGAAACTACCCAGTGATAGCACTTCAATGTCAAATTAATTTAGTAGGTCTCGAGGACATCATCTTTTCAATTGGATTGGAGGGTTGTCAGGAATAGATGGGAATGATAAGTTGAGTACAAGAGGATTCGTGTGGGTCGGGAGTTTGGAATTAAAAGAGGCATATCGGTTTCAGGATAGTCCTGCGACAAATGGGATATTTAGGTCATTATATGGATGATTTTATTCGTAACAAAATAAGGAGCATTGTATAGTTAAGTGAAAGTAGAAAAGGACTGCTAATTTTATTGAACTCTTTTGGAATCATATCCTACCAAATATTATCTATCACCATCCTTCATTGATACTGATTGGTTATCTAATATGTTATATAATGAAAATATCTGTTCATACAATGTTAATTTAATTATTTGCTCACCTGGTTGTAAATAACACTTAGGATAGCTCTTACGAATTGTACCAAAGCGATGAGAATTGATCCGAATGCGACTGAACCAAGGTGGTATCTTATCAGTCTTGTAGTGCTTGTCCTGATTGGGTTCCTCAACTCAGATTTGTCCCTTGAATTACCATTAATCAACATATTATCAGTAATCACAGATCAATATAAAACATTTCAAATGTACGTGGGTGAATCAAATATAAACGAGACTTTTTGTTCGATAAATATTAGGCCGTTTTACAAAAGAAATTCTTGGATATATTTTTTTAAAACAATTTATTTAATCCAGTCATCGCGACGTTTCAGCCTCTAGGGCCATTATCAAGCTTCTGTAATCAATTAAAGTTTCATTGCATTTATACATTTTCAACAATTCAATTACAACACATAATAAATTATTTTTAATAATTTATAAATTTATATTTTTAATAATATATAAATCCTTTGGCATCCCCACCCCAAGTTCAGTCGCGCACGAGAACACCTAAAAGGCGGCCGAAAACTGTTAAGTAAGTTGGAAAAAATGTTTCTTTTCTTTTTTGAATAAATAGATCCCTTTTTCAATTGATGATGAAAAATAATATGATATTTTTGAATACAGATTTTTTTGAAAAATGATATTTTAAAAAAATTATGACGACGCTGCTGAAAAGCGGTGAAATGAAAAGATAATTAAGATGGATATGCATGGTAGGTGACATAATTATTAAAAATAATTAATTATGTGTTGTAATTGAATTGTTGAAAATGTATAAATGCAATGAAACTTTAATTGATTACAGAAGCTTGATAATGGCCCTAGAGGCTGAAACGTCGCGATGACTGGATTAAATAAATTGTTTAAAAAAAATATATCCAAGAATTTCTTTTGTAAAACGGCCTAATATTTATCGAACAAATATTCAAACAAAAGAACAATTACGACAATGATGAGAAAAACGAAGACTTTTTGTCCTGGAAGTCCAGTGAAGGTGCGGGAACGTTCCCGCGTTTAGAGGTGTTGGGTAGGGATGCCAGGAGTGGGGGAAGTAGGCAGGCGCATGCCTCGAACTCACCGGTTACCGTTGTGACGATGTTTGAGCAGGATGTATCCCCCTCGATTGCGCAATGTATTATCATCAAATTTCTTGCTGCTGAAGGTGTAAAACCAGCTGAAATCTTGGGAAGGTTGACTGTACAGTTCTGGGAAGAGACACTTTCTCGTGCCAGAGTGTTTGCATGGCATAAACAGTTAGTGGAGGGTCGTGATCGTGTTCAGAATGAAAGCGATGATCGCAGACCCCGCTCCAGCATCACAGCAGACATCAGCCGTGTTCAACAGTTTATTGAAGGTGACAGACGTCTAACCACCAGTGCCATTGCAAATGAGGTTGGGATAAGCTATGGAAGCACTTTTTCCATACTCACAGAGGAGCTAGGGTTTCATAAGGTGTGTGCCAGATGGGTTCCTCGACTTCTCACAGCTGAGCAGAAGCTGAACCGTTTGCAGGTCTGTGAAGGTCTTCTTGCAAGATTTCAGACTGAGGGAGCCTCATTTCTCACTCACATTATCACCTGTGATGAAACTTGGGTGCACCATTACACCCCTGAATCAAAACAAGCAGTATGGAGTGGAGACTGAAAGGGGAACCTGGACCAGTGAAAGCCAAGTCACGGCTGTCAGCTGGGAAGGTTTTGGCTTCCGTGTTTTTTGACCAGTGTGACTTGCTGCATCTTGATTTTTTGCATGAACGCAGGACTATCAATGCCGCATACTACTGCGACATTTTGAATGAGTCAGACTTGCATATCGCCGCAAAAGAAGAGATCTACTGATGAGAGTAGTGATTCTTCTTCAGGACAATGCTCGCCCGCATACTGCGGCCCTGAGGAGAGAAAAATTGAAGCAACTGGGCTGGGAGACACTGGAAAACCCTCCAGACTTATCACCATATGACTTTCACCTGTTTGGCCCACTCAAGGAAGCTTTGGGAGGTCAGAGATTCGTCAGAGACGATGAGGTTGAAGCCTACGTGCTCAATTGGCTGAAGACACAACCTACTTCATTCTATGAGCACGGGATTGAAAAATTACCTATGCGCTGGGAAAAATGTATTTCCAAATCAGGAGACTATGTAGAAAAATGAGGTGTACTTTTCTTTGTGTTCAAAGTAAAAATTAAAAAATAAGTCTCGTTAATATTTAATTCACCCACGTATATATCAAGATTAAGCTTCCGTATTTCACTTTTATTTTAAGTTTCATTATTCAATCAAAAATAAAAATATACTGTCTAGTGAACCTGCTTCATAATTATTTTTAAATGGAAAACTAAAACTTAAACTGAAAGGAAATAAAAATGTCTATTTAAATAAAAATATCACATTAAAATAAAAACAATAATTTAATTACCTGGTGAAAAACCATGTAGCGACTGCACCAGCTATAACCATATGTTGACAGCCGATGCAAAACTGTGTCATCCAGAACATGGCAAGAAGGTTATACCATCTTGTCACCTATAATAATACATTTTTTATGAATTAATTTTTTTTTTTTTATGGTAAATAATTAAATAATTTTTTATGATGGAGTTTTAGTTGACTGTTGAAACTATATGATGGTTGAGGGTGCGGACATCAAGAAATAACACCCTAATAAAGAAAATGTATTATATTTGTGTGCCGAAGTATCAGCCTACATTGTGGCCCTTCATCAGGGCTAAGAAAACAAGATAACAACCAATGCAATTAAAAGAAAAATAATAAGTTGGGTACGATAATAAGATGAAAGTATAAAAATAAAATATGGAACAAACATTAATGTAAACTGATAATATAAGAAGACTATAATGAGAAACTAAGTAACAAATTAAAGTTTAAAGATAAAAATTATGTAAGAGAGTTGAGATAATATTTTAATAAGATGATATTTTGAAAATATTTTTTATTCTGGGACATTCTCTAAGAATAATAAACAATGAACCGAATACATTGTTTCTATACAGTTTGTCTGGATTTAATAAATTCTATATTATGATTGGCTAACCAGCTAATCATAATATAGAATAGAACAGAAAAGAATTTTTATTCTGGGACAGAGTCCCTTAAGAATAACAAATATGTACAATTATGATATATAATGTATCTGGCCAAAATACCAAATGATCATGATTAATTCTTAGTTACAATGGTGTAAGAAGTAATAAAAGAAATATATTTATACAAAAAATCTGGTGCGGGCAACACAAAATTTAATGCTGAACCTGACAGATGGGCCAAGGATTTTAAAAGAGAGTAAAAAATCTTTGGTTATATCGTCCTTTGGAGGAAGCGCAAAATGGCTCGTTAAAGACCACTATAATGAAACCTGATTAGGACTCCCACTGTAGCATCATTCCATTAGGATACCCATGATGTTAAAATTAATACAAATTAAAACGTTCAGTGTGGTAAGGGGTCAATTGACCCTGTATCTAACTTTCCACTAGTGCTGAGCATGTGAGAGAATCAACCATGGAATCATAAGCTTCTTTGCAATCAATATAAAGTTGATAGACCACCAAGTTTTTCTCTAATATTTGACAAAGAAAAATATTTGATCAACAGTCGAGCGATTCTACCTTAAACCACATTGATAGTTTCCGATAATTTCCTTAGAAAATGCAAAATAATAAATATTTAAGAATAATTTATGTCAAAAAATATTGCACATACCTTCATTGCAGTATCTTTCTTGTAATAAAAATAAGGTGTCCCATCATGCAAATATCCCGAGCTTTCAATCCACAGTGAAAAGAAAATCCAGAGGCAAACTGTAACTGCAAGCGCTATAAAAGTCTGAAAAAATATAAAATTTCCAATATAGGCATTTAAGCCATGTCAGACTATTTCAATTAGAATAAAACTTACATGTTATTAAAGCCAATTAAATTTGACATCGGTTTGGATAAAATTGTAAAAAAGGTGCAAAATAATTTATATGGCATAACGTTTGTTGGGTCAGCTAGTAATAATCTAATAATAATAATAATCTTCAAAAAACAGTTTCTGAAAAGAAAAGGAAATACCAGGAGCTGGCAGAGGAGCTAAAGCAACTCTATAGATTGGAGAGCTGTGGGATTTACCCAATTATACTGTGTTGTAATGGCCTGATTCCAGATAGTACGCTAGAATCAATCCAACGACTAGAGCTACCTATGAAAATTCAAGCAGGGGGTTCAGCGAGCAGTTGTTCTAAGAACAGCAGCTACTGTTATAAAATTTTTAAATATAACATAATTAGAGCTTAACTCTTGACTCGTTGAGTCCGGGTAGATGAATATTCCAAGCGAAAGCTGAGGAAGTATGAAATTCTGAAATAATAATAATACGAATATGTCTTAGAAATAAATTTAATAATAATAAAATCCTTACAGCAACCGGTTGGAGTAAGAGTAGTGGCATTGACGACACAGCCTTCCCAGCTTCTCTGAAAAGCTGAACGACCAGTTGTATCCTCTTTCTCATAACAAGTATAATTAAAAGGATGATGATCTGAAAAAAATGAGTAACAAATCAAAAAAATACAAATATTTAAATAATTTTACAATCAAAGAATTTTTTTTTCGGGATTTCGTTATTTGGACTCAGAGAACCCTAAAACGTTTATTTCTGTAGAAAACTGGAATTTGAAAATTTTTATGACGCAATATTTTATATGTAGGTAAGTGAAAGTTAAAAATAATAATTGAGATTATTTAATTAGTAACTTTTCAATATAACTGAATTTCTAAATCACATTTTAAAAAGACTAGCATTTTCTTAAGATGAAATTAGAATACAAATACAGCAAAACATCAATTTATGAAATGCCCTTTAGTTCGTTTTGAATATCAGCGTCTAAACTGATGATAAAATAACATAATTAATTAAGCATATGATTACCGTTATAATTGTTGCAATGATGGCATAAACAAGATTTGTAGTTGCCAACCGTTGAGAAATGTCACTCTCAAGTTCTTTACTACTTTTACTGTTCCAAACAATCCTGAAATTGAAAATTTCAATTAATTAAGATAATTGATTGGTCGATTTTAACAAATTTATGAAGGAGGTTAGAATTTTTCAGTTCTTTTTAGAATTTGAAATAATTAAAAGCTAATTATCTTGAAAAATAATTAATGGAAAATTACCATAAATAAATTGAAGCAGCTAAACTCACTAATACTGTACTTATAAGAACAAACCATACAACAGCTCCAGCCATGTATTGTAGCAGAAATAGAACCAAGAAGGACAGTGCTGTTGAAGAGAAAGGTGAGTTAATGTTAATAATTTATCAGATAGAATAATCGTAATATTACAAGTATAAGTTGGTCAATCATTTTAATAAGTCAGAAGAAAATAATAATAGAATGGATATATAGATATTACTGGTTTCAGCAGTAATATTATATAAAAGAACTAAACTTACCAAGAGAAAAAAATGACAATAGCAAAATATACAGCCAAGTCAGATGCAAATCTTCTGAAACCTCCTAAAACAAAAAATCAAACAAAGTAAGTTGATCTATCAGTGAACAAAGTATGTATATAAGTGAACTTATTATATGTTAATGATATGTGAGCTATTGAGGCACATATTAAAAATCTCAATTAGTAAACTTACAAAAAGTAAAAAATCTGGAGTGAGCAACACAACTTTCACATATGTTTCTTCTTTAAATCAAGATTTAAATAAACTTAAAGTTGAAATAAATAAATAAATTATTACTTCTTAAAGAAACAAATAAATTAGTTTAATAAAATAAACTAATGAGAGATTTTTGTGCTTCCTATAAAATTTCCTAGAATGGATCTAGGCCTTTTGGAAATCAACATCTCAATTCCTCCATCATCATAATATACACTAGAGATAAAAAAAAAAAAAAAAAAAAACCGACGCACCTAGATTTTGGCAAATATCTTCTTTTTAAACTAAAATTAACTTCCCAATTTTTTTTCTTAGCATAGTATATACTATATGCTTCTAAAAGAGACAAAGAAAATTAAGAAAAAACGACATAATAAAAAAGAAAAAAAATAATAGTAAAAAAAACGAAATATTATAAAAATTAAAATTGACTTCTTTACATTTTTAAACTTTAATTAAAAAAACAATATCGGTTATTCCCTCCTCTGGCTCTGATGACTGCTTCAATCCTCTCAGGCATACTTTGGATGAGGATAGCTACCCGTTCCTGGGGTATGGCCTCCTACTCTTCCACTAGCACTATCCTGAGGTCCTGTAGGGTAGCTGAAGGGTTTGGCCGACGTCGAACACACCTCCCAAACTGTTCTATAGGATTCAGGTCTGGGCTTCGAGCTGGCCACCGCAGAGTACGAATGCCGACCTCATTCAGGTAGTCTGCCTCTACATTTGCTGTGTGTAGCCGGGCATTATCCTGCATTAGTCAAAAATTATCGCCAATGAAAGGCTTAAAAGGCATCACATATTCCTCTAGAACGTCCTGTAACATATAAAATTGCATTGAGGGACAGTTTGTTGAACACATGAAGGTCCGTCCTCACTTGTGATGTGATACCTCCCCACACCATAACAGACCTACCTGCGTAACACCGTTTCAGTGATGTTGCACGCTCTCTACCTCTCTCCCCTTCTTCTCCATACTCTTACTTGGGCATCCTGAGTACACAGGATAAACCTGGATCCGTCGCTGAACATAATGGAGACCAAATCAGGCTCAGTCCAATTAGCGTGTTCTCGGCAAAATTGAAGGTAAGCAAAAATGCCAAAAGGTGAGCTGCTCTAAACTGAGGACCTGTTGCTGGGACTCTGCAGTGCAAATTAACTTTGGGAAGCCTTCTCCTTATTGTGGATACACTCACGTTCACCTGGTGAGCAATTTTCAGCCAGCAAGTGGTTTCTACAGCTCTCTGTGTACGGTTCCTTAACGTTTGCATCATGATTAAACGGTCATCAGCTGACTCAGTCATTCTGGGACCCCCTGATCTTAGCCTCCTTGTGTAAAGTATTATCCCCTGGTACCTCTTGAAAATATGTGAGAGTTTGCTATAATTTAATGTCACCAAATCTCACGTATTTTCATCTATTCTCTTGCAGCGAAGCGCATCCTTAAAAAGGGGCAAGCTTGGACCACCTAGTTACTAAAAAAGGCAATAGATACCGCATGAGAGCGACAATTTTTCACAGGTTTTAGGCGCAAGTGTTGCACACACCAGATTTTTATGTTAATATAAAATTAATTATAATGCTCACATTGCAAAAGCATATTACTACTACTCTTACTGACAAGACAAATTGACTTACAAGAAAGAAATCCTTGATCCCCGTTTTGGAGAAGAAGCTGTTGACAACCTCGGCGCTCTTCTTGGGAATACATCTCCTCAGGAACTTTCTGCTAGAAGGGAGAGCTGCATTAGTATTGGTCAGAATATTTAATCAAAACTAATCAATAATGCTACTTACTATTCCGGATACGCACTGCAATCTGATACACACTCTTTGTAAACGTTCCTCAGATTGACAACATACTTTCCTGCTTCTTTTATCAATAGGTACCTATGAAATGAAAATAAAATTGTATTCTGTAACAGATAGTCCCGTTGAAATAATATAAATATAGATTTTAAAATTTATCTTATGGTTATAAAATTATTACAATATTGTATACATCATAGAATGAATAATGAACAGCAATCTATAACTTTTTACGTTCACTTACCTATAAAATAAATAGCAAGAGGGATTGAAAATTTTCTGATTCCAGTTTTCAATGGAAATAAATGTTTTAGTGTCCCCTGAGTCCAAATAATCAAGTCGCACAAAAAGGTCTGTGTGTCCGTGTGTATGTGGTAGCAAGAAAACAAAAAGTGGTTCGAAACTGAAATTCCATATTTAATACATTTCTAAGCCAAAGAAGTTAGAGCAACTTTTTCATTAAAATCGGCAAATAAGAGCCACTTCATAGTATGCATTTTAACCTTTTTTACGATTTTCTAAAAAACGGCTTTAACAATTTTGATTAAACTCGATATAATATAATAAATTCCAGTTTTCAATTAAAATACACATTTTATAGTCCCCTGAGTACAAATAACAATGTCCTGAAAAAAAGGTCTGTGTGTCAGTGAATGTGTGTTTCTGTGGTAAGTATAGCATGAAAATCAAAACTTCATACAAAACTGAAATCTCAAATTAAAAACAACTTTAAGCCAAAGATGTTACAGCAACTGTTTCATCAAAATCCGCATTCTAGAAGTCACTGTATACTATAAATTTTGCTCATTTATACAATTTTCTCAAAAATAGCCATAACAATTTCTATTAAACTCACAATATCAGTGTTAAATTTAAAGGGCTTTAATATCATATAGGTTTCATTCTGATTGAAACAGTCTGACAGCGCTTCATCATCATCATAATCATTCCCCCTTCTACCGCTGTTCGGTGTGAGGGTCCTGCTTATAGAGCCTGGTCCAGTTGTCTCTCTCCTGCACCAACTCTGCTCTCCTGTCCCAATTTATTCCTCGTTTCCTGCATGCTTCCTTTACACTATCCTCCCAGGAGATGCGCGGCCTTCCTCTGGGTCTTTTTCCTTCCGTGCGGGTCTCGTAGGTCTTCCTGGCATTTCTGTCTGGATCCATCCTAAGAAGATGTCCAAACCACCTCAGTTTTTGCTCCTCCAGTATGGTCTCTGCCGGTTTGACATCGAGATTAGCCCGTATGGTGGCGTTCCTTATTCTATCTCTTCTTGTTTTTCTCTCTATTTTTCGTAGATACCTCATTTCCATCGTTTGTATCTGACTCCTGTGTTTTGTGGTGAGGGTCCACGATTCTGAGGAGTACGATAGAATAGGGAGGAATGTCGATTTATAGACTGCCAGCTTGGTCCGCTTTGTCACTTCTCTTCTCCCTAGGAAACCTCGCCTGACCATACAGAACATCTTGCCTGCTGCTCCAATTCTTTGGGCCACTTCCTCGTCTATGTAGCCACTCTCATTGAGATGAGCTCCCAGATATTTAAAACTGTCAACCTGCTCTAATCTCTCTCCTCCAACCCTTATTACTCTCATTATCCTTCGGGGTTTCTTTCCTGACAGCGCTTAAATGCCTATATTTTCAATTTCCTTCCTCTAAAGTATCTTTAATTTTATAGATTCGTAAAAATTAACCATATCATCATGTAAGCATTGATAAAAAAACTGCTAAATATACAAGTTGAACGAATTTGATAATGAACTAAATGAGAAATGAGCAAAAATATTTTATAATGTAATTTTTGTTTTGTTTTTTAACAGTAATATAGATTTATAATATATACAGTTAGTTGGAAAGCTAAAGAGTTTAGGAAAAATATTATCTTATACACAAAGTTGTAAAATGTAATGGAGAGTGATGGAAAGTGGATAAAACAAACTGATTGTTGTATAGATACAAATTTTATATTGTTATATATTCTTTAAATATAGATTTAATACTTACTTTTTCGATGTCATATCCTCTCCTTTACAACTGAATTTAGGATCATCTTCTGGTGTATTCTTCATCCCACAGATGTTTCCACAATTATCATAACCATATATCACCCTGTAGATATTTCCATGGGCAATGCAATGCCCAACAAGTCCAAACTGAAACAATAAAGACAAAAACAGTTGAATATATATATATTAGTGTATATAATGTTGCTAATATAATAGTGGCAGATCTTTAGATCATAAATTATTAAGAAATGCCATAAAAATCAATTATAAAGAGGTAAAACTAGTCTGTCATAAAGCTGTATTATTTTTTAAATATTGGACTTTGATTAATAAGATTTTTTTGTAATGTATAATGTATGTTTTAATAATGATGTGAGAATGGTTGACTGTGTATAGATATTGAGGAGAAGTAAAGTGGGTGTGCAGCCTCCAAAACTCTTGATTAAGTAGAAACATCTTCTGAGTTATAAATTTTTTAAAAAAATTTATTTATTGAAATTTACAACTGTATGTTCATACATCAAGTAAATATAATACAATGATAAAACACGTGAAAAAAAAAACATGAAGAGAAACTGCCCATTGGCAGCACTCTAGTAGTGAATCTACATAAGTAGGTCTCGAGGCCATCTTTTTTTCAGACGCCTCGGCAGATTGTCAGGAATTGAAGTGGAAGCAAGGATTGAAACTAGTGGATTAGAGTAGGAGTGGAGTTTTTCATGGAAGGAGTGATACCTGGTACAGGCCAAATCAGCAACAAATTGAACATTAAGGTCTTAGTGGATGATTTTATTGGTGACAAAGTAAGGAGCGTTAAGGATTTTGCGAAGGATTTTGGATTGTAAGGCTAAGTCCAGATAGGCCTTACGATTGTCATGTAAATGAGTCTTTTGTAGTTAAGTGAAAGGTTAGAGCTTCTGTCAAGTAAATGTTGAAGTAACCGAAATCGGCGAGCAGTTTCTTGTCTTTTCAGTCTTGTATGCGGATTCAATGTAAGACGTTTGTCAAGCAGGAGGCCTAAATAACGGATCTGTTCAACAGGGACAAGCGGGATATCATGAGTTATAAATATAAATTAAGTTTTCTACTTAATCATGTGTTTCGGTGACTGTACTCCCAATTTACTTCTCCTGAATATCTACACACATTCAACCATGTACTGGTGATCTATCCACTAAAGAAGTGGTTTCCAACAAAACATTTCAATGGCAAGGAACCTCTAAATCTTAAATATTAGATATATATTTATATTTTTCCTGCGCTACACCTTATCAAGTAAATTGCATGCGAAATATCTCAATCGAAACCCTGTATTCTCTAAATTGGGGGAATAGAAATGAAGAAAAATGCGATAAATCTGTCCTTTGAGCTCAATATTATTGAAATTATAAAATGACCAATTATAAGATAGTGATTGTGCAGTAGCAGGAACCTTTCAGTAAACACAAGCAAGTATATCACTTAGAATGTTAAATTTGTCCGTGTAGAGCGTGTGATTACTAAAATCCAAGGATCCACGTTTACGTTAAGATAATAAAAAATGATTTCCCAATGACATTTTAGTCTTTTTAATTTCATTCAAGTGAATAATCTAGTAGAAAACTAATAAATTTAATGATATGGGTAAAGTCAAAATAGAATAAAAAAAAAAAAACCTGAACCACTACAACCCATGAAGGGTCTTGGGCTCAGTACATATAGAGGATTTGTACTGTTTATAGGAGTAACAGTAGTGCAATGAGGTGATTAGGCACTGATCACGCTCAGCCACCAGGTTTTTTCCCAATTTTTTGGGTAACGACTTTACAGAGACTGGTTCTGCCCCAGGAGGTTCTCCATACTCTAGGTTTAAAGGTTTAAATCATCTTCATGGAATTTAAGAATAACCACACTTTAAAAAATATCCTTCCTTTTAATTTAATAATGGATGAATCTCTGGGAGAATGAGATGAGACTAAAAATATCATCAATCATTAGCTTCATATGATTACACTTCTCACATCTCCACACCGATATTCTGATCAGTTTTGGCTTTATCCTAATTTCTGAAGACATTACCTACTTCGCATCTTTTTATTTCAATCCCTATGAGCCAGAAAACCTTATTGTATTCTTCATCTCCTTACACCATGTCAGGACAATTTACAATTTCAGGATAATAATAAAAATGTCCTAAAAATACATATATGTAATAGAAAAAAAAAAAATTAAAAATCATATTTGCAATGAATTATAAAGGTGTAAATTATCTTACTGAAATAAAACAAATACTAAAATAAAATACAAAAACAAAGAAAGTTACAAAGGAAGTATTTTCTTAGGAAGGCAAAGAGAAACAATATAATGGCACTGTCAACAAATGTTTTATAAAATTAAATTCAGAGATAAGAAAACAAATATCTATTGTTGTGAAAGGAAGTAGAATATAATTCATCATGAAAGAATTGCTCTTTGACAATCATCTAGTTGATTATGTATAAATATTTTACAACAAAATTATAAAAGGTTATAGTGTTTTTAAGGCATTTTTATTTATCATGACGTAAAGTTATAAATATTCTTAACCGTTAGCCATTCTCGGGTAGAACAAGAAATCACAGGTCTTGCTGTACAGGCCGTTCTCATATCCTGTTGAATCCGAGGGTCACCTATGGAGTAGTGGCTATCAAGCCCTCTTTGCCCAATATCGCAGGTACAAACCCGGCAGGTTGTCATTAATGGTATTAATAAATCTCAGCATAATGTCGTTCTTCGAGGGAACGTAAAACGGTGGTCCCGAGCCATTGCAATGCCAGATACTCGTTTAAGATCACTATCCGAAATAATTCTGTATACGTAAAATTTAAGACATACTTTGATATCGTCCGATAGCCACAGTAGCGTCAAATGACGTTAAGTGAATAAACGAGCAAACAAAAAACCACCCCCATCGGGCACTTTACTATACCAACGAAGATAGACATAATAAACTACTTCACAGTAAATTTAACTATAATTAAAATGTGGAGCGGCATAGTCTAGTGGATAGAGCACTAGTCTACTTTGCTCTAGGTCGTGGGTTCGAATCCCGCCTGTGGCTGAATATAATTCATTCTTTTATTTCAGCTGGAGAGCTTAAATAGGGTATGGAGACCCTCCTAGGGGGCTAACCAAGCCCCTATAAAATGAGTACCCAAAAATGAGGAAAACCTGGCAGCTGAGTGTAATCTAGGCCTAATCACCTAGTTGCACAACCGTTGGCCTAGAAACAGAACGAATCTCTATATCTGTTGTAGATGTACAGGTATAATTTGAGTAAAAGAGATCAGTAAGTTCAGAAGTTACCAAAAAAAGTAACAACTCGTATGTGAGTAAGGAGAAATCACCAACCATCAGCTTTACTTCCGTAATATCACAAGATATCTTTTGTAAATATTTAACTCTCCCTACAAATATACGTACAAGAGAAGTTAGTTTAGGGTGCAGTCAAAAGAACACACAATTAAGATATAAACATAATAATCTGGTGCCGACATTTCGGCCTAAATTATAGGCCTTCTTCAGGGCGTTTGAAGGAGAGCGTCAAAACAATAAAGCAATAATTGATTATTGCATTATTAGCAAAAGGGATCACTTGTAGCTGGGTGGCTAGCATAACAGCTTCCTATGCTAAAAGTTACGGGTTCAAACCCGCAAGTGGCCCTAGGATTTTTCAATGGGAGTAAAAAATCTTTAGTTGTGCCGTCCTTAGGAGGGGACGTTAAAAGGTGGTCCCGAGCCTTTGAGCTGTCAGGTATTTATTAAAAATCCCTATCCTATTAAACCTGGATAAGCAAAATTTAGGACTCCCACTGTATCATCGTCCGATTAGCCACAGCAGCATAAAGTGACGTTAAATAAATAAACATACAAACTATTTTATACTACATTAAACTAGCTTTAATATGAGTGGTATTAGACATCTTTAGGCCTGTTAGATACCAAGATACAATTAAACCAAAAGCAAATTTTATTTGGAAAAACGAGTAATAATCCTGTACCCATTAGAGATCTTGATTTCAGTACTTATATGGATTCTTACTGTTTTTAAGTCAATGGCCGTGCAAGGAGATTATTAGGCCGAGATCACGCTTAGCGACCTGATTCTTTATATAATTTTTAAATACCCACTTTATAGAGGGTGAGTGTGCCACATGAGGTGAAATATAAATAAATAATCTACCTGCCACAACAGGGTTCGAACCCGGGACCTGGAGTACACTACGAACGTCTAAAAGTTGTAAATTTTGTCTCTCTCACGAGTACTATCTCGTGCCTTTTTTTGTAACTACATGTCCGGATCGTTAGATTTAAATGAATAATTATGACGCTCAAGATGAAAAACACTGCATGAAAATATGAAAGGTCTATTTCTTCCAGCTTGTTAAGTGCACGCTTGCGCATGCGCAGTACAGCTTTTCCGTCCTAAACATTTACTGCGTGTGCGCATCAGGCGAAATAGAACTAGCGTCTAAAGCTGTGAACTTTGTCGCTCTCATGAGCGGTATCTAGCGCCGTTTTTAGAAACTACATGCTAATTACGGACTTTAAATTACATTATTGCCTTATGAACTAAATCTGATTTCTCTGTTTTCGCGGGGGTGTTTTTTCAATGAGATTGCCATTGAGACGCCAAACACCAATAAGATTAATCTTTCAAATATGTGATATTTAGTATGAACAAATTAAAAGAGAAGTATATTTTTCTCACATTAAAAAGTTGTTTCCCCTAGAGACTGCTTCAGATGTTGACAGTATTTCCTAGCCCAGTGGTTTCCAACTGGTGGTCCGCACACCCTTATTTGTCCGCGCGATTTCATTGCGAAATTATCATAATAGTCTAAGATCTGAACTTGAAACGATCTGCACCGAGCTGATAATAGAATGAAACATATTTTATAACAAATTTAGTATATTATGTTATAGAAAATATGTTAAGAATGGGTTGCCTAAAAAAATCCTGGACAGACTATTTTTAATTAAATGTTGCAACTTCATGATAATAAGAAAACTTTTACCCTGACTTACAGTATCAAAGGTATAGAATGTGTAGCCGTTAGGTTGCCTAATCTTTTCCTGGACAAACTATCGGTTGTCAGGTAAAAGCGGGTATGTCGATATCAGTTATCGGCACCGGCTTGATAATAGAAAAAAAAATTATATCAATGTAAGCTTTGTTTTATTGCAAACACATTGATATAGGGTTGCTTGCAAAAGATTTGGTCCTAATCTGGGTTGCCGAATTTTGAAGATTAAATTTTAACGCGAGTAGAAATGCGTGACAGAGAGCTCCGAGTTGAGTATAGCGTGTAATAATAAAGGACCCAACATTGCAGCCGCATATAATCAGGCATTAAATATAAGAAAGTTTGATATCCCATATAAAATTACAGGACCATTTTTTACACAAATACCAAATTAAAGGGTAAAAGTTTTCTTATTATCATGATGTTGCAACATTAAATAAAAAAAAATTTTTTTTAAATAATTAAAAATAGTCTGTTCAGGATTTTTTTTTGGTAACCCATTCTTAACATATTTTCTAGTATACTTTTGTTATAAAATATGTTTCATTCTATTATCAGCTCGGTGCATATCGTTTCAAGTTCAGATCAAGACCTAGAGTCTGCTTCGGATGTTGACAGTATTTCCTAGCCCAGTGGTTTCCAGCTAGTGGTCCGCACACCCTTAGTTTGTCCGCGAGATTTCATTGGGAAATTATCATAATGAAAAATAATTGTAAATCCTTGAATTGTAACAAGAACCACTCACGCATTGTACACTCATTAAATTGCGTGTGGTCACTTATAGAAAATAGGTATCTATATAGCATTTAATAATTTATTTATAACACTATTTCATGGACTACAGTCGATTCTCAGACCTTGGGTCAAATACTATCTTGTATTTTCTTTAAAAACTTATTTCAAACGTGGTAACTAAATCGTGAGTCCATGATTTCAACAATAAAAGGTTATTGTAAGTCGGATACAACTTAAAATTAATACGATGATGCAAAAAAAGTTACTATATAAAGTTTAGAAATGTTCTATAATATTTTATTGAACAAAATCATTTCATTATTTTTGCAACGAAATCTCGAATTTTTATAGAATTATTAAAATTTAAAAAAAATAATTTAAGGGAAGGAGATGTTTCAGTCGCCATTGATCACTACTACCTTTGGGGAGAGTTGAAATAATACTAAATGATGTTCTTTTACAATTAAGAGTACTAAGTACTTCTTTTCTCTGGCGCGACAGTCCGTGTAGGCCCTTGGCCGCGTGGTGTAATCTCCTGGGAGAATATACTCATCATTCTCGATGAAATTTTATATGGGAGGGTAATCACTCCCTACGCCTAATTTTTGAGAGTGGCCACAATTTGGCTGACGGGTCTCACATATCCGAGGGAAAGGCTGTGAGTGAATCCCCATTTAATTATATCCTTATAAAAGCCCCGCCGGGACTGGGATTCGAACTCACAACCTTTAGCATGAGAGACTAGTTCGCTAGCCACTCAGCCACGGACTCCCCAAGAAGCACTTAATATCACATATTTAAAAAAGCAACATTATCCGTGTTTGGCGTCCAACATGGCGATCTCCTAGTGGAAAAAAAGAGCGCTAGAACAGACCACCCAGATTTTGTGAAAAATTCGCTAGTGTAATTTAAAAAGGGGGCAAGTATGGAACATGTAGTTACCAAAAACAGCCGCTTGACACCGCTTATGAGGGCGACAAAATACACAGATGTTTGTTCGTAAGAAGATAAGTCCACTGCTCCGTTCACCATAATAGTAAAGACAAGTCTCTTACAATCTTATAATCTAATATATCTAGTTGTTTATAAACAAAATACATTAGTTTGAGAGTTAAAAATAATTCAAAATAATTTCATAGAAAAACCAACTATTTAAGAGGCACTTACGAAAGCTAAAGTTGAAACAACCACGACGAACAAGCATGGTGTGTCTGTACAAGTCTTCTGAGCAGGTCGCCCGTCAATGATTATGTTTTAATTAACTTATCTTGGTTAAGAATCGATTATCCAACAAAAGAAGTTCGTTTTGTATTAGTTTGCTTATGAGAATATTACACATAAATGGCCTATAGCATTTTGTTAATTTTTACTTCAGTTGCCTTGGAGATGAGCGAACTAATATAACGGAGTTGATGATAGATAGGTTCTTTCTCTCACAACATAGAAATCTTACAGGGCATGCGCAGTGCTTTTTTTTTTAATTCTAGGAATCGGGCATTTGTTCCAACTCGACCTCCAAACAGTCAGAGGATTGCGCGAGGACATCGAAATAAAGAAATGTGCAAACAGACCCAAGATCATTAAAGGTTCACGCATGCGCAGAAAATTAATCAGAATTGGTTGGAGACTGAGACGTTGGAAAGAAAATATTAAATGAAAAAAAAAGACTGGCGAACGAATGATAACAAACAATAATGAAGCATATGACGAAGGTAGCCATGATAAGGATCCATATTGTGTCCGTGAAAGATATTTCATCCGGTCATAGAGGTTGAAAAAGAGAGTTCACCCTGCAAAAGGTGCATCATTTTATTTTACTTAGTAATAATATTTAGGACCATTATGTGGTTCTTAACCTAAATTTTCATCATCCCCACCTTTTTGCTTCGTCCGCCATCTTGAAAAAAACTATCGAAAAATTGCACTTTTTTCAGTTTTTGTCCTCTAGCTCATTCCCAGTACATTTTTCGATTTTTACGTTCATTTATAAAAATGTATACCTCAAAATTACATTCACATGTAGTTATTCCTGGTTAGACCTTCATATTTGTGACTCTCCTATAAAAATTCCCGTTCCTTTTTTATCATCACACGACCTTATCCATATTACTTATGATCTACCTGTCAAATCCTTCAACCCAAGAGTCATATCATATCCTATTTTTTTTTGGGTACCCACTTTATAGAGGCTGGATCTGCCCCAGAAGGGTCTCCATACCTTGGGGTTGGCCGCCAACTGTATTAACAGAATAAATAATATGCTGCCACAACCGCGATTCGAACCCAGAAACAGAAGAACAGTAGACTAGCGCTATATCCACTAGACCACGCCGCTTCCAGACTCGGATATAGTTAAGCGAAAGTAATACATTGGTAAGTTAAATTGATTTTTTATATTTTTATATCCGCCCTCTCTTCTATTAACTTCAGATAAGATACAAACCCTCTTTGAGTTTTTAGATCAACTATGCTCCCTACTCCTTAAATGAAACTACTTACAACAGGGCACAATAGTAAGATTTCGTTCCGGAAACAGCTTGTTAATTCATAGAGAACACTTCCAGCTGCACGGGTTTTCTTACATGTAGATCATTTGTGTTTAACTCTAAAACCAAATTTTGGCTTTTGGTTAATTATTTTTAATAATGAACCTTTGTAATCGAGCAAAAAAATTACCCCACCTTGTAATTATGCTTGAGATACGTACAGCGCGAATAACGTATTAAAAAAAATCGTCTGTCCGCAGTACGAATTAATGAATTGGGTATCACTGTACATGTTGTTTGTGCTATGCGATAGAGCATTTAATTTCCTACAAAACAAAAAAGGATCATTGAAATCGATTCAGAAATTGCAGAGATCTAGAGTTTTGAAATTAGCAATGGTGATGGGCCATTTTCTTGTGATTAATTTCTTGCTTTTCGTATTAGTCATTTGCCTGTTCTTCTTCTTCTTTTAATAGCTCTACAACCCATAAAGGGTCTTGGCTTCCTCTAACAGCAACCGCCATGCATCTCTGTTCTGTGCCGCTCCCATCCAATTTCGGACCTTCAAATATTTTCTAGCGTCTTGGGCCACACAAATCCGCCCATCGTAGCTTCGGTCTACCAACTCTTCGACGACTATACAAAGGCTCAGTCATATTTCTCTTTGTAGGTAGATCGTCAGACATTCTGGCCAGATGCCCTGCCCACCTGAGCCTTCCAAGCTTGATAATGAATGAGATGTCTGGCTCTTGGTACATGTCGTACAGCTCCCGATTACTTCTCCTCCTCCATTCACTGTTCTCGTATATCCCGCCGTAAATTCGACGTAATACTTTTCTTTCAAATGTGAGAAGGAGTTGATCTTCAACTCTGGTTGTGGTCCATGTCTCCGAGCCATAACATAATACAGGACGGATGAGAGTACTGTATATGATAACTTTGGTTCTCCTGCTTGTGAGATGCATCCGGAGTCCAAAATAGCAGCGGTTAGCAGCTAATATTCTTCTCCTAATCTCCGCGGCAGCATCGTTGTTGCATGTTACCATTGATCCCAGGTAAACGAACTCGGAGACCTGCTCAAATCTGTAGGGTCCAAAAGAAACATTGGTGCCTTTTGATCTCGGAGCTTGATCCGATACCATATACTTGGTCTTGGCTTCATTGACAGTAAGTCCTATCTTAGTTATTTGCCTGTAAATAGCAATATTAAGTGGCTCTTCTGGATTTTCCTGAACAAGTTGCAGTAACATCTCCGACCTATAAGATCATAAAATATGATTTTTTTTTTTTAACAACTTATCATTTTATTTGTTTATTTATTTAATAAAATTTTGCCTATCCAGGTTTAATAAGGAAGGGATCTTTAACGTGTACCTGAAATTGCAGAAGTTCGGGACCATCTATTTACGTCACCTCCGAAGGACTGCATAACTAAAGATTTTTTACTCCCATTAAACATATTCCAACATATACAGAAAGTAATCAGGATCTGTAAGAGAGTGGGTTTTTGGAAAAGCACTGTTAATTAATAAAAACTTAAACTGTATTGTAACAGATACTTACGAGGCATATAACGAATGCGGCCATGATGAGGATCCATAGTGTGTCAGTGCAAGACCTCTTCGCTACAGGGCCGTCGATGGCTTCTTTCTCCTAAATAATTTGAAAATTAAATACATTAATAAATAAATGTTAACTGAAAAATAATGGATGAAAATAATCACGCATCAGCCTAGTAAACAATACTTATATTTTGCCGACGTTTCGGCTCAAACATATGAGCTATCCTCAGGGCTCAATTATAGTGCTAGTGATTATGTTGCTATGATTGGTGTTGATGAAGGAACAGAGTTAAGAGTCAGGGTTCAGTTGTTGTGGAGACGGATATAAAACTCATTACGGCAATTTATTTTTTTTTAATCATATTTATTGATATTTACAACTGTATTATATAATCAAATAAATAGTAAACTGACATGAAATGCATTTAGAGACGCTACTCATTGGCAGCACTCTAAAAATATTCCAAACTAGAAGGTCTCGGAACTTTTTTTCAGGCGCCTTGGAGGAATATCAGGAATCGAAGAGGATGATAGGATAGAAACAAGTGGGTTAGAGTGAGAATGGAGTTGTTCATGGAATGATTGATACAGGGTTCGGGCTAATTCAGTAACATATGGAACATTAAGGTCTTTATGGATGGGTTTATTCGTGACAAAGTAAGGAGCGTTGAGGATTTTACGAAGGATTTTGGGTTGCAATGCGATGGTTCAGAAGAGCCCCATATCTCTACTCCGTTAAGTCCACATCGGTCTTATGATGGTCATATAAATAAGTCTTTTGTAATTATGTGGAAGGTTTGATCGTTGTCCAGTAAGTGTTGAATCAGTCGGAATCGTAGGGCAGTTTCTTGTCGTTTTAGTCTTGTATAGGGATACCAAGTTAGACGTTAGTGAAGGTGTAGTCCTAGGTATCGAATCTGTTCAACAGGGGCTAGCGGAGTGTCATTAAAGGATACTGCAGGGCAGGGAGTCATTGGTTTATGACGAAGGGTAAAGGTTATTTCGTGGGATTTGTTAGAATTACTTTTAATTCTCCAATTCTAGTGCTATTTAGCGATTATGCCGCTGTGATTGGTGTTGATGATGAAGGAACAGGGTGAAGAGTTAGAGTTCGGTTGTTGCGGAGACGGATGTAAAACTCATTACGGCAATTATTTTTAAACATATTTATTGATATTTACAACTGTATTATATACATTAAGTAAATAGTAAACTGACATGAAATGCATGTAGAGACGCTACTCATTGGCAGCACTCTAAAAATATTCAAAACTAGGTCTCGGAACCGTGTTCTTATCAGGCGCCTTGGAGGAATATCAGGAATTGAAGGTATCGAATCTGTTCAACAGGGGCTAGTGGAGTGTCATCAAAGGATACTGTAGGGCAGGGATTCATTGGTTTACGAAGGGTAAAGGTTATTTGGTGGGATTTCTTAGAATTACTCATCCAATTCTGGCACTATACTTCAAGTTCCCAGATGTGGGGTTGGCGGCAAAATTAAAATATTGTTTAACCGACTGATTTCTGCTTATCTTCCCATATTATGATTTCAACAGTATACCTCACATCCTGAGTATAGTTCACTCTAGCTGGAACCTCAACATCATATTAGTAAACTTTAAAAACCATCACATCAGAGATATGTGTTCTTCACCCTCCAACCATACTACCTCACTTCACACTACAACCACAAGTTCATCATCAGTTTCACATCCATCCGCACAACAACCGAACCCTGATTTTTCACACTTTTCCTTCACTTCAACAATCACTGCCCTGATGGTGGTTCAAATGTTTGAGCCGAAACGTCGGAAACATTAAAATATTGTTTACCAGGATAACTTCTTATTTCTTTTACTAATCATAATTTCAACAGTCGACAATACATCCTCAGTATAACTTAAAAATAGTCCTGATAGGACAAAAAGCATGCTGTATCAAAGTAACCCAATTAAGTTGGGAAACATCTCTTTTCCAATAAAGGGTATATCTATATATTAAAAAAAACATAAATCCTTTTAAATAATATACTCGAATGTTTAAAATAAAAATAAATGAAGTATTTAATATGAACACACCTCCGGCTCCACTTTGTCCCCACACAAGCAAGAACCCATCTCTTGCGAACCTGAAATAAATAATTATATTAGTAAATTTTAATACGAACTCTTGTATTTGCATAGTATTTTATTTAGAGGCTTATTTAAAGTTTAAAAAAACCTAGTGCTCACTACACACGACTTTCACTTACATTGTTTGTTTGTTTATTTATTTAACGTCACTTTATGCTACTGTGGCTAATCGGACGATGCTACAGTGGGAGTCCTAAATATTAATTATCCAGGTTTAATTAGGATAGAAATCATTAACGAGTACCTGACATCGGACAGGCTCGGGACCACCATTTAACGTCCCCTCCGAAGGACGGTATAACTAAGGATTTTTTTACTCCCACTAAAAAATCCTAGGACTATCTGTGGGTTTGAATCCGTGACCTTTGGCATAGAAGGCTGTTATGATAGCCAACCTTGCCTCGGTTGTTAAAATGAATCTAAGAACTTTTAAATACAGTTTGAGATGAAAAAGGTTAAATAATTATATTGATTTTCGATAAAAACACCTGTTTCAATAAATAATCTATTATACAATTATCTACAAGAATCACTTCGTCTTATCCGCTTTTTATCACTTTCAATTACCATTAACGATTTTGTGTATCGGATAATAACTTTTCTACATTTTTTAACTTTCAAACGGGATATTATACATCTATACTATTAAAGTTATAGAGTTATTAGGCAGTGGAATAAATGAACCTTCTACTAGACAGCTTGTTTATTACTGCTATATACACAAACAACATGGCGCAGGGGACGCTACCAACTGGACTGTACTGTTTGTTGTTGGGCTGCTGTACACCTAGGAGGAAGTTCAGTGCCACAACTATCTTTACATATACAATCGATATTTAACACACCCCCTCAATTGAATGTTTTCAAATATATACATACACAAGTAAATATTCAATTGTATCTCACATACAAAACAAGTAAAAATATTATTCTACTACAAAATTCTACACCACAAAACAAGTAAAAATATTATTCTATTAAAAAATTCTATACAACAAAGCAAGTAAAAATATTATACTATTACAAAATTCTATACAACAATTTTAGCACAATATATATAAATGACATTAATATATTAATTAATTAAAGCCTTCCGAAACATTTGAAACTTATCAAAGGCAAGTGGTTTTGTGAACAAATCTGCCACATTGCGGTCAGAATTGATGTGTTCCACAGATATTATTTCTTTGGAAATAAGATCTTTAACAAAATGGAATTTTATATCAATGTGTTTTGCTCGTTTAGAGTTTTCACAATTCTTTATAAAAGCTATAGCACTAGTGTTATCCACCAACAGTTTTCCACTTAATGTTTCACCACTGAACTCACTAATTATTCCACTTAAACTCACAATTTCCTGTGATGCCATTCCTGCTGCAATGTACTCCGCTTCCATCGTTGAAAGAGCCACACATGCTTGCTTTCTTGAATGCCAAGCTATGGGATTGCTTCCGCAGAATGCTGCAAAGCCACTTACACTCTTTCGTGTTTCCATGTCACCTGCCCAGTCAGCATCTGAATAACCAATAAGTCCTAGGTTCTCACTTGGTTTGAAAGTAAGACCCATATCTCGAGTTTCTTTGAGATATCTGAGTATTCGTTTTGCAGCTTTCCAAGACTGCTGAGTAGCTTTATCTAAACATCTAGATAAATAGCTAATTGGGAATGATAAATCCGGTCGAGTTGTTGTGCTCAGATACATAAGTCCACATACCAAGCTCCTGTATGGTATATTTTCATCTAAAGGTGGACTATCAGCGTTAAGCTTAAATCCAACCTCCATGGGGGTTGATACCTTCCTGCACTCTACCATATTATAATCTTCAAGGAGTTTATCAATAAAGCGGGTTTGTGTAACCCTTATTTTCTTTTCTTGCCTTTCAATCTTCATCCCTAAAAATTGAGAAGCCTTCATTTCTTTAATGCTGAACTCTCCTTTTAAATTGTTCACTAATTCTTCAATAGCCTTTTCATCCCCTGTAATTAGGCCATCATCCACAAAAAGAACAAAGAACACCCTACTCTTGTAGTAAAGGCATAAATCATATTGGGATCTTTTAAATCCCAGTTTTAACATAAAAGAATTAAATCTTTCATTCCAATACTTTGGTGCTTTCTTAAGTCCATAAAGTGGCCTATTTAGTCTCAGAGTTTTTGTAGAACAACTTACACCTTTAGGTGGTTTTATAAACACAGGATAGTCCAGTGAGCCATTGAGAAAGGCTGTTGGCACATCAACTTGTCTAATACTCCAATCGTTTTGGCATGCAAATGACAAGAGAGTTCTTACAGTATCCATTCGGCAAACTGGTGAGTAATTAAATACACAATCATCTTGAGTTTGTTCTTCAAACCCTGTTGCTACCAATCTGGCCTTTTTGATTCCATCTTCCTTCACTGTGAAAACCCATTTAGTTGTGATTGGGACACTTCCATTCGGTGCTTCCTCTTCAGACCAAGTGTTCATCTTCTCATGAGCTTTTAGTTCTTTAATAATGGCTTCCTGCCATTCCTCCTTTTTATTAGCATCCTCATAAGATGATGGAACTCCATCTGATCGGCTTACCATACAGTATGCATTATATAACTCATAATCATTTAGGAAATGAGGTTTTGACCGGTTTCTCTGAGGTCTAGAAGTTTCTTCTGAATGCTCTGGATTGGATTCTTCATTCTGAAGTCTTGAAGGGTTTTCTGACTGCTCTGGATTACAATCATTCTGAGGTCTAGAAGTATCTTCTGGCTGCTCTGAAATATTAGTTTTATTCTCTTCACCATTTTTCCTTCCCTCTTCATAGCTTCCACCACTATTATGATAGACAATAGGTACATTTTTAACTTCTTTATAGGGCATTTGGCTCTCCTCGAATATCACATCTCTAGATCTAATAACTTTCTGCTCATCTGGCAACCAAATCCTATACCCACCACCACAATAACCAACCATCACCCCCTCCTTGCTTCTGGGATCCAATTTGGAACCTTTAGGAAGAATGGTAGGCCATGCTCGGCAACCAAATATACGAAGTTTAGACAGATCATTTCTGCCATTCCATATTAATGAGGGAGTTTCACCTTTATTTAAGGCTGAAGTAGGTGACCTATTCAGTTCATACGCACAACATCGAGCTGCTTCCCCCCACAAGAACTTGGGGATGCCGGAATCTGATACCTTAGTACGCATCATATCTAATAGTGTCCTATTCATTCTTTCGCTCTTTCCGTTCATTTGAGGGCTATATGGCAAAGAATATTCTAATTTTATACCTTTATCTGAACAATATTTTTGAAAAAATTTAGAAGTAAATTCTCCTCCATTATCTAAACGTAGCCTTTTCACCGGGACACCCTGCTGCCTTTCTAGTTCCGCTATATAATCCATCAGGTTTGTTTCGGCTTCGCTCTTCATATGGAGAAGTTTAACATGCACAAAATGAGTGAAGTCATCCAAAATCACCTGCATATACCTATGTCCTTCAACTGATTCAGGATTGAAAGGACCACATATATCAGAGTGAATTAATTCACCAACCTTTGAAGTGCGTTTCCTATTATTTGAAAAGGGCTGTCTAGTAGCCTTACCTTCAATGCATGCCGAACACTTCTTGTCACTATAGGGTAATCCTAAACTTTTGAGTCCATGCCGATTCAAATGTCCTAGACGTTTATGCCATAAATCTCCATCCGTAGCACTTGTAATGTTGCACTTGACTTGATTATCACTGGGATCATCAAAAGTAAATATGTACAATCCATTCACTGGTGGACAACTCAGCTTAAAATTTCTTCCACAGATTTTCATCTCCTTAGAATCTGTAATCACTTTTAAGCCTTTTGAGGTAACTGCACTCACTGATAATAAATTATGTTTTAACCCCGGGACTATTAAACCTTTAATGTTTACAATCCTACCTTGAGAGGTTACTCTTAGGGTACCTTCTTTTCTAGTAAACATCTTATCACCATTAGCTATATGTATGGCAACATCATGATCAAGATTCGAAACATTTGACAAAAGGGGTTCCAATTCTGCCTTAAAAAGATGGTTACTCGCACCTGAATCGACTAAAAACACATTGTTAGATGATAGTTTAATATTACCACAATTTAGGGCCACCATTACAACTTCTTCATCTACATCTGCTGAATTACCCTGGATTGTTCCTCTTCTTTTCCCACGAAAGCTTCTATTAAAGGATTTACTTCCACGGTTCTGCTTATTTTCGGGACACTGTGCCTTGAAATGTCTTTTATCCCCACATATAAAGCAACCACTCTGTGCTTTAAATGATACTTCTGATGATGATGCACTAGCTGATGACTCTGACTTCGAGTCCTTAATTAGAAATTCCCTTTTCTCAGCACTAGAGGTAGGAGGGTCTGCTTCCAACACATCTTTTACCTGTTCTCTTTCCAAAATAGATGACATTCTGAAAAACCAGCTGTTAAAACTTGTTCCGACGAGTACTGGAACTCCTGAAGTAGTAACTGACGCCATAGTACCGGTAAACAAAATTCACTAATAAAATAATATCACTTCGCGACTACGCGTTGACACTATACACAAATACTATGCTCTGCACAAATACTCTGGGCCCATAACCTATTAAAGTTATAGAGTTATTAGGCAGTGGAATAAATGAACCTTCTACTAGACAGCTTGTTTATTACTGCTATATACACAAACAACATGGCGCAGGGGACGCTACCAACTGGACTGTACTGTTTGTTGTTGGGCTGCTGTACACCTAGGTGGAAGTTCAGTGCCACAACTATCTTTACATATACAATCGATATTTAACATATACTACCGTTCTCATGATAAACAAAAAAAAATGTCACGAGTTACGATGACACCTCGACTTTGATATCGGCCGATTAGTTTTAAAATGTGGGACGATTTTTAACATAAAAAAAAACGTAGAGTTTTAGAATCAGGACTAAATTTAGGTTACAGTAATAAATTCTATTATGTCCGATGATGATAGGAGAAAAAATATATTAATGTTTTTTAAACGAAAAACCGCTAATAATTATAAAAAAAGATGAAATTTCTCCTATAAATACGCCCATAACTCAGTTATTTTTGAAGATATAGCAAAATATGTATAGAGTTTGAGAATCAGCAAAGCGTGAAAAACAGAAAAAGAAAAGTAAGTGTGATCTTGATTAAAGTAAAAAATTATAATAGATGTACCACACTATATTCGTAGGTGTGTGATGGTAATTCCACCAAAACTCGGTTATTATTAAAGATAGAGACAAATCTAAAAGATTAACAGGTGTATAAACAATTATACCCTAATATAGTTATTTGGAAATAATAAACCATTGTTTAATAATTTGCAGCGTTTTTGTTTTATTATTTAAGAAATTAGACTGTCAAATTTGAACTTATAATTTTTGAAAAACCATATTTTTTTAAGGTTTCCAACTATTTAAGAATTTCAGCTACACATCCATTTTCATTTCATAGATACTGCAATAAACAAAAAATTTAGTGAAAGATAACATTATATCATAAATATATGTAGATACCTAGATATGTAGATCATAAAATTAGGGGTCACTTTTGGTATAATTGTTAGCATAACAGCATTCTACGCTCAAGATCGCCGGTTCAAAGCCGGCATATAGCCCTAGGATTTATGAAAGGAAGTAATATTTCCTTTGTTATGCTGTAATTCAGAGGGGACGTAAAATGGATGTCCCAAGCCTGTCCGATGTCAGGTACTCGTTAAAGGTCCCTATCCTAATTAAACCTGGATAGGAAAAATTAAGAATTACCACTCTAGCATCGTCCAAATAGCCACAGTAACATAAAAGAGACTTTAAATGAATAAACAAAAATAAAATTGTTCATAGCAAACAAACGTGTGTCCGGATGGCGTGTCATCTGCCATATATCAACTCTATCGACTTTCCTTTTGATGTGGAATCGGCAGGTCATAGCTCGGCTAAATTGATCAAAGGGTCGTCAGGCAAAGCTATCAAGCAGTATTTTTAAATATCTCGTTTCAACGTATTTCTTCATAATCCCCTCAAAATTTGAGTTCTTATTTTTCAAGTTACATAGAACCTGGATACTAAATTGAAAAAAATAAAAAATCATCAGTCCATCGTCCTCAGCTTTTCTGCGGAAATACTGGAGATAAAAAATGAAATTTTACCAATATTAAGTCCCATAACTCAGTTGTTTTTTCGAAAATTGAGAAAAATATGTATAGAGTTTTAGAATCAGTAAATCGTGATAAAAAAAAAAAAAAAAAAAAAAAAAAAAAAAGGCGCTGCAAATTATTACACATGGTTTATTATTTCCAATTAACTATATTATGGTAAAACTGTTTATATAGCAATCATAGGCAATCAACTAATATGAAAAGTAATATATAATTTACAGCAAAATGGCCTGTCACCACTGCTTATTTCAAAACGCTAGATCTCTGCTATCTGTGAACCGATTTAAATTATTCTTTTTTCGTTTTGTAGGAAATTTAGTTTCTAAATATATCTTAAGAAATAATTATACATAAGTGCATTTCTTCTTTGTTCATCTCGGTGTCTTGATCTCGAGAAACTTTTCCTCTACCGTCTATAATGTTTAAGAGGAATTACGTAATAAATTATTCTCTTTATAATTTGTATCTTGACCATATAGCTCAAACATTTCAGTTTATTATTGACAATTCAAAATTTGAGGGCTTACGTTTCAAGATACATAGAACCCGAATAACAAATATTTAAAAAAATCCGTTTGTCCGTCGTCTGTGGCTTTTCTCCGAAACTAGTGGACCAATATTTTTTTTATTACCTCCCCCCCCCCCCGCAAAAATACCAGGGCATCCAATGACGATCCTCACACGATGATAAGCAGATTAGTTTTTAAATGGCGGCCGATTAAAAACGATTTAATTTAATAACTCAGTTACTTTTAAAGATAAAGAAAAATTTTAATAACCACGTTTTCTGTTTTTAGCTCTATAAGCATTTTTATATATATATATATATATATATATATATATATATATATATATATATATATATATATATATATATATATATATATATATTGGGTTGTTTCACATGAAATGTCCGTTTTTATAGTTTCTAAAATATATAAAGGATTTTGCAGGCCTTTGTTGTTTTCTTCGGAATGTTTACATATTTAAAGTAAACAGTCACTAAACCTCTACCTTTGTATTATAAACATTAGCTTCCCAATCAAATACCCACTTTTTAGTACACCTCCAAATATGAACATGGAAACACGCAATTTTCGAGTAATATTTTTGTACGAGTTTAAACTCGGCCATTCAGCAACTAAAGCCGCTAGAAATATTTGCAAGGCGTTTGGGGAAGGGAGTGTTCATTGAACGGACCATTCGCCGTTGGTTTGCTAAGTTTTCAGCTGGGGATACCGACTTGAAAAACTTGCCCCGAGGAAGCCCTCCGTCCGTAATAGACAACGATGTCCTCAAACATACAGTAGAAGGAAACCCCTACCAAACAGTTAATGGACTCTCAGCACAACTAAATGCAAGTGCATCTACCGTTTCCAGACATTTAAAGTGTATTGGGAAAGTAAAAAAGCTCGATACATGGATACCTCATGATCTCACTGAGCGGCAGCAAGAACCCATGTTTCAAAACATACCGTGCGAAAATTGTAAGAACTGGGCTATGAAGTTCTTCCGCACCCACCATATTCTCCCGACTTGTCACCAACAAATTACCACCTTTTCAGGAATTTATGACAACTTCGTCAAAGGAAACTTTTTGAAAATGATGATCAAGTGGAAAGTGCGTTTTCAGATTTTGTTTCACTTCAAAGCTCAGAGTTTTTCAGTTCGGGGATAAAAATGTTAGTGTCACGTTGGGAAAAATGTGTAGAAAAAGAAGGTAAATACTTCGAATAAAATTATCTTGTTTTCATATCGTATTTTTAATAAAAATTCTTTACCTTGAAAACGGAAATTATCATGTGACAAAACCCAATATATAAATACACATTGATTTTTATGTCTTATACAAAGAGAAGACCTCACTCTATTCTATACCCCAACTTTAACAAATAGATACAGCTTGGTCAAATGACATCAAATATCTGGGACTAGTCATGGATAAAAGACTGTCTTTTACTCAGCACACAAATTATGTGTGTTACAAATCCAACAGAACTCTGTGTACTATATATCCATATTTTAATAGACACTCTAAATTAAATGTAAATAATAAATTATTGTTATACAAGGCTTGTTTACGACCAATTCTCACTGTCGCATTTCCAATATTTAGCTATCCGTTTAAATTAAACTATAAAAAATTACAAACGCTCCAAAATAAATGTATAAGAATCTTTGTAAATTATCCATCCAAAAAAAGAATCGAAACCATGCATTCAGAATTAAGATTTCCTATTATTAAAGATTACATAAACAAGCAAAGTAAACAATTTATTTTGTTTAATTAACAATAATTTCCTTATAAGAAAGATTGGAAGCTATACCAAAAATTGTACAAAGCGGTATGTACACAAACGAATTAAATATATATTACTGTAAATACATTTGATGTAATTTTTTTTTTTTTTTTTTGTTCAAGTTGTACAAGTTTTTTATATAATAATAATAATAATAATAATAATAGGCTTACCGAACCCGAAGGTTCGATGCCGATACCACCAAACTTCGCCTGCACAGACTCGTCCAATGTTCGCCGGTCAAGCCCAAGCCCCCGAGATCAGCTTTAACGCAATCCTCCCATCGCCGCTTCGGCCTACCTTTCGGACGCCTACCAGTCGGATCGGCAAATACCAACTTTTTTGGAATCCGTTCCTCACCGAGCCCAACAATTTTACTCGCCCATTTGAGTCTTCGCGACGCTATCAACTCAATTATATTCACAAGATACAAGTTCCGCAAGTTTCCGTTGTGCAACCTTCTAAACTCCCCAGTGGCCTCATTTCTCTTCGGACCAAATATTTTACGCAATACCTTATTTTCGAAAATCTTAAGCCGTTTTTCATCCTTGAAAGTAAGCGGCCACGTTTCACATCCGTAAAGAACCGTCGGAAGAATAATAGTTTTATAAATTCTAACCTCTACAAGTTTTATATATATATTTTTTTTCATTTATTAATGCGTCTATGTCCTACGTTTATGTTATTATGTGATTACTTAAGAGACCGGTCTAATTTGGTACATCATTATTTATGTTTAGTGTATTTTATTATATATTGCCATAAAGATTATTTTTTTTAAAAATAGCTTATTTGAAAACAGCTGACTGTGTTGAGAAAAAAAAATCGATTAATAAGCGGAAGCACTGCTGACTAAATCAATCTCAAATGATCACACTCGATGGTTGAGATACGAGCCGTTCCAAGAACGCTAAGTCAGTAGTAATGTTAAGCGACACGAAGGACGATAAAGCCATCGAGCATACAGCGGCCAGCCGCGAGCTATGGGTCAACGGACCTCGGTCCTAACTGCACGCGTCGCTGCCATTATGATCGCCAACTGATAACATTAAAATGTAAATTACGTCCAAATTGTTTAGCACAATCTAGAGTCTTATTTATCTTTCAGAGGTTTTCGCGTTATTTCCTGTTTCTATTATGGCAAAGAGTGTGTGTTATTTAGTATGTAATCAAATTATTCAGATGGTTTAGATTCATCAAATGTACCACAACTAAATAAATGTTTTTCAGCTCAGGTCAAATTTGAATTGTACGACTCTAGCGTTAAGACGTCTAGAATACTTCGACCAACATGGCCCATTTTACTTTCACTTACTATATATAGTAAATATATAGTAAGGGAAAGTATTGCGATCGTGAAAAGTTTCTAATTCCAGTTTTCAACGGGAATACACGTTTTAAGATCACAATGACCAAATCCCGCAAAAAGGTCTGTGTGTGGTAAGCCTAGAGAAAAAACGCTAAAAGTCCTATAAAACTGAAATTTCGTATTTAAGACAAAATCAATTAACCAGAAGAGGCACTTTATACCATGCATTTTGTACTTTTTACGATTTTCTCAAAAATGAGTTTAACGATTTTGATTAACCTTGATATATGGATGTAAAATTTAACGCACTTTAATATCATGTAGGTTTCATTCTGATTTAAATAGTCTAGCAGGGCTTAAATGCCGATATTAATAATTTTCTTCCTTTAAAGCACCTTTAATTTTGTAGAATCTAAAAAAATAACCATATCATCTTTTAAACATTGATAAAAAACGGATCAATGTATAAGTTGAACAAATTTGATATGTAACCAAAGAATAGAAGAGCAGCGATATAGATTTATAATATAATATACCGTTGGAAAGCTAAAGATTTTAGAAAAAAATATTATCTTATAAACAAAATGGTAAAAGTTAATAGTGAGTGATGAAAATCCGATAAAACTACATCACTATCGTAGATAATAATATAATATAAAAAATAAATAAATAAACTTTATTCACATATTTACATTTTGAAAAAATGTTAACAATGATTTTGGATGAGTCATCCTTACAATCAAAAAATATTTTTGTTTTTTTGTGATTATAGTACTTTAGCCTAAATGGCAAACATATGTTGAAATAAAATTGAGGTAATATTATAATACAAAAAACCTACGCATAAAAACTACACATAAAATATTTGAAGATGCTTAAAATAATTGAAAATACATAAAATAATTGAAAATACATGAAATAATTGAAAATACATGAAATAATTGAAAATTCAAAAATTAATTGAAAATACATACATATATTTGATATTATAAAATTAAGAAATTTATAACATAAGAAAGTAAGTTAATTTAATAATACATGTTTTGTTCTCTTATGGGTATATCGTTTTAGTGAAAATTTATTGTAATTACCGATTTCTTTTAGTGATGGGCTTTTGGAGACTGGAGTTTTACTGAAGTAAGAAGCTATTTGTGAATGGACAAATTGTTTGATTGTAGGAAGCTGCAAGTCTTGGAGCATTGAAGATATTTTCGTGTTTCGGGGGAAATTATTAATGATCCGTATTGACAAGTTTTGGATTCTCTAGAGTTTTTGGAAATTAGTCGGGCAGAATGAGCTCCAGGCTGGAGAGGCGTATGTGATTAACGGGCGGATGACTGATTTATATATTGTTAATTTGTTTTGAGGACTCAAACGGGATTTTCTATTAAAGTAAGGAAACATTTTGTATATTATTTTTTTCGTTTTATCAAATTTTCTGTTGATGTAGTCTGTGAAAGTAAGTGATTTGTCTAAAGTTAGGCCTAAGTACTGTACAGATTTTGACCATGGGATGAGAGCTGAATTTAACTTAATTTAGTGGTTTATTTTTGAGCGACATTTAGTGAACAGGATTGCTTCAGATTTGAATAATATAATAGACTATTTAAAGAAACACATGTTTCTATTGAAGCTCTATGTAATTAAGAATTCATTTATTTTCATCTCCAAATGTATTTAACAATTATTGAATGGTTTTTAACAACGGAGGTAAGTGAAAGTCGTGTGTTGCGCGCACCAGATTTTTGTTATTCTTAGAGGACTACACGTTCCAGAATAATATTTATTTTATTTTTATAACTTGATATTTATTCCTAGCAGCTATATTGAGTCACTTAACCAGTTGAAGATATGGAGTGTTGAATAATATATCCGTTTCCTGTACTCTATCAGTAATGACTGGGTTTGCAAGACGCAACTAAAGCCTTGTTCAAACTGGAAAAGATTTACTAGGTAGTTATAATAATTAATATGAATAAGTCTCTCTAGAAAAGCTTGATAATGAACTATTGTAGTTGGAATCGAAAAATTTCTACAAGGGGGTGTATAACCCGGAACCATCAATATACCGAAGTGACAGGCCGACAATAGATCAATCTGCCTCTAACCCCTCTTTCACAGGCGAACGACTATAATATTGCCTATTCTCAACAGTTCTTCAGTAATACTTATTCCCTTTCATTCAAGAATTCTATAGAGTGCGTAGCAGCTTAAATCATTAAAAGCGTTCGGGGAATCTATTGTTAGGAACCTTCATTTTCTTCCGGGTCTTCAATCATTAGTCATAAAGTGGAAAAAAAAAGAAAATTAAACGTTCAAATGGTGACCCTCCCGCAATATTAGTTTATTTTACTATCCTAGAATTGCTTCTAATCATTTTGAAACTATTTCACTACATCAATCTTTCACTGATGTGATCTTTTACAAGATGTCTATTTTGGAGAATATTTACGAAGCGAACACACGTAAAAAAAAATCTGGGGCCCTTCATTCACTTTCAAATAAATTTAGAGATGAAAAAAAATTGTTACATCGAGATTTGACAGAAACATAACTTCCATTAAATAATCTATTATATTATTTATCTGCAACTATGAGCAACAAGTGTTATCGGCTTATCGTCACTCCCCACTTCCTTTCCCAACTGTGTATATAAGATAATATTTTTTCTAAAATATTTAGCTCTCCAACGGTACATTATACGTCTATATTACTGTTTTTTATGTTCTACAGCATGAAAAGTACATAAAAAAATATTTTTGCTCTTGAATTTAAAATCTTGAAAATTTAAAATATCGTGATTGAAGCTCTTTCAGACTATTTCAAATTCAAATATAATGAAACCTACATCCAAATTAAAGACCATTAATGTTTACATCAATATAGCGGATTTAATCAAAATTGCTGTAGCCTTTTTGAGAAAATCGTAATAGAGGCAAAGTGCATGGTATAAAGTAGCTTGGTTAGCCAATATTAGAGAACAAAATGTATATCATCGTAGGCGCAGTTCTCTGAAATGTGAAATTTCAGTTCGGTTCGATTCTTCATTTTCCTTAGGACTTGAAACACCGATTTTTTAATACCGTCTAAAACCTTTGAAAAACTGTCACACTCATGAGATCTTTTTTTGTAACCAGGTGCTCCAATCTTGCCCCCTTTTTAAGACTACACTAAACTGAGAGAGAACAGCTCAGTGAAAATTTCTGAGATTTGGTGATAATAAATTATCGTCCATCCTCACAAACTTTCAACGTATTTATATTCAATTACCGTACTTTATATAAAACTTGTTTATTGTTTATTTTTTTAAAAGTTTTATTATAAATAATGTTTATTTGTTTATTTATTTAACGTCACTTTATGCTACTATGCTACAGCGGGAGTCCTAAATTTTGCCTATCCAGGTTTTATTAGGATAGGGATCTTTAACGAGTACCTGACATCCCACAGGCTAGGGATCACCTTTTAACGCCCCTCAGAAGGACGGCATAACTAAGGATTTTTTACTCCCATTAAAAAATTAACCTGGGGGTTTGAACCCGTTAAAATTTTTATAAATAATGTTTAATTTCTTAAAATAGAGTTTCTAAATAAAAAAACAAAACATGTTTTCATGACGACTATGCTACACTTGTTTGTTCTGATATAACATTATCATTTTGTTTTTTTATATTTAAAGACATCATAGATTTAAAAAAAAAAAGTAATATTTGATCTTATTATCCTAATTTTTTTTTTTAATATGACTTCCTCCTCTGCCACTACTTGCGTGAACTCTCACAATACCTTACTCTCACGTATTTTCACCAACCACTTGTCTCACTGTGTAGCGCGGCCCTCAATTAAGACGAACCAAGCTTGGAGCACCTAGTTACCGAAAAAGGGACTAGATACCCTTTAGAGAGCCACAATTTTTCACAGGTTTTAGACGATAGTGATTTTTTTCAATTGCTTGGTTATTTAGGCACAGGGGACCCTAAAACGTGTATTTTGTAGTTTGTTTGTTCAGTGAAAACTAGAATTAGAAAATGTCCACGATCGCAATAATTTATTTTACTATTTATTACATACATTGGTAAATGAAAGTAACGACAAATAAATATGGTTTTCTGAAATGTTAATAGAGATTAAAAAATTATATCTGGTGCAAACATCTTTATTGCGTGATTGGAGAAAGGCAATACTTTTACCTCGTTTGAACGATACTAAGGCGTGAAAGTCACACGACTAGAAATCTATGTTGCTGTTCATTTTTCAGTGAGTTTCAACTAGGCAGCATTCATTTTTCTCTATTTATGAATACGAGAACATTTTGTTTAAGTAAAATATTGCTTTTTCTTCAAACTGCGCATGAAATCCCTCGAAACGGAACATACCTCCGCGCAACAAACTAAATTTGTATGCGATGCGCGTCTGATGTATGCAATTCCTTATCATTCATCTCTGTTGTTATTCGTTACAAGGGCAACCGAGTTGTTCCTCTCTATTTTTATAATCTATTGTCTACTCTAGTCCAGAGACAGGTGGTCCAACAGCAGTTTTTTAGGAGTTTGAACGGAAGATGAGGAGGAAGGGGGGAGGGAGGGGGATTGAACGTACTTACCAATTCTTATAAAACCAAACATAAGAATTTCTCCAAAATATTCCCAACTACTTCATCTTAATTGTTACACCAATTCAATAATATTGTTGCTAATAGGAATAAATTCTATATTGTTCCATTCACTCACCTACATATAAAATATTTTTTTTTTTTTTTTATTTTTTATATATTTATTTATTGGAATTTACAACTGTATAACAAGTAATAGAACAAGTAAATTTGAATGAAACATAAAAAAGGCATGAAACACATGTAGAGAAGCTTCCCGATGGAAGCACTCTAAAAATATTCTAAACTAGAAGGTCCCGGGGCCATCTCCTTTTCAGGCGCCTCGGAGGATTGTCAGGAATTGAAGAGGAAGAAAGGATTGAAACGAAAGGATTAGGGTGGGAATGGAGTTTGTCATGGAAGGATTGATACCTTGTACGGGCCAAATCAGCAACATTTGGGACATTAAGGTCTTTATGGATGAGTTTGTTGGTGACAAAGTAAGGAGCATTGAGGATTTTACGAAGGACTTTGGACTGAAGGGACATATAAAATATACAGTAGAGGAAAGTAATGCGGTCGAGAAAAGTTCAATATTCGACTTCTTAGGGTCCTCTGAGACCAAATGGCCAAGTCCCACTAAAATGACTCTGTTTGTTAATTTATTGACACTTTATGCTCCTGTGGCTAATCGGGCGATGCTAAAATGGAAGACCTAAATTTGGACTGTCAAGATTTAATTAGGGTAAGAATCGTTTACGAGTGCCTGATATCAGCTATCCATTTTACATTTCCACAGGTTAGCTTCAAATTCAAATTAAATTATAATATTTTTATTATTATGAAACCTATCTTGACATACGGACTTTTTAACAAAATTTTTTAACATCAAACGCATTCAATCCTTTCCATCCAAAGTCCTCAGAACAATAGTTAATGCTCCTTATTATGCCACCAACCATACCTTACACCACAACCTAAATATTACATTCATTTTAGATCTGGTACCATCCAAATTCCATCAGAACCTTTTTCATCACCCCAATCCTCTAGCTCAATCCCTGTCTTGGTTCCCAGTAAAATAATTTCGCAGACCCCTTCATTCAATCATTTCAATGGTAAAGACTCCCATATTCTAAAAATATAAATGCTAAATATTAGATATGTATATATTTAGATTCTTGGTTGGCTACCCTGAATCATGTACAATATGATTTTTTTGTTGTTATTCATTGTTTTCATACGAAAAACTCAAATATATATATATATATATATATATATATATATATATATTAGGTGAAAAAAATAAAAATAAAAGTAATAAACATCAAACTAATATGTTTCGCCCGCTACTTTTTTAAGGCAGCGGTGACTCCGAAACTGTATTAATTAATATATAATACTGAGGTTTGTTCAGGTTTACCGCATAATATTGGGTTGTGTCACATGAAATGTCCTTTTTCAAGGTAAAGGACTTTTATTAAAAATACGATGTGAAAACAAGATAATTTACCTTCTTTTTCTACACATTTTTCCCAACGTGACACCAACTTTTTTTATCCCCGAACTGAAAAACTATGAGCTTTGAAGTGAAACAAAATCTGAAAACGCACATTTCACTTGATCATCATTTTCAAAAAGTTTTCCTTTGACGAAGTTGTCTAAATTCCTGAATAGATGGTTATCTGTTGGAGACAAGTCGGGAGAATATGGTGGGTGCTGAAGAACATCTTGGTCCAGTTCTTTCAATTTTTGCACGGTATGTTTTGAAACATGCCACTCAGTGAGTTCATGAGGTACCCATGTATCGAGATTTTTTACTTTCTCAATACACTTTAAATGTCTGGAAACGGTAGATGCACTTGCATTTAGTTGTGCTGAGAGTCCTTTGACTGTTTGGTAGGGATTTCCTTCTACTGTATGTTTGAGGACATCGTTGTCTATTACGGACAGAGGTCTTCCTCGGGGTAAGTTTTCCAAGTCGGTATCCCCTGCTGAAAACTTAGCAAACCAACGGCGAATGGTCCGATCATTAACAATCCCTTCCCCAAACGCCTTGCAAATATTTCTAGCGGCTTTAGTTGCTGAATGGCCGAGTTTAAACTCGTACAAAAATATTACTCGAAAATCGCGTGTTTTCATGTTCATATTTGGAGGTATACTAAAAAGTGGGTAATTGATTGGGAAGCTAATGTTTATAATACAAAGGTAGAGGATTAGTAACTGTTTACTTTAAATATGTTAACATTCGGAAGAAAACAACAGAGATCTGCAAAATCCTTTATGTATTTCAAACTATGAGCTTTGAAGTGAAACAAAATCTGAAAACGCATTTTTCACTTGATCATCATTTTCAAAATTTTTCCTTTGACGAAGTTGTCTAAATTCCCGAACAGGTGGTAATATGTTGGAGACAAGTCGGGAGAATATGGTGGGTGCGGAAGAACTTCGGAAGAACTTCGGTGGAGGATTAGTAACTGTTTACTTTAAATATGTTAACATTCGGAAGAAAACAACAGAGATCTGCAAAATCCTTTATGTATTTCAGAAACTATAAAAACGGACATTTCTTGCGAAACAACCCAATAATTTAATACTATTTCACAATGACATCTCACGGACTTCCTGTTGGGAACCACTGCCCTAGAAGGTTGAAACGGCAGTGGCCCCGAGATCTATTGTAAACTTTAGCACTGGCTAGATTCTCCACTCAATGTGCTGGCTCTAGAACATTCTTCGCGGAAGACGGACTGTCTATAAATGAGAGTAAAACCTGTAGAGAATATATAGTATATGGTTGCTGGCAAAAATGCACTACATCCACAGATCTAATTAGGTGACTACAAGATTGAAACGGTCCATAGATTTGTTAATCTGGGCTCTCAGGTAAATGCCGACAACGATGTATCAGATGAAATAGCTAGGGGGATTCTGGAGGCAAATAAATGTTATTTTGGTCTGCGTTTGTATTTAAGTAATCGCTTAATTTCCAGGCAAACAAGAGGATTTCTGTACAAGACGTTGATTCGTCCTGTTCTCACATGTGGAGCGGAAACGTGAAGCTTCTTCAAATCTGGTGAAAGCAAGCTACTGGTTCATGAAAGGAAAGTATCACGTCGCATTTATGTGCCAATACATACAGGTAACGAATGGAGAAGGCGAAGTAATGCAGAATTGGCCTCCATATATAATTGATCAAAGTACACCATTTGAAATGGACAGGTTACGTAGCCAGGATGGATGAGCGTAGACCAACTAGGAAAATTATGCTCACGCGTCTAGAAAGAAAAAGTCTACAGAAAAAGAGTTGGAAGACCTAGATTGAGGAGGATGGATGGGTTCGGAGCAGATGGCAGAGCTCTTCTTGGACAGGCCAACCGAAGGACAGGTGCAAGAGAGAGAGACCGAAGGGCGAGGCTAATTGAGCAGGCCAAGACTAAGTGATGAGTTGTAGTGCCCATGAAGAAGATAAGAAGAGACATATATTGTATTATTATTTTGTAAATATTGTCTGAATATTGTAATCGATCGCTATTGTCAATGGTCTAGTTAGGACATATTGTTATATCACTCAATAAAAAGTTATTATTTAAATATTTCTAAAAATATTTGGACATTTCAAGCAGCTATCACTCTTCTATAATTTGGTTTTTAATGTTCCTTATCTCAGTTATATTTCTTCATTTAATTGGCTTTATTTATTTAACGTCACTTTATGCTACTGTGGCTAATCGGACGATGCTACAGTGGAATTCCTAAGTTTTATTAGGATAGGGATCATTAACGAGTACTTGACATCGCACAGGCTCGGGAACACCTTTTAACGTCCCCTCCGAAGGACAGAATAACTAAGAATTTTTCACTTCCATTAAAAAATCCTAGGACCACCTACAGGTTTGAACCCGTGACCAGCTATAGATGATCCCCTTACATGGCTTTAAAATGGTGCAAAACAAACTTACCTTCATTGGACAATGAAGGATGTGAGGTGACGAGAATAAAAAACAAAGGAGCAAAAATAAAATATTTTCTTAATGTGTGTCTCATAAATGTCTAATGTTAAATATCGATTGTATATGTAAAGATAGTTGTGGCACTGAACTTCCACCTAGGTGTACAGCAGCCCAACAACAAACAGTAAAGTCCAGTTGGTAGCGTCCCCTGCGCCATGTTGTTTGTATATATAGCAGTAATAAACAAGCTGTCTAGTACAAGGTTCTTTTATTCCACTGCCTAATACTCTATAACTTTAATAGGTTATGGGCCCAGTGAATTTTTGTGCAGAGCATAGTATTTGTGTATAGTGTAAACGCGTAGTCGCGAAGTGATGTTATTTTATTAGTGAATTTTGTTTACCGGTACTATGGCGTCAGTTACTACTTCAGGAGTTCCAGTACTCGTCGGAACAAGTTTTAACAGCTGGTTTTTCAGAATGTCATCTATTTTGGAAAGAGAACAGGTAAAAGATGTGTTGGAAGCAGATCCTCCTACCTCTAGTGCTGAGAAAAGGGAATTTCTCATTAAAGACTCGAAGGCAAAGTCCATCATTATCCAAGGCATTTCAGATAAACATCTGGAAATAATCATGGATTGCCAAACTTCCAAGGAAATGATAAATGCTTTAAAAAAGGTTTTTGTCAGATCTACCTCTTTTTCAAAATTGACTTGGTATAGAAAGTTGATGGGCCTTAAATATTCCCTTCAAGGAAACATGGAAGAACATTTTTTGGCATTTAATACCATTATCCGAAACCTTCAAGAACAAGGCACAGTTCTAGGAGAGTCAGACAAGGTATGTCACCTTTTGATGTCTTTACCAGATGAATTCAACACAGTTGTGACAGCTCTAGAAACTAATTTAGAAGTCCAAATGGATTTTGTGAGAGCCAGACTTCTAGATACAGATACAAAGTTAAAGTCAAAGTCATCAGCTAGTGCATCATCATCAGAAGTATCATTTAAAGCACAGAGTGGTTGCTTTATATGTGGGGATAAAAGACATTTCAAGGCACAATGTCCCAAAAATAAGCAGAACCGTGGAAGTAAATCTTTTAATAGAAGCTTTCGTGGGAAAAGAAGAGGAACAATCCAGGGAAATACGGCAGATGTAGAAGAAGAAGTTGTAATGGTGGCCCTAAATTGCGGTAATATTAAACCATCATCTAACAATGTGTTTTTAGTCGATTCAGGTGCGAGTAACCATCTTTTTAAGGCAGAATTGGAACCCCTTTTGTCTAATGTTTCAAATCTTGATCATGATGTTGCCATACATATAGCTACTGGTGATAAGATGTTTACTAGAAAAGAAGGTACCCTAAGAGTAACCTCTCAAGGTAGGATTGTAAACATTAAAGGTTTGATAGTTCCGGGGTTAAAACATAATTTATTATCAGTGAGTGCAGTTACCTCAAAAGGCTTAAAAGTGATTACAGATTCTAAGGAGATGAAAATCTGCGGAAGAAATTTTAAGCTGAGTTGTCCACGAGTGAATGGATTGTACATATTTACGTTTGATGAACCCAGTGATAATCAAGTCAAGTGCAACATTACAAGTGCTACGGATGGAGATTTATGGCATAAACGGCTAGGACATTTGAATCGGCATGGACTCAAAAGTTTAGGATTACCCTATAGTGACAAGAAGTGTTCGGCATGCATTGAAGGTAAGGCTACTAGACAGCCCTTTTCAAATAATAGGAAACGCACTTCAAAGGTTGGTGAATTAATTCACTCTGATATATGTGGTCCTTTCAATCCTGAATCAGTTGAAGGCCATAGGTATATGCAGGTGATTTTAGACGACTTTACTCATTTTGTGTACGTTAAACTTCTCCATATGAAAAGCGAAGCTGAAACAAACCTGATGGATTATATAGCGGAACTAGAAAGGCAACAGGGTGTCCCAGTGAAAAGGCTACGTTTAGATAATGGAGGAGAATTTACGTCTAAATTTTTTCAAAAATATTGTTCAGATAAAGGTATAAAATTAGAATATTCTTTGCCATATAGCCCTCAAATGAACGGAAAGAGTGAAAGAATGAATAGGACACTATTAGATATGATGCGTACTAAGGTATCAGATTCCGGCATCCCAAGTTCTTGTGGGGGGAAGCAGCTCGATGTTGTGCTTATGAACTGAATAGGTCACCTACTTCAGCCTTAAATAAAGGTGAAACTCCCTCAATAATATGGAATGGCAGAAATGATCTGTCTAAACTTCGTATATTTGGTTGCCGAGCATGGCCTACCATTCTTCCTAAAGGTTCCAAATTGGATCCCAGAAGCAAGGAGGGGGTGATGGTTGGTTATTGTGGTGGTGGGTATAGGATTTGGTTGCCAGATGAGCAGAAAGTTATTAGATCTAGAGATGTGATATTCGAGGAGAGCCAAAATGCCCTATAAAGAAGTTAAAAATGTACCTATTGTCTATCATAATAGTGGTGGAAGCTATGAAGAGGGAAGGAAAAATGGTGAAGAGAATAACACTAATATTTCAGAGCAGCCAGAAGATACTTCTAGACCTCAGAATGATTGTAATCCAGAGCAGTCAGAAAACCCTTCAAGACTTCAGAATGAAGAATCCAATCCAGAGCATTCAGAAGAAACTTCTAGACCTCAGAGAAACCGGTCAAAACCTCATTTCCTAAATGATTATGAGTTATATAATGCATACTGTATGGTAAGCCGATCAGATGGAGTTCCATCATCTTATGAGGATGCTAATAAAAAGGAGGAATGGCATCACAGGAAATTGTGAGTTTAAGTGGAATAATTAGTGAGTTCAGTGGTGAAACAGTAAGTGGAAAAACTGTTGGTGGATAACACTAGTGCTATAGCTTTTATAAAGAATTGTGAAAACTCTAAACGAGCAAAACACATTGATATAAAATTCCATTTTGTTAAAGATCTTATTTCCAAAGAAATAATATCTGTGGAACACATCAATTCTGACCGCAATGTGGCAGATTTGTTCACAAAACCACTTGCCTTTGATAAGTTTCAAATGTTTCGGAAGGCTTTAATTAATTAATATATTAATGTCATGTATATATATTGTGCTAAAATTGTTGTATAGAATTTTGTAATAGTATAATATTTTACTTGCTTTGTTGTATAGAATTTTTTAATAGAATAATATTTTTTACTTGTTTTGTGGTGTAGAATTTTGTAGTAGAATAATATTTTTACTTGTTTTGTATGTGAGATACAATTGAATATTTACTTGTGTATGTATATATTTGAAAACATTCAATTGAGGGGGTGTGTTAAATATCGATTGTATATGTAAAGATAGTTGTGGCACTGAACTTCCACCTAGGTGTACAGCAGCCCAACAACAAACAGTACAGTCCAGTTGGTAGCGTCCCCTGCGCCATGTTGTTTGTATATATAGCAGTAATAAACAAAGCTGTCTAGTACAAGGTTCTTTTATTCCACTGCCTAATACTCTATAACTTTAATATCTAATCATATTGTGAGAGCAGATACTAGACCTCAGGAGGAACAAAACACAGCCCAGAAAATCGAATAGTGAGAACTTTGCAGTTAGCCCTGGTTTCGATCAGATGTAAGATAAGATGCTCCTATATCAAAGAAAGAATACATAGAAATCTGAGGTTTCCTACACACCCATCCTGTTTGTATGAAATGAGTGATAAAAAGTTGTCCTCAATAAAACTATTCGCCGAATATTCTTAGAAATATGGTAATTTTAATATTCTACATGACGCTGTGCGATACTTTCCGTATTTGATGGTTATACATATTTAATCTTCTGGAAAATTTTCTTCCGTTTTGCTATGTATCGAGAATACTGGAAGGAAAAGAAATAATTTTGAATCATGTAAAATAGAACAGTTTCCGAGCTACAAGCCGGGAGGTTTCTTAGAAGGGCTATGCAAAAAATACACCCCTCTACTCCAAAAGCAGGGATAGCCAGGTACCTGAGGGCGTCTTAGCCCGGGCAGGATAGGGCAGGATAGGGCAGGATAGGGAGCAGAGTTCAGTCACGGACATAGGAAGTCGGGGGTTCAAGCCAGGGAAGAATTATGCAGTTTTGTCCAAAGGTACATATTCCATGTTTTATTGGGTTGTTTCACATGAAATGTCCGTTTTTTATAGTTTCTGAAATACATAAAGGATTTTGCGGGTCTGTTGTTTTCTTCCGAATTTTTACATATTTAAAGTAAACAGTTACTAATCCTCTACCTTTGTATTATAAACAAAAGCTTCCCAATCAATTACCCATTTTTTAGTATACCTCCAAATATGAACATGGAAACATGCGATTTTCGAGTAATATTTTTGTACGAGTTTAAACTCGGCCATTCAGCAGCTGAGGCCGCAAGAAATATTTGCAAGGCGTTTGGGGAAGGGAGTGTTAATGAACGGACCTGAAAGACCTTCGTCCGTAATAGACAACGATGTTCTCAAACATACATTAGAAGGAAACCCCAACCAAACAGTTAAAGGACTCTCAGGACAACTAAATGCAAGTGCATCTACCGTTTCCGGACATTTAAAGTGTATTGCGAAAGTAAAAAAGCTCGATACATGGGTACCTCATGATCTCACTGAGCGGCAGCAAGGCAACATGTTTCAAAACATACTGTGTAAAAATTAAAAGAACTGGGCAACGAAGTTCTTCCGCACCCACCACATTCTCCCGACTTGTCTCCAACATATTACCACCAGTTCGGGAATTTAGACAACTTCGTCAAAGGAAAAATTTTGAAAATGATGATCAAGTGAAAAGTGCGTTTTCAGATTTTGTTTCACTTCAAAGCTCAGAGTTTTTCAGTTCGGAGATAAAAAAAGCTCGGAATCACCGCTGCCTTAAAAAAGTAGCGGGCGAAACATATTAGTTTGATTTTTATTACTTTTATTTTTTTCACCTAATATATATATATTATATATTATCAAATATATATATATTTGAGTTTTTCGTATAAAAACAGTGAATAACAACAAAAAACTCTAATTTGATATTCGTCCTTAACCTTTGATAATCAGACTATGTACTTTCTTCACGTGTACTTTCTGGAGTCACGTGTACTTTCTTGTTCCACTTGAGGTCAATTATTTGCTCTCAAAATATGACGAGGCATTTATGGAGACACCCTGTATAGGCAAGTGAAAGTAAACAGCCAGCCCATACCAAACATTTCTCTCGAACTATAACAAGCCTATCGCCTTTAAAGTTGGCAAGTAGGTTATACCTTTCTCTCGAACTATAACAAGCCTATCGCCTTTAAAGTTGGCAAGTAGGTTATACCTTTCTCTCGAACTATAACAAGCCTATCGCCTTTAAAGTTGGCAAGTAGGTTATACCTTTCTCTCGAACTATAACAAGCCTATCGCCTTTAAAGTTGGCAAGTAGGTTATACCTTTCTCTCGAACTATAACAAGCCTATCGCCTTTAAAGTTGGCAAGTAGGTTATACCTTTCTCTCGAACTATAACAAGCCTATCGCCTTTAAAGTTGGCAAGTAGGTTATACCTTTCTCTCGAACTATAACAAGCCTATCGCCTTTAAAGTTGGCAAGTAGGTTATACCTTTCTCTCGAACTATAACAAGCCTATCGCCTTTAAAGTTGGCAAGTAGGTTATACCTTTCTCTCGAACTATAACAAGCCTATCGCCTTTAAAGTTGGCAAGTAGGTTATACCTTTCTCTTCTAACTATAATAGCCTAAAAAGTAAAAATCCGCCAAATGGCTTTTATGGCGCCTGGCGCGCGTGTGCCAGGAGTGACAAGAAGCTTGTATGATGATGGCGATGCTAACTGGACCGGGGCGAGGGTCCAATCCATTATTCTCGCCATATTGTTCAACTTCTCTTTATAGATTTCTTTTTTATAGTACATCTATCGCCGTTGTCGTTTTATATTTTTATTTTGTTAGTATTATTATTATTTTATTATATATGTTAAACATTTGATATTATAACAGAGTATCATATAGTTGCTGATAGTTTTAAGTTGTAATGCTGTTGATAATTATTATGATTATTATTAATTTATTTATTTATATACATATATTTAATTATTATGAGAGATAAGCGAGAAAAGGGGAAAATATAAATACAAAATAAAATAAAAAAGTAATAAATAGCAACCCAATTAAGTTGGGCAGCATCACCTGTTCAATAAAGTGCACCTCTCTAAACCCCTTCCCCCCTCCCCTTCCTGCTTCGCATGGTTTCAATTGAGACGTTGATTTCCAAAAGGTACTATATCCAATTTAGACAATTTTACAGGAAACGCAAAAATCTGCCATTTATTTATTATTGGACCAATTTACATGATTCTTTTTTTATTAAAATATAAAGTTGATTTTTTAGTGTGTTGCCAACTCATTTTTCCAAATTATTGCACTTTTCCGATAATTTTAAACAATATAATATGGATATAGTACTTTTGGAACAAAACATGGATATAGTACTTTTTGGAACGAAACATGGATATAGTACTTTTTGGAACGAAACATGGATATAGTACTTTTTGGAAGAATATAACGCGAGATGAGTTAGTAACAGTCACTATTTACGATCCTTATACAATATTACCAATAACTAACGTCTTAACTACTATTAATTACTAAGTTATGTATATTTACTTATTCTTCCTCTGAGAAATATCTTTCTTTGTTGGTTAATTATATTGATTATGTATTATTCATAAAGAAAGTGAATTTTCAAAGGACAATTTATCTATTTGTGGCACTGTAATAAGAAAGTATGTAATTATGAAGTTTGTTTTGAACTTGTATTTACTATTTGTGTGAATTTAGCAAATTTAACTATATTATTAACGACGTGTATACAATATTTAACCATAGATACTGATAAATAATACCCTTTGAGCTTTTATTTTACACAAAAAAATCGACTACTAAGTTAGATCAGGCACGGATTTTCTTCACATATTTAGTAAGTTCGTGGAATGCTAATTCCAACTATTTGCTACATCAAATATCATTATTCTAATAAAATGTTAGTTTCTGAAAAATATTAAACCAAATTTATATTGTGCAAGAAAAAATACTATGTAAAAAATAATTTAATTGACAACCTAGAAGAACAAAAGCGACGCAACTAATTTGTCTAAAACAGCTTACAAACTGATTATTAGGTTAAAACTATTGATCAAAATAATAGCGGTGATTCAAGACGTGCTAAATGAACCAATAAAAATGCATAAAATGGTGAAAACAATAAATTAATGGTGATATATTACGGGATTAGGTGCTTCTGTCGTATAGTAGGAAATATAGTACCTTTGGGAAGGAAATGAAAGGAAAGGTTATATCTGTTTACATAGGATATAGTACGTCTTGGAACGAAACATGGATATAGTACCTTTTGGGATGAAGTGTAATTTTTAAATACTTTTTTAAAGGATTTTAATGTTTTTTAGATAATATTTAATGACGGATTCAGATAAAACTAAACCATTAGAATACAAATATGTGAAAATATCAACTTTGAAAAAAATGTCCTTTAGTACCTCCTTTTGGAAATCAACGTCTCAATTTCAATGTGATGTCATTTATTTTCAAAAACAAAAGCTGTTTGGCCGATGTTGAGTTCATCGCTTTGGGATTGGAAGTTCATCATCGTAACGGAAAGTGCACTTAGCAAGAAAATGTTATGTTTATTTGATAACGTATATTCATTATTATATTTAACATCTTTAGAAATCAGAAACATTAACTGGTCAATAAATTAAAAGAGGTCATTTGTTTGTTATTTTAAAACGAAACATATCTGTGGTGGTCGTGAAAAAATGGATAACTCGAGTAATATCAAAAATGATTTCACTCCACGTATCGCTCCTTCAGACCGTCTCCCACGTCGTGGTAAATTGGTTAAAGAAATTTCTTGGTGAATGAAATTTCAGGTGGTAAGAATGCTGTATGTTAACTACTCTATTTTGGGTATTACGTAAAGTTTAAGTCGCTCACCTGTAAAATGAAAGATATTGACTTAACCACTTATTCACGACCGCCACAGATATATGAAACAGCTTTCGGTGATTTTATTGGGTTATTTCACATGAAATGTCCGTTTTTATAGTTTCTGAAATACATAAAGGATTTTGCTGGTCTCTGTTGTTTTCTTCCGAATGTTAACATGTTTAAAGTAAACAGTTACTAATCCTCTACCTTTGTATCATAAACATTAGCTTCCCAATCAATTACACACTTTTTAGTATACCTCCAAATATGAACATGGAAACACGCGATTTTCGAGTAATATTTTTGTACGAGTTTAAACTCGGCCATTCAGCAGCTAAAGCCGCTAGAAATATTTGCAAGGCGTTTGGGGAAGGGAGTGTTAATGAACGGACCATTCGCCGTTGGTTCGCTAAGTTGGTTTACGGACGGAGTGTAATAGACAACGATGTTCTCAAACATACAGTAGAAGGAAACCCCTACCAAACAGTTAAAGGACTCTCAGCACAACTGAATGCTATTGCATCTATCGTTTTCAGACATTTAAAAATGTATTGGGAAAGTAATAAAGCTCGATACATAGGTACCTCATGATCTCACTGAGTGGCAGCAATTGAGACCTGCGTTTCTTTGCTTGCGAGGCAAAAAACCGAGCCTTTTCTTGAAAGAATAATTAATTACCTGCGATGAAAAATGGATCGCATATGACAATCAGCGTCGGTCAGGGCAGTGGTTGAACATCGACGAAACCCCGGGGCAAATGCCAAAACCGAATTTGCATTCCAAAAAATTGATGGTTACAGTATGGTGGTCCATGGCTGGGATAATTCATTATTCCTTTTTACCTAGAGGTGAAACCATTACCTCTACAACGTACTGGACTGGTAAATCGGAAGGGTCCTATACTCTTACACGACAACGCTAGACCCCATATTTCAAAACATACCGTGCAAAAATTGAATGAACTGGGCTACGAAGTTCTTCCGCACCCACCATATTCTCCCGACTTGTCTCCAACAGATTACCACCTGTTCAGGAAATTAGGGAACTTCGTCAAAGGAAAACTTTTTGAAAATGATGATCAAGTGAAAAGTGCGTTTTCAGATTTTGTTTCACTTCAAAGCTCAGAGTTTTTCTGTTTTTCTCAGAGATAAAAAAGTTGGTGTCACGTTGGGAAAAATGTTTAGAAAAAGAAGGTAAATACTTCGAATAAAATTATCTTGTTTTCATATTGTATTTTTAATAAAAATCCTTTACCTTGAAAAAGGACATTTCATGTGACACAACCAAATATTTCCAAAATGATAGTAAAAACAGTTTTGCAGAAACAAAGTATTGCGAGGTCATTTTATACTTAGACAAACAAATAAATATTTTTGATTTCATAAAGTTGTGTTTATTTAATATCCTTTCCTGTGTGAACGGACATTTCGTATAAAACAATCCAAACTGATGGCTCGACCCTCAAAAGACAGCACTTATCACTGATTCAGGTATACTGCATTCATGATCGACTAATCGATTATCTGTCTTATTACGAAAATTGTTGTACGAATATTCATACAAAACACATGGACCAGAGACTATAAAAGCCAACCAGGACTTTAAGAAATTGATCATATTGCTTAATAATTCAGGATAAAGATATGCACGATTTAAAGTATTTTTAAAATATGGTCACCTGTAGCGTAGTGGTTACCGTAACAACCTTCTATACCCAAAGTTTTAACCTGCAGATGGCCCTGGGTTTTTTTAATGGGAGTGAAAAATCCTTAGTTATGCATTCCTTCGTAGGGGGCATAAAAAGGAGGGTGAATTGTCTGTAATTTTTCAACATTTTTATTATTTCTTCTTGTTTCAACCAACTTATATATTTTTGGGAAAATGAATTTTTTAAATATAATTCTTCCGTGTGATCAGTTTTAACTACATCATCAGCATTCTGGGATTACCTGTGGTGTACTGGTTAGCATAACAGCCTTTTATGCCCAAGGTCACAGATTCAAACCTAGCAGATGGCCCAAGCATTTTTCAAAGTGAGTAAAAAATCCTTTTCCTACTCGCTCTTCGGAGAGGACGTAAAATGGTTGTCTCGAATTTGTACGATGTCAGGTATTCGTTAAAGATCCCTAATATAATCAAACATGAATTGGCAAAATTTAGGTTTGATACTGCATTACCGTTTAGCCCAGGAGCATGAAGTGATAATTATGGAATAAGCAATAACAAAAGTCTTGGGACTTTAAAGGGAAACCACTAGAAAAATAAATCGTATTGATTCCGAAGTATCAAAGTCCGTCTTGAGGTTTAAAAAGAGTTAGCGAAAACCAAAATCGCGTTATCATTTTATATATAGAGTTCATAAGCTTACAACTTTATATAAACTTGTACGATTTATTTTATTGCATATTAACTTATCTAAATCCTTGTGCTTTCCAACGGGATATTATACGCCTATGTCACTACTTATTTGGGGAGTCCGTGGCTGAGTGGCTAGAGCGCTCTCATGCTAAAGGTTGTGAGTTCGAATCCCACTCCCGGCGGGGCTTTAATAAGGATGTAATTAAATGGGGACTCTTCACAGGCTCTCCCCTGGGTATGTGAGGCCCGTCAGCCTTGGTGGCCACTCACAAAATTAGGCGTAGGGAGTGATAACCCTACCCTACAAAGTGCATCGAGAAACGTAAGTTTAATCTCCCAGTAGATTACACCACGAGGCCCAGGGCCTACACGGCCTGTCGCGCCAATGGAAGAAGAAGAAGATGTCACTACTTATATATTAGGAATAATGTTTTGTTGATTTGGTTACAGAAAATTTATTTTTCCCGTGAAAAGAAAATTGCAATGTATTTTACTTATAAACCTTCAGAAAAGAATTTTCCTAAATGATGGTGAAATCCATATCAAAATTCGTCTTGGTTTAGAAGGAGTCAGCGGAAACCAACAGTGATATCATTATATATATATATATATATATATATATATATATATATATATATATATATAAATAAATAAATAAATATATATATATAAATAAATAAATAAATAAATATATATATATATATATATATATATATATATAAGGTAACAATTTCATATTGTTACATTATTTTATCTAATTCATATATTTCCAACTAAACTAAATATAATTCTTTGATTTTTTTTTCACCTATATTTTAACTCTAAATATATTTAATAGTTTTTAACATTCGAGGTAAGTGAAAGACGTGTGTTGCCCACACCAGATTTTTTTTATCCATTAACTCCCTGCGAATTATTTAATTCCAGCGTGGATGAGTTCCTCAGTTGACCGCATTCTCACGATGATAATCTATCCTGAGAAATGCGTTCTAATTTACTAGAGGCTATTCAAGGGCAGGTTGTTTCTCCATTATCCATGTTTCTTTATCATTCAGAACAACACACTCAATCAATTACATCTTCTCATTTTCCTCAGTATATATATAAACAGACCACTTTAGGTTACTTATAGCTGACTGAATATTTTTTTTCTTAGTTTCTGTAACAATAATTGAACATTACGAATGTTGATATCTACTCCGCGGAAAAGCACAAAGGGAAGCTTCTGCGTATCGACGAACTGATTACGCTGTTCCAATTCAAGGACGAGACTCCCGTTACAACTGGGTGACCGGCGTACACACATTGCCTACCACAGAGCAACTGCCATTCCAACCTTGGAAGCAGAAGACTTAAAATGAAAGACTAAGATGCAGGAATAAAGATGGTATCACATGTGTTGTAGTGGCCACCATAACAGCCTTTTACACCGAAAGTCGCTAGTTAAAATCTGGCAGATGGCTCAAGGAACTTTAATAGGAGTAAAAAATCCTTAGTTATATCCTGTCATTCGAAGGGAACATAAAGAGGTCAGGTACTCATTAAAGATCCCTTTCTAATTAAACCTCGATAGGCAACATTTAAGACTCCCACTGTAGAATCGTCCGATTAGCCAAAGTAGCATAAAGTGACGTTAAATAAATAAATTCTCTACCTAACCATTATCAAGTCTATTAGGTTAGATACAATTAAGCTATGGAACCACCCACTAAACCGTATAATTCTTCCCACATCCAAAACTTGCAGTCCAAAATCTTAAATGCTCCTTATTTTGTCACTAATGCCATAATCTATTAAAACCTCAATATCCCATTATTTGCTGATTTTGCACAAAATAGATATACCTCTTTATACTTTAAACTACCAAACTCACCTGTCCTTAATCTCTCAGCCCCAAGTATACCTAACAACCCTCCAGGGCGATCGATAAGGTGTACGCCGAAAGTAGCTGGTTCAAATCTGGCAGATGGCTCTAGTAATCATCAAAGGAAGTGAAAAGGCCCTTCGAAGGGGTGTCCTTATCCTGAGTGATGACAGGCAGTCGTCAATTACACCTGGATAGACAAAATTTAGGACTCCCAATGTAGCATCGTCCGATTAGACATAGTAGCATAAAGTGACGTAAATAACCTCATAACAATTGTCTATAACTTGTTTTTTTTTTCTTTTTTCTTCTTGTTTCAACCAATCTTTATAACGACTTTGAACTATCGTACTTGAATTAGCAAAATATTTAATCCTTAATACGTTATCTGACGTAATCTAAATAATAAGATTTTTGTGAAAATGTATGTTTAATTCATTTAATTCTTTGCGTGTGTTCAGTTTTAACTACATCACCAGTATAAAGGGTTTACCTGTGGTGTAGTGGTTAGCATAACATCCTTTTATGCCCAAGGTCGCAGATTCAAACCCAGCAGATGGCCTAAGCATTTTTTCAAAGGGAGTGAAAAATCCTTTTCCAAGTCGTTCTTCGGAGAGGACGTAAAATGGTAGTCTCAGTGATGTCAGGTACTCGTTAATGATTCCTATCCTAATCAAACCTGAATAGGCAAAGGATATGTTTCATACAATAGCATCACCGTTTAGCCTCAGTAGTATAAAGTGATATTAAAGGAATAAAAAATAAGAAACTTCTTGGGACTTGAAAGGGGAAACCGCTAGAAAAATAAATCGTATCGATTCCGAAGAGTTATCTGATGACAGATGAATTTAGTTACTTGTGGGTAAAGTTATCAGCCCTAATTGAATCTGGATAGGCAAAATTTAGGACTCCCACTGTAGCATCGTCCGATTAGCCATAGTAGCATTAAGAGACATTAAATAAATAAACCATTACCAAAAGAGGCAGGGAAGATATGACACACCTCTCTTTCTCTGCTGCCATTAAAACCACTTTCAAGTTAATTACGACCCATCAAACAAGGATCCTAGGAGAAACTCTGCTCTTACTAATTACCTTTATAAATTCCTTAACAAACTCTTTGTGAATATTACATAGTAATTTATTGGATTCATGAGGCTTTAAAATAATTATTAAATAAGTGAATAGACATACTGGTTGATAGTTAGTCCGTCTAAAATAATTACTTTTATTTAACTATATATGAAGGGGGGTTACCTGTAGCATTGTGGTTAACATAACGGCCTCCTAAGCACAAAGTCCAGGGTTCAAATCTACAGGTGCCCCTAGGATTTTTTAATGGGACAGAAAAATCCTTAGTTACGCTGTCCTTCGGAGGGGACGTTAAAAGGAGTCCTGTGCGATGTCAAGTACTCGTTATAGATCTCTATCCTAATTAAACCTGGATAGGAAAATTTAGGACTCCTACTGTAGCATTATCCAATTAGCCACAGTTACATAATGTGATGTTAAATGAATAAACAAACAGTAAGAGAAAGGATTGCTATTGTGAAAATTTACGAATTACAGTTTTCTACGGAAATACACGTTTTAGTTAGTGTCCCCTGAATCCAAGTAAACAATTCCCGCAAAAAGGTCTGTGTATCCGTGCGTGTGTGTGATAAGTCCAGCACATAAACGATAACTACTATAAAACTGAAATTTCATATAATAAGAGCGTGAGATGTTACAGCGACTTTATCATCAAAATCGGCCAACCAGAAGAGCCATTTCATACCAAGCATTTTGCACCTTTTTACGATTTTATCAAAAACGGCTTTAAAGATTTTGATTATACTCGCTATATCGATGTGAAATTTAATAGGCTTTAAAATTATGTACGTTTCAGATTAATCGGTTCGGAGAAACGAATGATCATTCGAACTGAATTGTTAACGATAATCGAGGGATTATAAGGAACTTGGATGATCGAACGACTTTTTTTTTTCTTCTTTTTTTTTTTGCTCATCACATAAAATATATGCATATTTGCACCTAGGCTGAGCCAGCTCAGCCATCTTAGAGACGGGAATTGTAGCATATCGTCTCTCAGAATGCATATTAATCATTAGATCATTCGATTATGAAATCATTCGATTATTTGAATAATCGAACTCCGATCATCCGATTATGAGGATCATTCGATTATGCCCACCCCTAGTTCAGATTGTGAATGTGAACGTTTTGCTGTTCTATAGTGTAGATATATAGTGTAGATGTCAGAAACTGGTTAAAGATCCCAATTATAATTGAAAAACCTGTATATACAATATTTAGGACTCCCACTGTAGCATCGTCCAATTAGCCACAGTAGCATTGATTGGCGTTAAATCAATAAATGAACAAACCAAATATGTATATCCTTTCGTTTTAATGGTTGATAATAAAAAGAGGGTAGTAATAAAACTCTTAAAGAGGGGAGAGGGGTCGCCAAGTCCCTCAGGGGAAAGATGATCACCCTATCTAACATCCAACCTACCATTCTAAAACTTATTCGAACTCACCACTGAATTCGGGCATGCGTGGCAATGTTCGAGCATACATTCATCATTTTCTGTTCTGATACGAATCTCTGATGTTCGCTCGTCCTTTAGAAAAAATGTCACCGTTTATTGGATGTTGATTTTTAAGATCCTGTTGTCATAGCCAGGTAACAGTTTCTCTCTCATAATTTTGTCTGAAAGGTTACTGAAATCATTGAAAACATATTCTAAGTCTCTATTTTTATCCAGTCTTCCTGTTATTGATTAATTTATTGGGAGTTGATTTTTAATTAGTTATCATCTTCACACAGAGCTACGCGTGTTGTTCTTCAGAATTGTGGCAAAATGGGCAATCTTCTTTTATTCTGTTTTTTAGTTTTTCGGTGGCGCGACAGTTCGTGTAGATCCTTGGCTGAGGTGTAATCTGCTGGGAAAATACACTCGCTTTAATCTATGAAATTTTTGTGCTGACGGGTCCCACATTTCCATGGACTCAGAGGTTGTGAGTGAATCCCCAATAATTTAAATGCTTAAAAAAGTCCCTCCGGGGCTGATTCAAACCCACAACCTTTGCCGTGGAAGACTAGATCGCTAACCACTCAGCCACGGGCTTCACTTTGTTAAAATATTTTAAAAACTACGTTTTGGGAAAAATATTACATTCTTACGTAACAGCTAATTTATCTGAGGATATAGTGTACAGTTTATTTATAAGAATCATCTGTGGTGTAGTGGCTAGCATAACAGGCTTCTATGTCCAAGGTCACAGGTTAAAAACAACAAAACTTTGTTCCACATGGAGAGAATTCTTTGTTCCCGAGCCTGTGCGATGTCAGGTACTTCTTGAAGATTCCTATACTAATTAAAACTGGATAGGCGAAATTTGGGACTCCCACTGTAGCTTCGGGAAAAATACTACATCTTACGTAACAGCTAATTTATCTGAGGATATAGTGCACAGTTTATTTATAAGTGTCATCTGTGGAGTAGTGGCTCGCATAACACGCTTCTATGTCCAAGGTCACGGGTTAAAAACAACCAAAACTTTGTTCCACAGAGAGAATTCTTTGTTCCCGAGCCTGTGCGATGTCAGATACTTCTTGAAGATCCTATCCTAATTAAAACTGGATAAGCAAATTTGGGACTCCCACTGTAGCTTCGTCCGATTACCATAAGTAGCATTTTAAAGTGACGTTAAATAAAAACAAACCAACTTTGTAAAAAATTTTTAAAAACTGAAGTTTTGGGAAAAATACTACATCTTACAAACAGGCTAAATTTATGTGAGGATATAAGTGCACAGATTATTTATATAAGTGTCATCTGTGGATTAGGGCTCGCATAACAATGCTTTATGTCCAAGGCACGGGTTAAAAACAACAAAACTTTGTTTCACACGAGAGAATTCTTTGTTCCCGAGCCTGTGCGATGTCAGATACTTCTTGAAGATTCCTATCCTAATTAAAACTGGATAGCAAATTTGGGACTCCCACTGTAGCATCGTCCATTAGCCATAGTAGCATAAAGACACATTTGTCAAGTTTTGCAACAGTTAACTAGTCAAATTTTACCTACCTTTTATTAGCGTTGGCCCTTTTTTACACGTTCTATCTCAGTTGGTGTTACTCGAATTTAAATTATTACGATAGCATCCATGTCAGAAATTTGGTGGAAAATATTTTTTGTTGTATAAAGTCTGTTGCTAGGACATACTATTTTAGGAGCCGTATTGGTTTCAATTAAAAAAATCACTTTTTTTTTTTTTTAAGTTTATTTATTTATTAATATTGCGTAACTTTTTTCCACCCTCAAAATGTAAAAATAAGCTGTTGCTGTTGCACGGATGAGTAAAAAAAAAGTAATACGCATGATCTGGCAACTTTCTACTCGTATTGGAAAAACTTGGAACGGAAGTTTCACTAATACCGGCATTATCAGGGCAAAGTCAACACGGTCACTTAAAAGCAGAAAAAATATATTACATCTCAAATCAACAACTAAAGAACTAGAGACTGTAAATCAATCCACAATTCACTAGTATCACATTGTACAAGAATCGGTTATAATACTTGACAGGATACATCTCCAAACAAGTTATAACTTCCTGCAGTTTCAGAGTCTTGAAGCTTTGTTTTTTAATTCCACTGTTTGAAACCGACCATTGTATTTATTTCATTCAACTATTTTTCTTGTGAAAGTGTGGCTTTAAAATTTTTCCCTGACTGGGAATACAAAATATTCTTTGTATAAAACTAAGAATTTCACCAAATTCCTGCAAGTGTGAATTTGAAGATAAAACCTGCATGATGTTAAAACCTGTTTGTTTAACTTCGATATAGCGAAGTTGAGTCTAAATCGTCAGTTTTCAAATTTAATCAAAAAGTTGCTGTAACATCCCAGCTATATGCCAACTTTAAATAAGTAATTTCATTTTCGTACTTGTTTTCGTTTTCGAGCTAAACTTTTTTCTGGAGGACTTGGTCATTTGGCCTCAGAGGACCCTAAAACGTAAATATCCGCTGAAAACTTGAATTAGAAAATGTTTGAAAACTGCATCAATTTTGCAACAACATGTAAAAAACAATTTCTAAAATCTGGTGCGGCAACACACGACTTTCGCTTACTTGACTGTCAAAAATAATTTAAAAACTACTAAATTTACTTCAATTTAAAAAATATTTCAAGTTGATTTTTATAAAACGTGTATTCATTTTCGTTAGAAACATATGATTTAGATTAAATAATATTAACATATTAAATTGTTAATCAGTAATAAGTTTTTCCCTATTCGTCACTTTATATAACCTTTTACAACTTTTTGTATCAGATAATATATATTTTTTTTTTAATCTTTCACTTTCCAACGGTATATTATACGTCTATATTACTGCCCTTTTAATAAACAAAAAAAAAAAATTACATAAAAAAATAGTTTTCCTCTTTTCTCCATTAGTTGGTCATTAAATTCGTCAACTTCTATATTTAGCCGTCGTTCATCAGTGTCATTAGGATGATATGGTTAATCTTTTGGAATGTACAAAATTAAAAGTGTTTAGAGGAATATCCAAATTAAAATATCGACATTTAAGCCCTGTCAGACTATTTAATCAGAATAAAACTTACATGATATTAAAGCCCATTAAATTTCACATACATATAGGGATAATATTTTTTCTAAAATCTTTAGCTTTCCAACGGTTAGCTCAAAATCAAAAAACTCTTATGTTCAAAAACGAAAAATTGCATTAAAAAAAATATTTTTTCTGTTTTCTCCTTTAGTTGGGTATCGAATTTATATATTTACCTATTTTTCATCAGCGTTAACAAGATAATATAATTATTTTTATAGAATCTACAAAATTAAAGGTACTTTAGGGGTAGAAAATTTAAAATATTGGCATTTAAGCCCTGTCAGACCATTTTAATCAGAATGAAACCTACATGATATTAAAGCCCATTAAATTTCACATAAATATAGGGAGTTAAATCAAAATTGTTCGAGCCGTTTTTGATAAAATCATAAAAAGGTGCAAAATCCATAGTATAAAGTGGCTCTTCTGGTTAGCTGATTTTGATGAAAAAGTTGTTGTAACATCTCGAGCGTATATTTGTCTTAAATATGGAATTTCATTATCTTACGACTTTTCCTTTTTGCGGTGGACTTAATATACACTCACACCCAGACCTTTTTTCGGGACTTGGTTATTTGGACTCAGGAGACCCTAAAATGTGTATTTCCGTCGAAAACTAGAAAGTCAAATATTTTCACGATCGCAATACTTTTTCTTACTATATATTTCATATATAAGTATGTGAAAGTAAAAAGTTTACCACTTATAAATAAAATTATTTTGTATACGAGAATGGTAAAAAAAAAAAAAAAAATGACACCGTACCTTTACGATGTTGATACAATCCCGGTCACCTTGAACAAGGACACAAACGACCCGACTGGAGAAATTACACTGAAGCAGAAAGCGGGAACTGTGGCTTGGCAGCCCTGCTTTAGAAAGCAGGGATACCAACCGTAATATCTCCCCCTTCACATAATCGATTATTCAGCAAGCTCGAATCCCAAAGCACACACACCATAACCAAGAGGAAGAACTGTCCAAACATAATCGAGTAGTTGGAACGGATCAATCGGCGTTTAATCTTGTGCCCGCTCAGACTGAACCTAAAGGTGAAGGTCAAAGCGAATGGACTGTTTTCCTTTCCCCTCGTCTCAGGGCTGGAGCTAGCAGAATAGACGATGAGAGTACGCAAACAATTCGACGGACTGCAAATCTTCAGTTTATTTTTTGATTAAATAAAAAATATTTATTAAATTTTTCATTCAAGTTTATGGGAGAATTTTTACGTGAAATTTAATGAAGCTGCATTAACTTCACTACTTTATTAACAACAGCTTTTGAGCATAGTAAACCATCTTCTAGTTATGTTGTTTTGGTCATTATTGTCCAAAACATCTTCAGAAGAACCAAATCAAGATAAATTCAGCTCTCATCCATTGGTCAAAATCCGTACAGTACCTAGGCCTAACAAAGCTCTACATTCACAGACCATATCAATAGAAAAATCGATAAAGCCAAAAAATTGATATTTAAAATGTTCCCATACTTCAACAAAAAATACCATTTGAGCTCTCATAACAAATTAATAATATACAAATCAGTTATCCGCCCGTTAATTACATACGCCTCGTCAGCCTGGAGATCAACCTGCTTGACTAACTACCAAAAACTTGAAAGAATTCAAAATCTATCAATGCGGATAATTAACAATTACCCCCGCTACACTAAAATATCATCTATGCTCCAGGACTTACAGCTCCCAACAATTAAACATTTTTTCCATACTCAAACAGCTTCTTACTTCAGTAAAACACCAGTCTCCAAAAATCCATTAATAAAGGAAATCGGTAACTTTAATAAAGCATCTCTGAAACGCTACACTCATAAAAGAACTAAACATGTGTTACTAACTTAAGCTAGTTTATTTTAATTTCTAATTTTATATTATCAATTATGTTATCTGTTTTTATTTGTGGGTTTTTGTATAATTTTTCCTACAACCATATATAATCACAATTTAATTTTACCACTAATTATAGATTAGATAATTAGATTATAACTACCAAATGAACCAAACATTTGCTGATTGTAAGGATGTCTCATCCGAAATCATTTATAAATATTTTGTCAATATGTAAAAATGTAAATAAAGTTTATTTTCTTCTTCTCTTCAGAAGACGATTAACTTACCTATGATGAGAGAGAAAAAAAAAATTAATATACATCCAGTTTTCTAAGAGGAAAGGACGAAATCGATAAAAATAAAATAGAATAATAGGAACAATTCAAGTACTTTGCAACTAGAAGCATGTACAGTAACAAAAGTTTATCCTCCAATGAAAAAATAAGGCACTACTGTACAGTTGTAAGACCAACAATATTGTATAGTATGGAAACAGTTTGCCTTCCGAGTCTTGAGAAATTTCTCAAGATTGAGAGAAAAATTCTTAGGAGGCTTCATGGACCCAAAATAACACAAGAGGGCTACAGGCTAAAATCCAATGAAGAAATTTGGAAAACCTTGAAGTAGTCATCAGAACTAGGAGACTGAAGTTTTATGGCCATATGGTAAGAATGAACAAACAGATTTTTGACAAAGTTCTAGACTATAAGAATATAGGTGGTTATGCAAAGCAAATAAAAGAGGAGCTCGATAGGTTAAAAATCGAGAAAATAGACTGCTTAGATAGGGAGCTTTTCGGGAAGAAGATAAAAGAAGTTGGGGTTCTTACAGGAAAAACAAAGAAACAGGGAAGAAAATGGACAAAGGAAGAGCGGAAGGAACAGTCTAGGAAGATGAAAGATGTGAAGAAAACAGAATGATATTCACGTGGTCCTTGATGGCCAATTCGTGCAGAAAAAAAATAGGAACAATAAACATTATGATTTAATCGGAATTGTAAACACAATGATTAGCAATAAAACGCTGCAAATTATTACACAATGGTAAATTATTTCCAAATAACAATATTAGGGTATAACTGTTTATAAGGCTGTTGATATTGATTAATATGAAAAGCACTAATTCAAAGCATCATATCATAACACTACCACTGATTTCAAAACGCAATATCTAAGCTAGTTGTTAAAAAATTTCACGTAAGCTCTCAAATTTTGAGGTATTTTTACTTTCACTTACCTATATATATAGTAAGGGAAAGTATTGCGATCGTGAAAATTTTACGAAACGTTAAGTTCTATAAAACTGAAATTTCATATTTAAGAAAAATATACGCTCGAGACGTTACAAAACCTTTTTCATTAAAATGAGCTTACCAGAAGAGGCACTTTATACCATGCATTTTGCACCTTTTTTCGATTTTCTCAAAAACGGTTCTCAAGATTTTGATTAAACTCGCTATTTCGATGTAAATTTTAATAGGCTGTAATATGATGTAGTTTTTATTCTGATAAAAATGGCCTGACAGGGCTTAAATGCCGATATTTTAAATTTTCTTCTTCTAAAGTACCTTTAATTTTGTTGATTCTATAAATATAACTATATTATGTTGTTACCACTGATGAAAGTAGCTAAATATGGAAGATGAGCGAATTTGAAAAGCAACTAAAGGAGAAAACTGAAAAAATATTTTTTTTAATGCAATTTTTTGTTTTTGAACATAAGAACAGTAATATACATGTATGATATACCGTTGGAAAGCTAAATATTTTAGGGAAAATATTATCTTATACACAAGCTTTTAAAAGTTAATAGAGAGTGATGAAAAGATTTTTTTTAGATAATAATATAATAGATTTTTAAATAAAACACATGTTTCTATAGAAATTAAATTTGATTAATTCTTTAATGGTTTCACGTATTTTGATCTCTAACTGTATTAGAAAATCCTTTCATTGTTTTTAAAAATGGAGGTAAGTGAAAGTCGTGTGTTGCCCGCACCAGATTTTTTAAAATACAAGCAACAATAACAGAGCTAGAGCGTGGAAAAAACGTTCTAATTTTGAGAATGAAAAAAAAACAAAGAAAAAAACAGTAAAATTATAGACCCATCAGCCAAGAGACATGTCAATGTCAGAGAAAAATAATAAGCGGTGAGGGAACAGACCTTGTAATAAACCTCACAATTACAAATAAAATAAAATGAAACCAAATATAATTTAAAGGTAAAATAAGGGTCATATTTTAGGTCTCAGTCCATTCAATATATTGAAGGCCAATATTGATCAATTTATTTTGTAATGTGCAGCACGTCATATTTTTATCACTTAGATAATTGCCCAAGTTGACACGGAAGGTTTAATTCACGTTATCATCATCAGCCATTCCCACTCAGTGAAGTCCGTCATTTTAATTCAATAATTACCTCAAGCTTATCTTAAATCTTCATCAGTTCACGACTATTTTAATACTGGAATCTTTTCTTTTTTTTAAAACATTTTTTTAAATCGTTCAGTAATGAAAAATACAAACATTATTTTGTCTTTACATAAACTGTGTCATTAAATGAATATTATTTATTGTTTATTTATTTAACGTCACTTCATGCTGCTTTGGCTAATCGGACGATGCTACTGTAGGAGTCCTAAATTATACCTAGCAGTTATAATTAGGATAGGGATCTTAAACGAGTACCTGACTTCTCACAGCCTCGAGACCACCTTTTAACGTCCCCTCCGAAGGACGGCATAACTAAAGATTTGTTATTCCCATTAAAAAATCCCCAGAGAGGTTAAAAACCTGCGGGTTTGAACCCACGATCTTAGGCATATAAGGCTGTTATGCCAGCCACTACGCTTCAAGTGAACCCTTAAACGAATATTTTTACATTCGTCCAAGTTAGTCTGTACTTAAAAAAAAAAAGACATTATTTAAATTTGACCCCAATCGCAACCACGAACCAGAAACTCTACATACCTCAACTTTCCAACGGAGGCGAGTTCTAGTTAACGAGGAAATTTCAAAACATTCCACGTTCGTTCACTAACCACTTAGAGATCTGACAGATCATGCGCTGTACATTGTTTCACACTGTACAAGTCCTGATTAGAACAGAAAAATGTGCTGTGCAAGATCTGCCTGAAATAAAAAAAAACAAAAAAAAACGGCGGATTGATGGAATATAGTAGGTAAAGAAAGATAGAAATAATCTAATAACAAAATTTATTTTCAATAATCAATGTAAATTTAGACATTGGTAAGATTTTTAATACAGACAATAGGTCCTACCGACAAGTTTCATAAAAGAAAATGTCAAATTTTCGATCCGAGCATGTCGATAATTATTATTATTATTATGATTATTCCGTTTATACAGCTGACATTCCTATTCATCCTAGCACTGTTCTCACTACTTACGCTGGTGACACATGTGTGTTATCCATAAGTAGTGACCCAACGGTTGCATCACAACTACTACAGTCTCACATCCAATCCATTGAAGAATGGTGTCATAACTGGAGAATTAAAATGAATCCCATCAAATTACCTTTACCCTTCGCCGCAAGCCTATGAATACCTGTCCTACTGTATCCTTTGGCAACATTCCATTATTCCCCGTTGAACAGATCCGCTACCCTGGACTCCATCTAGACAAGCGCCTTACTTGGAATCCTCACACTAGACTGAAACGACAAGAAACTGCCTGCAGATACCGCTTACTACAACACTTACTAGACAAACGTTCAAAACTCTCTATTTACTACAAAAGACTCATTTACATCACTATTCTCCGACCTATTTGGACCTATGGCATTGAGCTATGGGGATCCACTAAACTATCAAACTCTTCCCGCATCCAATCCTTGCAATCCAAAATTCTACGAAAAATCCTCAATGCTCCTTACTTTGTAACTAATAAACTCATCAATAGAGACCTAAATATCCCACTGGTTGCAGACTTGGCCCGCGATAGATACACCTCCTTTAATTCCAAACTACCTGTCCACTCAAACCCGCTTGTCCGTAACCTCTCGTTTACAACTGTTCCCGGTAATCCTCCTAGGCGCCTGAAAAGACGGTGGCCTCGAGACCTGCTCATGCAATAAACTTTGAAGTAATACCACTGGGTAGATTCTTTACATGTCTATTCATGCCTGTTATTGTAATTCAGCCATTTTCTTATTGTATTTGTATATACAGTTGTAAAAAGCAATAAAATATATTATTAAAAAAAAAATTCTGACCAAGAAATTATAGGAAAATTTCCGATGACACCAACAGAGCTAGAACGGATTTTTTTAAAGGAAGCGTATAAATTTTTGGGGTTGACAAAAATTTACTAAATAGAAAACTACAGACACCCGAAAAGAATACATATGTCAAAAAAAAAAATCTGGTGAGTGCAACACACGACTTTCACTTACCTCTGTTATTAATATCAATTTAAGAATTTTTAAACAAATTTAGAAACGAAAATAAATTGTTAAGGAATTATTTACATTTTATTTTTACATAAAGATGTGTTTTATAAAATAATATGTTATAATATTATCTACGAAATTCAGTAAGTTTTTTTCGGCTTTTCATCACTCAGTGTTAAAACTCTTGGAGCATCCGGCAATAACAGCGCCATCCAGTGGCCAAGCGGAGAAACAATGGCATTAAAAAAATATATTTTCAGTTTTCTCCTTTAGTTGGATATCGAATTCGTTCAACTTATATATTTACATGTTTTTAATCAATAGTAATAAGATGAGTTGGTTATTTTTATATAATATACAAAATTAAAGGTCGTTTAAAGGAAGAAAATTTAAAATATTGGCATTTAAGCACTGTCAGACCATTTTAATCAGAATGAAACCTACATGATATTAAAGCCCATTTAATTTCACATAAATATAGTTTAATCAAAATCGTTCGAGCCGTTTTTGATAAAATCATAAAAAGGTGCAAAATGCATAGTATAAAGTGGCTCTTCTGGTTAGCCGATTTTAGTGAAAAAGTTGGTGTAACATCTCGAGCGTATAGTAATCTTAAATATGAAACTTCAGTTCCGTACGGCTTTTCGTTTTTGCGCTAGAGTTACCTACACACAGACCTCTTTGCGGAACTGGGTTGTTTGGACTCAAGGGATCCTAAAACGTGTTTCCGTTGAAAACTGGAATTCGAAAATTTTCACGATCGCAATACTTTCCCTTACTATATAGTTCATATATATATTTTCGAGGGAACAGAAAAGATGGATGTGGGAACAACCCTACTTATATCTTCTTCCATAGAGGTAGGATTTATCATGTCACAAGGATACAAAATTTAAACAATTCCAAGATCTGAACTCTGCTGAAGATTTTTATTAAGTTGTTGATACAATACTAGTTTAGAATTACTTTAATATAAAGTGAAAATTAAAGGAAAAATTTGATATACACATATTTATATATTATGGTTGAAAGATTTATATCTCACTGTATATTTATCGGACCATCCGGAAGTTTTTCAAAACGGAATTGACTGATAATATATCTATGAGTAATAGTAATTAAAGACAAGAATTAATGAAAGATGACAAGGTATATAACAACTATAATTTGTGTTTCCCTCTAATTGTTATGTTCAGTGAATTCAATTAATCATATTATGAACAGTTCATTATTATGTAAAATAAAATTATTTTAAATTCATTAAACAAACTAGTGTTATTCTGTTGAGGTTATAAAAGTAAACGCTGTTTTTAAATAAAATTGTGTGCAATCAATTTTAAACTCTAGTTTAAGTTTTTCTGATAGGTAGCAGTGTGTTTGTTACCTTAGCAACTATCAATATATTATGTTTTTTTTTAAAGTTTATTTTATTTAAACAATAAATCACATTTTACTCTGTTGAGTTTTTTTTATATGTCAGTAGGAGTTGGGTGTTATATATAATCTTCCTGTAAACTTCTTATTTATATTTTCTGCTTTCTGTTGGTAGGTATATTTTTGTGTTCTGAGTAGTATCAGAGACATTTTCAAAAGTAGTTTAAAAAAATCATGAAAAATACATTAATGTTATTGTATATAAAGTGCTTTCTAACATTGAAGATGTCAACTATACATCAAGCTTACAGAATTTTAAAGTGTTTTGTGAAATAGTGTATATTTTGGTATCAGGTTTACTTTAAGTATTATTTGCGTTTAAAAGTGCTTGCCAAATTAGTATTTAATAAGATTGGTTTTATTTTTTTGATTTTATATTAGGTATTTTGTATTTATGCATGTGTTCTGAATATGCAGAGAAATCATGGAATAATTGGTTGGAAAACAAATTATATTATTTTTAAAACCAGTTATATTGTAGTGTCATATATAAATTCACCAATTAATGTTATTAATCTGTTCCTATATGATGAAATTATTTAATCAATATCAATTTTAGCAAAGTATAACTATCAATATAGACATTTGACCCTAATAATTTCAATAACGAACCATATTGTGTTTAATTTTGACCTCTATAAAAAATTTAACTTTTAAACTAATGATTATGGATTAAAATTTAGACGTTTTGTATTTAGATTTTTAAAGGTTCAGTTTGAGTGTCATATTGCTGAACAATAATGATATATTTTTGTGTACATCTTGAACCTTTACCATAAGTTTTTAAAAACTATTAATATGATGAAGGTCTATGGTGGACAGTTGATGTTGTAATCATGGGAGAACAATCAGAAATCAGTTTTAATAGATTTTTTTTCTTATATTTATTAAAATTCAGTACTGTGAAATCAAAAATATAATAAATAGATGCAAAGAATTCCAATTATGGGCTTGACACAGTCTTGTAAAGAATCTACCTACCGGTAACACTTGGTTTTATTTTTGGATTGGGGAGGTCCTGAGTCCATCTTATCAATCGCCCTGGAAGGTTGTTAGGTATACTTTTGGTTGAGAGGTTACGGAGAGGTGAGTTTGGTAGTGTAAAGTTAAAAGAGGTATATTTATTTTGGGCAAAGTCAGCATATAATGGGATATTGAGGTTTTAATGGATTATGGTATTAGTGACAAAATAAGGAGCATTCAGGATTTTTCAAAGACATTTTGGAAGCATGGGAAGCATTATTGGTATAGTAGATGGTTTCATAGCTTGATTTCACATAACCTAATATACCTGATAATGGTTATGTAGAGAAGTTTATTTATTTGTTTATTTAATGCCACTTTATGCTACTGCGGCTAATTGAATGATGCGACAGTGGGAGTCCTAAATTTTGCCTATCCAGGTTTAATTAGAATAGGAATCTTTAATGAGTACCTGAACTCTTTATGTCCCCTTTGAAGGACGCCATAACTAAGGATTTTTTACTCCCATTAAAAAATCCTAGGACTATCTGCAGGTTTGAATCTTTGGCATAGGAGGCTGTTATGCTAGCCATCCTGCTACAGGTGATCCCGAGTAGAGAAGTTTTCCTAATAAAACATTCTATGTTTGGATTCTTTGTCAAGTATGTGGTGTAGTATTCAGTATCTATGAGCATTTTTCTTTCATTTGTCTTGTACGGATGTTTTAGTATTGTCATTGTGGAGTTCAAGGTATCAGATCTGTAAGATGGGCCTCAGTGGAATATTATTGTTGGAGACTATATTATATGATGTATACTGTTGGCTAGGACGATGGGGGTTTGTGACTGTGTAGAGGTGTTTTATTGGGATTTGTTAGGATCAATTATGTTTCTTCAATTTTCAATCGATGCTAGGCATGTCTGCAGTGCTGTGGATGCATCAGTATTGTTATTGTTTACTGATAAACTTGTTTCATCAGCGTATTTAGTGAGCACAGTGTTTTTTTAATTTTTAATACAATTTTTCAAACATACTAGAACTTCTAGTGTTGATCTCTAATAACTTACTTGCCCTGATAATGGCTCACATGACTGGGTTAAAGCAGTGGTGAAATTAAATAAACTCTGAAAACTGACTTCTGATTATTCATTATATTATTAATATTATGTTTAAATCATTATCTACCAATTCTTATTCTTTTATAGATAACGGAAACAACTAAAACATGGATGATGAAGAAGAAGAAGAAATTACCGAATCCGATGCAAGGATAATGTACATATACCAATATTTGAGTAAGACCTTAAGGTTCAAAGTAGATAAATGGATGAAAATGATGTCCTTTGATGATTACAAGGTCTGAAGAAAACCGTATCAACATAGCGTAATGCTAAAATCAAAATAGCACATATTTAAAATTTTAAATTAATTTTTAGGCACTTATAAATAAATTTCTAAATGATGAGACAATGGAGAAATTAATCATTACAATAACAGGAGGTGGAGTACTAACACCAGCGGCTGAATTTCCTACAAATGCTAAGAATAAATCTGTTTATTTTGTAAGGCTTGAACCCGTCGCTCTCACTGCGGAAAATATGAGAGATGTTTTGTTGATTGGAGACATGTCACCTAGACCCTTAGAAGAGTTCCAAGTTTATTTGGAGAACGTAAGAATATCCTTTAGTTATTTAGCAGAAATAATTTATTTTAACTTTGAATGGACAAATTTATAACTGATTTTATTTACATAATAATTATAATAGCATTAAAGCTTGCAAGACAATGGCGATGAGCCATCTGTTGAGTTGCCCCTCTTACAATTTTGATTGTTGCCATACATACAGGTTCACTTTTCACAGTATGTTTCCAAGTATCATATAATTTTATTTATTTATTCTAAATTCTAGATATGGATTCCGATCTTGCAAAGTGGCAAGGCAGTTGAAAGTTGGGGACAAGGTATTATAGAAGAAGTGAAAAAGAAAGCGATAGACATGCGGGATGAAGTGTTCCGAATCAGAGGAGTCATTGAAGGATTAACACTTCTTCCAATGCCAGAGGGCATTGAAAGGATCTTAGATCAGGACGGAAATCTTCTAACAGAGTGAGCTAAAACAAACTTTAATAATACTTTTATTTAAAATTAATTATGTAGTTTAATAACTATTATTATTGGTTTCGCGCTACAACACGTTGACGCGTCCAGGCCTCCTCAACCAGCAATCTCCAGAAGTCTCTGTCCTGTGCTGCAGCCATCCAGTTGTGGACTCCTAAGCTCCTCGCATCCGCGGCCACACAGTCACTCCATCGAAGACGGGGGCGGCCAACTCTCCTCCGGCTATGTACTATATCCGTCAATAATCTTTTAGGAGTTTCGTGTTCCTCCATCCTGGCCACATGTCCAGCCCATCTTAGGCGATGTCGCTTGATGACGCAAACAACCTCAGGCTCTCCAAAAAGGTTGTAAACCTCTTCATTTTTTCTTCTCCTCCACTCTCCACCGACCAACACCGGTCCAAAAATCTTTCTGAGTATCTTTCGCTCAAATGCGGCCAACCTCATCTCTTTTGCCATGGTCCATGTCTCCGCTCCATACGTAAGGACTGGGCGAATCAATGTTTTGTACAGAGTGACTTTTGTTTTCCTGGTCACTGACCTGCTTGACAGATGCTGCCTCAAACCAAAGTAACATCTATTTGCGGCCAACATCCTTCCATTGATCTCCGTTTCAATGGCATTGTCGCATGTGACTTTTGAGCCAAGATATGTAAACTCAGAGACCCATTCGAAGAGACAATTTCCAAATTCCACCTTTTCCCCAGGATGTCTTGGGCGTTGTTCAGCAATCATATACTTGGTCTTATCATGGTTTACCGCTAGACCAAATTTTTTTGAGTTAGGAATGCCTCTTCGACTGACTTCTTTGTGCGTCCAATTATATCGATGTTGTCGGCGTATGCTAGTAGCTGTACAGTTCTATTTATAATAGTCCCTGTAGTCTGAATTGCTGAATCTCTTATCGCCTTCTCTAGAGCCAGGTTAAATAGTAGACATGCTAGGGCATCACCCTGGCGCACTCCTTTTCTGGACGAAAAACTTTCTGAGCGATCGCCTTGCACTTGTACAACGCATTCGAGGTCTGTCATGGTCATCTTGATCAGTCTTATTAGGCCTTCAGGTACGTTCAGCTGTCTCAAGGCTTCGTAGAGACCCTTTCGATCCACACTATCATATGCCGCTTTGAAGTCTATGAATAAATGATGGGTGGTTATACGAAACTCATGTCCCTTTTCCAATATAGTCATAAGGCAAAATATTTGGTCTGTTGTGGATTTTCCTTTTCTAAACCCACATTGGTAAGAGCCTAATTCTCTTTCTGCGTGTGGAAGAAGCCATTGAAACAGAATGCCTGAAAGGACTTTGTAAGCGCAAGGTAGAAGGGCTATGCCCCGATAGTTTCCACAATCAAATGGGTCCCCCTTTTTAAATATGGGGCATATTAAAGATTTCCTCCATTCCGATGGCATATCTTTCTTTTCCCAGATGTCCATAATCAGATTGTGCAGGGCTATTTTCAGACGTTCGCCACCGTACTTGAGCAACTCAGCTGGTAGATTGTCTGCCCCTGGGGCCTTGTGGTGTTTCAACCCTACCAAAGCATCAGCTACCTATTCATCATCTAGTGGTTCAACGTCCCCATCCTGATAGAGTTGAGGGCAGTTTTTTTCATTCTCCTCTTGATGTACTGCATAAATATTCGCAAAGTGTTCCTTCCATATATTCATGCACAGTGCCCTCTCAACTATTATATTGCCTTTGCGATTCCTGCAGGCTGATTAATAACTATTGAGTTGTAAAATAAGTTTGTATCGTTTTTCAATATTTCAATTTACTCCTCTTTGTGTTTATAAATTCATGTTTACTTGGTCAATAATGTTTACATACTCTGAAAAAAAAGTTAGTTAAGGTGCTTTTATACATTAGTTTCAATCGATATTTCTTATCTTTAAGTGGTGTTCGTGTAACATGTAATATATTACATATGATAAAAAGAGAAGCCTAAATACAGCAGAAGCGAGCATGCTACACACCGTTTCCTTCTTTTTTTCTAAGTTCGCTGTTATAAGAATGGAATAGAGGAAGAAAAGGTGGCTCTAGGCTGGACGACAACACCCGACAATAGCACCTAAATAATCCATGCTGTTTATGTTTAAATACATAAATATACATTCACAAAAGTACAGGACTGTTTTAAATTTATGGGTTTGTATTTATTGCAGTGGTCGCAGGCTCAAAATTGGCATGCGATTATAGGATTTTTTAATTAGTGTAAATGCCGATCTTCAAAAGAGACGTAAAATCGTGTTCTCAAGTCTGTGTGATTTCCTGTACTCCTTAAAGATCCCTAACCTGACTAAACCTGAATAGGTTAAATTTAGAACTCCCACTGTAGCATCGTATAAAGAGCCACAGTAGCATGTGATGTTAAATGAATAAACATACAAACCGCAGTGCAGCCAAAGACAATCATAGGAAAGTGAAATACGTTGTTCATGTGTTCATGTTGATGTTCCACGGTATTTTTTTATTGCTTCATATAATACAATTTTATTTTATAGTATACTTTTATGATTGCTTTTTTACTAATCCAAACACCCTGATGATTGTCACACAATCAATAAAATATGGGAGAAGTTGGTTCATTGGGTGCATTCAATAGAACACACAATTAAGGACAAACTTAATTTAATGGTGCCGACGTTTCGGCCTAAATTATAGGCCTTCTTCAGGGTGAGTGTATGAGCTGAGCTCGACTCCCATTGTGGGTCATCATCAGGGTGATTGAAGGATTGAGATCTCAACAATCAAGATCTATTCTGTTGTTTGGTTGTTGGGTTCTCACCCTTCAATCGCCCTGATGATGACCCACAATGAGGATCGAAGCGTTGGCAAACAATAAATAGTTGAAACTATTTAGTTTTTTCATGTACTCCTTAAAGATCCTTATCTTGATTAAACCTGAATAGGCTAAATTTATAGAACTCTCACTGTTATTTATAAAACTCTCACTCTCACTCGTTATTGTTGTGATGCCCTGAAGAAGGCTTATAATTTGTTCCGAAACGTCAGCACCAATAAATTAAGTTTATACTTAATTGTGTGTTCTATTGACTGCCCCCTGAAACAACTTCTTCCATATAAACACACAGTGAACCATTGTCACTTCATAATAAATAAAATAATTGAATAAGTGATTTCAACATTTACATCTTCTCTCATATCTTGTTATATTTTTAATAATATTAAAATATTTTCCTTAAAAATTATTTTCCAGTTATGATTTTCATGCAGACTTCAAGCTGAAACACAATATAGAATTAGTCGTTCATAAATGGGGCGAACAGGTGAACAAAGTTTATCAAGACACAGCAAGATTATTCTTTGACAAAGAGAAAGAACCGATTCCAACTCTTGGTAATGTTATTCTATATACTTCTATGTACTAGAACTATTAAGTTTTCAAGTGCTTTGAGTACTTTTAGGATCTAAGACATTTATAATAATAAAATTTGAAGAAATAATTAACCATTGGGAAATTCTGAAGAAAGTTAGTTTGTTTCTTAGTCAAGAAAAAAACTATAAAATCATCAACAAAGTAATGCCAATGTTTATGTGTTAAGTTAAATCTTTATTCTTAAATATTTTTTTATTGGGTTGTCCAAAAAGTTTGTAGAAATTTTTAAAATAAAATTTACCTTTTATTTTTTTGTACTAAAAATGAATCACAAAGCTAAAATTTATTTATATGCCTTTAATCCTCATTTTATTAACTATCTTTACACCCTGAATTCATCTTTATTAAGGCTCAGTAGTGTAGTTTATTGCAAACCAAAATGAGTGGCGATTCAGTTCATTTTCAGTATATTATGCTGTTATTTTAAAAAAAAGAGAAAAACATAGCCTAAACTGCAGGAAAGATTCATGCCATGTAGGGCAGCGATTCAATTGCTGATAGCACGATTCAGAAGTGGTTTTTGCGGTTTAGATCAGATTTCAATTTGGAAGACCAACCCCGGGCTGGCCATCGAGCATATAATGACGCTCATCACAAACAATCCATGAATTACTGTCTGTGAGATAGCTGTGGAGTTAAAAGCCTGCAAATAGACCGTTTTTGATCATCTAAAGAAGGGCGGGCGGGTACGTCTGTCATTACGACGTTTGGGTTCCCCATGAGCACAATGAAAGGAACCTTATTGAAAAGATTTCATGTTATGATTTGTTGCTGAAAATAAATGTGGAAGATCCATTTTTTAAACGAGTTGTTACTGATGACAAAAAATGGATTCTCTACATCAACATTAGCCTAAAACAATCTTGGGGTTGTCTGGAACGACACCGCTCGCAACACCAAAGGCCGGCTTGCATCCAAGAAAGGTGATGTGATGCTCAGTATTTGGTGGGATTGGAAGGATCCCATACATTTTGAGCTCTCCCACAAAACCAAACTATAAGTATGGATTTTTACTGTGCCCAGTTAGATCGATTGAGGGGAGTAATTGAAGAGAAATGGCCAAAGTTGGCTAATCTGAAAGGAGTGTTATTCCACCAAGACAAGGCTAGGCCCCATGTGTCTTTAAGGACTTGGCAAAAGTTATTTAGCTTCAGATAGGAGCTTTAACCTCACCCCCTGTACTCTCCTGACATTGCTCCTTGGATTTCCATCTTTTCCGTCCCCTCAAAAATTGTCTACAAGGGAAATCCTACTCTTCAGAAAATGACGTCGAAACAGACCTTTTATTGTTCTTCAGGAGTAAGGACAGTGATTTTTGGAAAAAAGGGAGCTATTGGGAAAGGGTAATCGTTAAAGGTGGTAACTATTTTGTAGGTTAAATAAATCAATTTTAAGTTGTTGGTCAATTTTAATTTTTGTCCAAATTTCTCTACGAACTTTCTGGACAACCCAATATACCCTTAACATTTTTATTTTTGTATCTTCTTAGCTATATAGAATACTTACGATGTAAGTTGAAATGTAGGCATTAAATAATTCATGTTCATGGAACACTGTTTTGTGAGACTGCTATGGTATGCATGTGTCCATACCAAATATTGTTCAATTCTAGTCCTACTAAAATACAATTCACTCACAGCCTTCTCCTCTCCTGCTAAGTGGGGCTTTTCAGCCTACTGAGACTATATCACACAGCTCTTCATAGTCTTGTCGCTTCAACAGAAAAAAAAAAAAATAATAATCCTAGTTCAAATTTTTGTTTAGTCTAGAAAGTAATGCAGGATTATGATTTTAAATGAAAAAAAAAAAAGGTGTATTCCTTTTTTTTATTTTTTGTTAACCGAAATAGTCTCCATTACTTTCTGTAAATTAATACCATGACAGCTTTTTCATAACTAAGTCTAGATGTCTAAAATAAGTGGTAATCAGTTGGGGAGGTCCAGAGAGTAGGACTGGTGTGGCAGAGTCTCATAACCGACCTCCAACAATTTTTGTGATATCACATGTGAGACATTGTCATGCAACAGAATGGGCCCCTTCTGATTGAAAAAAGATGTCTTCATTATTGCCAATTACTAATGTGTTACTTCAAATTGGTGTAGTAAATCAAACCAAAGGAATCCAACTATACAATTACCATCATACTTATGTGTTGGGGGCTCTAGAAAATGTTCTGCAGCTTCTTTGTTGAGCCACTGTTCAGAACGTCTGTTCTGTACAAGATCCTTTTTTTATTACAAGTAACAATTATTGATTTTCTTATATTGAGTTTCTCTGCAAGTCCTTGAACAGTTGTTCTGAGATTTCATTTCACCAAAGCTGGCAGAACATCATCTTTTAGGGCATGTTTATACTGCCATATTTTGGGGGCCCCAAACTACAAATAAAGTCTTCCTCTCGAACTCTTTTTAACTTCCCCTGAACAGTTGAGTCACTAATACTGCCCTTGCCACACTTTATGCTATTCCATCCAATACACATGTCACATTCTAGCAGTACTACTACATCCTTCATCTAGTGGTCCTAAAAATATTCTATGAAATAGAATGGTGTTGAATGCATTTGTCTGGTGTGTGGTTATGACAAGTGTGTTACAAATCATGGTGAGATCATGTGTGACCAATGGGATTACAATGAAGTGAAATGAAATGAAAATAGCCTTTATTTATGCAATAATTATAACAAACAAAAACAAAAAAACCTTATTCTCACAATTTAGATATAAAATAAATTATTATTTTTCATTTCCTTATTTATTTATTTCTTTTTTTTCTCTTCTTCTTTGCATAGGCCTTCCCAAAAGGGAGTAATAGTCTGAGCTTTCCTGGATCACTAGTCCTCATTGGAAAGCGGAGCTGGTTAGTTCTGTCCACTTCTTTTGCCAAGTATCACTGTCTTTAGCGTCTCTCCACCAGAGGGGACCTATCGTCAGCTTAAAGTCATTCCTCCATCTTTTCCTTTGTTGGCCTCTTTTCCTTTTTAAGAAATAAGGAGTCCATTCTGTAACCTCTTTCGGCCATCTATTGTCCTTGCACCGTAAGAGGTGTCCTGCCCATTTCCATTTAATTTTCCAGCTCTGCATGGTTGCTTCTTTAAGACCTGTTTCTTCCTTAATTTTCAGATATCTTACTCTGTCCTTCCTCTTCAAGTTCATCAGACTTCTTTCTATGCTATTCTGCCACACCTGGATTTTGTTCTGTTGGACTTTTGTTAATGACCAAGTCTGGCAGCCATATGTCACCACTGGAAGGATACAACTATCGAAGATCTGTCTTCTGAGGTTCATATTGAAGTTTCCTTTCATAATGTATTTAAGCGTCCAAAATCCGAATGCGATTCTCCTCTGGACTTCTTTCATTGCTCTACCCGAAAAGGATACCAGTTGTCCTAAGTGTCATATTCCTCTACATAATCTATTTTAAATCTGTTGATTTAAAGTTCGGTTTTTTTCCTGTTAGTCATTACTTTTGTTTTGGTATAGTTCAAATAGAGACCTACATCTTCCAAAAGCTTTAACAGACATTTCATTGTAAAGTTTTACAATTATTCTTACATATGTTTCTTCGATGCCTATTAATCTTAATGCCTTGAATATTGAGTTACATAATTTTTAAATTCAAATAAAATTTTATCATTTCATTATTTATTTTATTATTTCATTATTTATTTTATTATTTCATTATTTATTATTTCATTGTGTTAAATGAAATTTAATTTTAATTATTAAAATTATAAGTGCATTTTTAATTTACTAAGTTTTCAATAGAACAAGTATGCCTCATTTTTATAATAGAAATTACATGTATCATATTTCTTTTTTTTATCATTTCTAGTGACTAGAAAAAAAAAAAATAATCTGAAATTTCATTAATGTTTCTTACAGATTTGGCTTTTTGGAGTGGTCGACTCAAAAATTTTGAAAACTTATACTCACAATTAAAAGAGCCCAAAGTTAAGAAAATGGCCTCGATTCTGGAAGAGGATAATAGTCCATTTTATGACATTTTTAAATCAGTTTTCCAGTGTGTTGTTGCAGGTAAGGAAACTTTGCCATGTATACACTCTTTTTTTTAACATGTTTATTTACATATGTATTTTGTTTGTTTGTTTATTTAACGTAACTTTATGCTACAGTGGGAGTCCTAAATTTTGCCTATCCAGGTTTAATAGGGATAGGGATCTTAAACGATTACCCAACATCTCACAGGCTTGGGAAATACTTACATATATGTATGACTTGCATATGTAGTATAGTTATTGATTGACTAAGATTCTCATAATTTTATGATTATATTACCATATTTTTTTTTAAACATAATTTATTGAAATTTACAACTGTACTAAAAAAATACAAGTAAATATGATATAAGAAAAATGACATGAAAAAGACTTGTAGAAGAACTACCCAATTGTAGCACTCCTGTAACTATTCTAAACTAGAAGGTCTCGGGTCCATCTCCTTTTCATATGCCTTGGGGGATTGTCGGGAATTGAAGAGGAAGAAAGGATTGAAACTAGAGGATTAGGGTGGGAATGGAGTTTGTCATGAAAGGAATGGTATCTAGATCCGGCCAAATCAGCAACATACGGAATATTAAGGTCTTTGTGGATCAGTTTATTAGTTACAAAATAAGGAGCATTGAGGATTTTACGAAGGATTTTGGATTGTATGGATTGGATATGGGAAGAATTTGATGGTTTAGTAGAGTCCCAAAGCTCTACTCTGTAAGTCCATATAGGCTGTATGATAATCATGTAGATGAACCTTTTGTAGTTAAGTGGAAGATTAGAACGTTTGTCTAGTAAGTGTTGAAGTAGTCGAAAACGTCGTGCAGTTTCTTGTTGTTTCAGTCTTGTATGAGGGTTCCAAGTAAGGCGTTTGTCAAGGTGTAGTCCTCGATATCGAATCTGTTCAACTGGGACAAGAGGAGTATTATTGAAGGAGACAGTAGGGCAGGATGTCATTGGTTTACGACGAAGGGTAAAGGTAATTTGGTTGGATTTGTTGGCATTTATTTTAATTCTCCAGTTCTGACACCATACTTCAAGGTCTCTGATGTGGGATTGGAGAGTTTAAGAGGCAATAGTTGGATCAGCATTGACTGATAATACACATGTGTCATCAGCATAGGTAGAAAGGAAAGTGTTAGGATGGGATGGAATATCGGCTGTATAAACTGTGAAAAGAATAGGTCCTAGGATACTGCCTTGAGGAACACCAGCAAACTGACTAAAAATGGATGAATAGGAATTATTATGATTTACTTTGAAGGATTTGCCAGTGAGATAGGGCTGGATGATAAGGAAGTATGTATGGAGGGAGGAATTTATGGAGTTTGTAAAGTAATCCCGATATTACCATAATAAACCAATTTTCATGTCAATTATGACTTTTTATGTCATGATTGAGTATAAATATAAAATACTCAAAAGGAAAACAGTAGTTCTACAACCCTTGAGGGGTTTCGGGTTCAGTACTTATAGAGATAGATACCGTTTCATGGCCTTTATCACACTCAGGCACCAGGTTTTTCCCCGATTTCGGGTATCCACTTAATAGAGGTTGGATCTGCCCCAGGAGGGCCTCCATACCCCAAGGTCGCTCCACAGCTGAAATAACAGAATAAACAATTCTGGCGCCCAGAGAACAGTAGCCTAATGCTCTATCTTTTAGGCCATGCCACTCCCAATAGATTGTAAAAGTTTGATTTATTAATTTCAATCTGAAACTATAGCATGGAATTTATCATATCAAGTCTAATATACTAAACCTTACAATAATATCATACCATATTTTATAATTAGAGACCTTTGATGAATTTTGTAATTGAATAATGAATGATAATGTGTTCCTGTTGATGCTCTCGTGTTTAAACACTAAAGCTATTCTCTTCCGTTGAGTCTTTCATTCAATTTATTTATTTTGTTTAGAGAGATGTCTATATATTACAATGAACACAGTTGGGTGGGAAAAAACATTATTATTTTCCCATTATCACCCACCAAATCACTTTCATCTGATGAGGGCAGTTTTTAAAAAAACAGAATAGCTTTATGTTCCATATTCATGGATATGGATGCTTTTTGACTGATGAAACAAATTAATCATGGAACCATTTCTTAAAATAAAGGCGGGAAAATACTTAATAGGATTAGTTCATTGTACAACCCTCATTATTGAATCTATTTTAGAATGAAATTAGTTTTAAATTAAATTAACGTATTTGATTTCAGCTCTTGAAGAAGCGAGGTCCATCGATCGTTACCTATCTACTCTGAAAAAGCATCTTGATGGGTTAGATGCGACAAACCTCAATGAAGCCCACGAGCTTTTTGTTCCACTGATTTATAATATCTGCTTGATTTGGATTAATTGTCCTTATTTCAATCAGACCGACCAAATGATTACTCTGATGAAAGAGATTTGTAACTACATCATCATGCAGGTATTTAATTAATTATCTTATATTATTATATTAAGTAACTGGTGAATGCTGGGAGGTACATGTGGGCCACAACCCCCCTCTATTAAAAGTTATCAGAACAAATGAGTTGTTAATTACTGTTTTTAGTTCCATGCACATATTTAATTTTTACATTGATATATTTATATAAACAGTGTTCACCCTTGTCAAGTTTATGAGTATGCATAAATTACTATTATTTTTAATTCTTAACCTTCTGGTGGGAACATATTTTTTACTTGCGATCTGGGAACACCAGTCTCTCAGACTACTGCATCATTTATAGTGAGTTTATGAGTTCCAATGAGCTTGGTTGTCTTACCTATTACGTCAGATATATTTGTTAATGATAAAAGGGATAGAGGGAAGGGATTTTCCGTGGAGGGAAAGGGAAAAGAAAATCTTCATTGAGCGTTCCAAACAAGTTGCATGATGGCATTTAATACATTTATATCCAGTCTTTCTTTGTCTTTCGTTGGGGCGAAATCGGCAAGTTTTTCTTTTTTAAGGTCAATCCGTTATTTTGGAAGCCTGTGGAGTTTCAAGGGAACTATTAGAAGTCTCAGACTCACACGGTTCAACGCATTTTTCCTTGGCAGCCTCTTCTACTAATTTTTCAATTAGTCCAGGTAATTCAATTGGCAAATTTTTTATTAGTAATCACGCTTTAGCGATTTCATGTACAAAAAATAAGTCCACTCTTTTAAGAAATTCACTCAACCTATGTGAAACATTAGCATTTGACCCGGCCATAAAAAGGCCATCTTTTTATCTTCCTATTAACAGAGTATAGGCTGCATCGCTTGTCTATTGTGTTTATTCCACCTTTTTTGGCATTGTAAAACGGAGTGTAATTTTTCGTAGACAAGATGATGGCAGATTTGTTTTGTTTTTTTGGCATGTAAGACTGCAATGTCATTTTGTTTGTCTAGCCATAAAGGAAGGAATCAGCAACTTGCCTCTTCTCTGCCTGAAATTCTGGAGGTATTTGGGGCTTCTTTCTTTTCCAAGTTCCAACCATAGTTAGCCGGTTAGAAAGCAGCTCTTCAGCTAGTTCAATTGAACTGAACCAATTATCACAAGTTATGTTACGGTTTGTCCCAAACAAATCTCGGGATAGGTGGATCACTGATTGAGGTTTGATACTGAGGTTATCAGGGTTGGTAAAACAGTTGTACTGTCAATCCCATTACACATCCGTCATGCTCCTTCCCAATCTTCTTTAAAATCTCAACTTTTTAAACACCTTCTTGCTTCCTAATCAGATGCCAATTAATTTCAGTACAGCGATTAAAGTGATGTGAGAAATGTCTACACTTCATACCATAAATGATAGTAAAGTTTATTTTCATTTCTATTTTTAATTATTCTAATGTTTTTCTTTTTTTTTTTTTTTTTTTTTGGTTTGTTAGTTTTATATTACATTTAGATATTACTATATATTTTTTTTTTAAATTTATATTTTTCATTTCTCTCTCTTTTCATCAATTAAAATAATTTGTAATAATTTTGCAATCATTAATAGTATTAGTTTTTTTATGTGTTTTTTGGCCAGTTGTAATCATTATTTTTTTTGTACATGTGTATTATTCTCAAGGGACTTAGTCCCAGAATAAAGTTCTTTTTTCATTCATTCATTCATTCATTCATTCATTCCCTTTGCCAGTATAAATATGTACATTATGAAGGTAAGCATTGTGGGCATACGCCAATCCCATAAGCTTTATTCCATATTTCGCAGGCTTGCTTGGCACGTAAATGCGGAACCTGCATCTTCCTCTAAATGAGACAAAAGATTCATCTACCTTCATGTTAGCACCTGTTTACAAATGAGTTGTGATTTTCTATATTTACTGATTAAAATATTCAGAGATAGCTGCTGTGGGATCTGTTTTCTTCCCCTCCTTTCATATCGTTTTAACAAAATTAAAGACATTAGAAGGACTATAATATCCTGTAGGGGGTGCGAATCTATTGAAATAATTCTGTAGAAGAAAGAGAAATGAAGGTGCAAAAAAAAAAATTCGTATTGAGATGCCACGGTCTATCAGACCGATCTTCTTTAAAGTGATAAACGTGCAGAATTTAACACTTTGGGGAACACAGGTCTGAGAAACCGCCATTTAAATAGGCTATTGGTAGGAACGGCATTCTTAGGAAAAGAACACTGCCAGGGGCACGGTCTCTGAGACTGCCTACTTTTGGAATAAATATAATTTATTAATAACTACTTGTTTCGGTCCATGGTCCAGTTTCATCAAGGGAAAAAGTTTCAATTCCGGTCCAAGAGTTCTTTGGTAGCCATCCTAAAGAATGGTATCAGTGTGGAGCTATTGCCTAGCAGATGGCTAATGCTGGTCGATAAAAATGGACTATGCTTTGAATATGAATGGTATTTTATATCAAAGAAGTAATAATACAAACATTTGGTTGGAAAAGTCTTTTTTTTCTTTCTTTTTTTTACACCTATTAATTTATAGCATTTTTTTTTTTCATCTCTTTTAAATAAATTGATTCCTTCATTACAATTTTTAGTCAGAAAAGTGTCTTGATCCACCTGGCATGTTCGCTGGTGAAGTTGAAGAAACGCTGCCGAAATTGAAGGATGTTATTGAGAACATGAAGCGTTTCAAGTAATATAATATTTTTTTTTTTTATCAACATAATTTAAATACTTTTTCGTATTTATCATTTTTATATTATTTTATAATACTCATCACAATATATTTATTATTTAGGAGGACTTTCATCCAGTACCAAGAGGATATTCCAGGCATGTACTTGGAAGGAGAGGAACCCAAACCGTGGGCTTTTCATCACGATGTAATATTTCAGGACAGATATGACAAATATGTCAACAGGCTAGAATGTATTGAGGTAATTCATATTATTTCCTATAGATTATATTAGTATAGTCCAAAATTATTTATTTTATTTATAGAGGCAAGTGTCTCACCCACTGAGAAAAAACATTCCTTCATATATCTCTTGTATTCAACACAAACTTCAATACTAAGTTTAGTAAATTTGAATTGAATGCTCGGCCGTCAGGTTTCCCCAAATTTGGGTACCAACTTTATAAAGGCTAGGTGTGGTGTGCCCCAGGAGGCTGAAATAACAGAATAAATAATTCTGCCTCAACCCGGGTTTGAACCTGGGACCAGAAGAATAGTAGTATAGAGCTCTATCCACTAGATCATGCCATTAAAAAAACCTGCTACAACCCTTAAAGAGGGTCTTGGGTCAAGTACATACAGAGATTTGTACTGTTTCATGACAACAGTCGTACAAGGAATTAATTAACTAAGATCATGCTCAGCTGCGGTTTATTTCCCAACTTACAGGTACCTACGTAGTAAGGTCCAAAAGTTTTTGGACTGGGATATAAGAAAAGGTGAAAGAAAAAACTTGTTTTACTGTTTTTCGATATATTCTCCCCTAAATTCAACACATTTAATCCAATGCTTTGGCAACGTTGCTGTACCATGAAAAAAATAATTTTCTTCTTTGTTAAAAAAATTGTCTTCCACTGCTGCATGGAGCTCTTCATCGGTGTTAAATTGCCTCCCACGAAGGTCAGATTTTAACTTTGAGAAAAAATTAGAAACCGCTAGGGAGCAAGTCCGGGCTGAGAAGTAGGGTGGATGAGAATTTTCTTGTAACCCACAGTTCTTCACAGCGGCCTTGGAAATCAATGCTGTGTGGAAAGGGGGCATTGTGAAGGAGGCGGACACCTCTGCATAACTTCCACCGCCTCTTCTCTTTAATGGCGTCTCCTAACCAGTGAAGTAGGGCTGCATAACACTCGCCATTCATTGTGGTGTCCCTTTCTTTAAAATCTATCAGTAGTATTCCTTTACAGTCCTAAAAAAATTGTGGTCATTACCTTCTTTGTTGACTACATGACTTTTGCCTTTGAAGGAGGTGCTTCTCCTGGTCTTCTCCATTCCATGAACTCTCTTTTGTTTGGTGGGTATCAATATAGAACCATTATTTCATCCCCAGTTACAACTGAGTCCAAAATAATGCTTTGGGTCGGATTTATACTCGAGTAAAAATTAATTGCAGCAGTGAACTCGTTCCTCTTTTTGAGGAATGATCCTCATAACATTTGTTTTTGAAAGCCCCAACCCTGCTGCTCTTTCCTTGGTTTTCAGTTGCCGTTCAGACAGCAGTTAAGATTCCTATATAAGTTGGATTGTTCCAGAAGTGATAGCTTCTAATGGGCGACCAGGACGCGGGTCATCTTCTAGACTCTCCCTCCCTAACTTAAATAATTTTACCAATTCTTTCACTGCGGAATACGAGGGGGAGGACTGACCGTATTCACAATCCGAGCATTCTTTAATTTTCACAGGAATAAGATCCTCTTTACTAAAGAATTTAATAACAGTGCGGTACTTGAGTTTGAACATTGAAAAAATGGGAACAAGAATGGACACTGACTGACAGGACTGAGGAAGTGTAGGTGATAGGTATGGAGTGAGCCTTAATGAACTTGCATAGGCGTGCAGGTCCCAGTACGTTTGAAGGAGGGAGAGCAAAACAGGCTGGAAACTTATGGACTTCATAGTGGCTTGCTGTGCCTAAAGATGATCTCGCTACCCCTTGGTAGACACACGGCTAAAATAACAGAATAAACAATTATTCCTCCTCAGCTAGAGTTTGAACTCAAGATCCAGAGAACAGTTATCTGGTACTCTATCCACTAGTCCACGCATCTCCATATATTAAGTATTCATGATATTAAATTATGGTTCTCTACAGATTTAGATATTGACTGGTAAAAACTTGGTTAAAGTAGTTATAAACCTCTTTGTCTTTAATAACAACTCACATTCATTGATCCATCGATGTGTTTCAGAACATCTTCATAACGTGCGTTGACTACCTGAGACTGGAGAAGGTAGAAGTGGGAGGTTGGAGCGGGGGGATGCTGAGCGGGAGGCTATGCACGCTCTTCGAAGAGTTCAACAACCTCTACAGCACCTGGTTCAACATCCAATACAGTCCCACCGACCTGGAAAATGATGGCTTCCCTGAAGATTATGAGAAGTAAGGATCTGTGCATTTTATATTATTTATTACTATTCAAGTTAATGGGGTATATAAGAAAATATCATGTAGGCAATGCACAACTTTCACTTACCTCTGCTGTTAAAGTCAATTAAAGAACTATGAAATAAACTTAATGTTGAAAAATCTGGTGCATGCAACACACGACTTTCACTTATCTCCATTGTTAAAATCAATTACAATAGTTTTTAAACATTTTTAAATACACTTAGAAATACAAATAAATTGTCTAAGAATAAATTACATTGAATTTCAATTGAAACATGTGTTTTATTTATTAGATTTTGTGGATGAAAAAAATCATAATCGGTTATCATCGCCCTATTTCAATATTTACATCAAATTGTACAAACAGAGTTTTTTTTAGTACACTTAAAATCTTGGAATTTACTTTACATCTTGATGGTCGCATAATACTTCTGTAAGGGGGCATGGTACTTCATACTTCACCAAAATCCTCGTGTATTTAGGACATTCTTCGATGATATATTTAATGGTTAAATTGACATTGCAATGCTGACAGCTTGGTGCGGCTTCTCTGGCCATGAGGTAGCCATGAGTAAGATGCCAGTGTCCCAGTCGGAGTCGAGTGAGACACTACCACCTTACTCATGGCTACCTCATGCCAGAGAAGCCGCACCAAGCTGTCAGCATTGCAATGCCAATTTAACCATTAACAACTTCCTCCCTTCTTGAATCTCTGGAGCTAGACGACCACTTATCAACTCTGGGCTTCACCAATCTCAATTTGTTTGTTGTCTGTTTATCCCATAGATTTCGCCATTTGGTCTTGATTTTATTCACTAGGGGACAAAAAATTTCAGCACTGGTTAGATAAGTGAGCCTCTGCAGCTGCCTTATTGGCCATCTCATTCCCTGTTATACCAATGTGGCTTGGAATCCAGAAAAATGTAATCTTTCTGCATGAAGTACTTAAAGTTTGCAGAAGGCAGTATTTTTTCATGGACCAGCTGATTCTCTATGAAGAGGCTGCTAAGAGATTGAAGAGCACTTAAAGAATCCGAGCATATCACTATTGTTTCCTCACTGGTGGTTAATGCTAATTGAAGTGCTTTTAGTATGGCAGTTAATTCAGCTGTAAAAATTGAGCATATATTACTCAGTTTATATTTTTACTAAGGCACAAGATGTTGATTCAGCTGTTTTAGATTCGTCGGTGTAGATGACTAGACTGTTTCGGTACTGATGTAAGGTAGCAGCAAACGTGTGATTTATTTTGTGGATAGATTTATATTTCGAATCTCCTTTCCTTGTCAATTTAAGCAATTTTGTGTTAAAGTAAGGAGGGAGAGAGTCCACAGAGATAATTTTTCTTCCTTAATTTTAATTTTTTAACTCATTTAGGAATTAGCGTAATCTGAAGCCAACAGGAAGAGATGAGTTTTTCGCTCGCTCCTATAAAGTTTGGTTTTGAGGGTTGATACAGCAGTGATGAGACGGGTTATCCGGCTGGGTGTAAAGCTTAACTAAATATTTAACTCCAAGTTTCTGGCTATGAAATTTTAGTGGGAGTACTCCTGCTTCTGAATAAAGGCTTAAGTCTGGGGTCATAAGGAATGCTCCAGTTGATATACGTATTCCAGCAACAGCTCAACGATTTTGATTAAACTCGCTATATCAATGTAAAATTTAATAGGCCTTAATATCATGTAGGTTTCATTCTGATTAAAATAGTCTGACTGGGCTTAAATGACGATATTTTAATTTTTCTTTTCTAAACTACCTCTAATTTTCTAGATACTCAAAAAATAACAATATAATCTTGTTATCAACGATAAAAGACAGGTAAATATATGAGTTGGACGAATTTGATATCCAACTAATGGAGAAAACTGAAAAAAACATTTTTCAATGCAATTTTTTTTTTTTTTGAACCTAAGGAAGGTAATATACATGTTTAATATATCGTTGGAAAGCTAAAGGTTTTAGAACAAATATTATTTTATACAGAAATTGTAAAAGTTGATGAAAAGTGATGAAAAGCCGCTAAAACTAACTGATTGTGTTAGATAATAATATAATCGATTTTTTAATAAAACACATGTTTCTGTAGAAATTCAATTTAATTAATTCTTTAAAAATTTATTTTTATCCCTAAATTTATTTAAAAATTCTTAAATTGATATAAATAACAGAGGTAAGTGAAAGTTGTGTGTTGCGTACACCAGGGAAAATTGTATCCTAATTTTCATGTGTATCTGCCCCAAAACAGGTAGAACATTGTGGAAATACATTGATTTGTTAGCGAGATACGCCCGGAAAAGCAAATGAAAATTCGGGGAACACATTGTATTTATATTTTCGTGTGTAACTGTCCCGACTAATCATGACCAATCACACCAGATCACCTTTACTCTTCGACATGACATGTGTCCTCCAGTTTTGTTAGACAACGCACAAATCCTACTGACAGGCACTATATACTTTGTGAGTGGCTGGCTAGTTTCCCTTATTTGGAGGGGAGGCTAATGAATCTCCTTTTAATTATTTGGTGGGACTGGAATTTGAATCCAGATCCTTTGGCATAGAAGGCAATCATACTAGCAAAATAGCCACAAACTCCCTATTACCATATAAAAACTAATTTGCTACAATTGACTATAACATTAATTAAATAATTATTACTACTTGTAATTATTAAAAAAATGACTATATTTCATGATTTGTATTATTTTAGTTGGAAAAGAAGAATATATGATTTTGATGCACGTCTTGCTGCTATTATAAGTATTGCATTCGATGAATGTACAAACTTTGAACAAATTTTTAAGGTAAGAACATATTAATTAAATATTTTGTTGTAGAATGAAATCATTTTTTGGTTAAAAAAATTACTCTCCCTCAAAATTTGGGAGCTTGTTTTTCAAGATACATAGAACCCAAATAAAAAAAAAATCCTTTTTGTCCACCATTCGTTACTTTCCTCTGAAACTACTGGACCATTTTTTTTAAATTCACCACACAAATACTAGCACATCCAACGATGATCCTAATACCTAGACTTTGATATCAGCATATTACTTTTAAAATATTGGCCAATTAAAAATGATTAAATTCAATTACTCTGTTATTTTTGAAGTTAGAGAAAAAATTAATTAACATTTTTTTTAACTAATAAACTGCTAACAATTTAAATTTAACCCATGAATTGCCCATTTTAAAACTAATCGGCTAATATCAACATCCAGGTGTTAAGATCATCGACAGATGCCCTGTTATTTTTGTGCCAAATTACAAAAAAAACAAAAAAAAAAATGGTCCTGTAGTTTAAACCAAAATACTGTCCTTTTGTTTAATACAAGAATATTTTTAATTAGGTAATTTTGGAACGATCTCTTCTTTTGATAAACATTCATTTATTCTTCATTTATAATTAATATTTCGGGGCTTATAGAATTTTTTAGTCAAAACTATTAACAATTCAAAAGTAAATTAATTTAAAACATTCAACAAACACAAATATCACAATTAATCAATTCATTATCACTCTATAACAATTGTTTGTTTGTATTTATTTAACATCGCTTTATGCTGCTATGGCTAATCCGACGATGCTACAGTGGGAGTCCTAAATTTTGCCTATCCAGGTTTTATTAGGATAGGGATCTTTAACGAGTACCTGACATCGCACAGGCTCGGGACCACCTTTTAACATCCCCTCCGAATGACGGCATAACTAAGGATTTTTTACTCCCATTAAAAAATCCTAGGGCTACCTGCGGGTTTGAACCCGGGACCTTTGGCATAGGAGGCTGTTATGCTAACCACCCTGCTACAGATAACCCCTCTCTATAACAATTTAAACAGTATTACATCTCTTCTTACATAAAAACATCTCCTAATATTGTCAACATTTTTTTATTAAAAATCCTTATTTGATTTATTAATGGTCTGTTTTTTAATATCTATTGGTTGTTACAACTTTAACATTTTCTTTAAAATATCCATATTCTATTAACAATTTTACACAAGGCTAGGAGTAGACTGGAGTTTGAACGTTACTCTCACTCCACCATACCTCTATACCAATGCATATATATGTATATTTTTTAAATATTAAAATTCTGAAGATGAGGCATATTAGCCCCAAAACGTCAATGATATATGAAGAATAAAAGAATGTTTATCAAAAGAAGAGATTATTCCAAAATTACCTAATTAATTTATATTAAAATACTCTTCAAAATAGGATAATCTAAAAAGAGAATATTTTTCTATCATAGAGGTATTGTTGATTGTAGAATAAATTATAGGAGAAGATCGTTAAGGATGTGGTCATCAAATAATTCACACTTAATAAGTAAACTTATTATATTTGTGTGCTGACGTTTCGAATTGAAAAAACATTTGAAATTTAAAAATCACAATAATTGGATAATGAATGTTTTAAATACTTTTTGTAGATGGTGACCTGGAAACTGCCAATTAGCTTAAATGTCATTCTAAAATAAATAAATTTTCAATAAATTATGTTTTGAACTTTATTTTATCTAGTGGATATAATTAGTTGACCGTTGAGAATTACTAGAAGAAATTAGTCCGGGTGGCGGTTGATGAATGAAACAATTGAGTAGTTTTAACAGTTTATTTTTTGCCAATGTTTTGTTGGGAGGTAGTCAATTTTACTACATATACTTTGTACATTATTATTCTTACTATTGTATTATATAGGCCTTTACTTTAACAATATTGTTAAAACATTTTCTAGTACCATTTTGATGTTATTACTATTATAGGTTTAATCTGATTACTTCTGTTTATGTTAATATTGTAATTTTACTCAATGTTGTCAGATCCCGTCTAAAAATGCGGTACGTATTTTCCATTTTACCCAACCTTTCGTATGTACTTTCCTATCTACCTGCTTATATTCCATACTACCAAATTGTACCTAGTTTCCATTCGCCGACAACACGGTACGTATCTCCACTCTACTCCATTTTTCAATGTTTTTTATTTCATGTAATTTTTTCTTATATATTTGTACATTATCTTTAGTCATTATCTGCTCTATATAGCCCTCTCATTATTATATCTTTGTCATTGTAATTTAATTAATGATTTCTTTACACATCTAGTTCCTTTTATGTTATAATATTGACATTCTCTAGCGCAATATTTTTTAAATAGTTTGTTTGTTTATTCGTTTAACGTCACTTTTATGCAACTATGGCTAATCAGACGATGCTACAGTGGGAGTCCTAAATTTTGCCTATCCAGGTTTTATTATGATAGGGATCTTTAATGAGTACCTGACATCGCACAGGCTCGGGACCACCTTTAAACGTCCCTCCAAAGGACGGCGTAACTAAGGATTTTTACTCCCATTAAAAAATCTAGGACCACCTGCGGGTTTGAACCCGTGACCTTTGGCATGGAGACTTTTAAAATAGTATATTTAATCTTATTTAAAATGTGTCTTTTTTTGTATCTTTTTAGCACTGATGATGACCCACAATGGGGGTCGAAACGGCAAAAAATAAACTATTGAAACTACTCAATTGTTTCATTCGACGACTGCCACCGGACTAATTCCTTTTAGTAATTCTCAACGGTCAACTAATTATTTTCAATATTTTAAATATTTTTTGTTGATTATTAGCTTAAATGTCATTCTAAATAATTAAATTTTCAATAAATTATGTTTTAAACTTTATTTTATCTATTAATTTTTTCATTTATTTCAGTTCATACATTTGTTTGGACCTTTACTCGAGCGAGATCTTGTGGTGAAGGAACTTGATTCCAAATATGAAAGAATCGTCGATATGTATGATAAGGAGCTGGATGATATAAAGGTGAGGAATATATAAACATTTAACACTTTAATGACTAGAGCGGGCGCATACGCCTGCTGGCTTAATCTACCCCTGGCCTGCTCTCTGGTTCAGGTGGAAGGCGGGAGGCTACCAGCCTCCCAGCTACACAATCGGTTTTCCTTATCCACAAACCTTGGACCAGACGCCCGCTAGATAATTGACTTTCTTTTCATAATCGACCACATTGGGTCCTAGAAACATTTTAATGAACTTGGGTTGTACTTTTTCTCTCAGCTTTTATGATTTATATAATTATAGATACCAGTGGCTATTCTCGATGTAAAACAAAAAAAAATGTTATTCATTTATTTTTAAACAATTAATCATAGCAAAGAATAATGTGCAAAACAATCATCTGTTCTCTTTCCTATGAATTAATTTAATATACTTGAGCAAAATAACGTTTTTAAAAAATTTACAATATGTAACAACTTTTTCAATTTATTTTTTGTACACTTTGCTTCCTGAAATTTTAAATAGCACCTCTTACAGTATTTTTTATCTTTATTAAAGAGCCCTATTTTTTTAACCAAATAGGTGGGACTGAAGAGATCGTTGACTTACTGAAGGTGAAGGAGCGGAGTCACTCAGAGGATTTTTTTTTTTTTAAGAAGTGCTTTATAACCTCTTCTTTAAAATTTGTTATGGACATTTTTCTCGCCTAAATCTGTTATAATTAGGGCATTCAGTGGAGAGGCTCCAAAAATAAGATCAATTGCAATTTTGTGATACCACTTAAGAGTTTGCCGTACGCTTGTGGAATAGGACAACATTTGGTCTGACGTATCGATTGACGATTTTCCACTATTTTACTTGAAAATCATCCTTTGTTTTTTAATGGTTAGTCTCAACTTCCGTCATTTCATCTGTGCATTTAGTAGAGAGCATAAGGACGCCTCTTTTATCCTTCAGAGAGCATACCCGCCCTCTAGAACTTCCTCGTGGAACCGCAGCGGGCGCAGTTGTCCGCTTCATGTATTAATTAATTTTTTTAACTAAAAGTAACTTTTTTCACAATTTTTTCAATATTATGTGTTTTTTGGGTCAAATAAAACACAAATAGCTGATAATAATGTTTTGGGCAATGGGACCAAAATAGCCAGTTTTGGTCGGTCCAAGTTAGAACCCTGCAGCGGTCCCTGAAATGACCCAAAAAATCCAAATAACCATGTCCCACAAAAAGGTCTATGTTGGTAAGTCTAGCTCGAAAATGATAAGTTGTATAAAAATTGAATTTCATATTTTAGAAGCCTGTAAGCCTGAGATGTTACAGCAATTTTTTCTTCAAAATCGACTAACCAGAAAAGCCACTTAATACCATGCATTTTGAATTTTTTTTACAATTTTTTCAAAAATGGCTGTAACAATCAATTTTGTTTAAACTAGCTATATTGATGTTAAATTTAATTGACTTTGATATCATGTAGGTTTTATTCTGATTGAAATAGTCTGAAAGGGTGTAAATGCCAATTTTTTAAATTTTCTTCCTCTTAAGTACCTTTGGGGCGGGGTGGTCTTGTGGATAGAGCACTAGTCTACTGTTCCCCGGGTCGTATGACAGAATATTATTGATTGTATTAATTCAACTGGGGAGTGAATACCTTTAAGAAAATAAACTAAATCATCTCATTAAATTGATAAGAAATGGCTAAATATAAAATTTGGATGGCCTTGATAACAACTAAAGCAGAAAAAAGCAAAAATATTTTTTTAGAGTTTTGGTAATTTTTTTTTACCCCAAACATAAGAATATTAATAGACCATTTGAAAGCTAAAGATTTAAGAATAATTATCTTATATACATAGTTGGAGAAGGTAATGTAAAGTGACAAATAGGGTATAAACTTAAGTGATTATTGTACATATCAATTTTATATTGTTATATTATTTAATCTAAAACATATGTTTCCGACGAAACTGATTATAATTCTTTAAACTTTTTTTTTAACTGTAAACTTAACTTAATAGTTTTTTAATAGATTTGAACAAGTAAAGTGAGTAAAAGTCGTGTGTTGCCATGATCAGATTTTTTTTTTACACTATTACAAAATTACTGGGTTTTTGTTTTTCAGTTTGTGATTACCTTTCAAATGAAGCTTTGTTTTTATTCGACATTGTCCTATTAACTTAATAGATTCATTTATCATATCTCAAACCAATTTCTATTATTTATAATTTTGATTGATTATTAAAATATTAATGGAATCAATATTTTACATTAAACATTTTGATATTTCTACAATCTTATTCAAGAAAATGGGGCTAATTAGTGGTATTATTATATGTGTTTAAAATTGAATCATGTAATAAAATTTTAATCAGTTCTAATTAGGATACGATTTTTCTTTGAAACTATTGTTCTAAGCAATTTTTAAATCTATGTATATAAAAAATAATACCGTAATTCTTGGTCTCCGCGAACTCCACAAAACGGATTTTGATATGGTTTTTGCTATAATTTAGGGCATTCTTTCTGAAATGTTTATATGTAAAATTCATTACAATGTAGCTTTTCTCTAGGCCCGAATTTTATTGTTTATTTATTACATTAAAATTGTCAAACCCTAAAATTATTTCTAAAACTTTAGTAACTCGGTTTTTCTTGTGGGAAGCTTCATCCACGAAGGGATCTAAAATCTAAAACATTTTGAGTAATTATGGGTATTCCTACTTATATATGTAAGTAATTGTAAATTTGTCTGAATACAATTAAAATATAGCATTATACTTTATTTGTTGTGCATAAAAATAGTTTAAAGGGTAACATATTACTTTGATGCAATAATAATAGTCATATTTCACTCTAAAATGAGGAACACTACAAATATGTTAACAAAAACTTTTTTTTTTTTTTTTTTTTTTTTTTTCTTTCTATGATAGTAGTGTGATTTACAGTTATAGTATCCCTACATTCACATATGTTTAGTATTATATAGTCATACATGTATGTACTATTGTCGCTGTATTTACTACTTTATAAATAATGTGAATTGTAGTTGTATGTCGTTCAAGTAATCGTATTGACCACTTTTATAAATAATATAAGTATAACCTTAAGTTTTTTTTGTAATATTTTTATTTGTATGCCAGACACAAGACTCAGTTTTTGTACTTTACTGGTATTCTTTGGGGATAGAAGGTCCCAGAATAAAATATTTTCTTTTTCTTTCTTCTATTAATATATTACCATTTCTTCTATTCTGTTACTATTACCATAACCTCATATTAATTAACGAAAAATGAGAGTCAATCTGCGGGCTTTAGCTAGTATTTACTATTTATATTTTTTCATGAATGTTATTTATAAACCTTGAGATCCTATTAATTACCTATTTTTACAAATGATCAGCTGTTAATAGTTATAAATAAAATATTCTCTTTAACTTCTAGACAATATATGACGAGCAGATGAAGAAACTGACACTAAAAGGGCAGATGGAGGTGCCCAACTACTGGCCCCCGATCGCCGGAGGGCTCTGCTGGCTCAGGGACCTCAGGAAGAGGCTGGAATATCCTCTGGAATGGCTCATAACAATCACTCACAGGTTTGGTCATTTCATATAAACTTAAAAATGAATAAGAATATTGCTAATTTTGTGGTGTTTTCTCTTTGTAGCCTTTTTATATTTTTTATTTAAAGCTGGCATAGGGATTTCACCACGACCAGAATCGGTCAATTGTGCGCCATTGAATCAATTAGTGATATTAAAACATGAGTTTTGTTGCAATAGCAAATTCAGGAGGCGATTTGGATCAACTAATTTGTTGTTCACAGAGTGTTCTAAGCGGGCATTCACCAAAAACGTGAACCCTTTGAAAGCCTGTCACAGCCGCAGATTATGTGGAAAGATGTTTCATCTTCCTGTCTACATAGTCTACATAAAGGGGTATTAGAGATACCAAGTTTGAAACATTGGTAGTTGAGTTTACAGTGTCTGTGTAAATAGCAGTAATGGTTTTTAAGCATGGCCTACTCATACTGAGTAGACATTTCCTTCTACTAATACTAGGACCATCTAAACATTTAAGTGAGTGTCCTTTGTTTAGCCAGAGTTGTTTAAATTTGGTTATATAAGATTGTCTAATAGTCCTAAAGGCAGAACTTAGACTAATACCAGATAGGGGTTCTGGTGTAATAGGCATTGTTGCTGAGTCCTTCCTAGCTAGTTCATCAGCTCTCTCATTCCCACTAAAACCAGTGTGTCCAGGTACCAATTCAGTGCTAACTCTATTGTTCCTAGCAAGATTGTTAAGGGTCAGATTACATGCTTCAACGACTTTTGAGAATTTTGTGTGATTGTTCAAGGCACTTATCTTTTTACCACTTTTATTCTCCACACATAAGTCATTTGCCAATGGAGCAAGTAGTTCAGCTTGAAAAAACCGTTGTATGTTTTCCTAGTGGAATGATAGCTTCAGAGTTCGGTTTGTCTTTTCTCCAGTTTTAGGGTTCTCTGAGCCCAAATAACTGAGTCGTGCAAAAGGTCTGTGTGTCTCTATGTGTGTGTGATAAGTATAGCATAAAAATGAAAAGTCATGTGAAATTGAAATTTCCTATTTAAGATAACTATATGCTCGAGATATTACCGGAACTTTTTCATAAATATTGGCTAACCAGAAGAGTTACTTTATACTATGCATTTTGCATCTTTTTACAAACAGTAAAAAAACAGCTCCAACGATTTTGATTAAACTCGTATGAAACTGAAATTTCTGTTTAATACAACTATAAGTATTTATACTATATTATGTAACTATAAAAATGCATTTTGCAACTTTTTAAGATTTTCTCATAAATGGCTCTCACAATTTTGATTCAACTCGCTATATCAATGTAAAATTTATTGGGCTTTAGCATCATTTAGGTTTCATTCTGAGTGAAATAGTCTAACAGAGCTTAAATGCTGATACTTTAAATTTTCTTCCTCTGAAGTACCTTTGGTTTAGTAGATTTGTAAAAATTAACCATATAATCTTGTTAGAATCGATATAAAATGGGTAAACATACAAGTTGTAGAAATTACAAATCCAACTGAAGGAAAATAATATTTGTATGTAATTTTTGTGTTTTTGAACATAAGATGATTAACATAGACACTCTGTTGGAAAGTTAAAGATTTTAGAAAAAATATTATCTTATATACAAAATTGTAAAGGTTATAGGGAGTGATGAAAAGCCGAAAAAACTAACTGTTTCTAGTTCCTGAAAAAGGAAATTTGTGTTGACCGTGCTGCCACCTGGCAGCCTGTCAAAGAAGCAGAATGCCCCTAGTGTGATCATCTTGACATTGAGTTGGAGGTGATTTCCCCAAACACTAACCAATTGTTGTAGATAATATTATAATATATTATTTAAATAACACATGTTTCTTTCGAAACTCAATTTAATTTATTCTTTAGACTTTTTACTTTCTCTTATCTATATATTTATCTCTAACTGTATTTATAATTCCTTAAATTGATTTTAACAGCGGAGGTAAGTGAAAGTCATGTGTTGCGCACACCAGATTTTTACTTGATTTATAAAGATGTAACTAATTATTTTCTACTTGTTCCAGATGTACCACGACTGATAAGTGTAAATACATCATGGAGAAAGCATCGCAGATGGGTCGTATTCTCGATGAGCTGCAGTACGATTTATACGACAAGTGGAGCTCAAAGATCGGTGGTGTTATCGAGGACAAACTTGATCAGTGTTTGCTGAAGTTTGACAAAAATTGCCTACTCGTGCTTAATTTTGACCCAAAAGTAAGAATAATTAACAAAACTCTCAACTACATTTATTTATTTACTTCGGTCCTATTGGTCGCAGCGTGATGTTATATAGCCTATAGCCTTCCTTGATAAATGGACTATCCAACACAAAAAGAATCTTTCAATTCGAACCAGTAGTTTCTGACATTAGCGTGTTCAAACAAACAAACAAACTCTTCAGCCTTATAATATTAGTATAGATTCTTTTAAGAAAAAATTAATTAATACAATTATTTACTTCATTATAACTCAATTAACTCTCAGGGTATGGAATGGGTTCTTGACAATCAGGCACAAATGTATTATACAACTTTTTAATTAAAATAATAACTTACAAACATGATGCAAACAATAAGCAGGCTAACTATAATTATTCTCCATGTTCAGACAGCAACTCCTACCTCCCCTGCTCCCCACTAAAAAACTAACTATGACCAGGTATCTTTCTTCTACCTGGGCTTTTACCTGGAGGGTCCCTTGCATCCAAAATGGAGGTTATGTTTACAAACAAACAAATTGTTAGCCTGCCTCAATAATAAATAAATAACTACAATAATTATAAAAAAATGGGTATATTACAATGTAATTAGGGTGTATAGGGTGCCCTCCTGATGATGCTAGAGACAGGCTGAAGCAAATCATGAACTGTTTTTGTTTATTAGCATTCCCATTCTATGGGGGATATTACTGATTAAACTTTTGGAGTGGTTACGCTGTTTTAGAGTGGTTATGGATATTACTTAAGGGAAAATTTATGTATTGACCATTGCCATTTTAATGAATTAAATAATTACAATTTCTATTACATCCAGTATATTAGGTGTATTATTGCAGTTTAATTCTTATCTTTTACCTTCCTCCCCACCTCCAGGTCTCCCCTGCCATGGTAGCTCTTTGATTACTTCTCCATTATTGTTTTATTTAAGCTAACTAGGAAAAACTGTTTCTAAGTTCACTGATTTAGGTCATAGATCAAGTACACTTGTCTTCTACTTACAGGTTGTTGTCTATTTCAGTTGCATTAATTTTGTTCTACCATAGATGGCAGCGTTCAGTTCATTTATACATATCACTTCACCAAACAGTTCACCGTTTTAAGATTTGTTTTCAGTACCTGTTACCCACGTATGCAATTAGTTTAAGTAGCTCTCTTTTCCCAAAGTAGAAAATTCTTCTTCTTATCATTCATTTACCAACTTTAGTTGAGATATAACTAACTTAATAATATAACTAAAATAAAATAATTCTAAAAAAACTACTAAATTAACACATCGGACAGAAGGCAAAAACAAGAATGCAAACACTGAAAATTATTACACAATGGTAATTATTTCCAAATAACTATATTAGGTTATAACTGTTTATATACCTGTTTAAAAGCAATTAACTAATATTGGGTTGTGTCACACGAAATGTCCGTTTTCAAGGGAAAGGATTTTTATTAAAAATACGATATGAAAACAAGATAATTTTATTCGAAGTATTTACCTTCTTTTTCTACACATTTTCCCCAACGTGACACCAACTTTTTTATCCCCGAACTGAAAAACTCTGAGCTTTGAAGTGAAACAAAATCTGAAAACGCACTTTTCACTTGATCATCATTTTCAAAAAGTTTTCCTTTGACAAAGTTGTCTAAATTCTTAAACAGGTGGTAATCTATTGGATACAAGTCGGGAGAATATGGTGGGTGGGGAAGAACTTCGTAGGCCTGTTCTTTCAATTTTTGCACGGTATGTTTTGAAACATGCCGCTCAGTGAGATCATGAGGTACCCATGTATCGAGCTTTTTTACTTTCCCAATACACTTTAAATGTCTCAAAACGGTAGATGCACTTGCATTTAGTTGTGCTGAGAGTCCTTTGACTGTTTGGTAGGGGTTTCCTTCTACTGTATGTTTGAGAACATCGTTGTCTATTACGGACAGAGGTCTTCCTAGCAAGTTTTCCAAGTTGGTATCCCCAGCTGAAAACTTAGGAAACCAACGGCGAATGGTCCGTTCGTTAACACTCCCTTCCCCAAACGCCTTGCAAATATTTCTAGCGGCCTCAGCTGCTGAATGGCCGAGTTTAAACTCGTACAAAAATATTACTCGAAAATCGCGTGTTTCCATGTTCATATTTGGAGGTATACTAAAAAGTGGGTAATTGATTGGGAAGCTAATGTTTATAATACAAAGGTATAGGATTAGTAATTGTTTACTTTAAATATGTTAACATTCGGAAGAAAACAACAGAGACCTGCAAAATCCTTTATGTATTTCAGAAACTATAAAAACGGACATTTCATGTGAAACAACCCAATATGGAAATAAATAAATAATTCAAAGGAAATAGTCAATCACCTTTATGGTCATTTTTATTTATTTATTTTTTTATTCGTTGAGCTATCCTGATCCTAAAACTTAATACAATTTTGAATCTATCTTATAGATATATTTATTGGTAAAATTTCAATTTTTTTATTTTCTTTTTCTAATGATTTGTGGTTTCTCTGTTAAAAAACTCAAATAAATTTTTTCTATATTTTCAGAAATTATTGAGTTAATGATTAAATCATATTTAATCAACCGCCATTGCAAAACTAATCGGTGGACCTCAACGTCTAGGTGTTAAGATCACCGTTGGATGTGTTAGTATTTTTGTCCGAGTTTAAAAAAAAATCAATCCAGTAGTTTCCAATAAATGCCATGGATGGTAGACAAACAGATTTTTTTTTTTTTTTTTTCGTTGTTCGGATTCTACATAAGACATCAAATTTTGAGGGGAGATAATTTTTTTTTTTAGTCGATTACAAAGGTTTATTATTGAAAATAATAACCAAAAGTTTGATAGAGCCAGAGTAGACTTTCACCCTTTCTGTTATCTAAAATAAATTCCCATCCCATCTTTAGGCTGAAGTTATGATCTTAACTTTACTAGGAAACCAATCGAATGAAGCTAGGCCCCGCCAGCTATCCTCATTATGAGCAAATAGAGAGAAAACTATCATTAGCACTGATAGCAAGAGTAGGGAATGTCAGTAGACGAACATTAGAAGTTAAAGTGCTAAAACTTATTGAATAGCTACAGTTTATATAGATTCCGCTACTGTTTTTTAATGACAACTTATCATTATTCTTAGCTGAGATCAGTGCTGCGAGAAGTTCGTTATTTGAGAATGTTGGAAGTACCAATGATACCACTTGAAGCCGAACAAGTCTTCGATAGAATGGAAGAATTTTATGATTGGAGGGTCAAATTGATGAACATAGTTGAATGGTATGTAGTTTTTTTTTAATATTTTGGATAAGATTTACTAATATATTGTATGTAACTTAAAGAATATTAAAATATTTATAAAAAAAAATGTTTTTAAAATAAAAAATATTTAACACATTAATATAATTATAGAACATTATTAAATAGATTTAGGGTAAAGGTTTTCTAATAATCTAAAATTTTTGCTACCGAAAAATTTAATTAAAAATGTTTCAAAATTATTAAAAAGAATAGTACTAAAATTTCAAACTAAATACATTAATTAATAACAAAACTTAAATATCTGAAGGAGCCTTGCTGTTATCTTGTGGTTCTATTCTTCCATGGCGCTGTAGTTTTTCTTCATTCCTTTCCTGACATTACACTAATATTAAATCAAAATTTATCTTGAGTCCTTATGGCGATCAACCTAAGCGTGCTCTCTCCCAAATGATGTCGTCAAACTCAGAACTCATCGTTTCCAGAAGTGAAGTTTAATCATTACCTCATTACTTCCTCCCTCCCTCCTTTTGCTCTGGGATTGGCCGATCTTTTCTGTCTGCCGTTTGTATATGTATATATAAGTACTCGTCGCCAGCCAAATGTTTATGACTGAAAGATAAAACTACCAAAATGGATTATATTATTTTTACTGATTTGGTTTTAAAGTGTTTAATTATGTCATCGCAGCTGGTTGAATTTTTTTTTTTGTTTTTTCATTCATCCCTACCTCGCCTTAGAAGGCTATATGGGGTTCCTCGGGCCAGGGGATGAGGGTGGGGGATAAATGCTGAAATAAAGCCCCAGGTTATAGTTGAACTTGATTCTTAAGATTAAATGAGGTGATACAAACTAGCAGTTTCTTTCAACTCTGAAGTAAATCCGTTCCTCATCCCTAGCCTCGATAAACTCCTAAAAGGGCGAGTAGAGTGAAAAAAGCTTCTTTTTTCTGAATAAATTTTCAGTATTTGTAGTCAAATGTTCTAATGTTCTTTACTTTAGAAAATTCTTTAAAAATGTTATTTATTAACAAATTGGTTAAATCATGTAAAATAAATAAATGAACAGTATTTTTCCTAAATATATTTTTATTAATCTTTCTTTTTTTTTTTTTTAGGTATAATAAAATGATGAAAGAATCTAGGCCACAAGAAATAAACATTTTGTCTGATGAGATCAATGCCATAATTGCTGATGTAGAAGCAGCTATGGAAAGTATTAATTGGAAATCTGATGGTAATTTACTATTTCTGTTATGTAATGCAAGTTTGCTTTTTTAATATGATAAAATGACACTTTTATTTTAACAGAACGTTTTAAAATTAATATTCAGGTATGAACACACGACATGTAAATTAGAAGTCCATAGTCTATTGAATTCCACATTCCAAAAATGTTTTAATTTTCATGTTCCAAATAAATTTTACAATTTTTATATTGACAGTTGTTTTGTAACTTTACTCTCTGAGTAGTGATGTAAATATTTTATTTATTTTTGTATAATATAGTTGTATATTTTTCCGATACCCAGAATAGCTGCCAACCATTTCCTCCTCCAAATCCTCTTCTTGTGGATTTATACCTGTTATTCCTTCCTTTACATCTGAAAACCACGTCTTCCTTGGACCTCCCCTCTTTTTTTCTTGAACCAGTGCCAGCAATTTTTGGACCTCTATGTGTTTTGTGGTATAATATTCGGAACAGTATAGTGCAGTACCGTTCCTAGGATAAAGCAATGATAGACCCTTTTTTTTTTTTTTTCTCTCCGAAATAATATTTTTGTTCGAAAATATGGAGCTTAGCATTACAATAATGTTTTTCCCTCAAAAGATTTACATTTCCATATCTTTATCTAAGGTTCCACCTCATTTCTGCCCTAAATACTTAAACTCTCAATTTTTGTGAGCATGGAAGATGTCAATTTTCAACGATTATTATGTGCTCAATTATTTAATATTCTTTTTTACTTTCACTTACCTATATATTTAATATATAGTAAAGAAAAGAATTGTGTTCGTCAAAATTTTCGAATTCCAGTTTTCAACGGAAATACACGTTTTAGGGTCCCCTGAGTCCAAATGACCAAGTCCCGCAAAAAGGTCAGTGTGTGTGGTAACTCCCGTCCGTAAACGGAAGGCCCTATGAAACTGAAATTTCATATTTAAGACAATTATACGGCCGAGATGTTACAAAATCTTTTTCATCAAAATGAGTTTACCAGAAGAGTCACTTTATACCATGCGTTTTGCATCTTTTTATGATTTTCTCAAAAACTATTTTGATAAAACTCGCTATATCGATATAAATTGGATAAGCTTTAACCTCATATAGGTTTCATTTTGATTGAAATAGTCTGACTAGGCTTAAATGCCGATATTTCAAAATTTCTTCCTCTAAAGTACCTTTAATTTTGTAGATTCGAAAAAATTAACCATATCATCTGATTAGCATATCTAAAAAACAGCTAAATATGCAAGTTGAGCGAATTTTAAAAATAACTAAATGAGAAAACTAAAAAAATATTTTTTTAATGCATTTTTTGTTTTTGAAAATAAGAACAGTATATACATGTATGATAGACCGTTGGAAAGCTAAAGATTTTAGAAAAATTATTATGTTATACAAAAGCTTATAAAAATTAATAGAGAGTGAATAAAAGCCGATAAAACTGATTATTTTAGATAATAACATAATAGATTTTTTAATAAAACATATGTTTCTTTTGAAATTCAAAATAATTAATTCTTAAAGAATTTATTTTTATCTCTTAATATGTATTAAAAAATTCTCAAATTGATTTTAACATAATAGGTAAGTGAAAGTTGTGTGTTGCGCTCACCAGATTTTTATGTTAACTTTATCCCAATACATAATTTGATATATTTAATCACATATTTCCTAAATTACAGACTCGGCTGGATTTATCGACTCATTTTATGTAACCGTCGAAGGTTTAACGCAGAGAGCTAAGCAGGCGAGAGAGAACTTGGAGCGCATAGAATGGCTCATGAATCAGTTTAACTTCATTCCTATATACCGTAGGATTGAGAATGATGATAATAATTTGCTCGATTATATCACTCTATGTTCTGTAGATGCCAGGTAAATAAATTTTATTTTTTAATTTGTATTTTTTTATCATTTTATGTGTATTTTGCTCACCGATTAGAGAAATTATTAATTAGTCAAAACCCATCTGTGTAATCACTTCTTGAAGAACCCTAGATTTTCTAGATTTTATTTTATTATTTTCTAGATTTTCTAATTATATATTATTATAATATTAATTCTTTGGCGGTCGTGAAAAACTAGATAACTCGAGTTTTATTAAAAATGAGTTAACTTCACGTATCGCTCCCTCAGACCTTCTCCTACGTCGTGTTAAATTGGTTAAAGAAATTTCTTGGTGGAAGAAATTTTAGGTTTAAAGAAAGTTGTAATTAATAACTCTATTTTGGTATTACGTAAAAACTTACGTAAAAAGTCGCCCACCTGTAAAATGTAAGTTTTTGACTTAACCACTTATTCACGACCGCCACAGATTTGATATACTAGTGTTATATTTGATCATATTATGTTCCTGTGTAGGCAATTAACTTATATTGAGGATGTATAGTCGACTGTAGAAACTATATATAGGTGGAATAATCAGGAATCAGTCATTTACTAAATATTTTAATTTTTCCGACGTTTCCCCTCAAGCTTGTGAGCCATCATCAGGGCATTACTGAGCCATGTCCAAGCATAAACTGAATAGAAGGCCGGACATGGCTCAATAATGCCCTTATGATGGCTCACAAGCTTGAGGCGAAACGTCGGCAAAATTAAAATATTTAGAAAAAGACTGACGCCTGATTATTCCACCTATACCAATTAACTTATAGTTTTAATGCAATAGGAGCGATATGCAAAGACTAACCCTATATTGTCAATTTATATTCTAGGAAAATAGGCAATATATGACTGCTAAATTTAAAACTCAACAACTTTGCTAATACTTAACTGATTTTAATTTTTTTTTTTTTTGTTTCTTAGGGAATTACTGAAAAAAATTACTGAGTTTGTTATTTTGTTTGTTCATTTAATGTCACTTTTATGTTACTGTGGCCAATTGGATGATGCTACAGTTGGAGTCCTAAATTTTTTTGTATCCAGGTTTTATAGGGATAGGGATCTTAAACGAGTACCTCATTATCGCACAGGCTCGGGACCACCATTTTATACCGCTCCAAAGGGATGGCAGAACCGAGAATTTTTTATTCCCATTATAAAATCCTCGATTCACCTCTCAGGTTTGAACCCACAACTTTTGGCATAGAAGGCAGTTATACCAGCCACTACTAGACAGGTGACACCAAATTACTGAGTTATTGGCATATATGCTGGTATAATTTATTTATTATTATTAATTACGGTGTCCTGATTCCAAAATTATTATTTGTTTTGTTTTTTTCAAAAGTACTGAGTTATTGAGATAACATATTTAACTGTCCACCATTTTGAAACTAATTGGCTGATATTAATGTCAAGGTTTATAGATCATTGTTGGGTGTCCCATTATATCTGTCTTAAAACCTCAGTATTATAGACCTATGATAGTCATATAAATGAGCCTTTTTTATTGTAGCTAAATCAAAAATATCAGGGAAAAATCACTTTCACAAATGGGCATACTTTTGTTCAGTTCAAAATGTATAAAATGGGACAAAATTAATTCTGAATATTGGCTAGAGTGTTTATAATATTTATTAGCTACCAGGGGTGTAATTGAAACTTGCCATCTCTATTAAGTTGATCTTGCCTGACAAGTTAACTGCAGAGAGCTTTGTGGTGCGGATGCGGGATGGCTCAATATTGAATCAAGCTTAGGATCAGAGGGACATGGGTTCTGTGCGATGTATGTTGACTCTTCCGTGGTTAGGTCTGTGACTTGTAGTGGTTTGGGACTGCTATCATAATTTTTTTATGATTTTAGTCGGTTTCAAAGGTTCATTATTGAAAATAATAAATTTTAGAGTATGCTATTACAGAATCCATATTATAGCATTCAAAGCGTTATATTGATGTTCCTTTTACTATTAATAAAAAGGGGATTTCATGGAGTATCAACAATGAACTATTTATACTTCTAATTTTGATTTTATCTTATGACAGGTACGATTGCATAATAGCCGCTGGAAATGAAATATTTGACTTGATCAATCTCAACTTCCGCCTCCTTCATAACTTGCCCATTGTAACGTTTGAAGATGAAATTTATGAAGAAGAAATCGAGGAAGAGGAAGTCGAAGAAGAAGAAGTCGATGAAATAGGGGAGCCACCACCACCTCCTCCTGAAGAAGAACCAGAGATTCGAAAAAGCAAAGCCGATCTAAAACTATTGCCAGGTTGTAAGTATAATCTTTAGCTCCATTTGAGGGAAATACGAACAAAATAAATGTCTTTATTTCTTCTATCTCATTGAGAAAAACAATAGATCATAGATAGGTCAATCTTTAATCTACTGCTTTTACCAGTCAGGGAGAAATTGGAAATGTGGATGGACGGTTGGTTTGATGAAGTGTTGGGGGCGGGGTGGCTGAGTTGGTTAGCGTCATTGGATGTCATTGCCTAGCCACTACAGATGACCAAAAAACCTGTGAAAAAATGCCTTTCAATGTTTCAACATTTAATTTTGATTTTTCTGATGTCCACACTTGATTCACTGTAGAAAAAACGTATAATTATATGTTTTGATTCTTAAAGATAAATTCAAATTTTAAATTAATTCGTGATTATCGGACTGTTCTTTAGTAAACTAAAATATTATATGTCTATGAGAATTAAAAAAATTACTAAAATGTTATAAACACATGCAGTAAAGATATTCGTTTCACATCGGCAAAATTTCGCTGAATTTATTTGCCCTAAACATAATTTACATGAACACATTTTATTGTTGTTTATAACGAAATTAGTTTGATTGACTTAAATATTTGCAAAATTTTATTTGAATATTTATTGGGTTGTTTCACATGAAATGTCCGTTTTTATAGTTTCTGAAATACATAAAGGATTTTGCAGGTCTCCGTGGTTTTCTTCCGAATGTTTACATATTTAAAGTAAACAGTTACTAATCCTCTACCTTCGTATTATAAACATTAGCTTCCCAATCAATTACCCACTTTTTAGTATACCTCCAAATATGAACATGGAAACATGCGATTTTCGAGTAATATTTTTGTACGAGTTTAAACTCGGCCATTCAGCAGCTGAGGCCACTAGAAATATTTGTAAGGAGTTTGGGGAAGGAAGTGTTAATGAACGGACCGTTGGTTTGCTAAGTTTTCAGCTGGGGATACCGACTTGGAAAACTTGCTCCGAGGAAGACCTCCGTCCGTAATAGACAATGATGTCCTCAAACATACAGTAGAAGGAAACCTCTACCAAACAGTTAAAGGACTCTCAGCACAACTAAATGCAAGTGCATCTACCGTTTCCAGACATTTAAAGTGTATTGGAAAAGTAAAAAAGCTCGATACATAGGTACCTCATGATCTCACTGAGCGGCAGCAAGACCCCATGTTTCAAAACATACCGTGCAAAAATTGAAAGAACTGGGCTACGAAATTCTTCCCCACCCACCATATTCTCCCAACTTGTCTCCAACAGATTACCTCCTGTTCAGGAATTTAGACTTCGTCAAAGGAAAACTTTTTGAAAATGATCAAGTGAAAAGTGCGTTTTCTGATTTTGTTTCACTTCAAAGCTCTGAGTTTTTCAGTTCGGGGATAAAAAAGTTGGTGTGACGTTGGGAAAAATGTGTAGAAAAAGAAGGTAAATACTTCAAATAAAATTATCTTATTTTCATATCATATTTTTAATAAAAATTCTTTACCTTGAAAACGGGCATTTCTTGTGACACAACCCAATATTTCTAAAATTTCTTTTAAGGTTAAGGTTGGTGATATACTTTTTGTAATCACTATAAAATATGAAGACTACGAGTATTTTAAGCTAAGTTTAAGAAAATTTATGAAATATATAAATAAATTGCTTACCTTAATTTTCTATGGTAAGTAGCAGATTTGTAATATTTATTTGTTTAATTAGCTTGCTAGCATGCAGTATGAACACAAAGTGTATCATCTGAGAGACAAATACAATGTTACTGGGTAGCAAAAGCAATATATTAGTCGTTGTAGCCCATAAGATTCTTAGAACGCAAAGCAATATAGAATTAAACTTAATTCTAAAAGTCAGGACTTTTGAAAAACGACGCGGGACAAATTGTGAAAAATCGGGACTGTCCTGCCAGTGCTAATCAGATGATTTGGTCAATTACTTAAAAACTACAAAATTAAAGGAACTTAAAAGGAAGAAATTTTAAAATATCGACATTTAAGCCCTTTCAGACAATTTCAATCAGAATGAAACCTACATGATATTAAAGTCCATTAAATTTTTACATCGATATAGCGAGTTTAATCAAAATCATTAGACCGTTTTTGAGAAAATCGTAAAACACGATTCTTCTGATATGGATCTTCTGGTCAGCTGATTTTGATGAAAAAGATTCTGTGACGTCTCGGGCATATAGTTGTCTTAAATATGGAATTTCAGTTTCATAGGACTTTTCGTTTTCCCCTGGGAGTTACCACACATACAGACACACACACTCACACAGACATTTTTGCGGAACTTGGTTATTTGGACTCAGGGGACCCTAAAACGTGTATTTCCATTGAAAACTGAAATTCAAAAATTTTCGCGATCGCAATACTTTCCTTTACTATGTATTTCATATATAAGTAAGTGAAAGTAAAACTACAGACCTCCATACAAAAGATATATCCTATCTAATAAAAGAAAAATCTGCTAGAAGGTTGATGAATGATCTGTGTAAATAATAATATGACATTAAACTACTGAATCTTATGTGCGCATTATTCTGGAGTTTAATTATATAATAACTATAATATTTAAACAGTATTGAAAATATAATGTTTCGATTATTATTTGGGATGGAATCATCCCATTTCTAATCTGTTCAAATTATTTTATTTATTTTATTATTATGTTTTTTTGTTACTCACTCGAGCAGATGAAGAAGAAGAAGGAGAGGAAGAGGAAGTCGAAGAAGAAACAGAAGGTGTACCTTCCGTTATCGATGAATTTGAATTTTTAACTGAAGAAGAAAAAGGTATTAGGTGATAATAATCTTCATTTTTTTTTTTTTTTATTTATTTAATGTAATTTTTTTGCTACTGTGGCTTATGAGGCGATACTACAGAGGGAGTCCTAAAGTTTTCTTATCAAGATTTAATAGGGATAGGGATCTTTAATGGGTGCCTGGCATCTCACAGGCTCTGGGCAACCATTTTACTTACCCTCAAAAGGACAGCATAACCAAGGATTGTTTAACTCCTATGAAAAAATCCTTAGATCCCTTACAAAAGATTTATCAGATGACTGAAAATTACTAGATTTAATTAGGAATTAAATCTCCATTTTTCCGGAAGGTGCATCCTTCACACCCACATCATACACATCAGTGATATCGGCACAATGCATCAAAAACAGTGTGTTTCATCCACCAATCTGTCTCAATGTTAGAGACTTCGAATGGAAAGATTTAATTGAAAAATTCTGCCGGATTGCATTGTATGACATAAAATTTAAATATGATACATAAAATACTATAAAATAAATAATTTAAACAAACAGTAAATAAAAGGTAAACAAAATGAATGAATGCTAAACTGATGAACATTAATACAAAATATTTATTCCATTTAAAAAACAAATAGAAAAAATATAAAGTTACAAAATAAAATGAAAATAAACTGTATAAAGCTGTAAAAACTACCACAATTATAAAAAAAAAAAAAAATAATAATAAAAAAAAAGGGTACTTAAGAGTTCAATTGTAAAAATGTGTGATGGTTGCTGTACGCCTCCAGTCTGTCGGCTGATAGTGCACCAAGTACTCATTTAGAGTGAAGAAAAAAAATATTCCCGAAGGAATATTAGAATGGAGACCGTAGGTACACCTGTGTGTGCTCCCATTGAGCATCTAAAAACTGGGAGACCATAGGTACTCCTGTGTCTGTGAGTGTCCAAAAACAAATGAAGAGGAAGATAAGCCAGCGTATTGTTAAAGGCGTAAACAAACTAATACTGTTTCTATATAAACATACCGCCTTCCTTCCTTCGAAAGACAATATTTATAAGTTAAACTATGAGACATTTTAACATTATAATTAATAATTAATAAAAAGGACAAAGTGTATACATAATAAAAATATATTGTACTTTATTTTAAAGAACAGAGTTATTGAAATAGAATATAATGAAAATGTTTAATATAAAACATAAAATTTAATATAATGAGTAATAAAATATATACAGATTCGGGCCCAAACACAGTGTTTATTAGGTTTATTGGAAGGGACTCTTACACCAGACCTCATGTTTTACATCCAACAGTAAACAAACCATATAGCTGTATGACAAAGTCTTTCCATACCCACGTTATTCCTCTGACTTATTTTCAGATCAAGAATGCATTTTCAGACTTTATTTCTTCTCAAAATCCTGAATGTTTCAGTCTTAGGATGAAAAAATCTGGTCCCGGCAACACATGACTTTCACTTACCTCTACTGTTAAATCAATTAAAAAACTATTAAATATACTTAAATTTAAAAAAAAAATTCTAAGTTAATTTTAATAGAACGTGTATTCATTTGTATTGGATGGGGAAACATATGATTTAGATGAAATAATATAACTACCATACATTAAATTGTTAATCAGTAATAAGTTTATTCCCTACTTGTCACTTTAAATTACCTTTTACAACTTTGTTTATCAGATAATATTTTTTCTAAAATCTTCTTCTTTCCAACGGTATATTATATTGCTGTTCTTATTATCAAAAAACCAAAAATTATATTAAAAAAGTAGTTTTGCTCTTTTATCCTTTAGTTTGTCATCAAATTCGTCCAACTTGTATATTTTTTAGCTGTCCTTCATCAATGTCATTAAGATGATATGGTAAATCTTTTGGAATGTACAAAATTAAAGGTAGTTTAGAGGAAAATAATTGTATTTATTGATTTTAAAATTAAATCGGCATTTAAGCCCTGTCAGACTATTTCAATCAGGATGAAACCTACATGATATTAAAGCCCATTAAATATTATATCAATGTCGTGAGTTTAATCAAAATCGTTAAAGCATTAAAGCCTTTTTTTTTTTAATTATAAAAAAGGTGCGAAATGCATTGTGTAAAGTGGCTCTTCTGGATAGCCGATTCAGATGAAAAAGTTGCTGTAAAATCTCGGGTGTATAGTTGTCTTAAATATGAAATTTCAGTTTTGTACGATTTTTCGTTTTTGTGTTAGACTTACCCCACACTTAGACTCACAGACACACAGACCCTTTTCCGGGACTTGGTCATTTGGACTCTTGAGACACTAAAATGTGTATTTCCATCGAGAACTGGAATTCGAAAATTTTCACGATCACAATATATATTTCATATATAGTTAAGTGAAAGTAAAAATTTATTACACATTGGGAATAATAAAATGTATAGAAAATGAGAATAAATATTTAGAACAAATAATTTTATTGTATTAAAATTTTTTTACTCTTAACCTTTCCTGTGAAAACAGACATTATGTATGAAACAACTTAGTATATCAGTTTAACATGTTATTCCATTTTTTAAATTTTTTTATCTTACTTTTAAGTGATAAAAATTATTTAAATGAAAACTTTATCCACATGAAGGTTTAGATTGGAACCTGCAAACCTTAATAAATAATCTACTCTCATGAATTAATTACTCATTTTAACCTTTTATTTAGATATCTTAAATAATTTGTGCTTTTGTAAAATATCAAGAATTATCAGAAACGGACAAGAACTATTCTAGAAAGTTTCCAATCGATTGGTTTCCGAATCAGGACATTGATAATAATAATGATAAGTTTTTAATTTATCGAAAATTATTAATGTTCCAGAACGCAGGTTAAAAGAAATACGTGAGGAAGAGGAAAGGGTGAAAAAAGAACAAGAAGAAGAAGCTGAAAAGAAAAGAAAAGAAGAAGAGGCGATAGAAAGAAGAAGATTGAGAGCTGAAAGAGAGGTCAGTTTTATTCATTCATTATTTTGTAATTTGTTCATTCACCACTATTTCGAGTTTTATTCATTCATAATTTCGAGTTTTATTCATTCATTATTTCGAGTTTTATTCATTCATTATTTTGAGTTTTATTCATTCATTATATCAAGTTTTATTCATTCATTATTTCGAGTTTATCCATTCATTATTTCGAGTTTTATTCATTCATTATTTTTGTATCTGATTTAAAAAGAAATAAAGAAAAAACTTTATTATGGGACCAAGTTCCCTAAGAATAACATCATATTTGACATAATATAAGAGCTATATCTGTACATAAAAGCTATATCTATAGCTATATCTACTACTACTATCTATCATAGAGCTATATCTACATAAAATGTAAAAATCTGGTGCAGGCCACACACGACTTTCACTTACCACCACGGCTAAAATTAATTTAAAAACTATTAACTATACTTCAATTTAAAAATTATTTTAAATACCTTTTATAACTTTGTTTAACAGATAACATTTTTTCTAAAAATTTTCTCTTTCCAACGGTATATTATACTTCTTAATATTAATTTAGGAAAAACGGAAAAAATATCTAGAAGACCTGTTGAGGCCGGTTACTCCAAGTACTGAAGAATCAATGCAATTCGAACGTCCTGCCCTTCGAGCAAGGTATATTAATAATCATTATGTTTAATTATATGATGATAATGTAACACCACCTAATAAATCATTATTTATTAAATTATTAATCTTGATTAATTAGCTATTCACTTCTCACATTTAAAAGTACATTGTCGCTGCGGTCGCAGGTATGTGGAAAGTGACAAGACAAAACATGTTGAACATCATTTAAGTATCTGTAACAGCAATTTAAATTTTCTGTTTTATATCAGTGCCTTTCCTAATCAAATTTTAAAACAAAAATAATTATTTGAATCTCATATACGTACATACATAAGTGAAAATATATAACTTCTTACATAAACATGATTTTTATACTGAAGTTTTTATATATTATTATAATATTTTAATTTTTTAATTAATAATGATAGATAAGGGTTGTTTAAATTAATAATTTTGTGGTCTTGGCTAAGGTTATTAACTTATTTTTAATTTGAAACATATATGATAAAAAGATATGAAAATAAACTTGAAATGAAATTAAACTAATAAAAACGCTGCAAATTATTACACAATGGTTTATTATTTTCAAATAACAATATTAGGGTATAAATGTTTATATGGTTGTTAATATGCATTTAAGTAATTTGAAAAGCACTAATTCAAAGCATCATATTATAACACTACCACTGATTTCAAAACGCAATATCTAAGCTACTTGTTAACCAAATTCAATTATTCTTTTTTCATTTGGTCCAAAATTTAATTATCTATCAAATGGCACTAAAAGCAAAATTTTGGTATTTATTCATTAGGAAAAACGGATTTTTTTTTTTTATTTGTTATTCGGATTCTACACATCTTGAAACGTAAGCTCTCAAATTTTGAGCAGGGGTAATTTTTTTTTTTTTTTGGTCGATTACAAAGGTTGATTATAGAAAATAATAAACCAAAAGCATTTATACAGGACTGTGTTACTATTTCCTTTTCTTTTCTTTCGATTTTCATTCAAATAATTCAAATAAAATTTTCTGATTTCAGAAGATGTAATCTTTATCATCAATAATAACCTCGTTATCAGGGAATCACATCTCTAATGAGTTGTGGCTTGGCCATATAAGATGAATTATTTTTTTTATTTTTTTTTTTTTTGCACTTTGTTCATCTCGTTTTGATCACGAAAATCTTTTTGATTTTTCTCTATCTTCAATAATAACCGATTTTTAGTGTAATTGCATCTATTATAATCTGTTACTTGATTATACATATGAATTTTTTTATTTTTTATTTATCGCACTATTCTGATTCTAAAACTCTATACCCATTTTTCTCTATCTTCAAAAATAACTGAGTTATAATCGAATTTATGTGAAAATTTTCATTTTTTTTTTCTTTTCTTTTCTCTCTTTTATATATTTATTTGCGTTTTTTTTTTTGTTAAATAACAATAATGAATTTTTTTTTCTATCTTCGAAAATAACATAGTTACAAGTGTATATATAAGCGAGATTTCTTTCATCTTCTTTTTTCTCTTTTATATAATTATTCGCGGTTTTTGGTTAAAAAACACTTGTAATTTGTTTTCTATCTTCAAAAATAACTGTTATTGAATAAAATCCTTTTAATCGGCCTCCATTTTAAAACTAACCAGCTGATATCAATGTTTAGGTGTTAGGATCATTGTTGAATGTGAGGTTCAATTTCCACGATGACTTGAATTTATAGCTGCTTGATGGCATGATATCCATTCCCAGGAACAGGTGTGCTCTGATCCAGTATCCATGACTTGAGCCTGCATTCCCGGAAAAACCTGCTGGGTTATTCCCAATCTACTGTGCATTTCGATTTTCTTTTCTGTTTGACCGATCACTTTGCTCCTTCTTGATCTTCTTTCTTTTTTATTTATGCCTACTTAATATATCACAACAATATATTTATTTATGTAATAGGACCAGCTACAATCTAGGGAAAATTATGTATAAAAATCTATTGGCCAATAAGGATTAAATAACTGTGTTTAATTTTATGATGAATTTTTTTTCACCTACTGGAAAAACTTTGTAACTACCACAATCCTATTAAAAAAAAAACCATAAATTGATTTTGAATATTTTTTAATTAGCAAATAGTTAAATATTTTTTACTTACCAAAATTGAAGATTGGGTTTTTTGTAAAGTTCATGCTTTTCATTACTGTCTGTAATTTTCAGATATTTATCTGAGCTTTGGAAAGTGACTAGGTTTCCAATAAGGCCTCCGGGTATTCAAGACTTTCAGGAAGATGTAGAAGAAGAAATGTCAGATCTCGAAGAGCAAACTATCGAAACAGGGAAATCAGTCACGGTCAAGGAGAAACCCGTGGCGCCAGCAGTAGCAGCAAAGGGTCCAAAGGGACCTAAGGGTCCAAAGAGCCCTAAGGGTGCGAAGGGAGCTAAGGGTACAAAGAGCCCTAAGGGTGCGAAGGGAGCTAAGGGTACAAAAGAGAAGAAAAATAAGGGAGAAAAAGGCAAGAAAGGGAAAAAGAAGAAAGATGGACCGGGGTTATTACAAAAAGATGGTGGAACGCAGTTTTTAAAAAAAGGTGGTTTTGAAAGTCTTCAATACCAAGCACTTCTTGAAGGACCTCCAGCTGATGATCCTGAAATGTTAGAGGAAGAGGATGTGTATGATGAAGACTTGGAGGAAGAATATTGGAGACCTCCAACAGCTTCGGTAAGTTTGTGTTGAATATTTAATATTGAAAAGATGACGTATGGTATTCGATAATAGATCAGACGGTTAGGTTGGGTAATAAATGATTACCCAATATAGTGTGTAAACCAACATTTTCATCCTCAATGTGTTTGTTTGTTAATTTATTTTAAAGTCACTTTATGCTGATATGGCTAATCGGATAATACTATAGTGGGAGTCCTAAATTTTGCCTATCCAGATTTTTTATTATTATTATTTTTCCTTTTTCTGAAAGAAATTAATTTTTATTCTGGGTCTCCTAAGAATAAAAAACTGAACATTAAAGGCTTGGTCTGTTTGCCATCATTTCGATAGATAATTATTACATGGCCAGCTAATAACTATGAAATATATACAATTAAAATAAGTAAAAGATATAAATAAAATAGATGAAAACTTAGTGTATGGTAACATGGGTGATAAAGGACCTTTCAAAGGTTTAAGTACAGTAGAGATCTTTAACGAATACCTGACATTGCTCAGGCTTAGGACAATAATTTTACATCTCTCTGTAGGAGAGCATAACCAAGGATTTTTTACATCCTTTAAAAAACCCTGGAGCCATCTGTCAGGTTCGATCCTCATTGTGGTTCTTCATCAGTTCTAATAAGTAACAAGAAAAAATAGGTTTGTATAGAGAAATATATTTGAATCAATATTGTCATGATATGAACATAAAATAACAAACTGTGCTCAGTGAAAAGTAAAAGGTGGTGAAATAATAAAGTATATGCATAATGATTATGGTTCGACCCCGGGAGGTTGGATTTCAACCCCATCCTTGGTTATAGGGTAAAATGGAGAATTAAAAAAATGGTCCCGAGCCTGTTCAGTGTCACATGAATGAATATTATCATTAAAAAAATGAAATAAAAATAGTAATTTATGAAAAGTGGAAAAAGAAATAATTAAGTGGGGGTTACCTGTAGCAAGGTGGTTAGCATAACAACCTCTCATGCCAAAGGTCCCAGGGTTAAACCCGTAGGTAGCCCTAGGATTTTTTAATGGGAGTAAAAAATCCTTAGTTATGCCGTCCTTCGGAGGGAACGTTAAAAGGTCGGCCCCGAACCTGTGCAATGTCAGGTACTCGTTCCTAGATCCCTATCCTAATAAAGCCTGGATAGGCAAAATTTAGGACTCCCACTGTAGCATCGTCTGATTAGCCATAGCATCATAAAGGGACGTTAAATAAATAAACAAACAATTATTAAGTAATGAATTCATTCATTCATACTAAAACATATTAAAGGAATTTAAAACTTTTTTTACAGACTTTCTCTATGTATTAACTCATTATTATTATATATGTTTTTTGTTTCATTTGTTTATCAATTTAACATCATTTCATGCTACTGTGGCTAATTCAATGATGCTAAAGCAAGCTAAATGCTTGCCTAGCAACCATAGATGACCAATTGAAACTTGAGACCAAATAATTACGAGTTCGCGCCTCGGTGCTCGGGGGACTTCTATCTCGGCATTTATCCAACGCCCTCACCCGCTGGCCCATGTAGCCTTCAAAGGCGAGGTAGGGGTGAACAAAAAAACATATAACAGAGCTTTTTGTAGTTAAGTGGAAGGTTAGGATTTTCTTTTCTTTTTTCTTGATTTTAGAAATTACATTATAACAAGTTTTTAAAACATCATTTCGTTTCAGTTTTAGATTGATCTTTAAATTTTGTTCAACAGATGCTTCTTTTTGAGGAGTTCAGAAATAATCCAGAAAAACTTGAAAAATGGGATGATTATTTGGATTTAGTTGACCAGATAGTGCAAGAAGGCCTTTTGCATTCTGTCGGAGGAGGGTAAGTTCAACATTAAATTTTAGAAATAATGAGCCATGTTTCATTTTAATAAATATAATGCTCTAAACAATGGAACCTGTAAAAATAAAATAAAACAATGAAGGGTCTTTGGCTCAGTACATATTGTTTAGTTAATTTTAAAAAGTTTTGAGAACAAGTTCTTTTATAACTTTATTAATTTAACAACTAATGAACAACATCAACTAATAAACAAGTTACACATAACCATTTCAAACTAGGAACTATTTAACATATGTTTTTAAATAAATATATTATATTAACCAAACATCTCCCAATTTACAGCCGGCGATACACGGTTTGTTTTAAATATACCGTTGTAAAACTAGAGATTTTTGAAAAATTATCTGATGTATGCAGCTGTAAAACATAATGCAGAGAAATGAAAAGGTCATCAACTTTAATGATTATTGTACATAATACTTTATATTATTTAATCTAGAACATATGCTTCCAACGAAACTGAACATAACTTCCTTCAACTCTATATTTATTTCTTCTTCTTCTTCCAGTGGCGCGACAGGCCGTATAGGCCCTGGGCCTCGCGGTGTAAACTCCTACGAGTTTACACTCACGTTTTACGATGCAATTTTTAGTGTAGGGTCATCACTCCCTACGACTAATTTTGTGAGTGGCCACCCTTTGGCTGACGGATCTCACATACCCGAGGGAGAGGTTGTGAGTGAATCCACATTTTTTTACATCCTTATAAAAGCCCCGCCGGGACTGGGATCTATATTTATTTAATAATTCTTAAATTGATTTTACTAGCTGTAGTAAGTGAAAGTCGTGTGTTGCCTTCACCAAATTTTTTTCTTTCAGATTAATAGTTTCAGTGTTATTTTAAGGATAAACTTAATGGGTTAAAATTCTCAAACCACCATGAAATCGGAATGTTAAAGATGAACATTTAGAATGAGATTTTGTTTTTAAGACAAATTAATCAATAAATTTCAAACAAGTCTTGGGCTCAGTACATATTGTTTAGTCAATTTAAAAAAGTTTTGAGAACAAGTTCTTTTATAACTTTATTAATTTAACAACTAATGAACAATATCAACTAATAAACAAGTAACACATAACAATTTTCAAACTATAAACTAATTAAAATATGTTTTTAAATAAATATATTATAATAACCAAACATCTCCCAATTTACAGCCGGCGATACACAGTGAGAGTTAGGGTATGTGTAGGTGAAAGTGAATATCGCCTACTTTCAACATATTATAATAAATGTTCAATTACAAAATTTTCTATATCACTTCGTCATTTATTTTTTTTTACCTTTTATTATAAATAATGTTCAATTTTTATAAATCGAGTTTCTACATTAAAAAACATGTTTTCATTATGTGTACATTAGACTTGTTTGTTTTGATATAACTTTATCATTCAGTTTTAGGATCTTTTTAAAATAATAATATTTAATGATATTGTAGAATTTTTCTATTAGTAATATTTGATGTCATTATGAAAATTTATACCAACACATCCTAACATATTAATAGCGACATATGCAGATGACACAGCTCTTCTCACTAGACATACTAACATACTTCAGGCTTCACAGACCCTTCAGCATTATTTACAACATTTAGAAGACTGGTTTAAATGATGGAAAATAAAACTCAACATTGACAAATCGCAACACATCACCTTCACCCTACGACACGACACTTGCCCTCCAGTCTACATAAACAACTTACCGATAACACAAACCAACGCAGTTCATTACTTAGGACTCACTTTCGACAGAAGGATGACATGGGGGCCTCACATTAAGCAGAAGCGGCTGATCTCAACAATCAACTAAGACTTCTATATTCTCTACTGCAAAAACACTCTTCTTTAAAAATCCGACAAAAACTAAATACTTATACCTACTTACTAAAACCCATATGGACATAAGCCTCTCAAATTTATGGAATAGCGAAACCGACTCAGATTGCAAAAATCCAGACTTTTCAATCAAAAACTTTAAGATTTATTACTCGATCACCCTGGTATGTCAGTAACAAAACTTTACATACAGACTTACACATACCAATGGTACAAGATCACATTCGGACTTCCTACATAAAATTTTTTGACAAACTTCATGGACATACTAACAAACTCATACAAAACATGGCCACTACAGACATGCCAGGGAATATTCAAAGAAGGCTGAAAAGAAGCTGGCTAAGAGATCTCCTTAAGTAAACTCTTTTAAAATTCAAGTTAGGAGTAGATGCCAATGGGTATCGACCTCCCTCATGCTTGACATGCCCTTTATATCAATTGTTATCAAATCCGCTTATTGTCCCGGGCTGATTGACAGGTGTGGATGTAAAAATAAATGATCAAAAAAAATTATGAAAATTTTTAAAAAATAAGCCTTTCCCCTCTCCTACTACTTGCGTGAACACATACAATACTTGCTTTCACCTCACCTACACATACCCTAATTCTCACTGTGTATCGCCGCCTTAAGTATTAAACAAAGTTTCCTAACAATACAATTGAATTACCTACATTATCATGATAAAAAAAATTAAATGTTTAGCTAACTAATTATATAACACTAAAAGTAACTACAATTTTGAAACTATGAAGAAAATATGATGTTTTTAAATAAATATATTATATTAACCAAACACATATCGAGATTTGTACTATTTCTAGGCCAACAGCCGTCTAATGAGGTGATTAGGCCGAGGTCATTCTCAGCCGTCAGGTTCTTTCAACAATTTGGGTACCCACTTTATAGAGGCTGGGTGTGTCCCAGGAGGGTCTCCATACCCCAGAGTCCCCCTCCCCTGGGCCTGGAGAACAATACACTTGTGCTTTATCGACCAGACCAAGCTACTTTCTAGATTGTTTAATACTTCTCTATTTCTTTGAATTACATTTCAGGGCTGCGTACCTCTCAGACGAGATGGATGAAAGGAAGAAAAGGCCACCATTATTTCTGTTAAAGATGATTATCGATAATGATATTATACAATTTGTCCCGTCGATGATCGACGATGAAAGTGACCCTGAATGCTTAGTTGGCATTATATGGTTAATTCTAGAAGATATTAATTGTCAAGCGCTCCTCATTCCAAGAATATCCTATGCGGCGAGGGAGAGAACTTATCTTGTAATTATTATGATATTTATTTATAATAAAATTTAAAAAGTCATGAAATAATAACTTTTGTTTAATTCATGTTTCATTTACTCAGGATGACATCATCTTAAATGAGGATATAATTGAGTTAGAGAAGGATATCAAGGAGAAAGCTGCGCAATCAGTTGTTAAGGTAATTTTTTTTTTTTTTTTTTTTTTTTTTTAATGCGTTCATTTCAAATGGAATGAACATTCACATCATCAAAACTGACCATGATTTTGGTTTATTTTCAATAATGAACCTTTATAATCGACAAAAAAAAAAAAATAAATAAATACCCCATCTCAAAATTTGAGGGCTTACGGTTCATCATATCTGTTTGTTCGCTGTCCGCAGTCTGTTTTTTTCTCCTGGAATAATTTTTTTTTTAATTTAACACAAAAATACCAGGGCATCCAACGATGATCCTAACACCTAGATTAGGTGTAAAAAGTGATTTGATTCAATAACTCAGTTATTTTTAAAGGTAGAGAAAAAATGTAAGTGTATAAGGTATGAAAAAATGTACAAGAAAGTGCGTATAATTATTTTTAATAAATAATAAAATAAAATAATTCTTATATGGTCAAGCCACAACTTATAACAGATGTGATTCCCTGATATCTTTATTCAGGGACATTGAGAAACAATGATCTTTGAAATAGGAAATTATATTTGAATTATTTGAATGTAATCTAAAGGAAAGGATAATAATTAGTAAAGAAGCCTGGTATAAATGCTTTTGGTTTATTATTTTTAATAATGAACCTTTGTATAATGGATCAAAAAAAAAAAAAAATACCCCTTTCAAAATTTGTGGGCTTACGTTTCAAGATACGTAGAACCAAAAAAACAAATCCGTTTGTCCAAATTAATGTCTCTATTCTTCTTCTTCGTTCTTCTCTATATGGCTATGTCAGGAAGTGAAAGTATGAATTTAGCAGTCCTCCTTAGATCCCCCAGACTTCCGAAGAGATTGGACCCAAGGTCTGTTTGTTGGGGCGATACCTGCCTCCGTATGTCCTCCACCAATTGGCAGCTTTGCAGAATGTGCTCTGTGGTTTCTTCATTTTGACCACATCTGCATAGGGGGCTGGACCCTATCTTAAATTTTTTAAAGAGGTGCGACTTCATGTGGTTATGTCCCGTTCTGAGGCGAAATATTATAACCTGTTCACTTCTTGTTAATTTATAATATTTGTCATGGGGACGGTGATTCGGGTGATTTGCTTCCCACCTCTGGCTTATGGCCCTTTTATTAATTGTTGTGTACTCCTCCAACCTAAGGATGCTGCTATTTTGGGGGAGTGATGTTCCTTCTTTAGCCAGTTGTTCTGCAATTTCATTCTCTGCAAGTCCGCAGTGTCCTGGAATCCACTGTAGGACCACCTCTTGGTACTGCTATATTAGGTCTTCTAGCTCCTCAGCTAATGTGCCTAGCACATATTTCCATTTATTTTTGAGGCATTCCAGGATGGTTGCTGCATCTAAATGTCTACCAAATTTGTTTGTTAGTGCTATTGGATAGAGAATTAAATTTTCTACAATACGAAAAATGAATCATTTAGAATTAGCAGAGATATAGCGTTTTGAAATTAGCAATGGTGATATGCCATTTTCCTTTGAATTAATTATTGCTATTCATATTAGTTAAATGTCTATAATTAGCTTTATAAACAGTTATACCCTAATATAGTTATTTGGAAAAAAATAAATCATTGTGTAATTTTTTTCTAACAGGCTGGACAATTTGCTGATTTTTATCGTAAATATTCATACCTTTGGTTGGACGATAGAAAAGAACAGCTAAAACAGTTTCTAAAATATGGGAGAGTTCTCGAACTAGAAGAGTTAGAACTTCAAGGAAAAGTTGACGATGAAGATCAACCATACCTAGAAGAAAAAGCCCCGACCCTGGCTGAGTTTAAGGCTAAGGTACTCTCTGTATTCTTTCACAATGGAATATAAATTAAAATTACTTTCAGCTGTTTCTAGGAAATTCCTGTGCAAGGAGGCGATTAGGCTTAGCTGCCAGCTGTCTGTACTTTATAGAGACCGGGTGAGCCCCAGGAGGGTCTTCCTACCCCATGGTCTCCCCGCAGATGAAATAACTGAATAAATAATTATTCTGCCACAAATGGACAATCGAAACCCTTGATCTGAAAACAGCTTTATCCACTGAACTGCACTACTCTCTTTATTTTTAGAATTATTAATAATGTTTCTTTAACAGTTATGTTACTTGATGCTATGCATAGTACATTTCATCAAATAATTAGATTTTTCAAAACAGTTTTAACATAGGAAAAGGCGGGCTAATAATAATAACTTTATTCTGGGACTGTTTCCTTTATGAATAACAATTTTGTACAGTAAATATACAGTTTAATATAGATGTCTGGCTGAGATGGGGGCAGGGTAACGCCGAGTGGGTGGCTTTGACGTATTGACGGTATTGGGGGACTTTTATCTTGGCATTTATACCTCGAACTCATTCCCTGGTCCGAGAAACCCCTGTATAGCCTTCAAAGGTGAGGTAGGGGTGAACAAAAAACAAACAAAAAAAAAAAAAAAAAAAAAATAGATGTGTGGTCCGAGAGATCAATAAAATTAATTTTTATTCACAAGTAGGTTTAAAAAAAATAAAAAACCTATTTATTTAAATATATACAAAATATCATTTAGTCTTTTCCTTTTCACACTTCTTTCCTGCACACCTCTCTTCTCCTGCAAGTAATTTGATCGTCGTAGTCCAGAGTTGGCCTATATCAAAATTAAAAAAAAAAAAGAAATTTACAAAATATATGAAGTATTAACAAGCCGAAAAGGAAAGTGAGAAAAATAAAAAAATACTAGAGCTGAACAATTTTCAAATTAATAGAATAAATAACTTAGCTTGTGTCTTTTTTCGTTTATTCATTCAACATCACTTTATCCTGCTTTGGCTATTTGGATGATGCTACAGTAGGAGTCCTACATTTTTCCTACCCAGGTTAAATATAATAGGGATCATTAACAAGTACTTGGTATCTCACAGGCTCCAGACCTCCATTTTATGTCCTCTCCTAAGGATGGTATAACCAAGAATTGTTTACTCCCTTTAAGAAATCCTAGAACTACCTGCCAGATGAAAACCCATGACCTTAGGTATAGAAGGCTGTTAAAATAGCTTTTACCATTTCTCAAGTAAGTAATAGGTTAGGAAATTACAATGCGTGTGAAAAGTGTTTGAAAGCTCTGCGGGAAGAAAAACATTTTAAGCTTAAAATGTTTGGTCTGAAAAGGGCTGATTGGGAAATGTAGAAGGTTACACAATGCCGAATTACAGAGCCTCAGCATAATTTAGGTGATAGCATAATAGCTCAAATAGGCTTGGAAAGTTGTCAGGCTTAGTGATCAACGAATTCCTTAAATTTTAATAAGCGCTGAACCGACTGGTAGGTATTTGAGAGAATAAAGAAATAAGAAGAAAACAAAACTTTAATTGGGAACTATGCCCCCTAGGAATAACTTGAAATTTGACATAATATAATAGTAGCTATATTTTGCCATGATACAAAATTAATGAGGAAAGAACTGACGAACAATTTAACATAAATAAAATAAAAAAATAAATAGAACTATAATAAGAAATAAATTAATTTGGTGACAATATAATTAAATAAAGTTGACTGCTTATGATTAAAGTAAAAGAGAATTCACAAAAAAAAAGAAAAGTTGTTAAGGTACACTGGGGATTATCTGATCTTAAGAGCTTGGGTTTAGACGATTGTCATTGGATGAAATTTTATCAGCAGAGATTTAGTGTTATCAACATAAAATCATTGGTTTCACTAAGCTTATTAATATTGTTATTTCATTTTAGGCTGAAAAGATTGGTTGTGCTTGAGTTATTATAAATTTAAAATATTCTTTCCAGATTGACATTTATGAAGAATTAGAGAAAGAATTAGAGGCAATACCAGACTATGACTTCATAGAGTCATGGCTTAAATGCGACCTCACCAGTTTCAAAGATCGCGTGTTATCTGAAAATAGACATTGGGACTCTTTATTTAAAGACCACTTATACAATTTAGTTGTTGACAGGTAAGAAAAGTTCTTGTTAATAATTTTTTTTTCAATATAAAATCAATATAATTATTTTATCAACTTTAACTTTATTCAAAATTTTTTAAAATTTGTGATTTGTGCACACCAGATTTTTATATAGTTAATGTTTATATTCATGCAGGTTGGTGGAATTGGATGAGTTCATAAATAGAGCGAGCGAAGGGATGAGTATACCACTTGTAAAAGGTGATTACGAAGGTCTCGTAACTGTCATGGGCTACCTCTTCAATATCAGAGATAGGACTGCGGAAACAGATGAAATGTTTGAAGAAATATCAAATATAATGAACCTTCTTAAGCAGTATGGTATGGACTTCTCTGAAAACACTTATTCCCTGCTTAAGGTAAGTAGGAATATTATTAATTTATTTTATTTTAGATAATAATTTAAACTAGATCTTACCCTCACACAAGACTAAAAAGACAGGAAACTGCACGACGTTTTCGACTTCTTCAACACTTACTAGACAAACGTTCTAATCTTCCACTTAACTACAAAAGACTCATCTACATGACTATCATAAGGCCGATATGGACTTACGGAGTGGAGCTTTGGGGCTCTACTAAACCATCGAATTCTTCCCGTATCCAATCCCTACAATCCAAAATCCTTCGTAAAATCTTAAATGCTCCTTATTTTGTCACGAACAAACTTATCCATAAAGACCTCAACGTTCCGTATGTTGCTGATTTGGCCCGATCTAGATACCATTCCTTTCATGACAAACTCCATTCCCACCCTAATCCTCTTGTTTCAATACTTTCTTCCTCCTCAATTCCTGACAATCCTCCGAGGCGTCTGAAAAGAAGATGGCCTCGAGACCTTCTAGTGTAGAAAAGTTACAGGAGTGCTGCCATTGGGTAGTTCTTCTTCAAGTTTGTATCACGCCATTTAACATTTGTCACATTTACTTGTTGTACCTTGAAGTACAGTTGTAAATTTCAATAAATGATGTTAAAAAAAAAAAAAAAAAAAACTAGATCTTAATCAAGCTTTATAAACCATTTTTTTTTAGATCTCTAATATGACTTTATTTTGGTCAGTTAAGAGATAGATGAAGATAATTACGAGGAAAAATGTAGGCTCATGTGTTATTTTTAGTTCTACAATCCTTTATACTATTTCATTTTTCCCATTTTGTATTTTACAGTATGTTAATTTGAACTTAATATTATTAAATCCACGTGAGCGAAATGTATGTATGACAAACTAATCTGAAACTACACGATACTACTTAGTTATAAACTCATATTTTTTTTAATTGATTATAAGATTTAGTCTATATTTTTTTTTTGTTTATTTAACATCACTATATGCTACTGTAGTATTGTCCGATTAGCCACAGTGGGAGTACTAAATTTTGCATATCCAGTTATAATCAGGATAGGGATCTTTAACGAGTACCTGACATCGCACAGGCTCGGAACCACCTTTTTATGTCCCCTCCAAAGGGCAGAATAACTAAGGATTTTTACTCCTATTAAAAAATCCTAGGACCACCTGCGGGTTTGAACCCGTGACCTCTGGCATAGAAGGCTTTTATGCTAGCCTCCATGCTATAGGTGTTCCCTAATCTATATCTGTTTCTTCATTATTTATTCTCTCCATATTGAGATTTTCCTTACTAACCCTTTAGCGTCCAACTACTGCAGAGGTAGAGCGGGCTTGCTGGACCTGCTAGTAGTGAAGGCAACTGTGCCCGCTGGACTACTTTTTGATTCCGCTATTATGTTTTTTGCATTAATACCTTACAGTTTCCCAACATCCTTTTTGATCCAGACATTGGACCCGCACAGGAGGATTTAAAAACTATATTTAATTAAAAACAATTAATTTAATAAATGTATACAAAATTCTTCAAATATGCAGTATAAAGTTTAACCAGTAGTATCCTAGATAAATGATTCGGATAGGAAATTGATTTCTGGGATGCTCAGAGGCTCTAAACAAACTATGCAATTGCACAAAAATGTGCTCTCATTATTATAGCCAAAAGTGGATCCGTAGGATATCTGTTGTCAAGGAAACCTACTTCAGATTGTCAATCTGACCACTAGATGGCTCTAGAAACAGAGCTACTAAAGAAGCTAAAGTACTTGAAATGCTAGAGAAGCAAAGCTACTATAGTAGTCCATCGTCCGTGGGGCCCACCTTTCACTGGACTACTATAGTAGTGTAGTCCACGGTCCACAGGGCATGGTGTGCTACTATAGTAGTCCACGGATGCTAAAGGGTTAAATATTGATGAAATTGACTATAGGCCATTTTCGAATATCCGGTATTAAAAAAAGACAATGTTCATATGATCAATATTTCTAATAATTTAAAGTCATGAAATTTTACCAAAAAAATGAATAAATTAACTTATTTTCCTTTATATAATTTTATTTAATCCTCTCCTCTTCTACCGCCAACAGTGTGAGGATCCTTTTTGTGGAACCTGATCTATGAATCCCTCTCCTGTACCAATCATCTTCTACCTCTCCTGCCAAAGGTCTCAGACCTTCCACTCTTGTCTCATATATAGCCTTTGCCACTCTGTTTTTTGTACTGGAAACATAGTGGAACCGTCTCAATTGATATTCTATAGTATCCATATTTTACTGTATTTTCACATTTCATACGCAGTATCTTCTTGTCTTCCCTTTCTTAAATATCTCCATAGCTTGTAGATCGCTCTTTTGATTTTTGGTTAGAGTTAAAGATTCACTTGAATAGGTGAGAATCGGTTAGAAAGTGTATTTATAAACTACATTTTTTGTTTGTTTTTTTCAAACAAACTTGAGAAAATTTAAATAAACAGTTGTTTAGTGCATTATGCACTTTTACTGCACTAATACACTCAGTTTATTTAAATTTTTCTAAAATGTTTCAACCACTTTCCTCACTACTTGTAACTGCAATCTTTATGTTCTGAAATATGCAAAATTACTAGTGTTATTGATGTTTTATATTAACTTGTTTTGAATTGTGAGCATATATCATATAGACTGGAAGCATTTTGTAAGATCTGTTGTCAGGACTAAAAATCATAAACTTATCATTACCAAATTATTATTATCAGTGTTAAAGGAATTTTTCTATAATGCTTTTAGCTGCAAATCTAAAAGAGAATGGCTACAATGCAAACACGATATGGCTGAAAAATGTTTTTTCATGGTATTAAACTTAGAAAGAGATAGAGAATAACTAGTAAGCAAACAGAAAATCTTGAGTGGCAATGTTAATTCAAACTTAACTTGCTATTTATTATTATTATTTTATCGTGCTGTCTTATTTAAGTTCCATATTTGATGATTATTCAGAAAAGGAAGAGAATAAAAAACGAAAATATTCTTCAGAAAGTGAACATTAAAAGTCTAAGGGTTGAGGCACATTGATTAAAATGGAGGTGGGCTGGGCACTTGGCCAGGCTGAAAGACGAAAGATGGACCAGAGCTTGCACGGAGTGGATCCCGAGAGAGGACAGCAGGCAGAGGGGGCGACCACATCGCAGGTGGAGGGACGAATTGACGCAGACTGTTGGTGAAAACTGGTGGCTGGTTGCGAGGAACAAATCCTGGTGGACAAACGTTTTAAAAAAAATATTTAATTTGTGTTTGATTTTGGTGTATTTTTCAAGGAATCTGTTTTGTTTTGTTTTTTGGAGTTTTGTATTTTATAATTATTTGTATTTGTATTTCTTTGGATTATTTGCTTTTTTTCAATATTTTATTATTTCTAACTATAGCCAACTTCTATAAATTCCTCCCTATGGGAGAGGCTTTTGTCAATACGATGCGAATAAAGCTATTATTATTATTATTATTTTATTTGATGATGTTATGTTTATATAAATTTGTTTATTTTCAAATTACAGGAATTGCCAGGTCGCTGGGCAGATTTGAAAATACAAGCAACATTAGTCAAAACTCAAGCAGGGCCTCTCATGCAAGAGGAATCCAACACTATTAGAAAGAGGCTTTCATTCTTTGATATCAGACAAAATCTATTTTTGGAGAAATTCAAAAATAAGGACTTTTTCAAGTAATTTTTTTAATTTTTTTATTTCTTTCAATCAAATGGAGAAATAAAATTATAGGTATAAAATTAATAAAACTTGTTCACTATAGCCTTTAGAATAGTGATCCTACAGTTGGCCCAGTGTGGAAAGTATGATGGGTACAGTTAGGAAAGATAATTAGAAATTAATTAACATGATGTGGAAGAGAGGCTGTAATGACCGATTCAGACTTATTAAACCTTAGCAATCTCAAAGTCACACAGCGCTGGGTTTGAACCTATTTCTTGGATGTCCCAAGGAATAAATCCAATAAACCCAACGTGACACCAACTTTTTTATCCCCGAACTGAAAAACTCTGAGCTTTGAAGTGAAACAAAATCTGAAAACGCACTTGTCACTTGATCATCATTTTCAAAAAGTTTTCCTTTGACGAAGTTGTCTAAATTCCTGAACAGGTGGTAATCTGTTGGAGACAAGTCGGGAGAATATGGTGGGTGAATATGTTTTGAAACATGCCGCTCAGTGAGATCATGAGGTACCCATGTATCGTTCTTTTTTACTTTCCCAATACACTTTAAATGTCTGAAAACGGTAGATGCACTTGCATTTAGTTGTGCTGAGAGTTCTATAATTGTTTGGTAGGGGTTTCCTTCTACTGTATGTTTGAGGACATCGTTGTCTATTACGGACGGAGGTCTTCCTCGGGGCAAGTTTTCCAAGTCCGTATCCCCAGTTGAAAACTCAGCAAACCAACAGCGAATGGTCCGTTCATTAACACTCCCTTCCCCAAACGCCTTGCAAATATTTCTAGCTGCCTCACCTGCTGAATGGCTGAGTTTAAACTCGTACAAAAATATTACTCGAAAATGGTGTGTTTCCATGTTCATGTTTGGAGGTATACTATAAAGTGGGTAATTGATTGGGAAGCTAATGTCTATAATACAAAGGTAGAGGATTAGTAACTGTTTACTTTAAATATGTAAACATTCAGAAGAAAACAACAGAGATCTGCAAAATCCTTTATGTATATCAGAAACTATAAAAACGGACATTTCATGTGAAACAACCCAATATAAATAACCAAAATTTTCAATTTTTTTTCTGAATCCACTTTAATTTCTATAATAAAATCAAAATAAATTCAACCCTCACTCTCAAAGTTAAAATTTTTTTTATTTTTGCTCTTAGTTTAGAAACATTGTCTGGTAAAAGTTTTATTTATATTATATTCATGTATTTTTTTTTGCTCAATAACTAGGTGGGATTGTACTGAACCATACGAAGAAATCAATAAATGTGATCTAGAAATATGTGAGCTTGAAAAGATGCAGAAGAATTTGTGTGATCAAGCTGCTCTGTTCGAGGTGCCCGTTACTGAAAACACAATAGTTGCAAATCTCAGGAAGCAATTGTACCTAGTCAAAGTTAGTAAAAGTTTTAATGTTTTAAGTATAAATATAAATAGTGTATAAATAAAATATAAATAGTAATGTTTTAAGTTTGATCCTGAAAAGAATATTTTAAAAGTAGAAAAGTATCATGTCAAACCATTGCTTCAGCGGTCAAAAAGATTATTAAAATTTTATCATTTAAGTTATTGATATAATATTATATTTGAGTACTTACGAATTTATATAAAAAAAAAGCCCACCAACAGACACCATACCCATTGATATTTGGTCATATAATTATACAATAATCCAAAAACATAATTTATTAACTCATAACATATGAAAAAATATTAAATAAAGTATATCATATAAAAGGGAGCGGCGTGGTCTAGTGATAGAGCACTAGTCTACTGCTCCCCGGGTCCTGGGTCCTGGGTTCGAATCCCGGCTATGTAAGAATATTATTTATTCTGTTAATTCAGCCGGAGAGCGACCCTAGGGTGTGGAGAGCCTCCTGAGACAGACCCAGCCTCTTTAAAGTGGGTACCCAAATTGGAGAAAAAACCTGGTGGCTGAGCGTAATCAAGGCCTAATCACCTCATTGCACACTCCATTGGCCTAGAAACATTACGAATCTCTCAATGTACTGAGCCCTAGACCCTGCATGGGTTTTAGAGGTACAGGTTTTTTTATCATGTAAAAATAACAAATGTATCCAATACATATACCTTATTATTTTGTCCATTATCGTAATATAATTATTTTCTCATAAAGTATGCTAATGCATGTTTCGTTTTATGAATTTCTATTCTATTCAAGGAGAAGAGGTTAGATTCACAAAATGTCGGCATTAATATTTTTTGTTACTATTGACAATAAAGTTATGTTAAGGAAGATAAAATTAATTCACACATATATTAAATATAATAAACAAACTATTAATGCTTGATATATTTGTTTTTAATTTTATGTACATAGAGTGATTCTTCTTTAACATTACCTTTTCAGTAGCTTTCAGCCATGTCTGGTCTTCTTTGGTTGCTGACTTATTATATATTATGTATGAATCATAAAATATTTTTTGCCATTTCTTCATCTGTTTAATATTCAGGTTTTGTGATTTTAAGTAGGTTGTGTTATCTTCACATCTAATTAGTATTTTTCCTCCTTTTTTTTCAGGTAAATTGGGATTATATAGTTATGGTACTTTCCATGATAAACACTTGGGAAAATACTAAATGGAAGACGATAGATTCTGAAAGTATGGACCTGGAGTTGAAAAAATTCGCCAAAGAAATAAGGAGTATGTTTTTATTTTTTAAATCTTAAACTTTAGATAGGATTAAAATATTTGTTGATTCTGAGCAAAATATCTATAGAAAACACTTTCTAATTCACTATTTACTAACAGTTTTAATTTAATTTTCAAGTAGAGATTCAGATTTAACTATAGTTTTATTTCAAACATGGAAATAAACATCTGCAGCAAGGAATAGCAATCAAAGTTGAAGGGAATGCTGATGTTAGATAATCTACCTCCTGGATCGTCTACAAAATCGATCAAAGATAAAAATCTAGAAGTAGGCATTTTTTCCACATGCCCTAGCCTGCCCAGCCTTCTTTTATTAACCCTTTAGCAGTAGTCCGGTGAAAGGTGGGTCCCATGGACTACTGTAGTAGCTTTGCTCCTTTAGCGTTTCAAGTCCGTTTAGTAGCTCTGTTTATAGAGCCATCTAGTGGTCTGGTTGACAATGTGAAATAGGTTACCTTGACAACAAATATCATATGGATCTACTTTTGGCTATAATATTGAGAGCCGATTTCTATGCAATTGCGTATTTTGTTTAGAGTCTCTGAGCACCCCGGAAATCAATTTTCTATCCTATGTATCTAGGATACTACTGGTTATATTGTAAATTGCATATTTGAAGAATTAAAGAATTTTTACAAAATGTATCGATTGTCTGATTGTAACAATAAGTTTTGAGAGAAAGAATAAAATAAAAAAAACTAAAGAAGAAGAACTAATTAAAATTTAAAGAATAGCGGAGTCAAAAAGTAGTCGGTCCAGCAGGCACAGTTGCCTCACTACCAGGTGGTCCAGCAAGCCTGCACTACCTCTGCAATAGTCAGACGCTGAAGGGTTGACTTCAACTATGTCTGATTTGGAAAATAGTTCTTTTAACTCGGAGCTTGTTCCCATTCTGTATTCATTCTCATCTCACACCGACCCAAATATCTTCCTCAATACCTTTTTTTCCCATACTCTAAGTCTGTTCTCACTAGCCGAAGTCATCACCCAAGGTTTCATGCTGGACAATACTGTGGGCTTAATCAAAGTTTTGTAGATCAGTAGCTTCTGGTGAGGTTTTTAAATTTCAGACCTTTAAACATGGCATACAGACACTTATTACCAGCAGCTGTTCGTGCCTTTATGTCCTCTGTGTCTCGTTATTTCTTGTGACGATTCCTCCGAGGTACTTAAAGGACCTGAGAAGTAGTGCTCACCTATCTGGACCTTTTCTTCCTTAAAAAAACATCTCTTGTTGTTTTCTGGTGTTTGGTTTTGTTCACATTAATAACCTAACTTACATATGTTTGGTGCAAATCAAATGAAAGTTAGTTAAATGTACTATCAATAGTTTATTATACTTATCTGGAAGAGTCGTTACCACAATATTGCTATTAATAACACAAACAAATGATTAATAAACTATCTTTGGCCTTATTTAGACTGATATAACAAAAACTATTCTTCCTAGTTAGATGATTATAATAAACTACTTCATAGAGGATTAAAAAGCTTTAATTTGAGTGGTATATGACAACTGCCGATCTAATAATTACCATGAAAATTGTTGATTACCAGTTTCGTCTATACAAAATATATTTTTGGTTTTACTTTATCTTTGTAATGATTAGACCTACAGATGTCTAATACCACTCAAATTAAAGCTAATTAAATGCACTATAATGTACCTTATTAAACTTATCTTTGTGTTTAAAGTAGTTACCGTAATCTTATGAATAATGAATTATGAGTTAAACGAGAAAAACAGGCAAAAAAGTACCTGTACCTATGGGATCAGTTGTCAACTACTTAGAGACGATATTTCACCTGGAAAAGCTCCTGTATAATTAATAGTTATATTACACTTATCTTCATAGGGATTAAAGTTTCTATGGTATTGGCCAAAATACAGCTTAAAGTTGGGGATATCTCATTTCTTGTTAATACTAATTAAGTATTGTCCTATAGCCTTGGACAGGGACATGAGGAACTGGGATATATACCTCGAGTTGGAAGCCGCGATTAAGAACTTGCTGACAGCTTTGAGAGCCATCACGGAACTTCAGAACCCTGCCATCAAAGAGCGGCATTGGCATGAGCTCATGGTCGCTACAGAGGTATCATTTTATTATTTAATTCTATTCTCATATTATATACTATATGCTATAATTAAATTTTAAGTTGACTGTAATTCAAATATTAGCTATATATTTCCCTACAATATCACTCTCCCATAAAAAGTCTTAAATGTGCACTATATGATGATATAGACAGGCCAGTGAATGCTCAATTCATACTCTTATATCAGGAGTGGAGAAAAGGTGTGATTATTTTGAAAAAGGCTTATGATAGCATCAAATGTAACTTATATTGTTGGTGAATGAGTTTACAATTTATATTTCAAAATTATTAAATTAATCCACCTTTACTCAACAATAGATCTCTCTATTTTTTTCCAACATTTCATTCTCTAGACCATTTTTAAGGGAATACTACATTCATCCACATAAGGAGCAGTGTGGTTTTAACTAATGACATATTTGTACTTGAAAATATCCACAAGGAAACATTGCTAGATTTAAGTCATAAATTGGCTTAAGTATGATAACTTTAACAACTTTAAAAAAATGTGTGACATATAAGAAACCATAGGACACCTGGACTATAGCAGTGAACTTTAATTTGTGAAATAAGAAAAAAATAAAGATAACTATATGGTTACTAAACTCCCGAGACCTGAAAAACCTTCGAAGGAAAAACCAGCACAGCTATCTTCCCAGTAAATCATACCCATCAACCTGTTAGATCCACAAACAACTCTAACAGGAATTCTCGACTGTGAGCCCATTAATTAGTTTAAAACTAGAATAACACCTAAAGTGTAATCGGAGTACAGTGTAATTTGTGTGCCCATTTTTTATTTTACAATCAGAAATGTGTGAACAACAATTTCGTACAATTAATAATACCTTTGTCATATACTTGTGAAAAGTGAGAAATAAAAAAATCATGTAGTATGCTAATGACCAAATAAGAGTAGATGCATTTATATAAATAAATTAGCTATCTTCCAAAAAAAAAAAAAAAAAAAAAGTATAAATTTAAAAGCTTATTATATATTTATTATAAATACGTTGAAGGTGGAGTACAATCGCTATTGTGAATTATCTCACACTTTCAGCTCTTACTTGCCTGTCTTAATCATCGTGTAATATAACATTTACGTATAAAAGATTACAATCAATAGTCACCCAAATCCTGTTCATCTAATCAAGTGAATAGTGGGCTTGTTCGGGGCCTAGAACAGGGAAGAAAATTGATACACCAATATTGGTCAGAAACCTTTGTCTTTTTATTACACCTTCTGAAGCTCAAACTTGAGGAGATATTCAGAAAATTAGTTACTATACATTTGAACTAAAGAAACCCACTAATACATCTGACCAAGACAAAATTCAAAATTAAACAAAAAGTTATATATAAGAAAATTGCTGCTAGTTTAAAATAATGGTCATACTTTAATATTCAACCATTGTATGATTCAAATATTGGGAGGAACTGATTATGATGAAAGTTTTCCTATTATTAATGTTATTATTGCAGGTTACTCTACACAAGTATTATCAACAAGCCATGCAACATCATAAGGTTTGAATAGTTGCTTAGGTGTAGATATGCATGGCTTTTTAGGTCTAGAAGATGAGAATAGAATTAGAATTTTAGATATTTAGTATGTTAATAGTTACAAAAAGATATTAAACATAAAATTTTAGGTGGTGAAAAAAAAGTTTTATATAACCATTATCAGATCTATTTGTACCTATGGCATTAATCTATAGGGGTCCACTAGACCATCAAATTCCTCCAGTATCCAATCCTTGCAATCCAAAATCCTCAATACTCCTTACTTTGTTACTAATAAATCCTTTCTTATAAGTTTATCAACTGATACATGATAATCCCATTAATTCCAGAAATAACCCAAATTAGATTCTCCTCCTTTCATTCCAAAGTTACCACCCATATAAATCCGCTTGTTCATAACCTCTCTTCTTCACATATTCCTGATAATCCTCCAAGGCACCTGAAAAGACAATGGCTTCGAGACCTGCTTATCAAATAAACATTGGATTGCTACCGCTGGGTAGATTCTTCAAAAGACTTTTTCTAGCCAATCATTTTGGTATAGCACATTTACTTATTGTATTTTTGTACAGTTGTAAATTTCAAGAAAAGATGAAAAAAATAAATTATTTTAGGAGTTACTTCTTGATTTATTGTTATTATTTATTATTTGTTGAAAATAAATAATAATAATAATATTTGTTTTTGTTATTTTACTCTAAGGCATTAAGTCTTATTTTTCCTGTTAATCATTCTCAAAGGGTTTGTACCAGAATAAATAAAAAAATTATTAATATTTTCTGTTTTAAAATATTGTATTAGGGTATAGGCATCAATTGAGACGTTGATTTCCAAAAGGTACTAAAGGACATATTCTACGAAATTGATTATTTTACATATTTGTATTCTCATCATTTAGTTTTATCTAAATCTTCTATTTGATGTTATCTTATGAATTCTCAAGTCCTTAAAAAACGCGATTTAGAAATGCGGTTATTTTCTTAAAGTACTAATTGCTCATTTATTTTTGTTCCAAATCATTCTAAAAAAATTCATTTCATAACTTTAATATGATGTTATTATTATAGTAAAAAAATAATTCTAAATTTTAAGGCAAAAAGACCCAAATTATCTAGTTTAATAATATAGTAATGAGAGATTTTCGCGCTTCCTGTAAAATTTTCTAGAATGGATATAGTACCTTTTGGAAATCAACGTCTCAATTACTGACACATGCTCATTCTACCTTGAGAAATAACAAATGAAATATTCTCATTCTAACCTGAAAGGACTCCAAGTAATTAAAAAATGGTGCTAAATCAATACCACAGTAATTTCTGACAGATTTCCGCCATTTTTGAATTACTAGGTTGAATCTGGATTTTTTAAAGGTAGAATGGGCATATTTCAGTAATTGGGATAGTGTCAGCAATTAGTGCCTTTCCTCCTGTATCATTATAAATTATTTTTGGTAAAAAAATTGAGAATAAATGATAAATTTACATCTTAACAAACAGTTGTTGTATATGCATTATTAAAAAAATCCAGATATATTAATATGTTTCGTTATTTTTCACAATTTCCTTAACTATAGTGTAGAATATAATGTTTAAAACTTATATATTTTTTATTTATTATAAATTATATTCCATACTTAATATTGAATCATGACAATCTAGGTCAAGTTTGTTATCGATGACGACACAACACTCAAAGACCTTCTTGAATTAAACCTGTACAAGTATGAAGAAGAAGTCAAGACTATCGTCGATAAGTCCGTCAAGGAGCAGGCTATGGAGAAGACGCTGAGAGAGTTAGAGGAGACGTGGGCTAATGTCGAGTTTGAATGGGAACCTCACGAGCGAACTGGCATCCCTGTCCTGAGAGTCACCGATACGCTCATTGAACAGCTGGAGAGTGACCAGGTATAATTTTATTTCAACATATCACGTGAACCTGCAATATCATAAAAAAATTCATTTTAATATGGCTAGTCTTTATGCTGTGCTATCTGTGGAAGACCAGTACTTGTAAGTGATTACTCAAATTCAGGGTGGCTGGGTTGAAGTAAATTAGTTGACTGTATAGACTTTTTAAGTAAACGATGAATTACTATACATTTATTAAACTAACTAAATACATCGAAAAAACATGACAAATAAATTAATCTAATTGAACATAAAAACTTTGATCATCTGTAGCAGGGTGGCTAGCATAACACCATCCTATGCCAAAGGTCACGGTTTCAAACCCAAATGTGGTCCTAGCATTTTTTAATGAGAGTTAAGCATTTGCCAATGGGTTTCACATCACAAATCTGATCTTTGATATTGCTATAAAATAACACCTGGGGTTTATTTTGGAGACTTGATGCACTTATTAAAGTTAAGCATTTTCCATTGGATTTCACATCACGAATTTCATCTTCTTTGATGTTTACACTTTCCTTCACATCAATAGAACTAGTTATTACAGTCTTGTCCTGGATCTCTTCAATAGCATTGGGATGTGAAGTGTTTGATAGAGCTTCTTCTTTACAAATAGGAGGTACTGTTTCTGTTGTAAACTCTTTACTGTCTTGGTCTGTAGGCTTCTTTATTCTTGTTTTCTTCATCTTCAGTGGAGGTTCTTTTCTTGGAATCAATTTTTATTTCTGTTGTAACAATTGTACAGGTTTCTAACACTTCTGTTCCAAATTTATCTATCTTCTGTTTCAATTTATCTATCTTTGTTCCAATTTTCCCATCATCATCATCATTTGCTTGAACAAATCTACCTTATCTAAATAACTCTCTATGGGCTGTAGACTGTTATTTACTTTTCCTTGGTCTCCATATTGTATGCTCACAATTAACACAAATAACACTTAAAAAACTTATTAAAATACAAATTGTGCACTGATTGTCGTGGTCTTAATATTTAACAAATTAAGCCCCACGTTGGGAGCCAAATTATATAATATACTTATTTTTTAAAATTATTCTTCTTAAGAAAAAATCAATTAACACAATATTTACTTAATTAAAAACTCATTTTACTCTCAGGGTATAGTATGGGTTATTGACATCAGGCACAAATGTTTATATAATTTTTTTTAATTATAATTATAACTTACAAACATAACACAAACAATGTGCAGGCTAACCAAGATCCATCTTCATATTCAGCCGCAGCTCCTCTTCTTACAAGTCCCCAGTAAAAACTATCACCAGGTATAAAGATACCTACCAATTTGTACCTGGTTCATTTTTACCTGGTAAAACCCTTGCATCCAAAATGGATTCTATGTTTGTAAACAAACATCCAAATAAGAGCTGCTATTTAAATTTCACTATTTATTCTATTGTTAGCCTGCTTAACACAATAATCAAATTATAAATACATAAATACTATAATTATAAAAAATGGGTATATTACAATATATAGTAAGTGAAAGTAAAAATAAGAAACAAAATTAACCTAATTAAAAAGACTTAAGAAAAGATAATTAATAAATTTAACAAACATTACTGTACTAATAAAGGTAGGAATAAATTAGATCAGTAATAAATCAACAGATAAGCTATATCATGTAAACAAAGTCTCAGGGCGGCTCTTCCAAGTTCCAAAGGGAACAATGAGAAGACTAAGAATGCAGCTAATGAAAAAATACGTTTGCAAACCTTCTCCTAAGTTTGTCGAGATGAGACTATTTACGGCACAGACACACTGCTCAGACTCTATCTCAACACTAGTCAGGCATCGACTCTATAAATATATGTAAAACAAAAGGATTACGATTCTCTTCTATATGTTTTCACATCCATGGAGATAACTTTAAATTATATTTAAAATAACAATTTTTTGAATTATCGCATTTTTTATTTTCAATTTAATAACGATAAAAAAAAACCTTATCAGACCATAACAAATGGTGTTAACAGCTATTTTTTAATTTTTCTTCATTTATTGAAAGTTGATATAAATGCGCCATGCCTGGCAACTGGCAGTTATATTTACAGAGCGCATCCCTGTTGTACAAGCAAAACTGTTACATTTTTGAAACAGTTATCATTACAATAATCTGTTCATTAAAAAAATAGAATTAAAACTTGTTATAAATTGTTCATTATATTTTCCACATTAACCAGTAAAAAGCTCTGGAATTACCCATCCTGGGTTTTTCGAGAGAAAAATGTATTTTTTTAAAACATGTTTCGTGAAATTCTGATACTAACAATCAGCATTGAGTTTAAAATTGATTGCTTAATATTTTATTAATTAATGAACCAAATCGGATTGTTTTACTCGATCGTTACAGTCGACTTGATCGACTCACATCTCAATGGGGGTCGAAACATTGGCCCATAATAAATAGTTAAAACTACTTAATTGTTCCATTTACTGATCACCTCCCAGACCACCAGACCTGACCACCACATCGAGTTGTATGTCCCTTAATGTCCTTTTAATTCTAAATTGTCTACTAATTGTCTAGGAAAAACTACCTCAGCCAAAAAACCCCAACTGCGTATCAGACATATAAAATCAGGAGAAGTGAAGCCAAAAGAATAGTAACTCAGGAGAAGAGAAGATCCTGGGAGGATTTGGGTCGGAAGCTGGAAGAAAATTCAAGAGAAAACCAAAAAGTCTTCTACCGAGTGCTCAAAGGAATGAGAAAAGACCGGCCAACTACCCTGAAAGGAATAAAAAATAAAAAAGGGAACATCCTATGGAAAGAGGAGTGCATCATGGAAAGATGGAGGGAATATTTTAAAGACCTGCTAGAGGGGAGAGAAGTTGAGGCGTGCCTAACCCGGAACGATGCAGAGGAAGTTTGGGACGAGGAAGACTACATCAGTGAAGAAGAACTCCAAGATGCAATCGAAAAGACAAGACTAGGCAAGGCAGCTGGACTCGATGAAATTACTCCAGAAATGATTAAGTACATGGGCAACAAGGGCCAAGAGATGTTCCTCCATCTTTTAAACATGGTTTGGAAAAAGAAGAAAATTCCTAGAGACTGGGAACTAGCGGTGATTGTGCCCATCTACAAAAAGGGAGACAATAGAGAATGCAGCAACCATAGGGGAATATCCCTTCTCAGTGTGCCTGCAAAGATCTACTCCAGGATCCTAGAAACAAGAGTAAGGAAAATTGTCGATTGCCAACTAGGAGAGGAACAATATGGCTTCAGGAATCAGAGAAGTACGCAGGATCTCATCTTCACGATGAGACAAATAACAGAAAAGACTGTTGAAAAGGATAAAGAGCTCTCTCCATCTGCTTCGTAGACCTCCAGAAAGCTTTTGACAGAGTGAAGAAAGAAGATATAGAGATGGCACTGTCAGAGCGGGGTGTAGACCGTGGAACAACCTTGGCGGTGATGAGTCTCTATAAAAAGATGAGGAATGTGGTCAGAACCAGAAACCACATTTCAAAAGAATTCGAGACGGCACTGGGAATAAGGCAAGGCTGTAGCCTGAGTCCGTTGCTTTTCATTATTGTTCTGGACTTGGCACTAAGGAGAGCCAAGCCTATAATGAGGAAATTCCAGCTAGGGCACAGAAACCTCCACCCCACCAGATATTCCCTATTAGCCTTCGCTGACGACCTTATCCTGCTAGCTGACAATGATCGAGACCTCCAACATAACATAAATGTCCTACAAGAGGAATTATCTAAAATAAATATGAAGATTAATCCGGGGAAGACTAAATGCATGAGAATTGGAAAGAAACCCCGAAGGATAATGAGGATATTAAGAGCTGGAGGACAGAGATTAGAGCAAGTCGAAAATTTCAAATATCTGGGAGCTCATCTCAATGAGAATGGCTACATAGACGAAGAAGTGGCCCAGAGAATTGGAGCGGCAGGAAGGATGTTTTGTATGGTGAGGCGAGGTTTTCTGGGGAGAAGAGAGGTATCAAAGCAGACCAAATTAGCCGTATATAAATCGACATTTCTTCCTATCCTATCGTACTCCTCGGAATCTTGGACTCTTACCTCAAAATATAGGAGCCAAATCCAGGCCATGGAAATGAGGTATCTCCGAAAAATAGAGAGAAAGACACGGAGAGATAGGATACGGAACGCCACTATACGGGCTAACCTTGACGTCAAACCGGCGGAGACCATTCTAGAGGAACACAAACTGAGGTGGTTTGGACATCTTCTTAGGATGGATCCGGAGAGAAGTGCCAGGAAGACGTATGAGACCCGCACAGAGGGAAAAAGGCCCAGAGGAAGACCCCGCATCTCCTGGGAGGACGGTGTAAAGGAAGCATGCAGGAAGCGTGGGATAGACTGGAGTAGGAGAGTGGAGTTGGCACAGGATAGAGACATATGGTCCAGACTCTACAGGTAGGATCCTCACACCGAACATCGGTAGAAGAGGAAACGATTATGATGATGATTGTCTACTAATTATACCATTTTTTTTAAATTTTATTATTTTTTGGACTTACTGAGGATCACAGGACTCGTATTCACTCTTCAGAAAGTTCTTCTTTCTCTTCTTCCAATATTCCTTCATTTTGTGACTATAAATCAGCCTTATCTCCTTTGTCTATTTAGCCCCTGTGGTTAATTATATCCGTTATAATTAGCTCTTGTTTATTTATTTTTTTTATAGAAAATTATTATACTACAGTAATTATAATCTTACAATAGTTCTTATGCCATGGATTAGTCCTGGCTACTAAATAAATAATTCTTACAGGTGAACCTTCAAAACATGCTCAGTTCCAAGTTTGTCGAACATTTCTTTGAGGAAGTTTCCTCATGGCAGAAAAAACTCTCGATGGCAGATCAGGTCATTAATACTTGGAACGAAGTTCAGAGAACTTGGAGCTACCTGGAGGCTATTTTTATAGGCTCTGATGATATCAGGCGCCAGTTACCTGAAGATACCAAGCGATTTGATAATACTGATAAAGCTTTTAAGGTAATTTATATTTCTGTTTAAATTGTTCTGATTGTAAATTATTATTATTATTATCACTCACTGTTGGGCACTACAGTCCTTGTAGGACCTGGGCCTCTGCCACCGTTCTTCCCCATGCCTCACAATCTCCAGCGAGACTCCTCCAATTTCCAGCTTCCTTCCTTCTCTAATCCTCCTCCAAGTCCACAATCCACCATCGCCTGGGTCTGCCCTTTTTCCTTTTTCCTCCTGGTGCATCATTTAATATAATTTTAGGCAGCCTACAGGGCTCTATCCCTTCTACATGTCCTAACCATCGCATCCTGCTCTTCCTTATAGTACAGAGGATAACAGGCTCTTCATACAATTTTATTATTATAAATAATTGATGAATATGTTGGGTCTTTTCATATGAAATGTCCATTTTCACGAGATAGTTAATTTAGTTAAACAACTTTATGAAATCGAAACATTTACCCTCATTTCCTATATATTTTTCCAAAGTGTTATCAATATTTAATTCCCAGAACTGAAAAATTCAGTTTTGTGAAGACATATAGTCTTAAAATATTTTTTTGATCCAAGAATTATTCTCAAAAACTTTGCCTTTAACATGTTCATGCCGGGTCGGGCTACCGTTGGCCCGCACTAGTCTGTTTCATCGAGTATCAGTATATGCATATCTGTACAGAATATATACAGCATCGGAACCTATTTTAAGAGAACAGATTGGTGGAATGAGGACGTGAAAAAGGCTATTCAAGAAAACAAGACAGCCTGGAAAAACTACCTCAGCCAAAAAACCCCAACTGCGTATCAGACATATAAAATCAGGAGAAGTGAAGCCAAAAGAATAGTAACTCAGGAGAAGAGAAGATCCTGGGAGGATTTGGGTCGGAAGCTGGAAGAAAATTCAAGAGAAAACCAAAAAGTCTTCTACCGAGTGCTCAAAGGAATGAGAAAAGACCGGCCAACTACCCTGAAAGGAATAAAAGATAAAAAAGGGAACATCCTATGGAAAGAGGAGTGCATCATGGAAAGATGGAGAGAATATTTTAAAGACCTGCTAGAGGGGAGAGAAGTTGAGTCGTGCCTAACCCGGAACGATGCAGAGGAAGTTTGGGACGAGGAAGATTACATCAGTGAAGAAGAACTCCAAGATGCAATCGAAAAGACAAGACTAGGCAAGGCAGCTGGACTCGATGAAATTACTCCAGAAATGATTAAGTACATGGGCAACAAGGGCCAAGAGATGTTCCTCCATCTTTTAAACATGGTTTGGAAAAAGAAGAAAATTCCTAGAGACTGGGAACTAGCGGTGATTGTGCCCATCTACAAAAAGGGAGACAATAGAGAATGCAGCAACCATAGGGGAATATCCCTTCTCAGTGTGCCTGCAAAGATCTACTCCAGGATCCTTTTTTTTTTTTTTTTTTTTTTTTTTTTTTTTTGCTGGCTTGGGTTGCACCGCGACCAAACGGTCTATTGTGCGCCATAGGATTACGCAATGTTAGATTTAAAACACGAGTTTAGTGGCAGAAGCAAACTTCAGAAGGCTGTTGGGATTAACAAGTTTATTGTTAGTGGGGTTTTCTAGGCGGTCTTCACCAAATAAGGTGAACCTCAACATGGCTAGCTTGTCGCAGTGGCAGACTATGTGAAATGATGTTTCATCATCCATGCCGCATAGTCTGCATAGAGGGTTGTCGGAAATACCAAGTTTAAACATATGGTAATTAAGTTTGCTGTGTCCAGTGTAGACAGCAGTCAATGTCCTCAGGCATGTCCTACTCATACCAAGAAGACACCTCCTTCTGCTGGTACAAGGACCATCTAAGAATATGAGTGATTGTCTAGGTCCCTTATTTAGCCAAATTTGTTTGTATTTGTTTAAATAGGATTGATTGATGAACCTAAAAGCATTGCTTAGGCTGATTCCACTGAGGGGTTCTGGTGTGATGGGAATCGTTGACGAACCCTGCCTAGCTAATTCATCAGCTTTTTCGTTCCCACTGAACCCAGAATGACCAGGTACCCATTCAACGTTTACAGTGTTCTTCTCAGCAAGACAGTTTAGGGTCAGATTACATGCTTCAACGACTTTTGAGGTGGTTGTGTGATTGTTTAGGGCTCCTAGTGCTGCCTGACTATCAGTGTAGATAAAAATCTTTTTGCCACTAATGCCTTCAGAGCACAAGTCAGTAGCACAGTGGAGAATAGCAAGAAGTTCAGCCTGAAAGACTGTTGTGTGTTTGCCTAGTGGAATACTGACCCCGGATTGTGGTTTGTCTTTCCTCCAGACACCAGCACCTGAGCCGCTGTCCATTAGTAAGCCATCAGTGTAGCAGTTAATACCATGTTTGGGTATGTGCTTCCTTGATTCATCAATGTTGACAGTGTAGTAAGCATTGATAAACTTCCGGATTTGTAGGTCTGAAGGCATAGCTAGGATGTTATTTTCATTGAGCCTGCTAAGTAAGTTGCAATGACCTTGGTGGGTGAACTTGTTAGAGCATTTACCTACTATGGTGAAGCGATAAATGGTTCTCAGCGCATGCGCTTCCACCTCCAAATCTAGAGGCATGATATTCAGCATTGTCTCCATCGCAGTTGTTGGAGTGGTCTTAATTGCCCCGGTTATCATGAGGCAAGCAAGCCTTTGCAATTTGCAAAGTGTCTTTTTATTGTTCCCTATGTGGGCTCTGTGCCACCATATTACGGAGGAGTAGGTGATCATTGGTCTAATGGCTGTGATGTAGAGCCAGTAGACGATTTGGGGTTTGAGTCCCCAAGCGTTATTAATTGCGCCTTTACATGCCCATAAGCATTTTAGAGCTTTTCCGGCAATATAAGAGATGTGATTGTCCCACCGCAATTTGTGGTCAAGAATGACCCCTAAATACTTTACTTCTTTGGAGTTGGTGAGCTGTGTACCGTTAATACTAGGTAAGTTCATGTTTACCTTTCTTTTGTGTGTAAAAGTGCAAACCTTAATCTTTTGTGGATTGATGTTAAGTCCAGAGGATTCACACCAATCACAAAGAATATGTGTTGCATGTTTTAGTAGAGAGGATACTACGCATTGATGTTTGCCTCCTATCAGAATTGTGATATCGTCTGCGTAGCCCTGTGTATAGAAGCCTTGGGAGTTTAGTTTCTTGATCAGTGGATCAATCACCAAGCACCAAAGTAGAGGCGATAAAACGCCACCCTGAGGGCAGCCACCATTTGGTTTGATCCTTAGCATGGTATTGGATAATTCCGATGCTAGGGTTCTGCTTTCAAGCATAACCATTATCCAGCCTCTGTTGACAGGATCAATGTCGTAGTCAATCAGAGCACTAAGGATAGTGTTATAGGGAGTTCTGTCAAAGGCACCTTCAATGTCGATAAAGGTGCCCGTCATTATACTCCAGGATCCTAGAAACAAGAGTAAGGAAAATTGTCGATTACCAACTAGGAGAGGAACAATATGGCTTCAGGAATCAGAGAAGTACGCAGGATCTCATCTTCACGATGAGACATATAACAGAAAAGACTGTTGAAAAGGATAAAGAGCTCTCCATCTGCTTCGTAGACCTCCAGAAAGCTTTTGACAGAGTGAAGAAAGAAGATATAGAGATGGCACTGTCAGAGCGGGGTGTAGACCGTGGAACAACCTTGGCGGTGATGAGTCTCTATAAAAAGATGAGGAATGTGGTCAGAACCAGAAACCACATTTCAAAAGAATTCGAGACGGCATTGGGAATAAGGCAAGGCTGTAGCCTGAGTCCGTTACTTTTCATTATTGTTCTGGACTTGGCACTAAGGAGAGCCAAGCCTATAATGAGGAAATTCCAACTAGGGCACAGAAACCTCCACCCCACCAGATATTCCCTATTAGCCTTCGCTGACGACCTTATCCTGCTAGCTGACAATGATCGAGACCTCCAACATAACATAAATGTCCTACAAGAGGAATTATCTAAAATAAATATGAAGATTAATCCGGGGAAGACTAAATGCATGAGAATTGGAAAGAAACCCCGAAGGATAATGAGGATATTAAGAGCTGGAGGACAGAGATTAGAGCAAGTCGAAAATTTCAAATATCTGGGAGCTCATCTCAATGAGAATGGCTACATAGACGAAGAAGTGGCCCAGAGAATTGGAGCGGCAGGAAGGATGTTTTGTATGGTGAGGCGAGGTTTTCTGGGGAGAAGAGAGGTATCAAAGCAGACCAAATTAGCCGTATATAAATCGACATTTCTTCCTGTCCTATCGTACTCCTCAGAATCTTGGACTCTTACCTCAAAACATAGGAGCCAAATCCAGGCCATGGAAATGAGGTATCTCCGAAAAATAGAGAGAAAGACACGGAGAGATAGGATACGGAACGCCACTATACGGGCTAACCTTGACGTCAAACCGGCGGAGACCATTCTAGAGGAACACAAGCTGAGGTGGTTTGGACATCTTCTTAGGATGGATCCGGAGAGAAGTGCCAGGAAGACGTATGAGACCCGCACAGAGGGAAAAAGGCCCAGAGGAAGACCCCGCATCTCCTGGGAGGACGGTGTAAAGGAAGCATGCAGGAAGCGTGGGATAGACTGGAGTAGGAGAGTGGAGTTGGCACAGGATAGAGACATATGGTCCAGACTCTACAGGCAGGATCCTCACACCGAATATCGGTAGAAGAGGAAACGATTATGATGATGATGATGATGATGTACAGAATATGCAATACTTATTTACTCTGTATTGGAATTACAAATACAGGCCAGTAATACTTGTTTTTTTTACAATTTTTTTATGCATTATGTTAATATCACCACAATAAGATGTGGTTGTGATGGTGTTTATTCAAGTCAATTCCTGGTGGAGTTCTTCTTCTGGATTAGTTATCCAAATGAGCCAAAACATTTTCAAGCTGCCAGGTAATTGTCTGTTCTTTCTTTATAAAGATGAGTGTCTTTTAAACTCATAAAAAAAAAAGGTCTGAGGATTGTGTTTCTATGGTTATATTTGATGGCATCTGCGATCAATTAGAGTAATGGTAAATATATTATTAAAAGAGAGAGGATTTTAATTTAATAGCAGCTCATTATAATCTGTAACATGAACCTATGTAACTATAGAAGTCCTATCCCACTTTGAGTTTTCGAAATAATGAAAATGGAACATTTCACATGAAATGACCTAATAGCTATAAAAAATTAACTACTCAATTATGTTTAATACATTAATATTTGAACTATTTTTTAGGGTATGTTACACGATCTAGCACAATATCCTAAAGTAATAGAGGGAGCCAATCGACCAAATTTGCTTGAAAATTTGAATCAAATTCAGAAGGATTTGACTAAATGTGAGAAAGCCATGTCTCAATATTTGGAAACTAAACGAATGGCGTATCCACGTTTCTATTTCCTTTCTGTTGCTGTTCTTCTTGATATTTTGGCGAATAGCAATTTCCCTGAACGAGTCTGCAAGTTAGTTGATAATTTTTTTAAAATTTAAAAACCTATGCATATTAATTAATCCTCTTACCAATATATTGTTACAATATTTTATTTTTTAAAGGAAATAACATTTAATTTTTAAATGAAAAATGAATGGTAATTTAGGGTTTTTCAAATTAATAACTCTGAGTCTTGGCTAAGGTTAAAAAACTTATTATATTCTACTAATAAAAACATAAACTTAAAAACTATTCAAATTTGACTATATAAAAAAATTTATAATTTATCTGAATTAGCTGTCTTCAGTTGATTCTACATTCCTATTTTTCAAAATGATGTCTTCAATTTCTTAATTTCAACGTATTAGTGCACTAATGATGGTTTGAAATCACAATGATTTGATGGTTGGTGGCATAATCCAATCATGTGTCTTCAATGTCTTCATCGATGGCTCACAACAGAAGAGAACTATACAGAACATTTGTATGTCCATTCTGATCCACGATCGATGACATAAGAGTGGCCATTCCCGGAAAACACCCGTATACCGCATGCTCTATTTCGCATTTTAATTCTTTTTTCTCATTGGCCGATCACCTTGCGCCTTCTTGATCTTCCACAATTCCTGTTTCTCATTAGGCGATCACCTCGCGCCTTATTGATCTTCCTCGATTATTTTTTCTCATTGGGAGATCACCTCGCGCCTTCTTGATCTTCCTCAATTCTTGTCATTTCTACCTAATCAATATATATATATCACAACAATATTTTATTTATTATTTATTTCTAGCTAACTCGACAGACGATGTACTGTCTTAACTATAACTTAGCAAAATCAGTCAAGCTGTTCACACTTGATGCGATGACCAAGGAAAAAGGCGATTCATTTCTATATTTATATCGATAAATTAAAAAAAAAAAAGTTGTTTGAAGCTTCCCTTAAGTTAAGGGAATAAAAAGAAACTATTATAATTAAGCAAAAGAAATAATTAGAAAAAAATGAATATGATTCTTTTTAACTATTCAACTTGATCCAAAATAAATTACAATCAGAAAATAGCTGAATTGTTTGCTAATTATAGTACTCATGGTCATGTTAATGTAAATGAAACTAGATAAATATTATAGCATATAAATATTTATATATATATTTATATATATATATATATATATATATATATATATATATATATATATATATATATATATATATAAATTATATATATATATATATATATATATAATTTATCAGTCATTATATATATTTTTTTAAAGGAATCTATCAAAACTTTACGATTCAATTGAAAAACTTCAGTTTAAAACTGAGGGTGGCCAAAAAACGAAACTAGCTACCGCAATGGAGGAGAAGAATGGAGAAAGAGTAAATTTCTCTAAGCCTTGTGATTGCAATGGACAGGTGATTGTTCTTTTTTTCCATTTCAAATTTTTAAAAAGTAAAATACAGATGATCATATTTTCTTCAAAAGAATCTCAGATTTATTTAATTTTCATTTGAAAAAAAGATTAATTATTTTCCACCTCACTACTTTGCACCTCCATAATAATCAAAAGTTTATTAGTAATTTTTAAAAGCTGATTTGAAAATTGTACTGTGCACAGCAGATTTTTTTATTGATTTTTCAGTAATACTTTAAAAAGTATTTTTCCGTATATTTATGCATAATCATTAAGCTAGTTCATTCAAAACAGGTCGAAAGGTGGTTGAATAACGTAACTGACAGCATGCGAATGACTGGTCGTGATATAATGAGTGCGGCCATAAAAACGTACGATGAGAAGCCTAGAGAAGAATGGATGTTTGATTATCCTGCCCAGTACGCTTTGCTTGGCACACAAATCTGGTGGGTAACAGAAGTCACCATAGCATTTGCTCAGTTGGGGGAAGGTTACGAAAATGCTATGAAAGACTACCAAAAAAAACAGGTAATTGTTCGAGTAAGCTAAGCTTTATTTTTTTGAATAGCAAGATTGCGACCTAAAAAATCTATTGTGATATAGTGTGAAATTTATAAAATTAGTACATGAGTTTTGTTTGCAATTGCAAACTTTAGAAGGTTTTTGGGCGTGACCCACCGGAGGGTCACGCTTAACTATCCCGTGGGGTGTCGTGCATCACAGGTGAGTTACTTGTTTTTAGAAAATAAGTTTATTTAATTTTTTCTCAACATTAAATGTTGTTGGAATTAACAAGCATGAGGGTTTATTTATTAAATATTTTATAACTTTCAACATGCTCCCTCAAAGGACTCTTATCGGTTAATTTCATTTGATTACTCTTCTTAAAGAATTTTATTTACCTGTGCGTGATTTCTTTTCATACTTTTTTCCTCATAAATAAGAATATAATATATAATATAAGAATTATTTTTAATAATAAAAAAATATATTAGAATCTTTTTTATTAATAAATAATAATATAAGAATCTTTTTTAAGCATTACCATAATTACTCCTTCAACTCGTATGTGTATATCAAAACAATATCGCATTAAACATGTTGGAACTTGCAACAGTGTCGCCCAGCCCCACGAAGAGTAAATAGCTAAGATAGTCCCACCTCACGGGAAAAACGTGGATATTCGCCCCGGCGTGAACGTGTTAATAGAGGCTTCAGTTGGTCATCACCAGAAAAGATGCCGAAGCCTGTCACACCAACAGATTATATGAAAAGAAGTTTCATCTTCTTGACCACAAAGCCTAAACAGTGGTGTGCTTGAGAGTCCAAGCTTAAACATGTGATAGTTGAGTTTGCAGTGTCCTGTATAAATAGCTGTAATTATTTTTAATGAGGTCCTATGCATGTTGATTAGGCTCTTGCTTCTATTAACATTCGGGCCATCTAAAAACAGAAGTGAGTGTTGATGTCTTTTGTTTTTCTAAATTTGTTTAAATTTCATCTTGTATGTTTGTAAAACAGAGCTTAGGCTAACACAGCATATGGGTTCTGGTGTTAAAAAAGTTATGTTAAAAAAATAAACAGTTATAAAATAAAAAGTTGTTTTGGTAATAAAATTCATACTTGATTTTTTTTATTTCATACTTACATAGATCAATCAACTGAATGTGCTTATTAACCTGCTCCTGGGAGAGTTGTCTGAACACGACAGGGAAGAGATCATGACAATTTGTACCCAAGATGTGCACTCGAGAGATATTGTTGCAAAGTTGATTACGATGAAAGTTGAAAGCAGTCTTGCCTTCCAATGGCAGTCACAGTTGAGGCACAGGTAATGGGTTTGGTTTTATATAAATATGGCACTGAATTTTGTATAAAAAAATAAAACACTTCTTTTAAGTTAGGTTCTCTGACATATGAAGGACTTAACAAATATGTTTTCGATGATTCCTTTTAGTTTGGCTGATTTTTTATATATTTATTTAATGTTGATGAAGGGGAGCCCGTGGCTGATTGGCTAGCACGCTAGTCTCTCATGCTATAGGTTGTGAGTTTGAATCCCAGTCCCGGCAGGGCTTTTGTAAAGATGTAATTAAATGGAGATTCACTCACAGCTTCTCCCCCGGGTATGTGAGACCCGTCAGCCAAATGGTGGCCACTCACAAAATTAGGCGTAGAGAGTGATGATCCTATCCTACAAAATGCATCACGAAATGTGAATGTAATCTCCCAGGAGATTACACCGCGAGGCCCAGGGCCTGCACGGCCTGTCGTGCCTCTGAAGAAAGAAAAAGAAGAAGTAATGTTGTTGATATTGCAGCATGTCTGACATCTGTTACATTTACGAATACTATCCATTTTGTACGTACACAAATGTCCCATTTTCACGTCATTTTATTAGTACAGTAATCTTTACATTAAAAAAAAAGTTTACTAAATAAAGGTTATAAAGGTCTGATTGTAAAAATTACTGTTCTGTGTGCACGGGTCATTATAGTGACTCATCAGATCTTCTTGTCTAATTTTATTGTATTAATTTACCAATGCTCTATTCAGGTGGGATCTTAAGATTAATGATTGCCTGATTAATATTTGTGATGCAATGTTCCGCTACGACTACGAATACCTTGGTAACGAAAGGCGATTAGTGATTACACCATTGACTGACAGGTGTTATATTACTCTGACCCAGGTAACTATTTTTTTATTATTTGTCATTTATTAATTTAATTTTTCTGTGGTCCTATCTGTTAGTAAGGGAGCAGCATGGTCTAGTGAATAGACCTCAAGTCAACCGTGTGGTATGGAGACCCTCCTGGGGCAGACCCAGAGGTGGATACCCAATAATGGGAAAAAACATGGCGGCTGAGCATAACCGAGGCCTAATTACCTCATTGCATGGTCATTGGCCTAGAAACATTAGGAATCTCTATATGAGTCAAAGACCATTCATGAGTTGTAGAGGTCTAGGTTTTTTTCCCTTTCTGTTAGTAGCAACCACCTCTCTCTACAACTATGGAGCATATTTTAAAAACCATACAATTTATTACATGATGGTTTATTTCAGAAAAATTATTAAAATTTATGTAGCTGTGTAGACAATCAAACTTCAATCAAATAGTTTAATAAAGATGAAGCAACTATAATGTCAATTAATATTCAATTTTAATCTTTAAAAATAACTGAGTTATTAAATTAATACATTTTTAATCAGCTGCCATTTCTAAACTTATCAGCTGATATCAATATGTTTTTGACAAAAAGAAACGTTTCAATGAAATTGATATGGAGCGGGATGGCCTAGTGGGTTAATGCAAGGTTATCGAGCAACCTGATCAACCCAAACTTGGGATAGTATAATTAGTGGTAATATAATTGGGAGTTTGAGTCTCAGTGCTGGAGGGAGAGAGGGCTCTTAACTCACCATTAATCCGCCGTCCTCACCTCCTGCTATGAGAAACACCCGTTTAGCCTAAATAAGGTGAGGTAGAGATGGACGAAAAAAATATAAAATAATAAATTAATTTGCTTTCATTTGAAAATAAAGTTTCATTAACACAAGGTATCTAAAATGGATGTTCCACTGTCTTACAATAGGAAGCACCATCTAATCTATTTAGCAAAATATATATTGTTCTTGTATAACATGTTAAATAAGATACCCTTACTATTATTTCTTTCAAATTTTATAAGTGCAATGAATTATTAGAAAAATCGGAAACATAATTGGATTGATAATTTATTTTTTTACTGTTTTTTAGTCTCTCCATTTAGTTATGGGAGGAGCTCCTGCTGGTCCTGCAGGAACTGGGAAGACGGAAACTACTAAAGATTTAGGAAGAGCACTTGGGATGAGGGTGTATGTTTTCAACTGCTCTGAGCAAATGGATTATCAGGTAATTGAGGATTTATTTATTATATATTTTAAGCATAATTGAAATTAAGGGACCTTTTTTTATAAATATGCCAGGCTTTACTGGTCAGCATGACATTAAATAGTTCAACAGCCAAGAGTGGGCAATTAGATAAGAGAGAGAAAGAGTGAGAAATCCCGAATTTGAGTGGCTGTTCAACTTTTCTGAGCTGCTTCGAACATATATCATACTAGATTAGTGGAGAAGACAATCCTAAAGAAACAAAAAGAAAGAGATGGTGTCACTTAATTGACAAATCCTGCCTAGACCTCAATATAGATGGTAGAGTAAGATTCCTAGCATGTATAGATAGCCCATTGTGGGTCATCATCAGGGCAAATTGCAGGTGGGATCTGACAACGATCATGATGTTTGTTGATTAATGTTGATGACCCACAATGTGGACCTACAAACGTTGGCAGACAATAAATAATTCAAACAATTCAATTGTTTCCTTTACTGACCACCACCCGGACTAACTCCTTATGGTAAAAATAATTTAGTGGGAGTCCTAAATTTTGCCTATCCAAGTTTAATCAGGATAGGGATCTTAACCCAGTACATTACATTGCATTAGCTCAAAATCATGACTTTATGTCCCCTCCAAAGAATGGCATAACCAAAGATTTTTGTTCTTAAAAATCCCAGAACCATTTACTGGGTTTGAAACTGTAACCCTGGGGATAGAAGGCCAGACCCTAGCTACTACACCACAGGTGATCCTTGAATTATTAGTTTTTGGGAATTGCAGAGGACTCCTTGGCTTACATTTGTCAGTGTAAAGGTACCTTTAGTCTAAATCTGGTGCTTATATTCGACGAATACAGATCATTTCATTGAGCCAAACAACTAAAACTACGCTGCCATTATTTTGAGTTGGAACAAAGAAGAAATGATATAGACTACTTTGTCATTCATTAATTCACTTCTTACTATTTTCATTTCTTTATAAAATGTTAGAATATTATTAAAATCAATTTAAATTTTTTGTTCTAGTCTTTAGGAAACAACTACAAAGGACTATCGCAAACAGGAGCCTGGGGCTGCTTTGACGAGTTCAACAGGATATCTGTGGAAGTGCTGTCTGTAGTCGCAGTTCAGGTCAAGTCCGTTCTAGACGCTATCAAAGCAAAGAAAACAACATTCAACTTTATGGTGAGTCTACCTTTGTTCTTATAAAAATAATAATTGCTTTTAAAATTTACATATTTTTGCAAGAGGTTTGGCCTCTATTTCATTTAAACAAAATCATTTTTTTACATTTAATAAGGAAATGTTATAAATATTAAAATAAGAATTGAGCTAACTAATTTAGAAACGAAATTATAAGAAAAAATAAATAACAATTAACAAAATAACTAAGAATACACATATTGATTAAATAATCAATCCGTGGACTTCGCGAGGAAGCCAGAAGATTCTCCAAAAGGAGATAGACAGACAGCGAAGTGTCACCTGAGGACTGAAGGTAACTGGGAGAGCACAAATAAGCCACCTCCCTCTGTTGATGGCTGTATACTAATCCCTCTGGCCAGGGGAATAACCCGATTAATATACATTTATAGAGGATGGGCTATGTCTTTTTATTATTTTTTATGTTGTAAAATATATTTTTGTATGTGTGAATTTAGTTTTTATTTGTTGGTGTCCTTTAAATTAAATACAAATGGTATTATTGTTTTATTATATTGGTAATTTAATGTTTTTGGTATATTTGTAATGGTATAACCAGATTTTTTTTTTTAACTTAAAAAGGTCAAATAATATTTAGGTTTAATGTTTTCGTTATTTACTTAAAAAATAATGTGGCACCCAGAATCATTGACAAAGTGGGTTCAAAAAAATTTGAACCCACACCCTTCTCCACTGAGTTTGGGCATTCTATGAAACTTACACCATCTTCAGAATAAAGCAATGAAGACTTGATAGATCTGTTTTTGTATATAAATTTATTTAAGTATACCTATCTACATTTTTAATTCAATTTAGGATTGATCAAGCACTGTTTAATAAATAATAAAACATTATATTATTAGGGGGATATCATCAGGCTGGTTCCGACTGTCGGTATGTTCATCACAATGAATCCAGGTTATGCTGGAAGAGCTGAACTGCCAGAAAACTTGAAAGCTCTCTTCAGGTAATTCTATTGCTGAGTTTACATTTTTATTACTTAAAAAAAAACCTCCTGTAACTCTAAAACTCATGAAGTTTCTTAAGTTTAATACGTGCAGGGATTCATACTGTTTCTAGGCCAACAGCCATATTGGGTGGTGATTAAGCCGATATCACGCTCATCCATCAGATTTTTTCCCTCCTACTTTTTGAGTATCCACCTTATAGGGGCTGAGTGAGCCGCAGAAGGGTCTCCTTACCTCAGGGTCACTCCACGGCTTAAATAACATTGTACTGCTCCTCTTTCTTAGTACCAGTCATAAAATCGTTTTATTTATTATTTCATGAAACCCCACCAAAAATAATCAGCGTTAGGTCTTGGTGACCTTGTATTGAGATCAAAAACCCAATTATGCCTCATTTGTCCTGACCTATGGATGCAGGCCTGACCTCATTACATTTTATACTAGGACAAAAATATACAGACTGAGATGTTGGACTGAATTATTTTATTTGTTTTCTTCTGCTTCTTTTTTTTCTTTAAGCACATTTAATATTATTCCATTGTTAATATGTTTCCATTATATAAAATATATAACATTATTATAATCATATTTCTTCTCACAGGCCTTGTGCTATGGTCGTCCCTGATTTTGAACTGATCAGTGAAATCAATTTGATCGCTCAAGGTTTTCAAGAGGCGAGGCCACTGGCCAAGAAGTTCCTGACCCTGTACAGCCTCTGCAGAGAGTTGTTATCCAAGCAGGACCATTACGATTGGGGCTTAAGGGCCATCAAATCTGTCCTTGTTGTAGCCGGTTCTCTGAAGGTATCTTTTTATTTATAAATTATGTATATTTATTATATATATATATATATATATATATATATATATATATTTTTTTTTAGCTTCTGAACCCAATTCATCTATTAAAAGAAATAATATACCTAGACATCAATTCTGCTTTACTTATTCTATTCCCCTTAACTTTTTTAATAAAAAAACAAAATAAAAAAAAACAATTGAAGTTTAGCTTGTGTTTATTTTACTTAAAACTCAGAAAACTACAGAACTCTTAAGGGCAGGCTACAAAATGATAGAGACAGGTCAGTGAGTGCTAATAGTGAATAAATAACTATAGTGATGGCACTCTAGCTTTATTAAAAATCTGGTGCAGGCAACACACGACTTTCACTCACCTCCGTTTTTTAAATCAATTAAAGAATTTTCAAATACAGTAAGAGCTTTTATCCCTTAACTTTTAAAAGCTTGTGTATTAGATAATATTTTTTCTAAAATCACGGTATATCATACATGTATATTACTGCTCTTATGTTAAAAAACAAAAAATTGCATCAAAATTTTTTCTTTTTCAGTTTTCTCCTTTAGTTGTTTTCTAAACTCGCACATCAGTGGTAACAAGGTAATATAGTTATTTTTATAGATTCAACAAAATTCAAGGTACTTTAGAGGAAGAAAATTTAAAATATCGGCATTTAAGCCCTGTCAGACTATTTTAATCAGAATGAAACCTACATGACATTTAAGTCTATTAAAGTTTACATCGATATAGCGAGTTTAATCAAAATCGTCGGAACCATTTTTGAGAAAATCATATAAAGATGCAATAATCATGGTATAAAGTGGATCTTCTGGTCAGCCAATTTTGATGAAAACATTTTTGTAACATCTCAGGAGTTACCACACACACACACACAGACCTTTTTGCGAGATTTGGTTATTTGGACTCAAGGGACCCTAAAACATGTATTTCTGTTGAAAACTGGAATTCGAAAATTTTCACGATCGCAATACTTTCCCTTAATATATATAGTAAGTGAAAGTAAAAATATCATTAAACTAAAAAAAAAAAATATTTCTAGATCCAAAATGCAGTTACTGTTTGTTTTGATGTGCCTTCACCATTTATGTTTCTAAGTTTGTATTAAATAATTTATTTCATGATAGTTGGGGCAAGGGCTTTTCTGATTTGAAAAAGAAACCTTTCCCGGTAAGACTGTTGGGTGTTAAATCAAGAATAATGAGAAAGATGTAACCACCTGGTTGCTTCCTGCATTTTAGCTTTACAAAATAAGTTCAATTTCTTATGAACTGGGTTACTTCAACAAATGGGCGGAAACTTTTTTTTTCTCATTTAAAACAGCTAACTAATTTTCACTTGCAACAACTAAACCAACTAACATTATTTTAAAAAAAAACCTATGTGAACTTAAAAAAAATTTAATTAACTGTAAAAGGGATTGATATAAGAAATTTTCTGAAGTAATATTTGATTTTAATATACAACTTTATTAAAAATAATCACACTTTTCATCCTCTCCTACTCTTATCGTGAGAGTAGCTCTGCCTTTAAATGATCATTCTTGCTTATCCCAGTGTTGCATTTATATTTCATTTGTAAATAAGTATGTTAAAAGATAATCAAGGTATTGTCATATCTATGTTTTATGAAGATATACCCGGTGTAGAATTATGAACCCGGAATTTCCCTATAGATGGTACTCGCTATCAGTTTAAAGACCTCTTATGTAGGCCATCTCTCCCTCTAACAGCTGACCCAAGTTTCTCACACACATAACTAAGTTTCATCACCAATATATTTTCTCTAACCTCAAACATTCAATTGTTCCTAAGAACTATATGTGACAGCATTAGTTTTCTGCACATTGAGAAAATTCTGCAGAATCCATAGAATGCTTGTTGAAGCATACGGTGAACATGCTCTTGGCAAAACTCAATGCTTTGAGTGATTTAAAAAATTCAAAAGTGGTGATTTTGACGTGAGAAACGAGGATCGTGGGAAACTACTAAAAAGTTTGAAGACAGGACTTGCAAGCCTTATTGGATGAAGGCTCAACAAGAACTCATGGAACAATTACATGTGATGCAAAAAGCAATCTCTTCATCTGAAAGCTATGGGAAAGACTCAGAAAATGGGAAAATGGGTACCACATGAAGTGAATAAAAGACAGTAAGAAAATCAAAAAACCACTTGTCAAGTGCTACTCGTCAGATGTAAAAGTAAATCATTTCTTCCTAGAATAGTGACAGGTGATGAAAAGTGGATATATTTTCAGATTTCTAAGTGTTTGGTGGGATCAAACGAGTATAATGTATTACGAGCTATTAAAACCTGTTGAAACCGTTAATACTGATCGCTACCAACGACAAATGATCAATTTTAATCAAGCAATACATGAAAAACAACTGGAATATGCAAAAAGGCTACATAAAGTCATTTTGCTTCATGATAATGCCCCCTCACACACAGCGAAACAGGCTAATTGGAAAGTACTTGTGCATGTGGCTTAGACTTGGCTTTGTCTGATTAGTATCTATTCGCATCATTGGGACCTGCACTCGCTGAACAACACTTTGATTCATATGAAAATGCACGAAAATGGCTCAACAACTGGTTCTTTTCAAAGGAAGAATTGTTTTTGTTTTTTTGGGTGGCATTCATAACCTGCCAAAGAGTTGGGTAAAATGTATAAATTCCAATGCAGACTGTTTTGAATAAAATATTTTTTATAATTGTCAAATAACAGACGTGCAATTTTTACAAAAAAATTCTGGTTTGATACTTCTAAACCTGGTTCATAATGTTTTTTAATACTTAATTTGATAAAATTATACTTTTTTGTTTACACAGTTTAATAATAATTAAATATTTGAAATTTTAATATTTTCTCATAATTTTTAGAGAGCAGATCCATTCAGACCCGAGGACCAGGTTCTCATGAGAGCTTTGAGAGATTTCAACACTCCAAAAATTGTGACTGACGACAGGAGTATCTTTATGGGCCTCATTGGAGATCTGTTCCCGTCCCTTGACGTGCCTAGGAAGAGGGATCTGGAGTTTGAAAAGGAGTGCAAACAGGGCGCGATAGATATGAAGCTCCAGCCAGAAGATAACTTCATTCTGAAGGTAATCAATGAGTTATTTATTTAATTTAATAGAAAATATACTTATGGAATAGATATGTTCATTTTAAAGTTTAATCTATTGATAATTTATTCATTTCAGATGGTCCAATTACAAGAACTATTTGATGTGAGGCATTCAGTTTTCATAATTGGAAACTCTGGTACAGGTAAATCGATGGTTTGGAAAACTCTCCATCGAACTTATGCCAATATGAAGATGAAGCCGCATTATAACGATCTGGAACCTAAGGCTGTGACTAATGACGAGTTGTTCGGAGTCATTAATCCGCAAACCAGGGAATGGAAGGATGGTTTGTTATTTTTATTGCTAAATAATATTGGATAAGTTTGTAGTGTTTTTCAATATTTGGATTTAATCCTCTCTGTGTTTATAAAATCATGTTTACTTGGTCAATTATGTTTACATATTCTAAAAAAGGATTATTTAAGGTGCTTTTATGTGTCACTTTCAACCAGGATTCCTTATCTTTAAGTGGTATTTTGCTTGCTAAAAATGGAAAAAATTCATTTTCCTCATTTAATGATTTTTTATTTCTGAAAAAAGAAATCCGCTGTAAATACAACAAAATTTACAGTATTTATGGTGATGATGCCTTAGGAGAAATCACATTCCGTAAGTGGTTTGCTGGGTTCAGAACCAGAAATTCTGACTTGGAAGACACAAAGCACTCTGGTCGTCCTTCAAATGTTAATGATGATAAAATTTAAGCATAATTGATCAACAATATTTAATTTTTGATTAAATAACCAAATCATATAATTGATTAAAAATATTTAAAGGAACCTGAAGCTTTTATTGAAATCACTAGTAAAAAACTCTACAAACTTATTTCACAACCTAATATATATCAGTAATTTTAATATTTTACTTAACTCATTGGCATGAAAGTGCACCATGGCCAATTTAGGCCCAAATGTGTGTAATTAAATACATTTTATTCTTTGCCCATAAGAAAAAAAAAATGTTAAAAGAAAGAAAAGAATTAAAAAAAAAAAAAAATTATAGGTGGAATAGTCAGGAATCAGTCATTTTTTTTAATTTTGCCAACGTTTCGGCTCTAGCTTGTGAGCCATCATCAGGGCTACAAACATCAGAACAAAAGAGATACATATTAATATGATAATGAAAATTTTTCTTTTGAATGTAGTGACAATGATAACATTTGAAATAAAACAGAAAATATACCAACATACTTAAACATTATAGATACAAATAATGATAATATGATACATAATCTGATGATGATAAGCACATAAAAAAAACATTTTTACAGAACTTTAGACTTTAATATAGAAGTAAAAAAATATATTATAATATGCTTATTTTTATAAAAATTATTCTTTTAAGAAAAAATTTAATTATCACAATATTTACTTCATTATTATTCATTTTACTCTGAGGGTATGGAATGGGTTCTTGACAATCAGGCACATTTTTATTATTTAACTTTTTAATTATAATAACTTACAAACATAATACAAACAATATGCAGCCAGGCTAACAATGATTCTTCATATCCATACAGCAGTTCCTCCTCTTACAAGTTTCCCCTGAAAACTGACTATGACCAGGTATCTTTCTTCTACCTGGGGTGTCCCTTGCATCCAAAATGGAGGTTATGTTTACAAACCAACATTCAAATTGGAGCTGTTAATTTTTATTTTTATTCTATTTTGTATCTAATAGTTAGCCTGCCTAAAATAATATTTAAATAATAAATAATTGTATATTTTATAGAAAAATGGGTATATTACAATATATATATAAACATACCATTACTGAGCCATGTCCAAGCAAAAAAAAAATATATATATGTTAAAAGAAAAAAAAATATTAATCTATTTTTTTTTGTTTTGTACTGCATATGATTTTTATATTAAAAATTGTCCATTAAGGAAAAAATAGTATGCTGTGTAAATAGCAACCCTCAGATGTTGTGGCTGAGAGGCCATATATCAAACATTTTTATGGTGATCTCTGAGAACTACATTAGTACTGAAGTTTTTAGAAGGGATGAGAGACAGATTTATAACTATCCATACTCATAGTCAAACTGTTATCAGAGCTTTGGGTAGCTAAATGACTCGGTCCAAACTAGTGGGAGAGTGTAAAGGAAATCTCAACACCCTTTCCCTTGCACAATGAGGTCCGAGTTCACTCGGTGCCATGGTCACTCAGGCATTTTAGTTATTTATACAACGTAGTTTTATTCTCGAGTTTAAGTTTATATCTAATTATTAATTAATTAATTGACTTTTATGAAAATGAAGATAAAGGAACTTTGATTAAATTGTCGAGTGTTAAACAAGATTTGTGTTGCAGGTCTGTTTTCTGTGCTGATTCGAGACCAGGCCAATATGGGAGGTAATGGTCCAAAGTGGATGGTTATGGACGGTGATATAGATCCAATGTGGATCGAATCCCTTAACACTGTTATGGATGATAATAAGGTATATAAGTTGTTATGGAAGATGGGATGAAGGAGGTTTATAACTTTCATTATCTTTCTATATATATCTGCATATCTATATAATGATTTACTCCTGCAAAATTCACTCATGGCCATCAAACCTGTATATAACATCTCATTAAATTAAAATTATAATAATTCTCTTCTAATATTACAATGTTATTTTAATGTTTCAAAGTCTAATAGCTTCATTTAAAAAGAATTGTATCCAACCATTATTGATCTTAGTTCAAATACTAAAGTTCTTCTAACATTTCTTTTATGGAGTTCCAGCTCCATATTATAGATTAATTTATATTAAAATTACTAAAAACAAATAGTATATGTTTATTATTAAATTAAAGTTAGAACAATTCTGTTCTAAAACGATTTATTTATTATCACAATATTACAATGTCATCATTTTTTACAATACATAATTCTGATTTCTTTAATATAACCGTTTTCAGAATATAAAACATTTATAAATATTAAAGGTTAATTATAATATAGTATAAAACATTTATAAATATTAAAGGTTAATTATAATATAGTATAAAACATTTATAAATATTAAAGGTTAATTATAATATAGTATAAAACATTTATAAATATTAAAGGTTAATTATAATATAGTATAAAACATTTATAAATATTAAAGGTTAATTATAATATAGTATAAAACATTTATAAATATTAAAGGTTAATTATAATATAGTATAAAACATTTATAAATATTAAAGGTTAATTATAATATAGTATAAAACCTTTATAAATATTAAAGGTTAATTATAATATAGTATAAAACATTTATAAATATTAAAGGTTAATTATAATACATGGAAGGGGTGCTGCTGGGCATTTTCCTTCTTCATGCCTACCATGCCTGGATCTCAATTTATACAGCACATTTGCTGATTGTCAGATACATTCTGACAGGCGTGAATATAGATTAAAAGAGAAAAAAAAACAAAACAAATTATAATATAGTATAAAACATTTATAAATATTAAAGGTTAATTATAATATAGTATAAAACATTTATAAATATTAAAGGTTAATTATAATATAGTATAAAACATTTATAAATATTAAAGGTTAATTATAATATAGTATAAAACATTTATAAATATTAAAGGTTAATTATAATATAGTATAAAACATTTATAAATATTAAAGGTTAATTATAATATAGTATAAAACATTTATAAATATTAAAGGTCAATTATAATATAGGAGCGGTATGGTCTAGTAGATAGAGCACTAGTCTACTGCTATGTGAGTCCTGAGTTCAAATCTGTGATCTGAGGGTACGGAGACCCTCCTGGGGCACACCCAGCCTCTATAAAGTGGGTACCTGAAAAAATTAATGAAAACTTGATGGCTGAGTGTGATCAAGGCCTGATCACCTCATTGCACAGCCATTGGCCTAGAAACATTATGAATCTCTATATGTACTGAGCCCAAGACCCTTCACAGATGGTAGTGGTACAGGGTTTGTTTTTTATGTTAATGTTATGTTGTTGTTTTTTAACATTATAATATATTAATTTAGAAAATACAAAAGTTTATAATAAAATCTCATAAAAGCTAACAATAAAATCTTTTAAAATTATAATCTATGATTAGATTAATGTTAAATTCTTTAAAAATAAAAATTACATGATTATTAAATAATTTAATGTTAATCTGATCATATATTATAATTTTACTTGATTTTATTATTAACTTTTATATTTTATAAATTAATTTATTATTAAATTAATAAATTTTATATTCTGATAATGGTTATATTAAGGCAATCATAATTATGTTCTTTCAGATAAAAACAATTGTTTTGCACTTGAAGATGGTATAATAGCCAGAAAGTTGTGCCTTGTCTATGAAAAAGTGTTGAAATATTTCTAGAGCTCCCAATTCTATGTTAAAGTATTAATTAGTATTATTAAATTCCAAGATTACTGATACTAGTTTTTAGAAAATTGTGTTATGACTTGAATGAAATGCAGAGAGTGCGGGAGCTGCCATATTTTAGGAAACAGCAAACACTTATCCAAAGTACTAATATTTAAAAATATGCTTTTGATTTGACATAATAGGTGCTGACCCTGGCAAGTAACGAACGTATAGCTTTAACTAAATACATGAGGCTCCTGTTTGAAATCTCCAACTTGAAGACTGCCACCCCAGCCACGGTATCCAGGGCTGGTATTCTCTTTATCAATCCTATAGAAGTGGGATGGACTCCGTAAGTTGATAACACTATTAAATTATTTTAAGATGTATTTGGGGTATATTTGCTATAGATAATTAATTATTTCTTAAATAAATAATAAAAAATCATTAAATTCAAGCAAATTAAAATTCAGGCAGTCATTGGGGCTGACGATAGGAATAAAAACTTTTTTGACATTCTCAATTTGCACTGGAAATTTGTTGGAAAGAAGAGTACGTTTGTACAAGTAGATTGATTATGTTGAGAATGCATGTTTTGTTATTATTGTTTCATTTAATTGTAAAGGATCATCATCTTGTAGAGATATATCATCTTGAATTATGTCATCGTTATCTGAATGCCACTGTAGAATGTATGGTTCATTTTGTATTTATAAGTGAACAGTATGAGTTGGTGGTACACATGGCTTAGATATTCAGACATTTAGGAATATGCTTTATAACTGCTTCAAAAGATTGATCTATCTGTAAAAGAATAAAATTGTTTGTTTATTTGTTTGTTTTTTTTCTAATTGTCATTGACTTTTTTGCTGATGTTGATCTTTAAGACCCTTAAATTTCTCTTTATCTTGAATTTTGGCCTTATAATTAGAATTGTTCTCTGTTTTAGAAGATTGAACCATCTACGAAAGATTAAAATTCATGTGGTTTTTTTCTTATATCAATACTGCTGATATATATATATATATATATATATACAAATCTTAATTTGTTATTGTTAAATCTTCAGAAATTTGTTGAGTAGACTGTTGCATCATTTTTCTTCTTATCCCTAAATCGCTAACACCTAATTTTAATTTTGTTTATTTTCCTTCTTTGGATCGAAAATTGCAAATACCACAGGATTTTTGACTCAAAGAAGGGATCTGTCCCATTAATTTCTTAATAAAAATGTATTTAATTTAGTAAACAGATATTGATATCCTATCTCTAGTGGACAGGTTTACACAGACTGCTGCGCATGCACCAGTCTAGGACATGTGACATCAGCATGTTGGTAATGCGGTGCCTTTGCCTTTAATAGTTTTTCTCCTGCCCAAAATCGCATGACACCCATAAAGAAGTCTTTTTTTTTTCTTTTTTTTTAACTTAAAAAAAAAAAAAAAAAAAAAAAAAAAAAAGAAAAGGATATACACTGAATTAGTGGGTTTTAATCTCAGTTTTGTATGGTCATATTTTCCAGGTTATTCTGTCTATAACCTATTCCACATTATCAGATTTCTACTTTTGATATCACCTCCCATTTACCATTTCCTGCCTTTTTTCTTTAAGGTGATTTGCGATTTTCAAATATTTATGTATTACAAGCCAACCAGTCATGAATAATCAATTATTTGTTATACTCAAAATAGTTGATTTCAGTTTTATTACTTTATACAAGTTGAACTCAGGATTTTACTTTTAATATACTGCTTTTAAATTAGCACTGAATCTCAAATACTAATTGCTATGACTTCTGTTCTATACCAATAAATTTGTACAATTAATCATTTCAAGTACAGATTTTTGAAAAAAAAGAAAAAGTAAAGCTTTAATCTGATTACATTTTAGATGTGCAGCCAGCTGGGTAGATACTCGCGCTGATGAATCGGAGAGAACTATGCTACAATATTTGATCGACAAATACATTCCATCAACTTATGACGTGACTAAGATAAGGTTCAAGAAGATAACCCCGATCCCTGAAATAGCCCATATTCACATGTTATGCTCGCTTCTTGAATGTTTACTAATTCCAGCTAATGTTTCCACAGACAGTCCTCGAGATTGGTAAGAAATACTTATTCATAAGTTCATTTATTTATTAATAATAGAATTGATATTTTAACTTTTAAAAATATGCATTTTATATTAGACAAGTGGGATGATCGCATCGTCTTTTAGCAACATTCAATTGAATCATTTTCTAGTGGCTACACATATACCTAGAATTAGTTGTTTGTTTGTTTATTCTTTTGACATCATGCTACTGTGTCAAATTGGACGATGCTACCATTGGGAGTCCTAACTTTTGCTTATCCAGGTTTAATTAGAAAATCTTTAAAGAGTATCTGAAATCCCACAGAGTTGGGACCACCATTTTACTTCCCTCCAAAAAAAGGCATAGCCGAGAAATTGTTATCCTCTTAAAAAATCCTAGACCCATCTGTCAGGTTTGAACCTGCGACCTTAGGCATAGTAGGCTATTAAGCTATTAATTTTGAGGTGTTAGAATCATCTTTGGGTGACTTGTATTTTTGTGCTAAATTAAAAAAAAAATTGGGTCTTGTAGTTTTGGAGAAAAGGATGTGTATAGCACACAGAGAGGGGCGGGATAGCTGAGTAGGTTAGCGTTGCTTTGAAGCGCATTGCCTAGCAACCACAGAGAACCAAAAATTTTAAATAAAAAATTACAAGTTCGAGTCTCGGTACTGGAGGAGGGGAGACTTTTATTTTGGCATTTATACCCTACCTCACCCCTGGTCCGAGAAACCCCCATATAGCTTTCAACGGCAAGGTAGGGATGAATAAAATAAAAAAGGCACACAGTGGAGAGACTGATTTATTTTATTTATTTTTTTTTGGGTTCTACGCATCTTGAAGCGTTAGAACTACAATTTTGAGGGGGATTTTTTTTTTTCTATCTCGATTTAAACCAAAAGAATTTTGGCTGATACTAACATTGGATTTCGGGTTCTGAATTTGGAAAATAAATTGTCAGTAGTTCAAAGAAAAGTGCGAATGATGGACACATTGATATAAGATATAACATATTGATATAAGATGGACAGATTTTTTATTTGACGTTTGATTCTAATAGCTTGAAATGTAAACATCAATTTGAGGGAGTTATTTTTATTTGGTTAATAAAGTGGTCCATTTTTTTCAATGAAGTGCATCTTTATATATAAATTTTTATAAAGTGCATCTTTATATATATCTTTATATATAACATATCATAATGTAATATGTTATGACTTATAATTAACTTGTATACCATTGTTTTGGGTATGAAACTTACTTCGTATTTGCTACTGTAGGGCATTCGGCTCAGCCATGTTTCAGGATAAAGTAAGTATTTTACTAATTATATTGAAGTTTTAACCCACAACTATATTAAATAAGTATGTAATTTATCTATTTTTTTTAGTTAATTGATTGAGAAATGAGTTTACTAATGTGGGTCAACGAATTCAAAACGATTAGTTTCTCCAGATGTTTAAAGAAACAGCTCAAGTATTTAGTTATTTGTCGACAGGAACTAAAAAGTTCGCCGTGGTCGATCTATTCATAAGTTTGAATTAGATTATGACATACTCTCAGGTGATCTATTTCAATTCAACTTTAAAAATTTAACATTAAGATTTGACATTAAATGCCATTAATTAATGATCAGGATTTTATGAACCTCACAATTAGTAGAGAGAATAAAATTTTGGCTAGCATTAAATCATTTATGTTTAATAGACTTCTAGATGTACCTTTAACTGTTTAAACTGTTATAATATTTATAAATTTAAGATGAAATTGTATTATTTTATGGCCTCATCACTCATGAAATACCTTTGTTTAGAAACAAAATAAGTTTTTGATGAAGAATGAATCAAGTATATTTTATTTTATCGAGTGCCACGTCAGCAGTTGGTGGCTGACAGCGTATAACATGATGTAGAACTATAAATGTTCACTGTTTTAAGGAATTATAGGAAATTTATTTCATTTTGCCTGATATACAAAAAATATTGATCACAAATTGTTCATATATTATCTAAAAAATAATAATAAAAATTAATAAACATTTTATTGCGAACATTTGGTTTTAGTTTTTCTTTAATGCAGGGTATATGGTACTAAAATACCACATACGATTGGATCGATCTAATGTGATGGATCAGTGTTTATATCGGTTTAAAGATTTTACAGCATATTTTTTAATGTTAATTTAGACGAAATCCTAAATATTTCCTCATATTTTTATAATGGTGTAGAATTGTGGTCCACTAAATCATGATTTGTTTTCTACTGTGCAATGCTTCTAAGTATGCTCATCTGACGGGACCTCAATGGCGCTCAACGTTTTAATAAGACTAAAAAGTTTTCCATACCCTTATTTGAAAACACATTTTTAACATCTGAATCACTTGTTAGACATTTTCTTTTAATTAAATTTTCCAAACTGAGAAATTGTGAATATGGTGGGATACAATATTACTTCAATTTGATTTTTTAAATTCAATTTATTGTATTAAATTTCTAGATATTCTTTTCTGTTACATTTAACATAAATAATTTGATATTGATATAACTTTATTTGGTACCTACATTGAGGTCTGAGGTGATGAACAGCAAAAGTCTTCATTTGTCTTTATAGGCTCTATAATAATTTCTCCCTTAATGCTCTGAATAATATGATAACAATTCTGAATTTTCTTATTATCTAAAAGAATGTTGAGTGATATGATGGGTATATTATAATTCTTATTTTTTTAAAATATTATTTTATAATAAAGATCTTTCACATAATATTTACTTAATAAACTCAATTTATCTCTCAGGGTATGGTATGGTTCTTTCAATCAGGCACATTTTATTTTACTTTAATTATAATAATAATTACAAACATATACAAACAATATGCAGCAGGCTAACAATGTTTCTTCATATTCAGACATGCTGCTCATACCTCCCTCGATCTTCACCCAACTCCCTGAAACTGACTATCCCAGTATCTTTTGCTACTGGTTGTCCTTGCATCCAAATGGAAGTTATGTTTACAACAAACATTAAATGGAGCTGTTAATTTTATTTTTATTCTATTGAATCTAATTGTTAGACTGCCTAACATAATATTTAAATAATAAATAATAAATAATTGTATAATTTATATAAAAATGGGTATATTACAATATGTATATTAAATTTAGATAACTTTCTTTTTAAAATTTAAATTTTGAATGTTATAATTAAAAATAGTTATTTTAAACTATATTTTGTAGTCGACGCTGGTTAATACTTCTGAAACTACACGAATCCGTTATTTCTTGGACCTTCTGATCGAAAAGAGGAAAGCTATAATGTTGATCGCGCCAGCAGGAGCGGGAAAATCTGTCGTCATATATGAGAAATTGAATTCTTTATCCGAAGATTATGCCATCACGAATATTCCTTTTAATTTCTATACAACGTCTGGTGAGTATGTGTTTTAAGTTTATTTATTTACCAATAATAAGTGAAATCAAATGAGAAAAGATCTTAAACATAATTTTTTTATTTACACTTTGTTACTTAGTGGGTAGAGGACTAGTCTGCTGTTCTTCGGGTCTCTTGGTTGACCCCAGGCTGTGGCAGAATGATTATTAATTCTATTATTTCAGCCGTGGAGATCCTCCTGGGGCACACCTAGCCTCTATAAAGTGTGTACCCAAATATAGGAAAGAAAAAATTGGCAACTGTGCCTTGTCTCACCCTTATCACCTCCTTTCATGACTGTTGACTTAGAAATAGTATTGGGTTGTAAAATAAGTTTGTAACATTTTTTACCGGTGATTTCATAAAAACTTTAGATCTTGTAAATATTTATAATCAATTATATATGACCCATTTTGATCTATTACATGTTGCTATCTTTCAGGAATTTTTTTTTAATTTGGTCATCATCAACAGTTGAAGGATGACCCAAACGCTTTGCTTTTTCCGAGTCAAAATTTCCGGTTCTGAACCAAGCTAACACTTACGAGCGATGCTTTCTCCTAAGGCAACATCGCCAAACACACTGCAAACTTTGCTAATCATCTGTTTAGTAGATCTTCCTTTTTAGAAATAAAAAAATCATTAAATGATAAAAAATAAATTCCAGTTTTCAACGGAAATACACGTTTTAGGGTCCCCTGAGTCCAAATAACCAAGTCCCCCAAAAAGGTCTGTGTGTGTGTGTGGTAACTCCTGGGTGGAAACGAAAAGTCCTATGAAACTGAAATTTCATATTTAAGACAACTATACGCCCAAGATGTTATAAAAACTTTTTCATCAAAATCGGCTGACCAGAAGAGCCACTTTATATCATGTATATTGTACCTTTTTATGATTTTCTCAAAAACGGTTCAGACGATTTTGATTAAACTCGCTATGTCGATGTAAAATTCAATAGGCTTTAGTGTCATGTAGGTTTCATTCTGATTAAAATAGTCTGGCAGGGCTTAAATGCCGATATTTTAAATTTTCTTCTTCTAAAGTACCTTTAATTTTGTTGATTCTATAAAAATAACTATATTATCTTAATACCACTGATGAAAAACAGGTAAATATATAAATTGAATGAATTTGATACTAAACTAAAGGAAAAAACTGAAAAAATATTTTTTTAATGCAAGTTTTTGTTTTTTAACTTAAGAACAGAGATATACATGAATAATATACCGTTGGAAAGCTAAATATTGTAGAAAAAATATTATCTCATTCACAAACTTTTAAAAGTTAATAGAGAGTGATGAAAAGCTGATAAAACTAACTGATTGTCATAGATAATAATATAATAGGTTATTTAATAAAACACATGTTTCTATAGAAATTCAATTTAACTAATTCTTTAATGGTTTCACTCATTTTTATTTCACTGTATTTGAAAATTATTTAATCGATTCTAAAAACGGAGGTAAGTGAAAGTCGTGTGTTGCCCGCACCAGATTTTTTCTCTTCCATTTTGAGCTAGCAAAGTACCACTTAAAGATAAGGAATCTCAGTTGAAACTGATGCATTAAAGAACCTTTACTAATCCTTTTTCACAATATCTTAACATTATTGACCAATTTATTTTACAACCCAATACAAATCTTCTTTTAAATACTTAAGACAGTAAAAATTATTGCAATTCTTTAAATTGCCTTAGTTAACAATGTTTATTAATCTAGTCAAGAAGTATATATATAAATTTCTCCCTGACTGAGAAAAACAATAGATCATCCATTTGTGGATCTACTGATTTTCTTAGGCTGGAAAAAATTGATTTTGCGCAGAGACCAGGGAATTGATGTTTAATTGAAAAAACAATGTAGGCAGAAAATAAAGGTTTCAAGCATAACTTTTTTCATTTACAGTAGGCCCTAGTTACAAATGTTATATACATAAATAACATAAATTTTTCCCCGCAAGCAACAATAGCACAGCTTTTTTGACAGAGTCTGTCTATAAAACCCCAACACTTAATAAGTGTAACATATGTGACGTTTTTCATTTAAATCAGTATAGCACCTGAACGTTTGGTGCTTATGATAAATGTTAAATACAAAATAATATATATATATATATATATATATATATATTGTTATACATTAAATTTGTGATGAGGTAATTGTCGTCAAATTTTAATCCGAGCAATACCAACAGAATGTGTTTTACATTTTTTGAGGATGAAAAAAATGTTACAAAAAAAAATATATCTATTTTTTTTTTCATTGAAACCAACAGCCCTAGTGACGAATGTATATATAAAAAAAAATCCTCCTCTAAATTTCAGACCAGGAAGATAACAGCAATAACAGAGATAGTACATGTCAAAAACCACACAAAAAATGTTGGCAAAACATGATTTTGTTTTGTTTTAAACAACATTGTTTCTAAACAGTTGGTCCTTGGGACAACTTGTACAGAAATAACTTAAAATTGTCAATACGAGCAACACCAGCACAGACTTTTTTGACACAGAGTGTGTCAATAAATCCTCAACACTTGATAAATATAGAAAAAACGTGACTTTTCATACACTTTTCAAGGGTAGGTACTAGTGAAAGATGTTATATTAAAAAAAAAAATTTCCCCTCTAAGTTTATGACATTTAAACTGTCATCAAATTTCGGGCCCGAGCAACACATACAGAGCTAGAATGTGTTTTAACTTAAGATGAAAAAAAAAAATTACTCAATAAAAGTTACAGACTGACCTCCAGCCAAAAAGATATCCATAACAACAACGATTGTCGACTTAGTTTTTTTTTTCCACTAAACATTAATTCAATTTACTAAGGTTTAACCAAAACCCCTCTTAATAATAATAATAAATAAATTCTTTATTATTCTGGGACATGTCCCTTTGGAATAAAATATAAAGAATGTACAAAATGTGCTTTGGAGTCTTAGAGTAGATTAAATACATAATCAAAAGTTAAATTACTGATATAAAGTTGATATATTTAAATGATTAAATATTCGGGATTTAAAAGTAGAAAGAGAGTTTGAGTGACTTATGGAAAGAGGGATAGAATTCCATAGGATTGAGGACCCAATGAGAAAGGATCTGTCGAAATGTGCAGCTCGGTGGGCCGTACTGTATAAATCCGAAGATGTAGAGCGTATACAATGGGAATGGATAGAAGATTTGAACTGTAGGAGGTCAAAATTGTATGATAGATGGTGGGATTGGATAACTTGGTATAGGATTAATGCAAGGAAATACTTGCGACGATTTGAAGGGTAAAGCCACTTCAACTCGCCATAAAATTGGGATATAGAGGAGTACCTAGGGACACCAAAGATGAATCGAACAAAGCAATTAATTAAGCATTTTATTTTTACCTCTTAGAATGAAGTGATTAGATTAATCCTAATACCAATGTTTATTAATTCAATATGTATATGTATTTTTTTTTTTTCAGAAATACTGCAGAAAATCTTAGAAAAGCCATTAGAAAAGAAGGCTGGTAGGAATTATGGACCACAGGGAAACAAAATAATGATATACTTTATTGATGATCTTAACATGCCAGAGGTATAACCTTCAAAATATATTAATTCTAGAATATTTTTCTTATGATAAAGGTTTAGGAGGGAATCAGTTGTCCAGAATTCCAGGCCTTGGCAGGATAATTAAATATACTTGTTTGTTTGTTTATTTATTTAACATCACTTTATGCTACTGTGGTTAATTGGATGATGCTACAGTGGGAGTCCTAAATTTTGCCTATCTAAGTTTAATTAGGATAGGGATTTTTAACGAGTACCTGACATCGCACTGGCTCGGGACCTTTTTACGTCCCCTCCAAAAGACAGCATAACAAAGGATTTTTTACTCCTATTAAAAAATCCTAGGACCACCTGCGGGTTTGAACATGTGACCTTTGGCATAGTAGGCTGTTATGCTAACCTCTAGGCTACAGGTGATCCCTAGTTAAATATTCTTTTATTTTAGCTGTGGGAAGTCCAGGGGTAGGGAGAACCTTTTGGGGTTCACTCAGCCTTTATAAAGTGGGTATATAAAATTAGGGAAAAACATAATTTTTTAGCGTGATCCCTGCCTTATCACCTCATTGCAGAGCCATCGGCTTAAAACCTAACACCTTTTATGGGTTATAGTGGTTTAGGTTTTTTTTTTTTTTTTTATGAGTTTAGTTGATTGTAAATGAAATCAAGATGATCGTTGGATGTGGTCTGAAATAAAAAATACAATAATTAGTGTGTGTATATATATATATATATATATTTTTTTTTTTTTTTTTTTTTTTTTTTTTTTTTTTTTTTTTTTTTTTTTTTTTTTTTTGTGTGTGCTGAAAGATATTCAGGATGTGTTTGTCACCAGAGTGAATCAATCTCTGATTTGCCCCTTCCTCAGATGTAGATGTTATACTGCATTACTGATCAGAGTTGCGGCTTTTGCATGTTTTATAAATGAAGGGGCAACTCATGTTAAAACTAGGATTACAAAAAAAAAAAAAAAAAATGCATGCATCACATTTCTTTTACTTGCATCCTACTCAAAATAAGTTTTAAAATTTAACTTTTTTTTTCCTTTTGCCCATCATGGGCAAATTTCTAAAAAAACTAAAATGTTCATACCCGATCCTAGATTTAAACCATGTGATTCCTAACCACTATCTTGGATTTTGAACATCCCATTCTACTGTACAGCAGTGTTATTGTTAAATATTTCACATCAGAGTGCAGCATACAATGTGACACTATACCCACAGATATCACCTAAATCAAAAGTTTATTGTATTTTAAATAAAATTAATAGAATATTAAATAGTTGCTGAGATTATCTTATGGAATATGTTATATCTCTAATACCTCTATGCCCAAAGGTCGATCTCTATGGAACTGTTCAGCCGCACACCCTGATCCGCCAGTACATGGACTACCATCATTGGTACGACAGACAGAAGCTTACGCTGAAGGATATTCATAATGTCATGTTTATGAGCTGTATGAACCCGACTGCTGGTAGTTTTACAATAAACAGTCGTCTCCAAAGGCACTTCATGACATTTGCACTCAGGTATTTGTTATTCTAATAAGAAGGATATTTAATATAATAATAATAATAAAACTTGATTCTGGGACTATGTCCTTAAGAATAACAGAAATTAACACTAGATATTCATATATATGTCTGGTCAAAAAAACAATAAAATTAATTTTTATTTACAAATGTGCAAAAAGGAAAAATTAAACACAACCTAGACTTATATACATTCATGTACAAAAAGTATGGATAATAAACACTAAGATTAAAAAAAAAAAAGGAAACAAAGAAGAGAATCTCCTAAAGGTACTGATAGGGTTGAGGGAATTATAAAAAAACAAAACAAAAAAACAACTAATTATTTCCTACTGCTAGGATTAGGGTAAAATAGATAATTATAACTTGTATTAAAATTAAATAATCAGTTGCAGATTTACATTTGTTGTGCATCTATTTGGGATGCCAAAAGATGTTGGAAAAGGTGAGATTTGAATGAGAGAAAGAAAAAATATGCTCAAAATTATATGCACATTAGAATCATATTTATCTAAATATAATAAATTAAGAGAAGCCCATTATATTTTGTAATGATATAGGGAGTTAAATCAAAATTGTTACAGCCGTTTTTCAAAAAACCATAATAATGTACTAAAAGCATTATATAAAGTGGCTCTCCTGGAGACATATACACTTATGAAATTTCATCTTTATATAACTTAATATTTTGAGCTAGTCTTACCACATGCAGACAGAGAAAAATTTTCACAATTGTATCTTTTCCTTGCTATATATACCATATATAGGTAAGTGTAAGTGAAAATAACTACCTTTTGGTCTAGAATATTATTCTAATAATTGACCTATATTTAAATGATTGTACCCAATCCCTTCGGAGGTCCTGGTCAGCGAACTAATAAGAGATGAGGATGGAGGTCCTGTTCTAACAGATGAACTTAATGTATAGTCAACGGCAGCCTCCTGAGGCATAGTTAGTTAGATTGCCTACTACAGAGGGTAGGGTCAACTCTTTGAGTCATAGTGAAGGCAACATCCTGGGGAAGGACACCCCAAAATCAAAGTCACTGGCCCTCCTGGATCGGGGGTTAAGTGTGGGGCCAACTTGAATTGTACTAGTTCTTTGGATGAAAATTATTAGTTAATTATAATTTTTTTGGAATTTTAAGCTATTACAATAAACTGAAAAGTTACAAAAAATATATATATATTTTTTATTTAGTTTCCCTGAAGAGGCCGCCTTGACTCACATATATACTTCTATATGAACCAGCATGTCGGAAGTTCCTTGAACAAGTTTTCAGTGACAGTTCTCAAGTCCGTGGATATGATAGTAAAGCTTGCCCTAGTGTTTCATGCAAAGATTGCGACCACTTTCCTACCGACTGCTATCAAATTTCATTACATCTTCAATTTGAGGGATCTGAGTAATGTCTTTCAGGTTAGTAAATATTTTTTGTTCATTATTATTATTAGTAATGCTATGGCTATGGCATTATCACTAGCAATATCTTGTGCCAATCATGCCAACTCATTGCAGGTGATTTTGCTATTTCTTATAAACCAGGTGATAGTATGAGAGCTATAATAGTTTGTTAATTACATTTTTACATGATTTCGGTAATCCTTGAAATCAATAATTTAGAATTTTTCTTCGAGAGACAAGTACAGTCGACAAAAAATCTACTAAAAAAAAAAAAAACAATAAATAAAGTAAACAATAACATAAATAAATAAAAAACAATAGAAATACAATGATAATTATAATAATACAAATAAAATGGAAACAAATACATTAAGTAGGAGAAAAGTGAATACGTAAGTAATAAATAAAATAAATGGGATGAAATATTAACAGTAATAATAATTTAGAAAGAATGAAACATAATAATAATATAATAGTACATAAAAAGAAAGAAATTTACTTGTATGCGTAAAATATTATCAAGTTATAAATTATTAATAACCTGTTAAATGGGGTATAAACTTTTTTTTTTTTTTTTAATTTAACAATAAGTGTTTATTCCTTTAGTGAACGTAGCGTTTAAGGAGAGTTTTTTGTAGTTGCCTATTTTTTTTTTATTAGTTGGTTCAGAGAGCCTACCTGCATGGTATATGTGGGGAGTATAAATAAAGTTATCTAATAACATTAAAATTGATCTAACACATTTACTGCCATCTCACTTTCAACAAAATTCTGGTCCCAGAAGCTAATTTAATTTAATAAAATCATATTAATTTAAAAAATTAAATATCAATAAGCTTATTGTCGCTTCTCGCAAGTGAGTCGGATATGTGGTATGTATAAATTGGTTAGTAATATTTCAAAGCTGCGAGACAACTTTTAATTGGTGTCCTAGGGCAAGTAAAAAACCTATGAGTGAGTGTATTCATTTAATGTCACTTTATGCTACTGTGACTAGGAGCGGTGTAGTCTATAGTGGATAGAGGACTAATCTACTGTTCTGGTCCTGGGTTCAAATCCCGACTGTAACAGAATTTTGTTTATTCTGTTAATTCAGAGATGGGGAGCCTGTGGCTGAGTGGTTAGCGCGCTAGCCTGCCATGCTGAAGTTGTGAGTTCGAATCCCAGTCCCAGGAGGACTTTTTTCAAGCATACAAATAAATAGGGATTCACTCACTATCTCACCTGGGTATGTGGGACCCGTCAGCTAATTGATAGCCACCCAAAAAAATAGGCGTGGGGGGTAATGCTCCTACCTTAAATATATCATCGAGTATCGCGATGTGGAATATAAACCATGCCGCACGGCCAAGGGCGTTTCGTCAACTAACAGTGGTACTGTTATTGACGCAATTTTTCAAAGGTTTTTAAATACTTATATAGGTCTATTGTTTCTGCTTTTTCCCGAATTGAAGAAATATAATTATATTCAATACAAAATTTCATTACAGGAGTGCTTCCATTGGGTAGTTCTTCTTCAAGTCTGTTTCATGCCATTTTTCTTTTATCATATTTACTTGTTGTATTTTGAAGTACAATTGTAAATTTCAATAAATGATGTTAAAAAAAAAAAAAAAAATTATTAATCCTAGTGTTAACGTCACAGTTATGCTACGTTTTTTTTTTTTTTTTTTATTTTTATGACTATATAATCAAAATTTAATTATTTTTTTATTAATTTTTAATCAAATTTACAGTCAGTCATCTTGACCACTGCCGAGTGCATTCACAGCCCTGGAGCTTTTGTGAGACTTTGGATGCATGAGACACTTAGAGTCTACCACGACAAGTTGGTCGACCACAATGATCAGGATACTTTCAGCAAAGTCCTCATGGAGATAGTTAGAAAAAATGTCCAAGTATGTAATAGATAAGCTATTATATATTTTTTCTTAAGAAACCTATTTCTTCGAAACACTCATAATTAATTTATATTATAATATGCTTATTTAAAAAAAAAATATTTCTTAAGATAAAATCAATTAATAGCAATATTTACTTCATTATTATTCAATTTTACTCTCAGGTATGGAATGGGTTCTTGACAATCAGGCACATTTTTATTATTTAACTTTTTTAATTATAATAATAACTTACAAACATAATACAAACAATATGCAGGCTAACTATAATTATTCTCCATGTTCAGACAGCAGCTCCTTCCTCCCTCAGGTCCCACTCAAAAACTGACCCCTATCAGCTCATAAATCCAACTGAAACTACCTGTACCATTACCTGCCAGGACCTTTTTCTTAGCATCCAAATGGATGCTATGTTTGTAAACAAACAACAAATAGGAGCTGTTATTTAAATTTCACTTATTATTCTATAGTTAGCCTGCCTAACACAATAATCAAATAATAAATAAATAAATACTATAATTATTTTAAAAAATGGGTATATTTCAATATTTATAAAAGAAAGTTATTACTAAGGGTATAGAAAAAATCACCTATTTAAATTCTTTCAAAATATATTTTAAAAATATTTATCAAGGTTCGGAGTTCTTCAAGATCTTCTGTTGGCTGATTGGCTGAGAAAAAAAAAATAAGATAACCAACATGATTAAAAAGAAAAGTTAAAATAATTTGACAGTATAATAATAAGATAATATTTATAAAATATGGGAGGAAAAAAACAGTAATATAAGATGATATTTTGTTATACAAATATTTAAAGATTGTAGTTAGAAATCAAGCAATAAGTAAAAGTTAAATAAAAGAACCCTCACATATGATTGTCAGTTTAATATTTCATTACTTAAAAATTGTATTTGGATGTAATTAGTTGACCGTTGAGTATTACTGGAAGGAATTAGTCCGGGTGGTGGTCGATGAATGGAACTATTAGGTAGTTTCAACCATTTATTTTCTGCCAATGTTTCGACTCCCATTGTGGGTCATCCTCAGGGCTTTTGGTGGGCGAATGGAAACTCGTGTTCCCAACTAATTCCTTCTAAGTATACTTAAACAATATTCATCTAAAAAACTCCATCTTACTTCTTAATGTTGTTATTATCGAATTGGCAATAAATCCTTTTGGTTTTTCTGTTTATTTTTATTTAACTATGATACACTTCTTGTCTTATGAATTAATCCCTTCGGTAGATTGATTATCCTGTTTGTGACACGTCAACAACTATATCTCTTAACTTATGTTGAAACTAGCTAAGTATTATTTGCTATTTCGCTGTGAATATGGAAGAAAATATCATTCCTTATCAGTGTACTTTATTGCATTATTTTAAAAAAGGTAGCATTATGCAGAAGCTCACAGAAAAATGTGCAGTGTTTATGGAGAAGATGCCTTAACCAAACGCACTTGTCGAAATTGGTTTAACAAATTTCATTCTGGAAATTTTGGCATCAATGATTCTCACGGTCTGGTCACCCACATGAAATTAAAACGAGCAATGTTAAGGCCATTGTGCGAGAGATTGCTTTGACCCTAAATTTGTTACACACAAGCATAGAAAATCATTTGCACAAGCTCAGCTATATCCCCAGGCCTAATGTTTGGAAAGAAATCCTTGGAACAGGACATCAAAAAACACTTGGCTCAGTACTTTAACAATAAAATCCAGACATTCTATAAACATCACATTATGCAGTAAGTGGAAAGATGGGAAAAAGTCAGATTAAATAATGGTCGATATATTGTAGATTATAATTATTTATATGTCTATAATACATTGAGTTTTATCTCACCCTAAAAAACCGAAAGGACTTATTTGCCAACCCAATATTAATTTCAGTATATAGTTTCATATATGTATTTCTTCACCTATATGTTGTTATTTACCAAAGAAAAAAAAAAAAAAAAAAAAAAAAAAAAAAAAAACTACCTCTACAACCCATGAAGGGCTTGGGTTCAGTACATATAGAGATTTGTATTGTTTCTTGGCCAACGAGGTGATGGCAATAGAGATTCAGCTGAGATCATGCTCAGCCACCAGGTTTTTCCTCATATTTGGGTACCCACTTTATAGAGGCTGGGTGTACTCCAGGAGGGTCTCCATACCCCATGGCTGAAATAACAGAATAAATAATATTCTCTCACAACCGGGATTCGAACCCAGCACCTAGAGCACAGTTGAATTGCAGTTATTTACTAAACTTTTATTTATTGCTTGGTTTCTAACTAAAATCTTCAAACATTTTCATACCTTAATATCATCTCAAATTACTATTTGCTTCCATATTTTATTATTATCGTTCTGTTAACTTATTATTATTATTTTTTTAAATTGTTTTGGTTGTTATTTTCTCTTGTTTTTTTAAAAGTCCTGTTGAAGGGCTACTGTTCCATTACAGAAATAAAATCAATTTTCCTTATTAGCATATTATTTCTTGACAACTGCACCCCAAACAATTTCTCCATCAAATAGTTAATACAATTTCTAATAAAAAAGAAATTGTGGAATGGCGGCATTTTTTAAAGTTCGTATTCACCTCTGTTTTTATGCATTAACTCCACTTATTTATTGATACATTTTCTTTGTTTTATATTGCTTGTACAGGACAATAACTATAATTATCAGGTAAGGAAAGGAAATATTATAATTAAATCAATAAAGGCCACAGTATCCATTAGTTGCAGACTTAGCCAGTGATAGATATACTACTTTTAATTTCAAGCTCCCTTTCACACAACAACCCACACAAACACAACCCTCGTTTCTGTAACTGAAGATGGCCTCAGGATCTTGTCACTTAAATTAGACATTGCAGTAGGTAGATCTTGTGTTGGTGATGAAAAGAGAAAAAATAGATAAGAATAAGGAATAGAAGAAGGTGAACGAAAATAAGAAGAAAATTGATTTTCTCAGTTTTTATTCTATTCTAAATCGTAAATTCAAAGTAGATTAATCTGTGCACCAAATCCACATCTAAAATATATATTTAAAAGAATCAATGAATTAACAATCAAACAACTTTACACCTCACATGACACAGACATCAGTCAACAGCCGTTAAGAGGTTCCGATGGATTTGCTACTGAATCATAAAATAAATTTAATGAAAATGATAACAATAAAATAAAACAAGTAATATAAAAAATAAAAAAAAATCAGCTTCAAACAAATATAAAAAAGAACAAAAACATAAATTTTCTCCTTGTTCGTTTGGTCTTATTATAGTAAGATTTATATGCCTTTTTTTTTTTTTTTTAGATAAAACCAATCCAAAAGAACATTTTGTTTCCATTATAAATATCACAACGTTTCAGCCTCTTGGATTATTTTCAGGTTTCTGTAATGAATTTATAATCTTTTAACTTTTTTTGGACAGCTTCTTCAGCTGTGTTGTCAGCTTAAGATCTGGCTTTATTGTTCCATCACCCCTTCATAGGGTTTCTGTAGGTTCTTAATGAAATTCATTATCAGACTTCAGGTCTTTGATATTTCTTATTCAATTTTGGAATCTTTGACCGAGTTCGGCACCCAGGTCTGCTTTACAAACTCCATAAATTCCTTTCTTATACATACTACCTCATTATCCAATCCTACCTCTCAGGAAGATCCTTCAAAATAAACCACAATAGTTCCTATTCATCCCTATTTACTCAGTCTGCTGCTGTTCCTCAAGGCAGTATCCTAGGACCCATTATTTACATAGTATATCCCAACCCATCCTAACACCTTCCTTTCTACCTATGCTGGTGACACTTGTGTGTTATCAGTCAATAATGATCCTACTATTGCCTCTCAAACTCTTCAATCCCACATAAGAGACCTTGAAGTATGGTCCGGTTGAACAGACTTGCTATCTAGGACTCCTATTTGACAAACGACTAACTTGGAATTCTCACAAGACTGAAACGACAAGAAACTGCTTTCGCTTACTTCAACACTTACTGGACAGACGCTCTAACTTTCCACTTAACTACAAAAGGCTCATCTATATTCCCATCATAAGGCCTATCTGGACGTACAGAGTTGAGCTTCGGGGCTCTACTAAACCATCAAATTCCGTCTTCAATCCCTACAATCTAAAATCCTTCGAAAAATCCTCAATGCTCCTTACTTTGTCACCAATAAACTCATCCATAAAGACCTTAATGTCCCATATGTTGCTGATTTGGCCCGTACGAGGTGTCATTCCTTCCATGACAAACTCCACTCCCACATTAACCCACTAGTTTCAACCCTTGCTTCCTCTTCCAGTCCTGACAATCCTCCGAGGTGTCTGAAAAGAAGATGGCCTCTAGACCTTGTAGTGTAGATTACCTAGTGGAGTGTTGCCGATGGGCATATTCTCTTCATATCTTTTCATGTATATTATCTATATTATCAGCCAATTTACCTGATGTATTTACTAATACAGTTGTAAATTTCAATAAATTAATAAATAAAAAAAATTTGGACCGAATTGATAATTAGAAAAACATAAGTATGTTTGAAGCAGCAACAAGTCCATTTCAACCTCTAGCTCTGAGCTGTGTGTTTGTAACCTCACTCATTCACTCACGGAACACTCATCACATCACTCCTCCCCAATGACATCGGCTTAAAACCTAACCTTCATGTTCACTGCGTGGTCTCAGTGAGTGTGATAAACCAGCAGTGCGCCCTTCTGTTCTTAGTCGAGGTCATTTGAAGGTCCAGAGTTTGTTGATAGGGACTTTAAGGACTTCGCTCTACATCAGCGTTCAAGCTAGACTAGAAAAAAACCACCGCAGTATTTTCTCCTTATGAATTTTGTACTCCTCTTCCGGTGACGATACATCGAGGAAACACCAAGGAAAGTCCAACCCGCAAAGCACCTGGTCAAGGAACCCTTGTGGCCAAAATACATACAGAGGAACTCTAAGGCTAAAAGGTGTGTGATGATGGTTATCTTCAGGTTGTCTTGTTCTGCTACCGGAATCTGGTAATATGCATGGTTGAAGCTTTCACTTTAGGAGGAGGTGCATAAAAATGAGAAGATAAAGTCAGAGTAGATTAATCCATACTGAAATTCCAGGTCTTATTATAATATATATCTTTTTAAATCAATCAATGAGCAATGCAACAAATTTTACACCACACACATCAGTGAACAACTGGTAAAAGGCTCCAATGGGTTTGCCACTGCATGATAAAATAAAGACATTACAAAAAAAAAACTTATAAACCAAGAAATAACAAAACAGGTTTGAATAAATATAAAAAGAACAAAAATATAAATATGTTTAAAGCAGTGACAAAAACCTGGACCTGTTCCTGTAATCTCTTCGCTCCTATCAGCTGTGTGTTTGTAATCTCACTCCTTTACTCACTCACTCACAATACAAAAGTCACAACAGTGAATTATAATAATCAATAAGAAAAATTATGGTAACTCCCTCACGTCATTAAATTGATCTATTATAACCAATAACTAATTAAGAATGAATAACATTTGTAATAAAAAACCAAATTGTTGATTTGTATTTTTTATTCGTTAAACTTATTTTCTTTTTATGCATTTGCACATCTCCTCTCATTTAATGATTTATTTCTTCTGTTTTATACTGCTCATTCAGGATAATAATTACGATTATGAGGTAAGGAAAAGGAAATATTCATAATAAATCAATCAATTTTCAATAATAGATGAATAATAGCCCTCTTTCACAATTCTTATTGAAATAGTTGTCAAACACCTATGATATGATGTATTGATTATAACCTATATTATCAATTTAATTGTGTATAGTTGATACTTTTGGCTTTTATATTACAACTGATTTCTATTGAGTTGTAACACATGAAATGTCCAATTTTTTTTAAATCTTAATCTTTATGGAGGATTAATAAAGCATTATCTGTTGTTTCTTAGCAAAATATTCACCATCTGTAAATAAACTCTTGTTAATCCTGTATTTGCAAACTATGTTTTATTTTTTTTCCTAAGGAGGCGTACAGATTTTAATTTTGTCTATAGAAACACGTGATTTCTGAATGATTTTTTTTATGAGTACAAACTCAGTCATTCTTCTGTCGGCAGCAAAGATGTAAGATACCAATCATGCATTTGGTGAGAAAGCTCTTATGAAAGAACTATCCCTTGTTGGTATACAAAATCTTCTTATGATTCATAAAAAAATCGGCCTTAAACATCAATGGAGAGTGAAGACCCTCATAAAACAGTCAAAGAACCTATTCAATACAACTATTTATAAATCTGCGTTTCTCCCTATATTGATGTATGAAGCAGTAAGCACAGAAAAACAATAAAGCCAAATCACCGCTACTGAAATGAAATTGAGAAAGTAAGAAAAGACCTCACAGTGCCCTCACTAATTGAAATAATCGAAAGAAGACTCGTTGAAAGGATTCTCAAAAATTGTCATATCTTGTAACTGGGATACAATTCAATGTAAGAGAACCACCATCTTTGACTCGATTCTTCTAAAATGATACAAATCGAAATATTTCTCTGGTAACTAGGATTACCACACTTAATATTTCCTTACAAATTCTAAAAACAGTCATTTCATTTGTTACAACCCAATGTTATGTACTGCAGGGAAAAAAATCTGGTGCGGGCAACACACGACTTTCACTTACCTCCATTTTTAAAATCAATGAAAGAATTTTCAAATACAGTTAGAGATAAAAATACGTGAAATTATTAAAGAATTAATTAAATTAAATTTCTATAGAAACATGTGTTTGATTCAAAAATCAATTATATTATTATCTAAAATAATCAGTAAGTTTTATGTTCATTTCATCACTCTCTATTAACTTTTAAAAGCTTGTGTATGAGATGATAATTTTTCTAAAATCTTTAGCTTTCCAACGGTATATCATACATGTATATTACTGCTCTTATGTTCAAAAACGAAAAATTGCATTAAAAATTTTTTTTTCTGTTTTCTCCTTTAGTTGGGTATCGAATTTATTCAATTTATATATTTACCAGTTTTTCATCAGTGTTAACAAGATAATCTAGTTATTATTATTGAATCTACAAAATTAAAGGTACTTTAGAGGAAGAAAATTTAAAATATCGGCATTTAAGCCCTGTCAGACCATTTTTATCTAAATAAAATCTACATGATATTAAAGCACATTAAATTTTACATCGATATAGCGAGTTTAATCAAAATCTTCGGAACCGTTTTCGAGAAAATCGAAAAAAGGTGCAAAATGCATTGTATAAAGTGCCTCTTCTGGTAGGCACATTTTGATGAAAAAAGTTTTGTCACGTCTCGGGCGTATAGTTGTCTTAAATATGAAATTTCAGTTTCATAGGACTTACCGTTTCTGCCCGGGAGTTACCACACACACACACACACAGACCTTTTTGCAGGACTTGGTTATTTGGACTCAGGGGACCCTAAAACGTGTATTTCCGTTGAAAACTGGAATTCGAAAATTTTCACGATCGCAATACTTCCCCTTACTATATATAGTAAGTGAAAGTAAAAAGTATTCACAGCCAAACATTCAAATATGTAAGATAATATTATCAAAATGAATTATTATCTATTATCTAATTATCTGGCTTTAAAGTGTTAAATTATGTTACTTTTGTAGTTTAAACTTGATTCTTAAGATTTCTGTTCATTTTGCCCTTTTTGGGCCTCTATAAATAACGGCGTAAGTATTGGGCTAAAAATTTGAGCTGATAACCAATTTAATTTAGGACATTGGAGAACATGAGTACCTGGTTGAGCCTCTGATATTCACTCACTTTGTCGATGGCCTCGGTGATCCCAAATACCTACAGATGCCTTCCTGGGTGAGGCTCAACAAGATCTTGGTCGACGCTATGGGTCAGTATAATGAATTAGTGGCCACTATGAACTTGGTATTGTTCGAAGATGCCATGGCGCATGTATGCAGGTAAATTGAATATTTTTATTTCATCATTAGGAAAACAATTAATTATTTATAGATAAACTATAATATTTATGTTCGAATCCGGTAACTCTATAACTCATGATGGTTCTAGGGTTCAGTACATATAAAATGCTGTAGAAGGATGTTATAGGCCGAAATATGCTATGCAACTGCCCGGTTTTTTATCCAATATTTAGTTAGTTATTATAAAGAGGCTGGGTGTGCCTGGAAGGGTCTCTCATACCTCAGGGTCATCATAAAGCTGAAATAGAATTAATAAGATGATAACAGGAACTGCAATTAAACAGCTGTTATCAGAGTCTGGGAACTGGAGAACGGTAGTCATTAACTAACTTGACTTTTTTTTATTGATTTTTAATTACCACAGACAAGATTCGAACCCAGAACCCTGTCCTGTAGCCGTGTGCTCTATCCACTAGACTATGCCACTCCTTATAATAGTTTTGTTTGTTATAAACAAAGCATGTAAACTTTTGTTTTATAGGATAACCTGTGGTATCGTGACTAGCATAAGAGCCTTCTATATAATATTTAAAGGGTGTAAAAAATCTTGCTTATGCCATCCTACAGAGGGAAAGTAAAATGGTAATGTTCTGAAAGCTCCTAGTATAGTTTGTTTATTTTTATACTGACATAGGCTATTCGAAATATTCACTAACTTTGTACAAATTTGAAGTAATAAGAAACTGCCCATTTTTTTTTTTAATTTAGGGCATCTGTGCTCTGTGTGAACCGCAGCCAAAAGGTCTATTGTGCGCCATTGTCTAGGGTATTCTTTTAATTAGAACATACATTGTAACATGCCAGCACAAAATTAGGAAGGCTGTTGGGGGGTCACCTGTGGTGTAGCAGCTAGTATAACAGCCTTCTATGTCAAAGGTCGCTGGTTGAAACCTGGCTGATGGTCCTGGAATTGTTGAATGGGAGTAAAAAATCCTTCTTAGTTACGCCGTTCTTCAGAGGGGACATAAAAAGGTGGCCCCAAGACTGTACAATGTCAGGTACTTGTTAAGGATCCTTTTCCTAATTAAACCTGGAAAGGCAATGAATATCTTCAGCATCTCCATATAATTAGAGTTCTGGATAATCCTACATGTCCCTTATGTAATGGGGAGAAGATGACAGCTCATCATCTTCACATATAATCCTGTCATAAGGGCATAAGAAGGACACAAACCAAGAATAATTTCTCCAGATGTATGTATTGGGTGGGTTGCAAGGAAATGAATGACAAGCATAACCATGGCATATTAAAAAAATATTTGAAAATATCAAATTAAAGTGTAAGAAAAAAGCTAAGACTCTCAAAAGACACATTGTTGTTAACCAACTCAATTAACATGCAAATTTTCTATCATCTCTCTCAGACCCATTTTTATAAAAATATATAAACATTGTAGAGATGGCAACTAATTTATATATATCCCCCTCCTGGTATCGAAATCTTATACAGCACCAGAGAAAAAAGTTGGCTTTAACTCAGAGAATGGCTCTGCTGCTTGTCATAGGGCTTACAGGTTGACAAAACTGAAGGCTTGGCAGGACTATGAGAAATCTCTGAGTGAGGATTGTGGAGGAACCCATGAAATGGAAAACAAAGATCCGGGAGGACACTATTGAGGAATAGAGCCCGTAATGGATCTATACACCAAAAGGGAGTTCACTTCAGAAATATTTTCCCATGTTTAAATCCCTTCTCGAAGCCAACTGGTTCCTCCTGGACTACTGGATATCGTAGCTACTGAGGAGTTTCCAGCTAAACTTCATAGAGAGCCAAACTAATGAGTGCTATGGGACTGTTCGTCATCATAGAGGAGGAGTTGTCTCAATTAGTGATAGAAACCAATTCTCCCTGGTTCAAAGAATTACCTATAGCTGGAAGACAACTTTGGGTCCAACATACCTCAACTTGGATGTTCGAAGAGGAAGAAAAAGGCCTGTGCAAAGAAGACTATTGAATTAACTTACCATTGGAATTAAAAAACGGTACCAGTGGGTATCAGTTATTTAAAGAACTGATACCCAATCCCGTGTAGCCGTATAGTTCAGGAAGGAATGAATAAATAAATAAAATAATTTAGATATTATTCCTTCATCATGTATTAATATCAGCATTTTAACATTTTAATTATTATACTAAATTTGAATTCTAATTTTATGTTGGTAGGATCAATCGTGTCATGGAAATGCCAAGAGGTAATGCATTACTCGTGGGAATTGGAGGCAGCGGAAAGCAGTCTTTGTCGAGGTTATCAGCTTTCATATCTGGCCTCGAGGCGTTCCAGGTACAGCTGAAGAAGGGCTATGCGATTGCGGATTTGAAGGTGATTTTATTAATTAACTTACCTGTAGTCTTGGATCAAATGAATTATTATTAGGAACTAGCTGACCAGACAGACGATGTCCTTTCTTAACTATGTCTTAGCGAAATCGGTCAAACCGTTAAAAAAAAAACCAAAAAAAAAAACCGAATGGCCAAAGTAACTTTTCTCTTTTTTTCTTTTATGAGATCCTTCTCCCAATTGTTATAAACACAACAAAAAAAAAAAAAAAATAGCAAAATCGGTCAAGCTGTTCACGTGTGATGCGATCACCAAGGGAAAAGGGGATTCATTTTTATATATATAGATTATGGCTAATAAAAGAAAGATTAAAAAAATTGTTATAACCATTCCTTTTAGCCATAATTGGAGTAGGAAAGGATGTAAAGAACAAACAAATTAAAATTAACTGTCATAATTACTATTTTAAGCAATGAAATTAAACATTGCTCCTGGTTTATTATGACGAACATGTACTAGTAATATTTATTGTTTTTAGGCTGATATAGCTGGATTATATTTGAAAGCTGGCTTGAAAAATATGGGGATCATGTTTTTGATGACTGACAGTCAAGTTTCCGAAGAAAGGTTTTTAGTCCAAATTAACGACATGTTGGCTTCTGGTGAAATTCCTGAATTATTTGCTGATGATGAAATTGAAAATGTTATTCAAGCGATAACACCTGAGGTATTGTAGATTTAGAACTGATGTATATATCTTAGAATTAAAAAAAAAAAAAGTTTATTTTAAAATATATCTTAATGTCACACAATTTATTTATACACCATTTTGAATCATGATTCCAATTTTTTAAGTAAACTAAATGGTAGTAGGGTTAGCTCATGGCTGAGTGGCTAGCACGCTAATCTCTCATGCTAAAGTTGAGAGTTCGAATCCCAGTCCTGGCCAGGCTTTTATAAGGATTTAATTTAATGGGGATTCATTCACAGCCTCTCCCCGGGTATGTGAGACCCGTCAGCCAAATGGTGGCCACTCCCAAAATTAGGCGTAGGGAGTGATGACTCTACCCTAATAATTGCATCAAGAAACGCAAGTGTATTCTCAGGAGATTACACCGTGAGGCCCAGGGCCTGCACGGCCTGTCGCGCCAATGAAAAAAATAAATATGGTAGCCTGATTAAATTCAAGACCATTGTGAATTGACCTGTTCATTGTTGAACAATTTACCTTAAAATAAAGTCATATTTCAGCTTGAATGATATTTAAATAAGTTCTTCTTATTTTTTTTGGTTATTGGTATATTTAAGATATTAATAATAACTTGGCTTTAGCGCTGTTGAAATACTAATAAAACATTTATTTTATAAAGAGTGAAGGTGAATGAGTTATAACAAAAAAATAATGTAAACTATTTATTTTGGAAACCAATATTTCTTCAACTCACATTCTGAGTTGATTTCAGTTTTAGTTGCTTCTAATCATTTGGATAGAGAAGTCCCAATGAAGACCCACAGTATGGATTGTGAACCTTGGCTTAATAATAAATATTTAACATTATTTCTGGTTATTATTCATTGATCTTCATCCCAAGATTATCCCAATACCATCATTAGCGAATATACCTGCTGTCAATTATTCACTTAATTTTACAAGTTATGATATTGATGTAAATAATATTTTTCATGAAATACGTGGGTGAATAAAATATAAACGGGCCTTATTTTATAATTTTTACTTTGAACATAAAGGGGAGGGTGTTCCAGCTTCTCCCAGCCCAGTGGCTCCAATTTTTCTCTCATCAGGGCCGCAGTATGTGGGCGAGCATTGTCCTGAAGAAGAATCACTTCTCTCATCGGTAGATCCCTTCTTTTGCGGCGATATGCAAGTCTGACTTCATTCAAAATGTTGCAGTAGTATGCAGCATTGACAGTCCTGCGTTCATGCAAAAAATCAAGATGCAGCAAGCCACGCTGGTCAAAAAACAAGGAAGCCAAAACCTTCCCAGCTGACAGCCGTGACTTGGCTTTCACTGGTCCAGGTTCCCCTTTCAGTCTCCACTCCATACTCGCTTGTTTTGATTCAGGGGTGTAATGGTGCACCCAAGTTTCATCACTGGTGATAATGTGAGTGAGAAATGAGGCTCCCTCAGCCTGAAATCTTGCAAGAAGACCTTCACAGACGTGCAAACGGTTCAGCTTCTGCTCAGCTGTGAGAAGTCGAGGAACCCACCTGGCACACACCTTACAAACCCTAGCTCCTCTGTGAGTATGGAAAAAGTGCTTCCATAGCTTATCCCAACCTCACTTGCAATGGAACTGGTAGTTAGACGTCTGTCACCTTCAATAAGCTGTCGAACACAGCTGATGTTGTCTGCTGTGATGCTGGAGCGGGGTCTGTGGTCATGGCTTTCATTCTGAACATGATCATGACCCTCCACAAACTGTACAGTCAACCTTCTCAAGAGTTCAGCCGGTTTTGCACCTTCAACAGCAAGAAATTTGATGATAATACGTTGCGCAATCGAGGGGGATACATCCTGCTCAGACATCATTACGACGGTAACTGGTGAGTTCGTGGGCATGAGCCCCCCTGCTTCCTCCACTCCTGGCATTCCTACCCAACACTTCTAAACACGGGAACGTTCCCGCACCTTCACTGGGCTTCCAGGACAAAAAGTCTCGTTTATATTTGATTCACCTACCTATGTAGGCTATGCTATATTTTATTTTAACTAAAACTTAACACACTATGAGAGTCAATTTTAATTTTTTTACTTAAAAATTCTTAGTAGCTTTAACGTCTCAAGCGCCATATTCATCTGTAACAATTTACTCAATTTAATTAAGGAAAAGAATTATTCAAAAGGAAAACTGAATTCTCACCTGATAATTTTTTTTTTTTTCATGAATATATAACTCTAAGAGGATTGTTACAAAAATGATTATAAGAATTACTATGAACTTTTTTCAGACCAAAGGTGCTGGTTTGGTTGATACCAGAGAAAATTGCTGGAAATTCTTCATTGATAGAGTAAGAAGAAATCTAAAGGTTATTCTTTGCTTCTCTCCTGTCGGTTCAACTTTGCGAGTGAGGGCGAGGAAGTTTCCAGCTCTGGTTAATTGCACGACAATCGATTGGTTCATGGAGTGGCCGAAAGAGGCGCTTGAAAGCGTCTCTTCTCGTTTCTTAGCTGAGGTGGAAGTATTATCGGTACGTAATAATGCACATATTTAAATGATTATATTTAATGATGTCACCATTCATGTGTATGTATATTTTTATACATATTACATGTGTATGTATGTTTTTATACATATTACATGTGTATGTATATTTTTATACATATTACATGTGTATGTATATTTTTATACATATTACATGTGTATGTATATTTTTATACATATTACATGTGTATGTATATTTTTATACATATTACATTGTGTTATGTATATATTTTTATACATATTATATACTTTTATACATATTTTCAGAAACAATTATTTAGGTAAATTATATAGCTCTGCATTTTGAGTATGTATGGCTGAAAGTATGTAGTAGTATATATTCTGAAATAAACAAATAAAAGAGGGACGAAAATATTAATAATAATTTTATAATACCAGACATAGGGATGAAGGAAAAATAAAAGTATGCAATTAGTGATTTAAAAATTTGTTCATCAATGTTTTAATTATTTTATTTTATTTTCATACACTGTTGAGTTTCACATGATAATACAATAAATTATTTTGTTTTATGTTATGTTTTTTATTTTAAATTTAATATACCTTGGGGGCTGGTACAATTATTCTCTTCTGTTTAATTTAGTTATTAATTGTTAACATTCTGCCTTTAATTTATAATTTTAAGAATGCATAATTCAAGTAAAAGTTTATAATATATTATTATTTTCATTGATGAGAGCCAGTCAAATAAGAAATAATAAAGACTGATATACTAATTCAATCAGAAGATAATCATATTTTATTTGTTTTATTCTAGAATAATTTTAATATATTTTTATTAATATTCTCATTATAATAAATTTTTAGTTAGTTTTCGATTTGATTTTTTTTTTTTTTTTTTCTATTAACCTTAATTTAGGCTGCACTACACAATGAGAGAAGAGGAAGGTGAAAATTTGTGAGAGCGAGGGCTTGTGAAAGTTCATGAAAGTAATGAGAGAGGGGAAAGGCATAATTTTTTTTAATGAATTCGGATAATAACATCGAATATATTTTTTTTAATTTTATCATATCATTAAATATTATTATTTTTGGTTCATTATTTTCAATAATAAACTTTTGTAGTCGACCAAAAAAGATTACCTCCCCCCTTAAAATTTGAGGGCTTACTTTTTAATATATATAGAACCCGAATAACAATTTAAAAAAAATTCGGTTATATGCCATCTACAGCAATTTTTCGAAACTACTGGACCGATTTGTTTGAAATTCGCCACAAAAATACTAGGGCTTGCAGCAACGATCCTAACACCCAACCATTGATATCAGCTGGTTAATTTCAAAAAGGTTGCCAATTAAAAGTGAATTAATTCAATAACTCAGTTTTTTTTTTTGATAGAGAAAAAATGTATTAGTGTTTTTTAACCAACAAATTGTGAATAATTAGAAAAAAAAAATTGAAATGTTAACCATAACTACGCCCATAACTCAGTTATTTGTGAAGATAGAAAAAAAAATGTTTTAGTGTTTTTTAACCAAAAACTGCGAATAATCAGAAAAAAAAACAAAGAAAAAATAAATTTTACCCATAAATATGGCTATAACTCAGTTATTTTTGAAGATAAAGAAAAATATGTGTCATGTTTTAGAATCACTAGATCAAGATAAAAAAACAAAACAAAGTCGATCTATATTTTTCTACAAAATGAAAAAAGAATCTTTGAAATTGATTCAGAACTAGCAGATGTAGCGTTTTGAAATTAACAGCAATGATATTCCATTTTCCTTTGAATTATTTATTGCTTTTGATATTAGTTAATTGCCTATTTACAGTTACATCCTAATATAGCTATTTTGAAATAATAAACCATTGTGTAATACAGCATTTTAAATAACAAAAATAAAGTTGTATCAAAACAAACATTTACAATAGATATAGTGTCCCTATGCGATAAGTTTTGGCAAGCTACCTTCTATTTAACCTACGACCACAGTGAAAAAGTAATATTATCATGTGAGAGGCCACTTAAGACCAATTATGTTGTTATATAATACATTAACTTTCATTGATATGAATATTTGTAATAATTATTGATCCTGTTTTATGTTTAATTATCAATTATTTTATATTTTTTTGATATTGCAGAAAAAGCTTGTTAAACCACTGTCATTCTTGATGGCATTCATGCATACAACTGTCAACGAAATGTCTATACAATACCTCAACAATGAGAGACGATATAATTATACGACACCTAAATCCTTCCTTGAGCTGATTAATCTCTACTCAAAGCTTCTTACCGGGAAGAATAAAGAAATCAATGATAAAATTGGCAGGCTTCAGAATGGTTTGCAGAAACTAGTCAGCTGTTCTGAGCAGGTAACACATTTGTTTTATTTATATGTCATAAATAAGGAAAACTTATTTTATTAATTTATGTATTACAGTGCATATTTTGATTAGATTAAGGCAACAAGAATCTTTCCATTTTTTAAATTTATTTTTATTAAATTGATGGCATGTGTGCACCGCAATCAAAAGGTCTATTGTCAGCCATCGTCTAGGGTTTTAGGATTCAAGTTAGAACATGAGTTTTCTTGCCAACATAAAGTTAAGATAGTTGTTGAGGGGTTACCTGTGGTGTAGTGATGAGCGTAACAGCCTTCTAGGCTCAAGGTCACTGGTTCAAACCCGTCAAAAAAATGACAAATGAATAAAAATAAACTAAAATAAAAAACTTGTATCAGATAGGTATTTATTCAAAAACTAATAAAGAAATCAAGTTTTGTTCATTATCTTACATGAAGTTACATCTGTCCTTCGAGCACATTATTTTTGAATTGTTAGAAAATGGACCAATTTAAGGTTGTGATTGTGCTGTAGCAATCACATGTAAGTTATCACTACCAATTATGTCCTTAAAATGTTAAATTAGTCTCTTTAGAATGTGTGATTCTTATTAAAAGCCAATGCTTCTCAGATATTTAATGTTAAGTTCATTTAAAATTATTTCCCAATGACCTACCGCAGACCTCCTGAACATAGTCCGCAAACCACTAGTTGGAAACCACTGGTCTAGAGTATTAGTTCATGTTAGAATATGAGTTTTGTTTGTAACCACAAAGTTAAGATAGCTGTTAGGGGAGGTCACCTGTGGTGTAGTGACTAGCATAACAGCTTTCTATGTCCAAGATCATAGGTTCAAACCCGGCAGATGGTCCAGGATTTTATAATTGGTGTAAAAAATTGTTGGTTTGTGCCATCCTTTGGAAGAGTTGTAAAATGGTGGTGATAAGCCTGAGCGATGTCAGGTACTTAAATATCCCTATCCTAATTAAACCTGGAATGGCAAAATTTAGGTCTTCCTCTGTAGCTGTTACAAAAAAACAAGAAGGCTGTGAGAATTGATTAGCTCATTTTTCTTTGAGGTCTCTCCATCTCTTGGTCGGTTCCAAATGTCAAAGGTCAAAACCAATTCTGGAAAAACCAACGCAGCTACAGATAGTATTAAAAGATGATACATCCTCTTGCAGTGGTGTGCTTAAAAGTAAAATCCAAACTTCTGGTTGATAACATTTTTTTTTTTCTTACACCCTTACCTCGCCTTTCTTGGCCAAATGAGGGTATCTTAGGCCACAGAGAGAGTGGGCTGAGTTAAAAATCCCCCAGCACTGAGACCTGAACTTCCTATTGATAACAAAAAGGTCATTTGTATTACTGTCACATGGCATATTTGGAAATTTAGGATAAACCTTTGAGGCTCTATTAAACTATCTAATTCCTCCCACTTTCAAACCTTGTTATCCAAAGTCCTTATAATCCCTTGTTTTATCTCTAATAAAATGATCCATCAAGATCTCAATATTTCATTTGTAGATATACCTCCATTAAATCCAAACTCCCAGCCCATACAAACCCACTTTTTTGTAATCTGTCATCCCTACATTGTTCTGATAACCCTTTGAGACAACTGATATTATGATGGGTTTGGGATCTGTTATGTTCTAAGATATTAAAGTGCTACCAATGGGTTGTTCCTTCACAAGACATTAACCTGTCTCATAATATTATTTGTAAAAATTTAATTTCTTTATTACAGTTAACATTGTAAATTTCAATAAATAAATTATGTGGAAAAAATGTGTTTTAACATTTATTTATTCCTATATGTCTATGCTATATAGATATTTTATTATTATATGTACAATTATATTCTAGGTAGCTGTGCTGAAGAAACAGCTGGCGGTCCAGGACAAGATCGTACAGCAGAAGAATGCTGCAGCCACTCTCTTGATTGACGAAGTTGCAGTTGAGAAGGACAAAGTACAGAAAGAACAAGCCATTGGTAAGCCCGCATTTTTAAAAACAAATTTCAACTTGTTGCAAATAATCTGCACTAATAATTTATACTGAAGAGAACTAAATGTAATTTTTTTTTTTTTTTTTAAATCAAGCAGGAGGCAACTTTGGGCAATATATATTTAAATTTTTTTATTCCAAATGACCAAATCCCACAAGAAGGTATGTGTCTGTGTGTGGTAGCCCTAGCACCAATGAATAGTCGTACAAAAGTGGAATATCATATTTGAGACGACTGTATCAAACTCAGTTTCCATTCTCCCATCATGCGCCCTGATGATGACCCACAAAGGGGTTCGAAACGTTGGCGAACAATAAATAGTTGAAACTATTTAGTTGTTTCATTTAATGACTGCCACCCGAACTAATTCCTTCCAGTAATTCTCAACGGTCAACTAATTACATCCACAATATATATATATATATATATATATAATATATATATATATATATATATATATATATATATATATATATATATTATAATTTAATTATTTTTAAAAATATTCTTTTAAGAAAAAATTAATTATCACTATTTACTTAATTTAAATTTATTTACTCTCAGGGTATGGGTATGGATTCTTGACAATCAGGCACAATTTTTTATTTACCTTTTTTAATTATAATAATAACTTACAAAAATCATACAATAATTACCAGGCTAACAATACATCTTCATATTCAGGCAGCAGCAGATCCTCCTTTCCAGTCCAAACACCTACCTAAACTAACTAACCTTTTCTCTACCTGCTCTATTACCTAGGGGTTTTTCCTAGCATCCAAAATGGATGCTATGTTTGGGGGCAAACAACCAAATAGGAGCTAGCTGTTATTTAAATTTAAATTTTACTTTTTATCTTATTGTTAACCTCCCTAACATAATATTTAAATAAATACTTTAATTACAAAAAATGGGTATATTTTATATATATTTTATATATATATATATATAGAGAGAGAGAGAGAGAGAGATTATATTAATGCATGTTTCATTATATATTTGTGTCTTTCTTGCCCCAAATTGACCCTTCAGTTGTAAAGCCTGCAAACCCGCATTTAAGATCACTAATGCAATATAACATCTACATTTTATTGAAGGGGCAAATCTGACATTTATTCACTTTTGTTTAATGAAATTTATATTTGGCATGAATACAACTGAGAGCTCCGTTTCCTATTACCCAGTTTTGTGGCAGATCCTAATATGTATAAATGAATAAGTTAGAATAAATATTTTTTTTTTTAAATAATAATTTTGCATAAGTACTTTATTCAATATTCTTAGATCTGTTTCTTCTTCCGGATATTAATATTATTTATTGTACTTTAGCTACTGAGGAAGCAAGAAGGGTTCGTATAATTGAAGAAGACGTGACAATAAAGCAGAAAGTGTGCGAAGAGGACTTGGCCAAAGCAGAGCCTGCGCTGGCTGCTGCTAAGGAAGCTTTGAATACTCTTAACAAGGTAATATAATGTAAAAAAGTAAAATGTTGAAAATTAATTAATCATAGGAGAAGTAATTTGAGTCATAACTATCCAAATATCCTAATACATTACCATCTAAAATATAATATGACATTTCTATATATACACTTGTTTAATTTTGTCTATGGATGTTATTTTTGTTACATCTTCTACAATATCTGTTTACATAAGTCTTCTTTTCAAGACAAAAAAATATTTTCAAGCCTTTAATAATTTACGAGGAATGTCGTCAGTTACCTCTGCTTTATAAGTTTTTAATTTTTCTATGGCTATTTAATAAAAAACCTCGTGCGGGCAACACACGACTTTCACTTAAAGAATTTTCAAATACAGTTAGAGATAAAAATGAGTGAAACTATTAAATAATTAATTAAATTGAATTTTTATAGATACATGTGTTTTATTAAAAATCGATTATATTATTATCTAAAATAATCAGTTAGTTTTATCGGCTTTTCATCACTCTTTACTAACTTTTACAAGCTTGTGTATAAGATAAATTTTTTTCTAAAATCTTTACCTTACTGTTCTTATGCCCAAAAACAAAGAATTGCATTAAATAAATATTTTTTCAGTTTTCTTCTTTAGTTGTTTTATAAAATCTAAAAAATTAAAGGTACTTTAGAGGAAGAAATTTTAAAATATTGGCATTTAGACCCTGTCAGACTTTTTCAATCAGAATTATACCTACATGATATTAAAGCCCATCAACTTTTACATTGAAATATTGAGTTTAATCAAAATTGTTAGAGCCGTTTTTGAGAAAATCATAAAATGCATGGTATAAAGTGGCTCTTCTGGTTAGCGGATTTTGATGAAAAAGTTGCTGTAACATCTCAGGCGTATAGTTGTCTTAAATATGAAATTTCAGTTCCGTACGACTTTTTGCTTTAGCGCTTGACTTACCACACACCACAGACCTTTTTTGGGGACTTGATTATTTGGACTCAGGAGACCCTAAAACGTGTATATATCCGTTGAAAAATGGAATTCGAAAATTTTCATGATCCCAATACTTTCCCTTGCTATATATTTCATATATAAGATGAGGAAGATGGTTGGGGGTGCGGTCATAAATTAAAGCTTTCACGTTGTCACCCCTGATGAAGGCCCACATTGTAGGCCGAAACGTCGGCACATAATTAAAATAACGCTTATTTTTAATTGTGTGTTTTAATTTATGACCGCACCCCCAACCATCTTCCTCATCTAATTTCTCTACGGTCAACAAAACTCCATCATTATTTCATATATAGGTAAGTGAAAGTAAAAATACTTGATATCATCTGATAATTACTGTGGCAATGATCTAACCTGAACTATATAATGACTATGCTTGAGGACAGACTGCAGTGAATCATGAACACCTCTATAAGATTTGCCTTCAGTACTTCTAAAAGGTTTCATGTTACCCACTTATTCAGCGAGTTAAAGTGGCTGCTTTTCCCCACTCGCAGAAAATACTTCCAGCTTACTCCCTACATCCACAGTCTCCTTCAATTTAAATCCTCAGTCCACACTCTTGAAACAAGATCGTGCCATTGTGACCTTTACAGTCCTACCCATAAAACTAAAACTTTTGATTGTTCCTTCATTATCTGCTCTACTACCCTCTGGAATTCTCTACCAACCCATATCCGCCATGCTGCTTCTCTATCCTCATTCAAATCCCAACTTTTCTATTACCTTCTGTCATCCCAAACTGATGCTCAGCAATTATAATATTTCAATTCTAGGTATTAGATTTTGAATGAAGAAAACAAGTGTCTAATGTTTAAATGTAAATATTTTTTGTCAATTCATTTATTTTTCATTTTGTTCAACACAATAGTCTCTAGAAGATTTTTTTTAAATGTTTTGTTTTATAATGTTTCTTCTTCTATCTTATCTCATTATTGCTTTAGCAGCAGTGTCACATGAAGCCGAAGAGGTTAAGTAAAGTTGCTTTGCCAATGTAATGCAGCATTGATTTTTATATAAATTTAATTTCTCCAAATTTTCAATTATTGTCTTCAGTTTAATTATTCATTATTTTTCTTACTATTATTGTTCTAATTATTAATGTACTTTAGCCGCATTGGCAAACCAACTATTACCTTCCTCAGAATGATATAGTTTTTTGGATAATTGTTATCAATTGATAAAAACATATGGTTGATTTTGGCGGTTGGAAAGAAATTTATAAAGAGGTTATACGCATTGTATAAAATAAATATTTGTTTTGTGTGAAACTGTGTACATTATTAAATTATGAGCAACACACTAAATTGCAAATAATAACTAATTTCTATTCTATTCTATAATATTTAATAATTGGTGTTTGACATAATGAATCAAACTACTTAGTGAAGATCTGTATTATACATAATTAATCTTTTCTTTTAGACCAACCTGACGGAGATGAAGTCTTTTGGTACACCCCCTGAAGCAGTAGCCAGAGTGGCTTCTGCTGTGATGGTGCTCCTGGCAAAGAAAGGCAAGATTCCTAAGGATAGGAGCTGGAAGGCTGCTAAGGTTTTTAATTTTGCTATATTACCATATATATATTATTTTAATAACAATTAAACATTTATTTTTCTTTTAATTACTTCAATTTCAGGCTATAATGGGATCGGCAGATTCTTTCTTGAACACTCTGATAAACTACAACAAGGAAAATATTCACCCAGAAGTTGTGAAGGCGATCCAGCCTTACATAAACGATACGCAGTTTACGCCAGAAAATGTCATTACCAAGTCAAGTGCAGCTGCTGGTAATTTTATATTCATTTATTTTGGTTTATTATTTTAAATGATGAACCTTTGTAATTGACCAAGAAAAAAAAATTATCCCTCTAGCCCCCTGGCTGAGGAGCTAGCAGGCTAGTCCCTCATGCCAAAGGTTGTGATATCGGATCTCATTCCTATAGGGACTTTTTCAAGCATATAACGAAATGGGGATTCACTCACAGCCTCTCCCCAGGAATGTGAGTGCCGTCAGCCAACTAGATCCGTCTAACTCGAATAACGAATAATAAATTAAATTGAGGATGCATTTTGACTGTTGAAATTAACTTAGGTAGAAATATTCAGGAGTCAGTCGTGAGAAAATATTTTAATTTTGTTGACATTTCAGCTCAAACATGTGAGCCATCATCAGGGCATTAGCGAGCCATGTCAAGCATAAAATACCATTACAAATAGCAGCGGTTTTTCATTTTCATTCTTATTTTACTTTTTTGATTGTTGTTGTTTTGGTTTATTATTTTCAATAATTGACCATTGTGATCGGCCAAAAAAAAAAAAAAATACCCCCCCTCCCTAAATTTGAGAGCTTACGTTTCAAGATGTGTAGAATCCGAATAATGAAAAAAATAAATCTGTTTGTTCGCTATCCGCGGCATATCTCCGAAACTACTGGACCAATTTTTCTGGAATTCGCCACAAAAATACTAGTCCATGCAACGATGATCCTAACACCTAGACGTTGATATCAGCTGTTTAGTTTTAAAATAGCGGCCGATTAAAAGTGATTTAATTCAATAAGTGTTATTTTTGAAGATAGAGAAAAAAATTATTGGTGTTTTTTAACCAAAAAGCCGCGAATAATTATTTAAAAGAGAAAAAGAAAAAAAAATTGAAATTTTACACATAAATGAAAACGAAAAAAAAAAAAAAAATCCTGTTTCTTCTAATTAATAAATAAATAAATTCCAAACATTTTTTGCTTATAGTGCCATTTGATAAAAAATTAAATTTTTGACTGAATGAAAAAGAATCATTGAAATTGGTTAATTAGCTTAGATATTGCTTTTTGAAATCAGAGGTAGTGATATGATTTGATCCTTTGAATTATTGCTTTTCATGTTACTTAATTGCCTATCAACAGCTTTATAAACAGTTATTATTTGGAAATAATAAACCATTTTGTAATAATTTGCAGCGTTTTTAATTTCATATTGCATAAAGATATTATTGTACTTTTTCTTCAATTGGTCGTTTAAAGATAATTGTACATATTCATTGTAATCATTAATGTTTTTATTTTTCGATGTTTTTTGACCAGTTATAATTTTTCTTTTTCTAATACATTTATTTTATTCTTAAGGTACCTTATCCCAGATTTGTTTTATTTATAATTTAATCGCCTATCAAATAGCAATAGCCAGAAGTGAAATTTTCTATTCATTTATTACTAAATGATCTAGATTCTGTGTAATTTAAATAAATGAGGCTTATATTATAATTAATAATTACAGGCCTTTGCTCGTGGGTTATAAACATAATGAAGTTCCACGCAGTGTGGTGCGTTGTTTTGCCGAAGAGGAAGGCCCTTGCCGCTGCTAACGCTGAGCTTGCCAGTGCTCGTGCCAGGCTACAAGCGGTCAAAGAAAGGATTGCGGTTAGTAGCTTATATGGATAGTTAATTAAATATTATAAATTTAATATAAGTATTTTCTTTAAATATTTAACCATATATCCCAAATAATTAATAATGGAGGTTTTCTCAAATTGTTCTCAAAATTTAATTGAGGGATACAGAGCGATAACTAAATTGGTACTGTTAACTCAAGGGGTTGAGAAGAGGGTTGAAAGAGCTAAGCAACCTCAGCCCAGTCGTTTGTATGAATGAACTGAACTAATTGAAACTAATTCCTTTTAATAATAAAGAAATAGATTATATATCAATATAAGTAAATAGAGAAATTAAGATAAATATAGTTATGGGAGAAGTTAGTTGAGGGTGCAGTCAAATAAACACACAATTAAGTAGAAACTTAATTTAATGGTGCCGACTCTCAGCCTAAATTATAGGTCTTCTTCAGGGCGATTGAAGGAATGAGAGTCCAACAATGGTTTGTTTGACTATCACTCCTTCAATTGCCTTGAAGAAGGCCTATAATTTAGGCTGAAACGTCGGCACCATTAAATTAAGTTTCTACTTAATTGTGTGTTTATTTGACTCCACCCTCAACTAATTTCTCCCATATATCACACATTCAACCATTCTCACTTCATGATAAATATAGTTAGTAAAAGTAAAGTATGTAAGGTAACATGGAGTAAAGAAAAAGCCAGATGCCTAACAGAATAATTTTTTTTTTTTAAACATATTTACAACTGTATTAAGAAATACATCAAGTAAATGCGATCTAAATTTAATACAGTGACACTTCCCATTGGCAGTACTTTTGGAAGTAAACTAAACTAGGTCTTGAGGCCATCTTCTTTTCATACACTTCGGAGGATTATCAGGAATGGAAGAGCTAGCAAGGATTGAAACTACTGTTAGAGTGGGAATGGAGTTTGTCATGAATGGAAGGTCTTTATGAATGAGTTTGTTCGTAGCTAAGTAAGGAACATTGAGGTTTTATGGAGGATTTTGGATTGTATACAAGAAGAATTTGATTGTTTAGTAGAGCCCCATAGCTCTACTTCGTACGTCTATACTGCCTTATGATGGTCATGTAAATGAGCCTTTTGTTGTTAAGTGGAAGGTTTGAGTGTTTGTCCAGTAAGTGTTGAACTAGTCGAAAACACTGGACATTAAAGAATACTATAGTGGATCACCGGTTCAAACCTGTTGGTGATCCTAAGATTTTTTAATGGGAGTAAAAAATCCTTGGTTGTGCCATCCTTCAGAGGTGACGTAAAAAGGTGGTCCCGAGTCTGTCCGATGTCAGGTACTCATATAAGATCCCTATCCTAATTAAACCTGAATAGCTAAAATTTAGGACTCCCACTGTAGCATCGTCCAATTTGCCAAAGTAGCATAAAGTGACATTGAATGAACAAACAAAGAATACTATGGGGCAGGAAGTAATAGGTTTACGATGAAGTATAAAAGTTATTCTGTGAGATTTATTGGAATTAATTTTTATTCACCAATAAACAGAATATTACAAAAGAAAATGAAATGTAAATATAAAGTATAGTAAAGTAAATAAAAGTATAAAGGAGATTATAGTATATAAGTTTAACAGGAAATACGATTAAACTATAATAATAAGAGTGATTAAGGATAGAAAGTAAAATAAAATATTATCAAAATAAAATTAGGTTGTGTCTGACCTTCTCTCCACAAAGTACGGAAGCTGAATGACAGTGACATGGGTTGAAACATAAGGTATTAAATATTTTTTTTATTATTTTCTCATGAATATATATGGAAAAATATGACGTTTTTGTTTGAATAAAAGTAAATTTCAAGTGTTTAAATTGAAAAAATAAATGTTTGTATACTAAATTATTATTGCTACTAGTTCTTGGTGCTTCTGACTGATGTATATCCATGAGTCTTCATCAGACCATTCTGTCTCATGCAGACTCTCTTCAGTTACAGTTTTCAGCTCTGGCTACTGTTTAAATATATAACTATTTCAAAATGAAAAATATATTTTGTTAAAAAATCATTTGCAGTTTTTCTTGTAAAACTTTTGTTTAGTGCCTTTCAAAAACAGTCTTATGAAAAGTCATATTTTGTCTCAGATGCTGGAAGAGCAGTTTGGCAAACTTATGAAAAAGTATAACACAGCCATGAGCGAGAAGAGGAAGTGCGAAATGGAAGTTCAGAAAACTGCGGAAGGTATTGATCTAGCCAACAGGCTGGTAAATGGTTTAGCCTCAGAAAACACTAGGTGGCGCCAATCAGTTCAAAAGTAATCCATCTTAACTCTTCCTCCTTTCCCATTTTTTTAAATATTGTATCAGAGTCAATTATAAATATTAATTTGATGATTTCAATTTATTAATAATAAGCTTACCCTGGTATCTCATACCAAAAATATCAGGGTCACCTGTGGTGTAGTGGCTAGCGTAACCAGCCTTCTATGCCCAAGGTAACAGGTTCAAACCCGGGGGGTTTGAACAACACTTTTTTAAAGGGAGTAAAAAATCTTTAGTTATGCCATCCTTCAGAGGGAACATCATAAAATGGTGGTCCTATTAACACCTTGTACACCTAAAACCCTAAAATACAACCAAACCAACTTAAAAGAAAAATTAATGCTGTTTTGTTTTAATATTTTAGTTTAAACGTAATAGAAGGTGCTTAATGCCCTAAGTGCCTAAGATGGTTGAAAGCCCAAAGAAATAATTAAATTGATAATTTCAATCATGTAGTGTAAATGTTATTGAAAATGCTGTAGAATTAATTATTATTACTGTTAAAAAATTTAATTAAAAACAATTTCAGCCTAAAAACTCAGCTGGGTACTCTTCCTGGAGACATTATTCTTGTGACAGCTTTTATATCTTACGTCGGAAGCTTCACTCGTTCTTACAGAGAAGACATGGTTCACAATTATTGGATTCCACAGTTACCCAAGTACACTGTGAGTCAGTTTTTTTGTATATTGTAGCAAACCAGATATTGTATCTTGTATATATTATCAATATATTATATATTGAATAACTAGAAATCTCTATAATAGCAAATTAAAATTAACAGCTTAATTATTCTTTTTCTGACATTCCAAATAAATATATATTTTTTTTTATTCTACTTTTGTGGCATTCCTTTATCACACTAAAATTGAGATTTTTAATTAATTATTCAAGTCCTCATTTGCTGCTGAGTAGTCTGAAGTGAAAATTTTTGAAAACATAAGATTTTTTAACTTTTTATTAACCATGACTATATTTTTATATTATTTTTTTCTTTGGACACTTTATCTTGTTGGTAAAAAAGTTATTGTTTAATAATTTTGTAATAGTTGCATAACAAAATTAATTTAGAAAAATGATAAAGAGATTAAAAAAAAAAAAAGGTCTTTCCTATAGGATCAAAACTTATGAAAGCACCTTTTATGCCCATTCTGCTAGCTTTTAGAGTTTCCTCCCATCAAACATACATCATGCTTCCTCCCTATTTCTTTCAAATCCCTACTTTTTCAGTACCTTCTCACTTTCCATAATGACACTATCTAACAATTAAGAATATGTATTCTTAAGCTATAATTGGTCTGTAGTTAATGTTTAATTTTTTGTTTTCATGTTTATTTATAGATTTTACTTCTACGTTTTTTTTGTTTTTTTTTAGTTTTATTTATATTTAATTATTTTCACCAAAAGAACTTATTTTATGCTGTCGTTCTGTATTTTTATGTTAAATGGTTTTATATTCTATCAAGATATAGATCTTTAAGTAATATGATGTTATTCAGGAGACCTTGTCTAAGAATAAAACTTTCTTTTCTATCTGTTTTCATAAATTTATCTTTCCTCTGTTTACATGCTTAGCCTCCAATACCGATGACCAAAGACTTGGATCCGATGCGCATGCTGACAGACGATGCACAGATAGCAGAGTGGAACAATCAAGGGCTACCTAATGACAGAATGTCTTCGGAGAACGCAACTATCCTAATCAATTCGGAAAGGTGGCCTCTCATGATCGACCCACAGGTAAGCATTTAAGTTTAACACTGTCAAGGAACACTGCGAAACAATTAAATAACACAGAAAAGGATATTTTAAACACCTTGACAGCACACTGACCTACTACCCAGACCAAGGTCAGCCATAAACAACAAAGGATCAAGGACCAGTGACGTAATCAGGATTTTCCGCCATATTACCCATTCTGGAATGAGCCCACCTCTCTATATGTAAACACCTTGTATCAGTGGGGGACAGGGTAGCGGGCAGCAGTATGCCTAAGGTCATCTAGTGGCAGCCTTAGGTACTAGGTAGATGAATAGATGATACTTTAAACATTATTATTTATTGTGTGGGCTGGTTGGTTAAAAATGAAAGTGGACTGTATTTAAATTAAAATAGGTTATAAACGGATTCTATTGACATGGATTATAAACATTTATTGGGTTGTGTCACATGAAATGTCCGTTTTCAAGGTAAAGGATTTTTATTAAAAATACAATTTGGAAACAAGATAATTTTATTCAAAGTATTTACCTTCTTTTTCTAGACATTTTTCCCAAGATGACACCAACTTTTTTTATCCCTGAACTGAAAAACTGAGCTGTGAAGTGAAACAAAATCTGAAAACGCACTTTTCACTTGATCATCATTTTCAAAAAGTTTTCATTTGATGAAGTTGTCTAAATTCCTGAACAGGTGGTAATCTGTTGGAGACAAGTCGGGAGAATATGGTGGGTGCGGAAGAACTTCGTAGCCCAATCTTTTAATTTTTGCACGGTATGTTTTGAAACATGGGGTTTTGCTGCCGCTCAGTGAGATCATGAGGTACTCATGTATCGAGCTTTTTTACTTTCCCAATACACTTTAAATGTCTGGAAACAGTAGATGCACTTGCATTTAGTTGTGCTGAGAGTCCCTTAACTGCTTGGTAGGGGTTTCCTTCAACTGTATGTTTGAGGACATCGTTGTCTATTACGGATGGGGGGCAAGTTTTCCAAGTCGGTATCCCCAGCTGAAAACTTAGCAAACCAACGACGAATGTTCCGTTCATTAACACTCCCTTCCCCAAACGGCTTGCAAATATTTCTAGCAGCCTCAGCTGCTGAATGGCCGAGTTTAAACTCGTACAAAAATATTACTCGAAAATTGCGTGTTTCCATGTTCATATTTGGAGGTATACTAAAAAGTGGTAATTGATTGGGAAGCTAATGCTTATAATACAAAGGTAGAGGATTAGTAACTGTTTACTTTGAATATGTAAACATTCGGAAGAAAACAACAGAGACCTGCAAAATCCTTTATGTATTTCAGAAACTATAAAAACGTACATTTCATGTGAAACAACCCAATATTATCATATCTGGCTTAGTTAGAGCCAATTTTCCTACTCCATTATATTTAGGAATTCTTCCAGAAATAATGTATTGGCTTCACTTAAGTATAAGCGAATGAATTCATTATGTTTCTGACTCTGGTTTTTGTCTCTCCCAGAGGATTCTGGTCCCAGTAGAAGTACCTCCAGATGGCCTTAGATGAACTTAATTGTATTACTGCATGCTAGATGGCAGCACTTAAAATCAGCTAAGGGTCCTGTTTCCTAACACGACCCCAGGTCTTTATACTTTTTCTTAACATTAAATTTAAATTAAATTCCCTTCCATATTTTATTATTCATAAAATTTCAAGGAGATAATTATATTAAGACCTTGAAGATCGAGTGATCTAAGGAATAGTAACCATGGAAATCTCAAAGTCACACAGTGCCAGGTTGAATCTGGCCTGGGCTAGTTGGCTCCTATCCACTCTGGTGCTTACTTATAGAATAACCTGTCCTGTATGCCATTAGTGGATAAGAAAGGATATAAAAAAACGAGGAAAAAATAAAGAATAAAAAGGTGATAATTCTTTAATTTTAATTTAAGATCTAGATTTAGGTTTCTCTGTACCTCTATTATGATATATTGGGTTGTTTCACATGAAATGTCCGTGTTTATAGTTTTTGAAATACATAAAGGATTTTGCAGGTCTCTGTTGTTTTCTTCTGAATGTTTACATATTTAAAATAAGCAGTTACTAATCCTCTACCTTTGTATTATAAACATTAGATTCCCAATCAATTACCCAATTTTTAGTATACCTCCAAGTATGAACATGGAAAACCCCGATTTTTTAGTAATATTTTTGTACGAGCTTAAACTCGGCCATTCAGCAGCTGAAGCCGCTAGAAATATTTGCAAGGCCTTTGGTTAAGGGAGTGTTCATGAACGGACCATTCGCCGTTGGTTTGCTAAGTTTTCAGCTGGGGATACCGACTTGGAAAACTTGCCCCGAGGAAGACCTCCGTCCGTTATAGACAGTGATGTCCTCAAACATACAGTAGAAGGAAATCCCTACCATACAGTTAAAGGACTCTCAGCACAATTAAATGCTAGTGCAGGTACCGTTTCCAGACATTTAAAGTGTATTGAGAAAGTACAAAAGCTCGATACATGGGTACCTCATGATCTCACTGGGCGCAGCAAGGCCCCATGTTTCAAAACATACCGTGCAAAAATTGAAAGCACTGGGCTACGAAGTTCTTCCGCACCTACCATATTCTCCCGACTTGTCTCCAACAGATTACCATCTGTTCAGGAATTTAGACAACTTCGTCAAAGGAAAACTTTTTGAAAATGATGATCAAGTCAAAAGTGCGTTTTCAGATTTTGTTTCACTTCAAAGCTCAGAGTTTTTCAGTTTGGGGATAAAAAAGTTGGTGTCACGTTGGGAAAAATGTGTAAAAAAAGAAGGTAAATACTTCGAATAGAATTATCTTGTTTTCATATTGTATTTTTTATAAAAATCCTTTACCTTGAAAACGGACATTTCATGTGACACAACCCAATATATATTATATATATATATATATATATATGGATATGAATGAATATGGTATAGGATATTGTTGTAATGATGTTGCTAATTTTAATTATATATCTCAAAGCTGCAAGGTATAAAGTGGATCAAGAATCGCTACAAGGATGCGCTGAGGGTGATCAGGCTGGGGCAGGACAGGTACCTGGACAAGGTGGAGAGGGCTGTCTGGGAGGGGGCCACCCTCTTGATAGAGTACATCTCAGAGCACATCGATCCTGTCCTGGACAACCTTCTAGGGAGGGCGCTCATCAGGAAGGGGAGGTTTGTATTTTATACAGATTTCTTAGTTTAGAAAATAGTAAGGTTTAATATATAATATTTTTTCCTTCTCTTCCCTACCTCAGCCTATTTAGACTATATGGGTTATTTGCCAGGGGGTGAGGATGGAGGATTTATGCCAGAGTTAAAAGTTCTCTCAGGGCATGCTGGAATCAGAGGCAATGAAAAAACTGATTCTTTAGCCAGGAAAGGCCAAGAAACCACCCCTTATCACCTGAATCACCTGGTGTAAGCCTAAGCTCTGCTAATCAAACTATTAGGCAAATATACCAAGTGAAATTCAAACAAGTTGAGACGAACAATAGACACAAACACCTTCTTGTTCTTAATTGGCTGAGTATAAGCAGAAGTAACAGTTTACTCAATTTGAGTATATCATCCTTGAAAACAATTACATCTATTTATCCAGGGCACTGTAATTTACCTTTAAGGGCTTTACATTACCTTTGACAAGTTTGTATATCAGATAATATTTTTTCTAAAATCTTTAGCTTTCCAACGATATATTATACATCTATGTTGCTGTTCTTAGTTTCAAAAAACCCAAAATTATGTAAAAAAAATATTTTTGCTCTTTTCCCCTTTACTTGGTTATCCAATTCTAATAAGATGATATTGGTAATTTTTTGGAATCTATAAAATTTAAGGTACTTTAGACCAAGAAAATTTAAAATATCAGCATTTAAGTCCTGTCATACTATTTCAATCGGAATGAAACCTACATGATATTAAAGACCATTAAATTTTTACATTGATATAGGGAGTTTAATTAAAATTGTTAGAGCTGTTTTTGAGAAAATTTTCATGATCTCAATACTTTCCCTTACTATATATTTCATACATCGGTAAGTGAAAGTAAAAATTAAATAAAAATATTGTAACATTTTTATTATTATTATTATTTTAATTTTTATCAGAGTTGTGAAGATAGGAGATAGGGAGATAGACTTCCACCCATCGTTCCGGCTAATCCTTCATACCAAGCTGGCTAACCCTCACTACAGACCCGAGATCCAGGCTCAGACCACCCTCATCAACTTCACAGTGACCCAGGACGGCTTGGAGGACCAGCTCTTAGCCGAGGTAGTCAATGCTGAGAGGCCGGATCTAGAATCACAAAAGGTATTCCCATATTTAAATAATGAGGTTTATAAAAAAGAATAAGTCCATTTTTAAAACAATTATTTGTTTTATTATTTACTTTATTTGTATTATTATTATCCTGGAGGAGTATAGAGCATTAGGTTTGTAGGTGAATAAAGATAAAACAAAGTATATGATGGGAATTCTTTTAATGGGAATGTAAGACCCTTATCTCAAGAAAATTGGATAAATGAAGTTCGAGACTTCAGATGATAGCTGGGGATAGCAGTTATTCTAAGGACATCGTAAAAAATTATGAGAGAAAGGCAAGATAATCGGAACATTAAATGCTGTGTTATGGAGCAAGCAGGTAATACCTAATCAAAAAAGGCTATACTTCTTCCTTTTTGGAAAGGGTCAGCTATATGCAGCAGAAATGTGGGTAATTAGCCTAAAAAGAGGATACAAGGTTTTTATCATTAGAGATGGACTTTTAGAGGTGCTCTTGTGCCATTTTCAGACTCAACTAACAGAACTAAGAGGCAGAATATCCAACAAGAAACAACTGTAATCTATGAAATAGAAATAAAAAGATTGAAATGGTATGGGCATTTACAAATAATGTCAGAGGATCGATGGCCAAAATTTACTTTTCTGTATTAACCCCAGAAAGGGCAAAAAAGATCAAGACCCAGGAAGAGATGGTTACAGGATGTGGAGAAAGGCATGGCTGCTAGAGTTCTTCAAGAAGGAGATGGCTCGATCGAAAGAAGTACCAAATATTTTTAGGAAAGAGAAACAACCAAGTTGTATAAAATATTTATTAAAAAAAAAATATTTTATATAAAATACAATTAATACTTAAAGTATAATAGTCCATTGTTATCTACTGTCATTAGCCATCTACTTGCCAATTGATCGATCCCACACTGACACCATTCTATGGTATGGCTATAAAAAAACTCTTGTATCGCAAAATAATCAAATTTTTCCCTTGAAGAAAATAGGCCATGGGTGTAAACAAATAATATTCCAATAGGCTTGGCAAAGTCTGGACTATTTGGTGGATGAGGCAGAACTGCTATCTAACCATTGCTCACAGGTATTTGTATTTCGCCAGTTAACCCACTTTTCATCACAGGTGATAATCATCCAGTGAAATCTCATATCAGAATGTTTGTTCAATAAATTTTGACAAATTTATAACCTCCTAGCTGATTGCTGAGGAGTAAGTTCGTGAGGGACCAGTCTGCTGCTCTTTTCCATCTTCTCCTTGGAGAGTAGATGGTGCCTAACACTATCTTTTGACCCACCACACTCCCTGCAAAACCTCATAAATATCCATTAATGGTCTCTTTTAGCTCTTCTTCCTTTCCAGTGTCGTATCTCCACAGCTAAATTTTTCAAACCAACTGTGCGCAGTTCAAGTACACTTTACCCTTCAATAATTCCACGAGCTGCTTCAGTTCAATTTTTTTTTTTTTTTTTTTTTTTTTTTCCAGTAATGCCTTAAAATTATGAGAATTTCATAGGACACAGTCATGTTTCTTCTTTCAAACAAATAACTAAACATAGGTTGTTTAAAAAGCCAAATGGGATCAAATAAGCTAATAAAATGCTTCTAAGAGATTATTAAGTATTGTAAAACATTCAAATAATTTCTCATTTATTCTAATTCAAACTTTTTTTTTTTCAGAGCGAATTGACAATGCAACAAAATATGTTCAAGATAACATTAAAGCAACTAGAGGATGACCTATTGCAACGATTGTCCTCTGCCGGCCCTGATATCTTAGAAGATAGGGCGCTTGTACTCAATCTGGAGTCGACGAAGAAGACTGCCGAAGAGATCCAAGAAAAGGTGGAGGAAGCAAAGATCACTTCTAAGAATATCGATAACGCCAGAGAGATCTATAGGCCAGTCGCCACCCGAGCTTCTATTATATACTTCATTATGAATGACCTTAATAAGATTAATCCACTCTACCAGTTCTCATTGAAGGTAAATTTATTGCTATGAATTTACCCTATCTTAAATTAAATTTGGGATCTATGCTTATTGATTTTTTAACTGACAGATTGATTTCTTAAACATATTTAGGACCTATTTTTTACAAAATTGATATTTTTATGTATTTGTATTCTAATTGTTTAGTTTTTTCAAAATATATGATCAGATTCCATTTAAAAAAACATAGAAGTCCTTTTAAAAAAAAAAAGCGTTTAAAAATTATCTTTTTGTACTATCCGTAAATAGTGTAAATGTAATTTTAATGTATTACTGTAAAGGAGTGAGATTGAGGTTTCAAGATAAACTGTATAAACGGGTGTTTTTGTTGGGGTTAAATTAGTCTCTTAATAAAAATTTTTTAATCTCCGCTTACGAAAAATTCTGATATCTCCAGACTTGTGTCCCATAACATATCACCGATCGAAATGCACTGTTAAATAATTTATTTTCCTATCTAAAGGCTTATTTTTATTATTTTCCTCCAAATGTTATTAACTGCAAATTATTGTCACTGCATCATCAAAAATCTAGCATACCAGAATCTAGCATTATTGCTGCAGAGAGATATCTTATTGATAGTAGGATATTTAGATAATCCATTAAAATTTAGTGTTGCCGTCTCTTCCGTTTACTTTCTTGAGATATAGCATAATCAACTTCTGTTAGCGGTTTTACTATTTATTATTTGTGTAACTTATTTTTCAGGCATTCAGTATCGTTTTCAACAGAGCAATAAAACTATCAGAGCCTTCACCAGTCATTCAAACTCGAGTCGAAAACCTGATTGATAGTATTTCGTTTTCCACTTTCATGTACACCTCTAGGGGGCTATTTGAATGCGATAAGTTGACTTTCATGGCTCAGTTAACAATACAGGTATCATTTTAATTTTGTTTTCATTCTAAGCAAATTGAAATCAATTATTCATAATGATGGAGTTTAGTTGACGAGAATATTAGATGAGGAAGATGGTCGGGGTGCGGTCATCAGAAAGAAACACATTAAAATGTAGTACTTATTTTTATTGTGTGCCAACACATCACAATTACAATAAGTACTACTTTTTAATGTGTGTTTCTTTCTGATGACCCACCCCCGACCATCTTCCTTATCTAAATCAGTTATTGAATCAATTTTTATTAATTTCTCATGAATAAGTGCATGAGTTGTTGGAAGGTTGGGGACAGAGAACAAAAAACACTATTCTATAAATTAACAGGATAAATTTATTTAAATATGGTCTAATTAGGGGTCCTCTGTGGTGTAGTGGTATTATAATTTTCTATGACCAAGGTTCTAACCAGCACCCGGCTCTACTATGTTTAAAGATATTAAAAAATTGTTGATTATAGCGTCCATTGGAGGGGATGTAAAATGGTGATCCCTCCCCGCCTGTTATGTCAGGTACTCATTAAAGATGGTTTCTCTTAATAAAACATGGGTAGGCAAAGTTTTGGACTCCCACTGAAGCATCGTCCGTTAGCTACAGTAGCTTAAAATGAAATTAAAAAAAAAAAAAAGGATAAATTAAAATATTGTCTAGGATAAAATATAAAAAAAACATATTATAAACAATATAATCATTAAGTTTAAAAATTAAGCAATATTCACTTTTGAAATATTGGTGGGGACAAATTGGGGTGTTTTATACATTAGGATAGATGCATTCCCAGCATCCCATTTTGAAATGATGCCCTTGAATAAGTGTATTAATGTAATGTAACTCTTGACAACAATTGCTTAAAAGTTTCTCTAGTTACTTTTATGTTAGTCCATTATAAGCTATTCCCTGCAATGATGGTTGAAAAAATGTCTTCTATAGACCCTCTGATGGAATTAAAATTAAGATAAGATGCAATTAAAAAAGTTTAATAATTGTTTTATAAGATTCTTTTTTAGTGCCTCACAAATACAACTAGATATTTCAAAACACTTCCTCTTGTCAGATAAAGAATATATTACATTTATCTATTATAAACATACTCTTTGTTTTGTAAACTGATTTTCTTATAAGATTATGACCTGTTTTTTTTTTTTTTTTGACTAGATCATGCTGAGGTCAAAGGAGATCACAAGACCAGAACTAGACTTTTTGTTAAGATTCCCTTACATTCCAAATGAAAAGTCTCCTGTCGACTTCCTGACAGATGTGCTGTGGGGAGGTATATTAGCACTCTCAAAAATGGAAGTTTTTGAGTAAGTAACAGATGAGATAATCGTTCTATATCTAATCTTTTTCATCACTATATTGATTTATTTTATTTTATTGTTTTTTGGTCCAATTATGGTCATTTTAATGTTTCTTTACCATGCAGGAACCTTGACAGAGATATAGACTCTGCAAAGAAAAGGTGGAAGAAATTCTGCGAAGGTGAAAATCCTGAAAGGGATAAGTTGCCTCAAGATTGGAAGAACAAGACCGTGTTCCAGCGCTTGTGTATAATGAGGTCGCTAAGGCCTGATCGAATGACATACGCCACTAGGTTAGGCATGGCGGAACTAACTGTCTTTAAAGGAGTTTGTATTAATTAACTTAAGGCTGGTTTATAGGCACAACGATGACACTATGAAATATCCAACTTAGTATCCCTATTATTATTGGGTTGTGTCACATGAAATGTCCGTTTTCAAGGTAAAGGATTTTTATTAAAATACGATATGAAAACAAGATAATTTTATTCGAAGTATTTACCTTCTTTTTCTACACATTTTTCCCAACGTGACACCAACTTTTTTATCCCCGAACTGAAAAACTCTGAGCTTTGAAGTGAAACAAAATCTGAAAACCCACTTTTCACTTGATCATCATTTTCAAAAAGTTTTCCTTTGACGAAGTTGTCTAAATTCCTGAACAGGTGGTAATTTGTTGGAGATAAGTCAGGAGAATATGGTGGGTGCGGAAGAAATTCGTAGCCCAGTTCTTTCAATTTTCGCACGGTATGTTTTGAAACATGGGATATTGCTGCCGCTCAGTGAGATCATGAGGTACCCATCTATCGAGCTTTTTTACTTTCCCAAGTCGGTATCCCCAGCTGAAAACTTAGCAAACCAACGGCGAATGGTCCGTTCATTAACACGCCCTTCCCCGAACGCCTTGCAAATATTTCTAGCGGCCTCAGCTGTTGAATGGCCGAGTTTAAACTCGTACAAAAATATCACTCGAAAATCGCGTGTTTCCATGTTCATATTTGGAGGTATACGAAAAAGTGGGTAATTGATTGGGAAGCTAATGTTTATAATACAAAGGTAGAGGATTAGTAACTGTTTACTTTAAATATGTAAACATTCGGATGAAAACAACAGAGACCTGTAAAATCCTTTATGTATTTCAGAAACTATAAAAACAGACATTTCATGTGAAACAACCCAATATTACAGACAATATTATATATTTTTCTTTGACCGATCATTCTCATCTATTCATACATCCGAGCCCATCTCAATCTATTAAGACTAGTAGGCTGAATCACGTTGGGTTCCTTAAATAAATTGTGTATTTTAAAACAGAAATTTTAATGTTGGTGACAAAAAAAAATTGTATTTCCTTCTTTAATTGTTTTTATATTATCATCAACAGGCCAAAGCCCAATTTAAGGTGGTAAAACATAAATAAGCACATTACCCATATACATGAATATTACTAATTTATTTTTTTTTTTTTTATATATATAATATTTATTTCAATATATAATAAAATACACAAAACAATGCCATACCAAAGTAGATCAGTCTTAAGTAATCACATAACATAAATATTGAATATAGGCACATAAATAAATTAAAGCAAAAATAAATATAAAAATCTTTCAAAATTTGAAAAAAGAAAAAAAAAAATACATCAAATTGTTGGCAAATATATGATCTGCACAAAACTAACAGATCTAGAACACGTCAAAAAAGCACCGATACTTAAAAAATATGGGATAAAAGTGACTCTTTTCATTCAAACCAATATAGCTCCTAGCGAAAAATATTATATAACAATAAATATAATATATAAAAGTCACCAAATTTTTTAACCGAGCGACTCCAACAGAGTTATTGCATGTCAAACATGCTAAATTTTTGAGGGGGAAAAAAAGTTACCCCAAAAAAATATAGACCTCCAGCCAAAAGACATATTTATGTCAAAACTTTGCTCTTGTTCTGATTTAACTAGCTCATCAGAACTAAAAAAAAGAGTTTAACCATTTTAGAGGTGATGGCGAAATGAATAATAGCCGGGAACTGCACAATGGTATCAAAAATATACTTTTTATTGTCCTGTAGGTACAATTGATAAAAAAATGAAGAATAATATACTAAACACAGAAGAGAGACAAAATGAGTAGCGCACAATAATAATCAAGATAGAAGCTGGTGAAAGGTTGCAATGGATTTGCCACTGTAAAATAATATAATCTATCTACTATGATGAAATAAAGAAAATAAAATAAGAAATAAAAATGAGCTTCAATTAAATATAAAGAGAACTAAAATATAAACATGTTTGAGGCAGTGACAAATCCATTTCACATAAGCTCTTTGCTCCCACCAGCTGTGTGTTTATAACCTCACTCCATCACACCATCTTTAATTTACAATAATCTTTTGGGTTACCTGTAGCATAGGGGCTAGCATAACAGCCTTCTAGGCCCAAGGTCACAGGTTCAAACTTGGAGGCGGCCCTAGGATTTTTTTAATGGGAGTAAAAATCCTTAGTTATGCCGTCCTTCAGAGGAGGAGGTCCAAGAGCCTGTGCGATGTCAGGTACTCGTTAAAGATTCCTATCCTAATTAAAGCTGGATAGGCAAAATTTAGGCCTCCCACTGAAGCATCATCAGATTAGCCACAGTCGCATAAAGTGTCTTTAAATTAATAAACAAACAATAATCTTTTGATTCTACCAACACATATGAATGTCATCTATTTTGTCTTGTTTTCTTTAAATAATTAATATACCAGCATTTTTTGAACTTTTTTTTTTTAATTATCAACTGATTTTATATTATTTTCTTCTAGATGTTTTATTGAAGAAGTTTTGGGACCAAGGTTTACGCATGCAAGAACTGTCGAGTTTGAGAAATCTTTTGAGGAGATGACCCCAACAATGCCTTGCTTCTTCATATTGTCTCCTGGTGTAGACCCCACGAGGGTAAGCACTATATTAATTCGTATCAATTTTAAAAAACTATATTGAAACGTCAGATTTACAAAACCAGTCATTTTGATGGATTTCAAATTTAATAGTCTAGATAGTTGTGAAGAAAACCATGTTTTAATAGTTAATATAATACATTTATTGTAAGTAATACTAGTTCATGTTTTTCCTCACTACCATCGATACTATCTTGCTTCTGAATTTTTTTAACTTTCAACTATTAGCATGTAATATTAATATTTATTTAAAAAAGTAGTGACATTTGAGTTTTATTTTGATCACCTTGCGCCTTCTTGATCTTCCTCAATTCTTATTATTTCTACCTAATTAATGTATCATGACAATATATATATATATATATATATATATATATATATATATATATATATATATATATTTATTTTTTAATTGGATAACATAAACTTTACAATATTACTCTTTTATTAATAGCCCCTAAGTCATATAAATTCATATTATTTATTTTTTACAAATTATAAAAAAAAAATATTTGGTTATAATATGTTCTTATATACAAGGAAACTGTCTGCTCTGGAAATTCTGTTGAAATTCCGCTATTAATAGATAATATGGTTATTAATTTCTCAATTTTCTTTAATGCTAATTAACATCTTATCATTTCATTTCTTTTTGTTTTTGAAATAGGATGTTGAAAGAGTAGGCAAACGATTGGGATTCACAACAGATAGAAGAAACTTTCACAACGTATCACTAGGGCAGGGCCAAGAATCTGTTGCTGAAAATGCCATGGAGATTGGTTCTAAATTTGGTCATTGGGTCATTCTTCAGGTATGATTAATTATTATAGCTATTATAAAGAAGGGGAACTGGCCGTGCCTGTGTGGCTAGAACGCTAGCCTACTAAGCCAAAGTTTGTGTGTTCGAATCCCTGTCTTGGTAGGACTTTTTCAAGCATGTTATTAAATGGGAATTCACTCTCAACCTCCCCCAGGGTATGTTAGGCCCGTCAGGCAACTGGTGGCTACTCACAAAAATATGCATTGGGAGTGAAGACCCTTCTCTATGAAGTATCATCAAGAATCGCAGAGTGAAATCTTCAGAAACCATACTGAATAGCCAAGGGTCTCAACTCCTGTCATATCAACCAAAAAAAAAAAAAATATATATATATATATATAATATATATATATATATATATATATATATATATATATATATACCTATATATATATATATATACCTATTTTTTAAAATATTTTCTTTTAAGAAAAATTAATTCAAACATTATTTACTTCATTAAAACTCAATTTACTCTCAGGGTATTTATGGGTTCTTGACAATCAGGCACAATCTTTTATATAACTTTTTTAATTATAATAATAAGTTACAAAAATAATAAAACAATATGCAGGCTAACTAAGATTATTCTCCATATTCAGATAGCAGCTCCTCCCCCTTTCTGGTCCCAACTCCAACTGACCTTTCTACCTGCCCTATTACCTAGGGATGTACCTGCTAGGGTTTTATAACCTAATAGGTAGGTGTAGCATATGTTTGGAAACAGTCATCCAATTGGAGCTCTTATTTAAATTTAAACTTTACTTTTTATCTTATTGTTAGCCTACCTAAAGACGGCGATACATGGTGAGAAATAGGGTATGTGTAGGTGAGGTGAAAGTACTCTCGCGAGAGTAGAGGGTGGTGCAAACTGCGTGAGAGTAACAATGTGCACGTGTATATGGTGAGAGTACGCAACAGTACTCGGCTAAATGGCAGATGTGTGAACAGCTGATTATTCAGGAAAGTTGTTGAAAAGGTTGGTTAGCTCTGTTTAGGTTACCAAGTTCTTATGTAAAGATGAATGTTCAATTGTTGTCATCTTGTTTTAACACTTTGACGACCAGAGCGAGCGTATACGCCCGCTGGCTTAGTCTACCCCTGGCCTGCTCCTTGGTACATGTGCAGGGCGAGAGGGACCGCAGCGGGAGTATACGCCCGCTCTCCCGCTATCACTACCAGCCTCCAGTGGGCGTATACGCCCACTACACAATCGGTTTTCCTCATCCACAAACCTTATCCCATAGGACCAGACGCCCGCTAGATAATTGATTTTCTCTTGATAACCGACCGTGTTGGGTCCTAAAAACATTTTAATGAACTTGGGTTGTACTTTTTTTTCTCAGTTTTATATGATATTGTAAATATAGATACCAGTAGCTATTCTCGATGTTAAAACAAAAAAAAAGTTATTTTAAAACAATTAATCATAGCAAATGATTATATTAAATAATGTACAAATCAGTCATCTGGCACCTTTCCTATGAATTACTCTAATATACGTACTTAAACAAAATAACTTTTAAAAAAAATTACAATATACAACAACTTTATCACTTTTATTTTTTGTACGTTTTGCTTCTTAAAATTTTAAATAGCTTACAGTATATTCTAACTTTATGAAAGAGCCCTCGTTTTTTTTTATCAAATCTGTGCGACTGAAGAGATCGTCAACTAGCTGAAGGTGAAGGAGCCGAGTCACTAAGAGGATCTTTCTCAAGAAGCGCCCTTAGGACCTCTTCTTTAAAATTTGTTGTGTTCCATAAAATTCTCACCTAAAGCTGTTAAGAATAACTAATGCATTTAGTAGAGAGGCCCCAAAAATAAGATCAATCGCAATTTTGTGATACCACTAACGGGTTCACCGTAAGCTTGTGGAATAAGACGACATTTGGTCTGAGGTATCGATTGACGATTTTCCACAGTTATAATCAACAATCATTCTTGGTTTTGTGATGGTTCTTCCACTTCGAGTCACGACTTCAGTCATTTCATCCGTGTGTTCAGTAGAGAGCATACGGACATCTCTTTTATTCTTCAGAGGGCACGTACGCTCTCTAGTAACTTCTCCGTGGGACCGCAGCGGGCGTATGCGCCCGCTTCATTTATTAACTGTTTTCTTTAACTTAAAGTAACTTTTATCACAATTTTGTTAATACTATGTGTTTTTTTGGGTGAAATAAAACACAAATAGCTGATAATAATGTTTTGGGCCATTGAACCAAAATAGCCAATTTTGGTCGGTCCCATTTGGAACCGGTGCAGCGGACTCATACGCCCGCTATGGTCCACAAGAGAAGGTGCTCCAAACACGCGTGGTCGTTAAAGTGTTAATAATAATAAGAGTAATGTCTAAAAATGTTTTCGACATTTTTAAACAAATTTACTTACTAACCAACTACAAACGTCAACAACACAAGTGACAATTGACGGGAACATGCACGCCACCTATGACAGCAACATTGCTTTGTAAAATCACTTTAAATTTTTTCTATTTCTATTTCGAATTTTAATGCAAACAATTATGAATCTCAAACTATAATACAAAAAAAAAAAAGTATATTTGTATATATATATATATATATATATATATATATATATATATATATATATATATATATATATATATATATATATATATATATATATATAAACTATAGAATTAAAATGTAATATCCAAACATTGAAAACATACATATTATTAAATAATGGTTTTGGAATCTAGAAACACAATTAAATATATATAAATATAAATAAACTATTTTTAGTTAAAGTTTGACCAAAATAATATAACAAATGATATTGTTATTAATTATCGTTATGGAAAGTAGATAAAAGTGTGATATAGTACATCAGCTATCATGATATTTACTACCACCAACTTTCGAGTGCTCTCAACGATGAGAATATCGCCATTTCACCTCACCTACACATACCCTTTTTCTCACTGTGTATCGCCGCCTCAACATAATATTTAAATAATTAATAAATACATATATATTTTATTTTTAAAAATGGGTATATTGCAATATATAACTATAATAATTACTATTACTACTATAATACCTCTGCTTCGTACGGGTTGCAATTTAAATGAGGTGTCATTTGTGTTAACAAAATCCCTGTCTGACCGATTTAGAGTTTATAGCTTTGGGAGTTTTAGTTAATTGTAATGAAAAGTTAAATTAGCAATAAAATATGTTTATTTTATGACATATTCAGTATTATATTTAATCATCGGCCGTAAACTTACTAGAACAGTTAACTTAGCTAACTTACTTTGACATTCCAATAAGTTAACTAACTAAGTCTACTGCCTGTTTTTTTCCTTTACATACTACATTTTTAAAGTAGTAGTACAGCTATATATTTAATACTTTTAAAATTTGAATTAGATTTTAAAAATTGCTCTCATTGTACTTCAGTGGATAGATTGATTACCGGGATTCATTTATGAAGTAAATACATATACTTCATTTTGTGTACTTCTTAGAACATCCATTTGGTTACGAGATGGTTGCCAACCCTGGACAAAAAGATGGAGGCCGCCCAGATGAACCCACATAGAAACTTCAAGCTGTTCCTCAGCAGTGAGCCTGCACCAGATCCATCTCTCCATCGCATACCTCAGGTAATCATCGCCTTTAACTGAATGTATACATGTAATTTATTATTATTATTATTGGATTAGATCATTTGGAGATCACGACGGTAGACTAGTTTGAAGCACATTTAAACTTCTTATTTGTTCTTTTCCTCTTCCAAGAAGCCTTCATCTGTTCAGAAAACCGCTGTTTTCGTTCTTCTGTCCACTTAGTTCCCGTTCTTACCCTCATGTGTTCGACTTGGAAACAATCCTCATGACTTTTTCTACAAATATTTTTTTAAAATAAATAAATTCTTTATTATTCTGGGACAAGTCCCTTTAGAATAACATTGACATGATATATAAATTGGGCTTCAGAGTCTTAGAGCAATTAATGCTTTATATACAAGTTAACTAAAACTGGTTTTCTGACTGGATGGCCATGAGATGAATAAATAAGCGGGATTTGAATGTAGAAAGAGAGTTGGAGTGACGGATAGAAAGAGGAATAGAATTCCACAGGATTGAGGAGCAGATAAGGAACGATCTGTCAAATTTTCAGATTGGTGGGCCGTTGTGGGTAAATCTGAAGGCCTAGAGCGTGTACAGCGGGAATGGACAGAGGATTTGAATTGTTGAAGGTCAAAAATGTATGGTGGACGGCGGGATGGATAACTTGGTACAGGAATGATGAAAGGAAATACTTGCGACAATTGGAAGGATAAAGCCACTTCAACTCGCTATAAAATACGGAGACGGGGTGTACTTTAAGACCCCGAAGATAAATCTTTATTTTTTAAGGCATTTTATTTTTACTTCGAGATCCCCAGAAACACAACCGTATACGGTACAGCAGTAGTCGAAGTGGGGGAATATTAGAGAGGTAACGAGGAGCTTCCGGGTTTCATATAGTTCGTTTTTTTTTTTCGTTTTCGTTCGTTTTTCAGTTCGTTATTTCTTCAATTCCGATTCCAGCTCGTTCAAGACCTTGTTTTACCGTTTTCATTTCAAACAGTTTGTGGGGTAATTTCTTGACCATCCTGTTTCCTTTTATCCTCCAAACGTGCCCGAAATATTTTAATCATCTCTTTTTAATGATTTCATCTAACGGCTCATTGTTCTGGTAAATTTCTTTGTTGCTTCATATTCTGCACTGTCCTTCACTGTTCTTGGCTGGTCCCATAATTCTCCTTAAGATTTTGCTTTCGTTTGTTTCCAAGTCTTCCAGTTTTCTCTTTCCCAAGGTTGGCGTTTCCACTGTGTATAGCGCTTCTGATTTTATTACAGTGTGGTAAGGTCTGAATTTACTGTTCCAAGATATACATTTTTTGTTATATGTTTGTCTGCTCCTTGCCAGTGCACTAAATGTTTTATTTGTTCTTGATTTTATCGAAATTTTGTCTAACCTATTTGCAGTACATATACTTCATTATACTTAATGGTATCTTGCCGATGTCAAATAGCACTTCCTTAGTATGTGTAGAGAAATATCTCAATATATAAATGGACAATGTTAGGGCAACACCAAACTTCCACTTGACATTTTCTATTACTACTGACAACAAAAGATAGTGAACTGTTTAAAATTTAAAAAAATATATAACTATTGGGTTGTGTCACATGAAATGTCCGTTTTCAAGGTAAAGGATTTTTATTAAAAATATGATATGAAAACGAGATAATTTTATTTGAAGTATTTACCTCCTTTTTCTACACATTTTTCCCAACGTGAAACCAACTTTTTCATCCCCGAACTGAAAAACTCTGAGCTTTGAAGTGAAACAAAATCTGAAAACGCATTTTCAAGTCGGGAGAATATGGTGGGTGCGGAAGAACTTCGTAGCCCAGTTCTTTCAATTTTTGCATGGTATGTTTTGAAACATGGGGTATTGCTGCCGCTCAGTGAGATCATGAGGTACCCATCTATCGTTCTATTTTACTTTCCCAATACACTTAAATGTCTGGAAACGGTAGATGCACTTGCATTTAGTTGTGCTGAGAGTACTTTAACTTTAACTGTTTGGTAGGGGTTTCCTTCTACTGTATGTTTGAGGACATCGTTGTCTATTACGGATGGAGGTCTTCCTTAGGGCAAGTTTTCCAAGTTGGTATCCCCAGCTGAAAACTTAGAAAACCAACAGCGAATGGTCCGTTCATTAACACTCCCTTCCCTAAACGCCTTGCAAATATTTCTAGCAGCCTCAGCTGCTGAATGGCCAAGTTTAAACTCGTACAAAAATATTGCTCGAAAATCGCATATTTGGAGGTATACTAAAAAGTGGGTAATTGATTGGGAAGCTAATGTTTATAATACAAAGGTAGAGGATTAGTAAATGTTTACTTTAAATATGTAAACATTCGGAAGAAAACAACAGAGACCTGCAAAATCCTTTATGTATTTCAGAAACTATAAAAACGGACATTTCATGTGAAACAACCCAATATTTCATATATAGGTAAGTGAAAGTAATTATATATTTCTAATTTCTAATCACTGATGTTGTTTATTTATTACAGGGTGTTCTGGAGTCATCTATTAAAATTACTAATGAACCTCCGACCGGCATGATGGCTAATTTGCACAAAGCACTGGATAATTTCAACCAATCCACGCTGGAGATGTGCTCTAAAGAAGCAGAATTCAAGGCTATCCTATTCTCACTCTGCTATTTTCATGCCGTTGTTGCCGAGAGGAGGAAGTTTGGTCCACAAGGTTGGAACAGATCGTATCCATTTAACGTCGGTGAGTTACCTATCAGATTTTCATTATTTATTAGGTGTTACATGATCTGCAGGATAAATGGAAAGAACTAAAAAAAATCTTAAATAAAGTATGATATTTAATAACAAGTAATGTGTAACTAAACTAAAGTTGCTGGGGGGTCGGGTGCAAGTGGAAGTTGATATAGAAGTTTTTAAAACCCTGAACCCGGACAATTTAATTAATAAAATAGAATAAAATTTAAAGCAGAAATGTTATCCATAGCCAGTAATTGTCTATTCCAATGGTTCCCAACAATTTTTTTCGCAGACCCTTTTATCCAATTATTTCAATAGCAACACCCCCTGAATCAAAAATATTAGATTTCAATTGTAGGTTTTTAGTGGAATACACTGTACCACATAAATTTCATGTGAAAATGAACGATTCTGTAGAAATCGCCTAGTGGGGTGATGGAAATGAAATAAAAAGAACCTGGCTATAGGAGTTTGCTTCAATCCGCTAAACATTGAATTACTATTTAATGGTGAACCCCACATGTAACTCTAGGATTTTTTTAATGGAATAAATAACCCTTAGTTGTGCAGTACTTTGGAGGGAGCATAAAATGGCAGTCCTGAGTCTATGCCGTGTCATGTACTATTAAAATTTCTCCATCCTTATAAAACCTGCATTGGAAAAATTTAGGTTTATCACTTTGGCATCATCTGATTAGCAGCAGTAGCAATAAAAATGATGTTAAATGAATAAAAATAAACTAAAATAAAAAACTTATACAAGGTAGGTATTTATTGAAATACTCATAGAGAAATCAAGCATTATTCATCACCTTATGCAAAGTTATATTTGTCATTTGCATTCATTATTTTCAAAATGTTAAAAAATGGATAATTTTAATATTGTGATTATGCAGCAGTAGATACCACCTGTAAGTGATCACTAGCAATTATATCATTTAAAATTTTGAATTTGTCTGTGTTGAGCATGTTATTCTTACAAAAAACCAAGACTTTACAAATATTTAATGTTGAGTTAATTTTAAATTATTTCCCTATGACCCGCCGCAGACCCTCTGAAGATAATCTGCAGACGACTAGTTGGGAACAACTGGTCGTTTCCAACATTATAGTATTGTAGTAGTTTATGAGGAGCGGCATGGCCCTAGTGGATATGGCATTAGGCTACTCTTCTCCTGTTCTACATAATCCTGGATGCGGCAGAATATTATTTATTCTGTTACTTCCCCGGAAGGAGGAGGAGAGGTCATCATGGGACATACAATAATACATAATTGTAAGAGCACATTGTACACTCTCATCCAATTGTTTCTCTACTTTTTAAAATCAACTTGGAATTTATGAAACAGTTAAATAACATAATAAATAAATAAACACAAGACAAGGGACATAACTTGATTTATAGAAATAGTAATCTAGTTAGCGTAAATGCCCAAAGATATCGCTAGTGTACCGATATTGTGGGATTCGGCTATAGTGATACCAATAATTTTTATTAATTCAGCTTGATTAACATGCTCATGATTTATGTTGAATTCCTAGGTGACTGACAATCAGTGTCCAAGTTTTGTATAATTACCTTGAAAACAATGCCAAGATACCTTGGGAAGATTTGAGGTACCTCTTCGGGGAGATCATGTATGGCGGTCACATCACAGATGACTGGGATCGAAGGCTGTGTAGAACCTACCTTGAGGAATATATGTGTCCGGACCTGGTTGGTTATCTTAAAATTTTCTACAGTAGAGAGCACTATCACTAGTTATATCAGCACTGCACATTATTAATTCTTCTTCTCTCAAATGAACTTGTACTCATTATAACTTATTACTGTAGTTAATGTGTAGATAATCTATAGATGGATCTGGGAAAGTAAATTACAAATCCTATTTAGAATAAGTAGGGATTAACACAGTCTACCACCAGATATGCAATGGTTGAGCGAGAAGTGAGTAGAGAAGCGAAACTCCATATCTTTGTGTTGGTGTACCTACCTGTACTCCTGTGTTGCACAAAAAGCTAGGTACTGACCGAAAAAACAGAGGAAAATGTGACAGCTTCAGAAATGACTCTTCCCCGAAGGATTGGAAGGGACTGAAAGAAGATAGGTCTGTATCCTCAATGAGAGGATCAGCAAAGAACTGAGAGTCTTCTTGATGAAGAACGTCTTAAAAACTCAATGAAAATGGTTCAGTCATTTTATCGTGATGGAGGAATGCAGAGATGGATTGAAGATGGTGGACTATATGTAGTCTGACAGAAGACCTCATGGCCCAAGGATTTCATACTTAAAATATGTAGATGTTTGAGAGCAGCATGTTCTAGTGTGTAGACCATTAGTCCACTGTACTCCGAGCTCAGGTTGTGGCAGAATTATTTATTCTGTTATTTCTGGGATATGGATACACTCTTGGGACACCCAGCTTCTATGATGTGGGTAGCCAAAAAATGGGGGGAAGGAGGGAGGGTGGACCTGGCAATGGGTTGTAGAGTAGAGGTACAGTTGTTTTACATATGTAGAACATTTATGCATAAGGAGAAGATCTACCTTGCAAGAAACAGAGAACAATCCTGGTTAGTCCTAGGGTTTTATGAAAGAAGAAGTAGAAAAATCCATTGATCATCTTCTTCTTCTTCCAGTGGCGCGACAGGCCTTATAGGCCCTTGGCCTCGCGGTTTAATCTCCTGGGAGATTACACTCACGTTTCTTGAAGTATTTTATAGGGTAGGGTCATCACTCCCTATGCTTAATTTTGTGAGTCACCACCATTTGTCTGACGGGTCTCTCATACCCGGGGAAGAGACTGTGAGCCCCAGTTATTTACTACCCATTTATTAAATGCTTGAAAAAGTCCCCCTGGGACTGGGATTCAAACTCACAACCTTTAGCGTGAGAGACTAGCTTGCTAGCCACTCAGCCATGGGCTCCCCTAAAAAAAATCCATTGATCAGCTTTATTTATTTATTTTTTATATTGAATATTGAATAGTTGGTTCTATGGTTTCAATAGATAAAATTATGAATTAATATTGTCATTAAAAAGTATATTAATAATAGATAGATAAAAAAAAAAAATTAAAAAACAGTATGCAGTGGAAAGTGAAAAACCATAATAAGAAGTAATAAAGTAATGGATTAATACATACATCTATTCACTCCATGCATAGTGTAGTTTCCCTTTTTTTTTTTTTTTCTTCTTAATAGAACTAGAAGTTTATGCCCCTTTAGTCGATATATTGGAAAAATCTTTAAATGAAGAAGCTTTAAATGTTCTGTTATTTGTACATAATGGCATATTTCATCAGGAATTTATTCTAGAAGAACAAGCTATTGATTCAGATCTTTATCCACCTTCAGACCTATTACCAGCCAAAAAAAGACTACAAGAGGACTTTGATCGAATAAGTCACTGGCTGTAGTCAATAAGCTAAAAACTAAATTTGAAAAAACGTAAAGCGAATTGTAATAGGACCCATCACTTCCTGAAAACTGTTCCACATATCCCAACCCTGTACCTAAATAGTAACCCTATAAAGTTCTACCCGACCACCAAGAATCTAGGAGTAATCTTTGATCAAACCCTTTCTTTCAAAAACTATATTCCCGAAATTTTCCACTATACTTTTTAGTTTTAGTCACCTTAAATGGCTGAATTACCTTCTATATTCCCATATGAAACCCAGAAGCTCCTAGTTACCTCTGTAATATTTCCCCACTTTGTTACTGCTGTACTGTATAGGTGGTGGGTTTCTCGAAGTATAAATAAAATGCCTAATTAATTGCTTTGTTGATTTATCATCGGGGCCCTGGTACTCCTCCGTCTCAGAATTTTATAGTAAGTTGAGTGGCTTTACCCTTCCAATCATCGCAAGTATTTTCTTGCATCATTCCTTTACGAAGTTATCCAATCCTGTTGTACGTCATATATTTTTAACCTTCTAAAATTCAAATCATCTGTCCATCCCTGCGATACACACTTAGGCCTCCAGTTTTATACACAAGATCCACCAATCTGCACATTTTGATGATCGTTTCTTATCGATCTTCGATCCTGTGGAATTCTATTCCTCTCTCCAACTCTCTTTCTACATCCAAATCCTGCTTATTCATTCATCCCATCACATCCAGTCATTGGATGGGATTTTATATACCAATAAAATTGTAAATAAGACTATTTTATTTTATTTTTTCATATTTTTATATTTCTGTTGTGATTAGTTTTAGTTAACATGTTTATAAATGATTAATAACTTTAAGACCTGAAGCCCAATTTATATATTATGTTAATGTTATTCTAAAGGGCTTGTACCAGGATAATAAAGAATTCATTTATTTATTATTTATATTTTAAGAACTTTCCTTAAAAACAAATGGTTTGGCAATGAATAAACTGGTCAACAAATATCTGTATCTATTTGATAACACACAACACATAGAACTTTTTTCTGATATATCAGTATTATTAATAATCTCATTTAATTACAACTGGAAAATAAAAATGAAAGTTAATGTATTAATTTATAAAATAAAATGAGAATTAAGAATTTAGTAACACAAATTACTACTGGAAAAAAAAAAGAAAAGAAATGTACAAATATACGACCAAGTGGCTAATGCAATTTATGCATGTGAGTAGTGCACTCTGCTGACGCTTTGCGAAACCACTCTACTAGAATATAGATATTCTATTATTCATGGTTGGAAACTTCCAACTTCCTATTTCTAAACTTACTGACTAATTAAATCCAATTTTTTTAAAGAACTAACCTTAAGCATTATTAATGGTTATACTTCAAACCTTTGAATTCTTCTATTTCATTTTTCCCCTTAAAGTATCTTCTGTTTATATATTATAGAATTTCATATGAATTATCCTATTAGGTTGAAGCAGAGCTGTTTTACGCACCACAGTTCCCAGCGCCTCCTAACTCAGATATGTAGGCTATCACATGTACATTGATGCGATGTTACCTCAAGAAAGCCCTGTGCTGTACGGTCTTCATCCGAATGCTGAAATAGGATTTCTGACACTCAGTCTGAAAACTTGTTCCAAATGATTCTGGAACTGCAGCCGAGAGAGACAGGGGCTGCCGCATCCGGAGGTCAAACTCGTGAGGAAAAGGTAATGCATTTTTATTACTTTCACTTACTATATATAGTAAGGGAAGTATTGCGATCGTGAAAATGTTCGAATTCCAGTTTTCAACGGAAATACACGTTTTAGGGTCCCCTGAGTCCAAATAACCAAGTCCCGCAAAAAGGTCTGTGATGTTGTGTTGTGTGTGTGGTAACTCCCGGGCGGAAACGGATAAGGCCTATGAAACTGAAATTTCATATTTAAGACAAATATACGCCCGAGACGTTACAAAACCTTTTTCATCAAAATCAGCTTACCAAAGAGCCACTTTATTTTGCACCTTTTTGATTTCTCGAAAACGGTTCCGACGATTTTGATTAAACTCGCTATATCGATGTAAAATTTAATGGGCTTTAATATCATGTAGGTTTTATTCTAATTAAAATTGTCTGACAGGGCTTAAATGCTGATATTTTTAAATTTTCTTCCTCTAAAGTACCTTTAATTTTGTAGATTCTATAAAAATAACTATATTATCTTGTAACCATTGAAAATTAACAGCTATATATGTAAGTTGAGCGAATTCGATTAACAACTAAAGGAGAAAACTGAAAAAATATTTTTTTAATACAATTTTTTGTTCTTAAACATAACAACAGTAATATAGACGTATGATGTACCGTTGAAAGAGAAGGATTTTAGAAAAAATATTATGTTATACACAAGCTTGTAAAAGTTAATAAAGATTGATAAAAAGCCAATAAAACTAAGTGATTATTTTAGATAACAATATAATAGAATTTTTAATAAAACACATGTTTCTATATTAATTCAATTTAATTAATTCTTTAATGGTTTCACTCATTTTTATTTCTAACTGTATTTGAAAATTCTTTAATCGATTTTTAAAACGGAGGTAAGTGAAAGTCGCGTGTTGCCCGCACCAGATTTTTTTACTTGCTTATTTTTGATTCTTTCATAATTAATTTTTTATTACCTATTATTTATCTACAACATAATACCTTTTGAAATTATTATCAGGTGGGTGCACTGTTGTCCGACATTCTTGATAGGGTGCCAGAACCATTTAACATTGTGGATATGATGGCTAGGGTGGAAGATCGCAGCCCTTATACCATTGTCGCTTTTCAAGAGTGCGAGCGAATGAACATCCTGATGAGAGAAATAAAAAGGTCTTTAGATGAACTGCGCCTTGGGCTTAAGGTAATTTAAGAATATTAATTTTTAATTTTAAGGAACATTTTTAATTACTTAAGTATTTTATAACCTACCATCTGACCTGATAGACATTGTTCTGTCCTAACAATGGATATCATTATCGGTCACAATAAGGGACCTGTTAGATGATATTGTGTTGTTTCACATGAAATGTCCGTTTTTATAGTTTCTGAAATACATATAGGATTTTGCAGGTCTCTGTTGTTTTCTTCCGAATGTTCACATATTTAAAGTAAACAGTAACTAATCCTCTACCTTTGTATTATAAACATTAGCTTCCCAATCAATTACCCACTTTTTAGTATACCTCCAAATATAAACATGAAAACACGCGATTTTCGAGGAATATTTTTGTACGAGTTTAAACTCGGCCATTCAGCAGCTGAGGCCGCTAGAAAGGAAGTGTTAATGAACGGGCCATTCGCCGTTGGTTTGCTAAGTTTTCAGCTCGGGATACCGACTTAAAACACTTGCCCCGAGGAAGACCTCCGTCCGTAATAGACCACGATGTAGAAGGAAACCCCTACCATACAGTTAAAGGACTCTCAGCACAACTAAATACAAGTGCATCTACCGTTTCCAGACGCATAAAGTTTATTGGGAAAGTAAAAAAGCTCGATACATGGGTACCTCATGATCTCACTGAGCGGCAGCAAGACCCCATGTTTCAAAACATTGAAAGAACTGGGCTACGAAGTTCTTCCGCACCCACCATATTCTCCCAACTTGTCTCCAACAGATTACCACCTGTTCAGGAATTTAGACAGCTTCGTCACAGGAAAACTTTTTGAAAATGATGATCAAGTTAAAAGTGCTTTTTCAGGATTTTGTTTCACTTCAAAGCTAAGAGTTTTTCGGGGATAAAAAAAGTTGGTGTCACGTTGGGAAAAATGTGTAGAAAAAGAAGGTAAATACTTCGAATAAAATTATCTTGTTTTCATATCGTATTTTTAATAAAAATCCTTTTCCTTTAAAACGGACATTTCATGTGACACAACCCAATATTGTTGTCACGTCTTATTTAAATGTGGAATTAAATGTTGTAGCTAATAAGGCTTTAAAAAAATTGTACCTCTAAGACCCATGAGGGGTCTTCCATTCGGATATATATATATTTTTTTTTTGTTCACCCCTGCCTCTTCTTTCAGGGCTACTCGGGGGTTTCTCATGCTAGGGGTAGACAGCGGGAGGATTAATGCCAAAGTAATAGCCTCCCCCGGCACCGAGACGCGAATTCATAATTAATTTATTTTATATTTCTGGTCATCTGTGGTTGCTGGGCGCAAACCCAGTCAGCCAACCCGCTTCTAAATTCGATTCGTATTAAGATGACGATTAGGTCAGGTTTTTCCTCCAAATTTTGATCAAATACACATTTGGAAACAAGGTGAACCCTAATAGAGACTCCCTCCCAACCTGTGTGTTACCTCAAGGCTTAATTAACATAATAAATGATTATCAGTAAATTTATTTATTAGAATATAAATATGTACTCGTATCAGAGAAAATTATATCCAAGTTATCATGCGAGACCTTTACACAAATCAATCCAATCTTACTTTCACTTACCTATATATGAAATATATAGTAAGATAAAGTATTGCGATCGTGAATATGTTCAAATTTCAGTTTTAGGTTCTCCTGAATCCAAATAAAGGACTGTGTGTGTGTGTCCATGTGTTTGTGGCAAGTCCAGCACAAAAATTATATCCAAGTTATCATGCGAGACCTTTACACAAATCAATCCAATCTTACTTTCACTTACCTATATATGAAATATATAGTAAGATAAAGTATTGCGATCGTGAATATGTTCAAATTTCAGTTTTAGGTTCTCCTGAATCCAAATAAAGGACTGTGTGTGTGTCCATGTGTTTGTGGCAAGTCCAGCACAAAAATTATATCCAAGTTATCATGCGAGACCTTTACACAAATCAATCCAATCTTACTTTCACTTACCTATATATGAAATATATAGTAAGATAAAGTATTGCGATCGTGAATATGTTCAAATTTCAGTTTTAGGTTCTCCTGAATCCAAATAAAGGACTGTGTGTGTGTCCATGTGTTTGTGGCAAGTCCAGCACAAAAATGAAAAATCGTATGAAACTGAAATTTCATATTTAAGACAACTATACACCCGAGAAAATACAGCAACTTTTTCACTAAATTCGGTACCATATACCATGCATTTTGCACCGTTTCACGATTTTTTTCAAAACGGCTGTAATGACTGATTAAACTCACTATATCAATGTAAAATTTAATGGGCTTTATTCTTATTGAAATAGTCTGACAGGGTTTCAATGACGTATTTTTGTGTTTTCTTCCTGTAAAGTACATTTAATTTTGTACATTATAAAGACTAAAAATAGCATCTTACCAGCATTGACAAATAAAGGCTTAATATAGAAGTTTAATGAATTTGATGACCAAATATAGGATAAGAGCAAAATAACTACATTCTAAAAGTTAAAAATCTACCAAACAATAGACTGCCATATATCATAAATGATGAAGTCATCAAACAAAATATTTTCTGGATTAAAGATATAAGAGAACTGGCTGAAAAACATAATATTTCTATTGACATTCAACTTGACAACAAATATAACTGGGCTCTAATCTTACAGCAATTTAGGGAATCTCTGACAGGTATTTATAGATCAAAATGTTTACAAAGGGCTATAGTCTCAAAAAAATGTTTGTATATAAAAATTTAGACTATGATTATGGGACACAATATTTATTTGATACCAAATTAAGTTTTAATGGGGCGAAATGGATATTTAAAGTTAGATGTGAATTAGTATACCTCAACTATAATAGATTTTGGTCAAATGACAATGTGATTTGCTCTCTTTGTAATAGAAAAGAAGTAGGCAATACGTTTCATTTCCTCGCCACATGCCCTATTTTATCTGAAATTAGAATAAGGTGTTTCGGAAAGAATTATTTAAACACCGATGAAGTAATAAACTATCTTAATGGACAGAACTGGATGGCTGTATATAAATATTGTAAAATAGCATGGCCCTACAGATATAAACTTATAAAAGAATTTAACTATATTTAAAAATTATAATATATTATAATATATATATATATATATATATATATATATATTTATAAATTGTTTATTATTATTGTTTGATTGTTTTGAGTCTGATAATGACATAGTTGAATAAGTGAGTGAGTTTGTTTTACTGTTATTGTGTAGTGTATCGTATATGAATATAGTTACTGTTATATAAATTATAAAATTGAACAGGTCGGCTCCGGACTAGACGGTCTAAAAGACCATAGTTCTATTAATGTTTTTTTTATATGTTATATTTTTGTTGTAATATGCTGAAAGAAAAAATAAAAAACCAGTTATCTATCTATCTATCTATCTATCTATCTATAGGATAAGAGCACAAAAATATTTTATTAATGTAATTTTTGTTTTTTATATATTAAGAACAGTCGAATAATATACCGTTGGAAAGAGAAAGATTTTAGATAAAACATTATCTTTTACACAAAGTTGTAAAAGGTAATGTTAAGTGATGAAGAGAGCATAAACTTATTACTGATAATTTTACGTAACAATTTCATATAGTTATATTATTTAATCTAAATCATTTGTTTCCATCAAAACTGAATACACTTTTTATTTATTTTAATTTAAAACTGTTTTTATAATCTAATAAGTTTATTATGTTATAGTTCTTAAATTTATTTTAACAAGGGAGGTGAGTGAAAGTCCTGTGTTGCCCCCACCAGATTTTTTTAATACTCTTGTTACTGCCAAGAAATATGTATTTTAAAAAATTTATTGAAATAATTATTAATTTTTCTTAACACAGGGAGAATTAACGTTCAGCGGTGAGATGGAAAATCTAGAATTCAACCTGTTCATGGACAAAGTGCCGACCCCGTGGGCTAATAAAGCTTACCCATCTCTCCTTGGGTTGAGTGCGTGGTTCTCAGATTTAACGAATCGTCTGAAAGATCTTGAAATCTGGGTCGGAGATTTTCAGGTGTGCATTTTTATTTTATTATTATTATTATTATGATTATTCTCATTAAAAACTTCAAGTAGAAAACTACTTTCCCATGTTACATATTTCATGTATAGTTATGCAAAAGTATAAAATATTTCAGTAAATATTTAAGTATTAAAAATTATTATTGCATTATAGCTTCCTACGACTGTTTGGCTTGGAGGATTCTTTAACCCGCAGTCATTTTTGACCGCAATCATGCAGAATACTGCCAGGAAAAATGAATGGCCTTTGGACAAAATGTGTCTGCAGTGCGATGTAACTAGGAAAATCAAAGAAGAAATGACGTTAGTAATAATAATAATAATAGTCATTATTGTTATACACATACACGTTTACAATTTATTTTATTTACAATATTGTTTTTTTTTTTTTGTTTTCTTTATATATTTAAATATGTGCATAGACATTCTCTTATAAGATTAGAGAGAGAGAGAGAGAGAGAGAGAGAGAAATGGTTTATTTCATTAACATTACAAAAAAACAAAACAGTGCTGCACAACTGTATTTGGTTGCTATCACACACGTGTATTTATTAATCTAATGACATGTTGTTATATTTAGTTAAAATATTATAAATTTTTCTTACATTTTTGCTTTCACTTACTATATATAGTAAGGGAAAGTATTGCGATCGTGAAAATTTTTGAATTCCAGTTTTCAACGGAAATACACGTTTTTGGGTCCCCTGAGTCCAAATAACCAAGTCCCGCAAAAAGGTCTGTGTGTGTGTCGTAACTCCTGGGCGGAAACGAAAAGTCCTATGAAACTGAAATTTCATATTTAAGACAAATATATGCCCGAGACGTTAAAAAACCTTTTTCATCAAAATAAACTTACCAGAAGAGCATCTTTATACCATGCATTTTTCACCTTTTTTCGATTTTCTCAAAAACGGTTCCGACGATTTTGATTAAACTCCCTATATCGATGTAAACTTTAATAAGCTTTAATATCATGTCGGTTTTATTCTGAATAAAATGGTCTGACAGGGCTTAAATGCCGATATTTTAAATTTTCTTCTTCTAAAGTACCTTTAATTTTGTTGATTCAAAAAAAAGTAATTATATTATGTTGTTACCACTGATGAAAAACAGGTAAATATATAAATTCAATGAATTTGATACCCAACTAAAGGAGAAGACAGAAAAAATACTTTTTTAATGCAATTTTTCATTTTAGAACATAAGAACAGGAATATACATGTATGATATACCGTTGGAAAGCTAAAGATTTTAGAAAAAATATTATCTCATACACAAGCTTTTAAAAGTTAATAGAGAGTGATGAAAAGCTGATAAAACCAAGTGATTGTTTTAGATAATAATATAATAGATTTTTTAATAAAAACACATGTTTCTATTGAAATTAAATTTAATTAATTATTTAATAGTTTCACGTATTTTTATCTCTAACTGTTATTGAAAATTCTTTAATTGATTTTAACCACAGAGGTAAGTGAAAGTCGTGTGTTGCCCGCTCCAGATTTTTTTTCTTGATCAATAGCTTAATATTATAAGTTATAGTATATCATATAGTTCACAATTTAAGCACAATCCATACAAAAAAAAAAAAAAAAAAAAAATTGAAAATACACACCTAAATAACCAAAATTATTAAAGCATATCAAAGAAAAAATTTAAGTAAAAAGATAAGTGATGGATATTAAAAAAATAAATAAAATTGACTATTGAAAAATATAAATATAACTAAATAGATAAGGTTAATTAGAAACCTTAACCTAACTAACATCCATACAGACAAAGATAGATAATCCAAAGACAGTTTAATATTATATTCTCGGCCATCATGGACAATTCCTAATTACCAACACCTCTCTTAAATAATATTTATTTTCACATTCTTTACATTTTATTTTGTTTATTACATTATTTTTATTTATTGTTTTGAAATTAGTATTCATTAGATATTTGTCTAATTTATTTTTATTATTTAAACTTAATTTTAAATTATAATGTTTCGGTAATTTCTTAAAGTTTTTAAAAATTTAAGTCTTGAATCTAACAGAATTAAATATTTATTTATTTATTATAGCTATGCTAATTTTGTTCACTTTTGTCACTTTTACTGTAAATATTTTCAAAGGAAGCTGTTGTTATTTACTTCTTTTTTTTTTTTGTGTTTATTTTTATTTTGATTTCCTTTAATATTTTTTCTTTATATCAGATGTTCTGACCAAACTTTTCAATATACCATGCAAATAACCTACTATATTTATAAATTTTTTCGAAATAAAAGTTACTAATTTAAATGTTATTGAAACTTAATTTTCCACTTATTTTAAATGTTATTTGTTTTTTTATACAATGTTTTTTTTGTTTTTTTTTCTGGTTATCTAAAAGTCATAATTTACTTCTTTATATTATTTGTTTTGTTTGCATTATCTTTAATAGTTTTTTAACATTTTCTATAGATATGAATCATTTATATTTACAAACAACCTTGACCCATTGTAATAATCAACATCATGCTTCAAAGAATTATCGATAATGCAACATTTTTTCTTTTGTTTATATTTTATCATCTTGTTTTTAATTTTTAACTTATTTTTATTATCATACAAACTTTTCTAGTCATATTTTATTTCAAAACATTTCTAGTAATATTGTACGTTATCTTCAAATTTTATATATACTGTTTTCTCCTTCCTTTATATTACATCATATTATAATTATTGTGGAAAGTGAAGAATATTGTGAACTTTTTCAAAATTACTAAGTAGTTTTCACTTTTACATAAAAAAAAATTTTTATTATATCATTTATTATATATATATATTTTTTTAAAATATTTTATCTTGTTTTTAATTTTTCAGTTATTTTTATTATCATACAAACTTTTCTAGTCATATTGTACGTTATTTTCAAATTTTATATATACTGTTTTCTCCTTCCTTTATATTACATCATATTATAATTATTGTGAACTTTTTCAAAATTACTAAGTAGTTTTTCACTTTCACATAAAAAAAAAATTTTATTATATCATTTATTATATATATATATATATATATATATATATATATATATATATATATATATATATTTTTTTTTTTAAATATTTTATCTTGTTTTTAATTTTTCAGTTATTTTTATTATCATACAAACTTTTCTAGTCATATTGTACGTTATTTTCAAATTTTATATATACTGTTTTCTCCTTCCTTTATATTACATCATATTATAATTATTGTGAACTTTTTCAAAAGTATTAAGTAGTTCTTACTTTTACAAAAAAATATTTTTTTTTATTATATCAGACTTAACATAAGCTAGTAATTCTTAATATTATATTAAAATGTAAAACAGGAAATAAGAGAAAAACTAAGTTAGCAAAATGGTATTAAGGCAAGTGGTGTGATAAGTTTATATTTTGAGACCAATTAACTTCAAATGTTTTAAGATAACCACAAAAAAATACATGTATATTTTAAAAAAATAATGAATGACTGACATTACATTGTGTTGAAATTAAAAAAAAAAAAAAAAAGGACAATTTTAAAATTTTCAAAGGAAATGCCCAATTTTATTATTTAATAGGCTGTTTTAAATTATTTTATTATTTTAAACCCCCATTCTTATTGAAAGAATTCTAAACTATAGACATATCTGGTAATTAGGGTACAATTCAAAATGGAAGAGGGCCTCCAGTTTTGACTCCATTCCCTTTTAGAGTTGGGGTTAATTCAGCTATTTCAAGAGATATTGAATGAAATTTGATCTCTTGATTTTTGGATGGTATTTTAAAGCACTAAGACCAAACAGCTCTATTGTGCACCATAGTAAAAAAGTTTTACAGTAAATACTTAAGTTTTGTTGCAATTGCAAACTTTAAGATGCTGTACCGGAGCCTTTATTAAGAGTTCCTCTCTCCTAAGAGCACAGTTTTTAAGAAACATTATTAAAAGCAGTTTTGATAAGATTATTTGTATTTTTAGGGTTATTACCAAGCATAACACTTAAATATTTTAATGGATTTTTATTTTATTTATTATTCTGCTTTGAACTAGGGTAATTTTGAGAGTCTAATGTATATTTTTATCTAAAAATAAAATTCATCAGAATCGGTGAGACACGTATGGGATTCTTTCTTTGTTAGTTAGGTTATAAATCAATCTTTCTAATAAGACTTATATCAAAGAGAAAAAAAAACTTTAAATAATTATAATATTTTTTTTTTTTAATGGACAATATCTATATTTATAAAAGCAATTCACCATTCATTCACTTTTCTGGTTATTGCAGTATCTCAAACAAACAGTCATGTTTTGAGATTCTGTGAAGATAAAAAAAGTGAGTGAAATGGTACTTTCTTTCATAAATATAGATTAAAGCCTACCTATTTCTTTTATAAATATAGATTGCAGTCTACTTATTGCATAATTATTTTTTTTGTTTAGCGCCGCCCCCAGAGAAGGAGCTTACATCAGTAACCTGTACTGCGAGGGGGCCCGTTGGGACATGACGATGGGAGTCCTCACCGACGCCATCATCAAGGAGCTGTTCCCTTCGATGCCGGTGATCCACATCAAAGCGGTCACCCAGGACAAGCAGGACACCAAGAACGTCTACGAGTGCCCGGTGTACAAGACCAGGCAGCGTGGGCCGACCTACGTCTGGACCTTTAATCTCAAGACGAAGGCAAAGCCTGCCAAGTGGACGGTGGCTGGCGTTGCGTTACTGCTCAGCACTTAGATAGCAGCTCTCTGCCTTTGATCAATTTACTTCTTCACCACCTAATGATAGTTGTAAATAAGAAGGTGAAAAGGGTACTTATTTTTAAATTAAAAAGAGCATAATTGAATATCTGTCTTTATTTTTATCATCTCTTTCTCAAGTATTTTCAAATTGTAGCATTTTTCATTATTAACACAAATTAAAAGGTAAACCCTTCTATTTCAGTAGACAAAGACAATGCTTGGTTTTATTGACGAGAAATAGTGATGAGCGAATCTGTTAATTTCTAGTTTCAGTTTGTTTCTGTTACTTTAAACCAATATTTTTAATACACGAATGCACCGATTTCAAATCACAATGAGCAAAAAAAATAAACATTAATTGATTGACACTCTATCTCTAATCATCACCTTTAAGCCATTTATTATATTATGAACATATAATGAATATTAAATTTGGTTTATACAAAGACTTCATAAATAAAAAAGATACAATAAATAAAATTAATGCATGCTATGCCCTAATTATTGGCCAGAGTTGTGAGTTCAAATCCCAGTCCCAGCGGGACTTTTATAAGATTATAATTAATGGGGATTCACTCACAGCCTCTCCCCCGGGTATGTGAGACTCGTCAGCCTACTGGTGGCAACTCGCAAAATAGGCGTAAGGAGTGATGACCCTACCCTAACCATTTCATCGAGAAACATGAGTATATTCTCCCAAAAGGCTATACCATGCGACCAAGGGCCTACACGGGCTGTCGCGCCAGAGAAAAAAAAATAAGACAAAAATGCCCTAATTATTATATTGGTGACAAATTTCAGAATTTAGCTAATATAGTGAAATGACATAAATCAAATGTAAACAATCCTTTATAACCAGAGAGTAAATAAATAAAATTGGTTAGGGTTTATGATAAATCCAATTAACATTTCAGTTGTAATGAACAGACAAATATTATAAAAGGCAATAAGAACATTTATTATGAAGTGACGATGGTTGACTGTGTGTATATATGAGGGGAGTTGGTTCAGGATACAGTCAATATAGCACACTATTAAGTATAAATTCACAATTAAGAATAAATTGGTTGGCACCTTAAGTTTTGTTTAAGCACCTTTGGCAAATTAAGTTTATACTTAATTGTGTGTTATATGGACTACACCCTGAATCAACTTCCCTCATAAGAACATTTATTAATGAAAATAAAGAACAAATGTTTATTACAAGTTGAAGGAATCTGATTCAAACGGTTTTTTTTTCTAGCTGTTTCAGAAAGCTGTTGAATTTAACGCGTACAGATGAGAAGCTGGTTTCGTTTTATTGCCCACCCCTAGATACAATTTAGCTGTTTAATTAAACACTTTTGCTGAGTGTTTCTCTCTTTTGCTGTTAAAGGCACTCCCAATCACTGACCTGCTATTGAATCTGTGTCGAAACAGGATCTGATCCTATATGTTTAATTTGAGTCAAAACAGTGGGGATAAGTATTTAACAGCAGTAGTAACATTTTATTTAATTACAGAGTGCATTATTTCAAATGTCAATATAATATATAACACCTCCTTCCTATTCCTTTTTACTTACATATATATGTTAAGATAATTATTATACTATGACCTATTTCCTCCTAGGTATAATTTTGCCTTTTTGAGCCCTGGCTTCAGTTGCCATATCAGAACTTATATATTGTTTTAGTATTTTGTTTGTTGTTCTCTTTTCTGTTTTTTTTTTTTTTTTTTTTTTTTTTTTATCATTTTGCTTAATAATTTTTCTTTTTATTTTGTTTTTTGTAAAGATGTGAGGGCGATAATAACCATCAGCAGTTTTTCGCCGTTAAAATTAAAACAACAACAACTTATATATTTATTCATCAGAAATTATTTATTTCATAATCTTAGTAAGAGCAAAATATGAGATTTTAATGGGAGGAAGGAGTCCAAGATGAAGATCTTGGAAGATTTGAAGAAGGGTGCATAAAGAAGAATAATCATAGTATATAATTTTCCTGAAATCCATCATTACAATATAAATTGTCAGTAAAATCATACCAAAATTAATATTATTGTAGTGAGCTCTTCATAATGTTGCAAACCATTTTGTCTTATGTGAGTGTATGCTAAGGAGAGCAAATGGTTAGAAACTGTTTTTACTTCCAATTACCTAATTAAATTTCAAATGTTTACATTTGTTTTTGTTTTTTGTTAACCCCTGACTCCCATTTCAGGCTATAGGAGGTTTTCTTAGGCCAGGTTGCAGCTTAATACCAGAGTTAATCTTTAACTGGTGAGGTGAAACTACATGTTAGAATTAGGTTAAGCTTGGATTATAGTCAGGTCACAGAAGTCATTATAATCAGGAGAGATCAAGTGATTTACAAACACTAACAGAAAATCCTCAAATACATTTCTTTGAGGTTATACTTGAGCCTAATCCTTTGTTTGTTTGAGAGAAGAAGGTTCTGTAAAAGGAAATCCCTGAAGAACTGTTAAGGTTTTTCCTTGAGGCTCTCTTCTATCTAATCTTAATATAATTATTAATTAAATTACAAATTTTATATAAATCGAATTTTAGATATTATTCATAATAATTAAAAAATATCATATCCATTATCTAAATAAATCTTATTTTTGTTTAATTCTGAATGAGAAAGATTTTTTTTTTTTATTCATAGAAAAATATTTTCACATGAAAATCTCTCGTCCTGCGAATAATAATATTAACAATAGCTCTGTAAGGTCATGTGACTATTACTTAAAAGAATGCTTCCAATGGGTGCGATAATTATTCCAACCCTCCAATTATAGCCTTTAAAAATGCTTTTGAGAATTATCGTGTTTTTTTTTAGTCCAAAAGTACATATTTAATTTCATTCCAAACCGTACTTAAAAATATCCTTCCATAACGTAAAAATAAAGTAATTAGTATAAGGAAAAATCTAACAGTAGGTCTTAGCGACAAAAGTTATATAACGAGAAATATTATCCATTAAATTACTTATAAGGGGTCACCAGTGGTGTAGCGACTATCGCGGTTTAAACCTGACAGGTATAGGACACTCTCGGTTGACCCACGGTTATCTCATGGCCCGTGGACATCCGCCTCTCTGTCGATCATGTCAGGTTCCTCTCTCAATACTCCACATCCTCACAGAATGCCGACAATATACCGCTTCACGTATTCCTTTCAACCTCCCCACCGATCTGTCGCTTCTTCTCTCTGATTCCTCTCCTCATATAACTAACATCATTCGCTTCCTAAAGTCACACCATCTTTACTCTTAGATCTAAACTATACTCTCACTCTACTCCTATAATCATGTAACCTGTGTCTAACGGTGTAAAGGCGAACATGACCCTGGTGGTTGTCGCCTCGAAAAAAAAAAAAAAAAAAAAAAAAAAAAAACCTGACAGGTAGCCCACATATTTTTAATGTGAGTTACGGCGTCCTTCGGAGGGGACTTAAAATGGTGGTCCCGAGCATGTAGCGTTTTTACTTTCACTTGCCTATATATGAAATAGGCGTGTGTGTGTGTGTATGGTAACTCACGGGCGAAACCGAAAAGTACTATGAAACTGAAATTTTATATTTAAGACAATGCGCCCGAGATGTTCCAGAAACTTTTTCATCACAATCAGCTTACCGGAAGATCTACTTTATACCATGCATTTTGTACCTTTTTACGATTTTCTCAATAACGGTTTTGATTAAACTCGCTATATCGATGTAAAATTTGATGGGATTTAATATCATGTAGGTTTTATTCTGATAAAAATAGTCTGACAGGGCTCAAATGCCGATATTTTAATTTTTTTTCCTCTAAAGTACCTTTAATTTTGTAGATTTCAAAACATTTAGAACCTCATCTTATTAGCATTGATATGAAACGGGTAAATATGCAAGTTGAGCGAGTTTGATAAACAACTAATGGAGAAAAATGCTAACATATTTTTTATGTTTTTGAATAGTAATATATATGTATAATATACCGTTGGATAGCTAAATATTTTAGAAAAAAATATTATTTAATACACGGAACTTTAAAGGTTAATGGAGAGTGATGAAAAGCCGACAAAACTAACTGATTTTTGTAGATAAAAATATAATAGATTATTTTATAAAAAAACATGTTTCTATTTAAACTTAATTTAATTAGTTCTTTAACATTTTTTTTTAAATCTCTAAACGTATTTAAAACTACTAAAATTGATTTTAACAACGGAGGTATGTGAAAGTCGTTTGTTACGCGCACCAGATTTTTTACTGGTGATTTCAATAAGAACTTTAGATTCTTGTAAATATTTTTAATCAATTATATATGATAGTGCTGCAACCCATACAGTGCTATGTTAAATTGAATAAATAATTAAGAACTATTTCTTTTATGTTCGGTTGTTCAATACAGTGCACAGTACTTTTGTTTATAAATAGGATCAGTGATTGTAAGTGAATAATTACTAATAGTGAACATTTATACTTTGTGAAGTTATACTCGTGGATATAAGTAGTGTGGGGCTATGATGCCCGAAGAGGACAGAAGTATGGAACTGCTACAAGAGGCAGGTCCTTCTGCCTCTACTGAGGAGAAAAACGAATGGGAAGTGGTAACGGGAAGAAAACGGCCTTGTTCTTCAGGAGAGCTAAGAAGAAAGAAGAAAGCACCAAAAAAATTAGCAACATTGAAACTACAAACAGGTATGACCCACTTTTAAAAATCAATAATACAGAAGCCTACAACCAACCAAATGAAACAGACAGTAAACAAGTAAAACCACCTCCTATATTTTTAAATGGAATTCAAAATATAGAAGCCTTAATTTCATTTTTAAAGAAAGAAATAGGCCAGAATCACTTTAACATTAAATCAACAGTTTGGCATGTGATACTTTACCCAGCATCGCCGGAATCATACAGATCGGCCGTACGCAGTTTAAAAAAAGTGAACGCCGATTTTCACACTTATCAGTTGTCAGAAGATAAGAACCCGAGAGTGGTTATTAAGGGTCTCCATGCATCTACTCCAGAATCGATTATCAAACTGGAATTAAAAACATTGGGGTAAGACTGTTCGGGTTTAATGTCGAAAATGAATCTTTTTTTCTCTTCCATTTTGAGCAAGCAAAATACCTCTTAAAGATAAGGAATCTCAGTTGAAACTGGTGCATAAAAGTGCCTTAACTAAGTCTTTTTTAGAATATTTAAGCATTATTGACCAAGTGAACCTGACTAATAAACACAGAGAGGATAAAAATTAAAATATTGGAAAACTACGAAATTATTTTACCATAGTTAAAGATCCTTTTCCTAATAAAATCTGAACAGGTAATATTTAGGACTGTAGTATCGCCGAGATTAGCCACAGTGGCATTTAGTGACGTCAATAAATAAACAAACGAATTTCTTAAATGAAAAATGTTCGATCCGTATAACACCAAAAGAAATAGAGCGACTTAAAAAAAGCCCCGACAAACCTTGTGTGACATTTTTAATTCTGACCAATATATTTTCTAAACTGTAAGTCCTAACGACAAATGAGACCTATGGAATCGAGCTTTAGAGATCTGCTGATCCATCCAATTCCTCCAGCAAACAATTCTTATAATCCAAAATTCTGAATGCTTATTTCATTGTCAATAATGTCTCATTTGTCGCAGACCTAGCCTAAAGTAGATATACCTATTTTAATTCCAAATTCTTTCTTGAATATCCGTGCTAACCTCAGAGGGGACTGAAAAGAAGGTGGCCTTGGGATCTCAATTAATAGTTATTGAAGTGTTATCTAGAGGTAGTTCTAACCGAAGCCATTTTCGTGTCACGTATGGATAAAATACTTTTACTTATTGTATTACTTTCACTTACTATATATAGTAAGGGAAAGTATTGCGATCGTGAAAATTTTCGAATTTCAGTTTTCAGCGGAAATACACGTTTTAGGGTCCCCTGAGTCCAAATAACCAAGTCCAACGGTAAGTCCTATGAAACTGAAATTTCATATTTAAGACAACTATACGCCCGAGTCGTTACATAACATTTTTCATCAAAATGAGCTTACCAGAAGAGCCTCTTTATACCATACATTTTGCACCTTTTTTCGATTTTCTCGAAAACGGTTCCGACGATTTTGATTAAACTCGCTATAAGGATCTAAAATTTGATGGACTTTAATATCATGTAGGTTTTATTCTGATAAAAATAGTCTGACAGGGCTTAAATGCCGATAGTTTAAATTGGCTTCTTCTAACGTACCTTTAATTTTGTATATTTTATTAAATTAACCATATTATCTAGTTAGCAATGATAAATAACAGCTAAATATGCAAGTTGAGCAAATTTGAAAAGTAACTAAAGGAGAAAACTGAAAAAAAAAATGTAATGCAATTTTTTGTTTTTGAACATAAGAACAGTAATATACATGTGTAATATACTGCTGGAAAGCTAAAGATTTCATAACAAAATATAATCTAATACACAAGAGCTTGTAAAAGTTAATAGAGAGTGATAAAAAGCCGATAAAACTAAGTGATTGTTTTAGATAATAATATAATCGATTTTTTAATAGAACACGTGTTTATTTAGAAATTCAATTTAATTCATTCTTTAATATTTTCACTAATTTTTATCTCTAACTGTATTTTAAAATTCTTTAATTGATTTTAACATCGGGTGTAAGTGAAAGTCGTGTTGCCCGCACCAGACTTTTTTAATACAGTAGTAAATTAGTATTAATAAAAAAAGTTATTCTTCAATGAAAAGTTACTGTAAATAATTATATTTATTCTCTTTCTATAATGTTTGTTGTTTATTATTCCATCCCGGAAAAAAATACAAAACAAGAAAGAATGCTGTTTGCTTCCTCCCGTGCGGAAAGTATTTGGAGGAGGGTGGAAGCGAATCAGTCAGTCGGTATCCAGCCTTCGTTGTAGAAGGTTCGAACGCTTCGCTCCTCAACGATACGTATATCTTTTTGGTATGTTTATATTTTTTATAACCTCTTTGGAATATAATCTTTAATTCATTGCAAAGAACATTTATTTAAAATATTATAACGAATTATAGTAAAGCATTTTCTTTTCGTTTTTATCACTAATAAATAATTCAAAACTGTCATAAAGATATACTCGTATGTAATGGTAGAAATAAACATAGCATGCAATGTATTATTAAATAGTTTCTAATATCACGTAAGTTACTTATATCCATACTTGAATAGTCTGACAGAGCATTCAATGAAAGTAGGGAAAATTAAGGACCAGGTTTTTAAATATAATTAAAAATTCAAACCCTTTACAGGTTTGTTTTATCAGCATTCATTTTTATAGTATAATAGGAAATTGAACCTCCATTTGGCTAAAAATCATTAAACTTATATAATTAGAATAATTACTTACCTTGCGGCTTCTGTCTTGAAACTTTATTATTATCCTGACGGTTCTATATAGCTGTGAAGCGCGGTCGCTTATTTTGAAGGATGAACAACGCCTCGAGGTATTTCGAGAATAAGGTAATACGTAGTACGTAAAATATTGAATGTTAAACAACGCGGAATCACGTAGCTTGTTCCCTGTCAGTATATAAGAGTTGGTAGGAACGCGGAAACCCAAATGGGTATGTAAAGTTGTCAGGCTCAGAGAAGGATGAACTTAAAAGTAAGATGGTACGCGCTGAACCGACGGCAGGCCGAATCGTCGATGGGAGGATTGTGTTAAGTTTGATCTTATTAATATCTCTGATTCCAGTGAAGGAAGAAAATAAGTTTTGTATCAAAATTGCCCTATTTCAAAGCGGAATAATTTAAAAAACAAGCCATTAAAATATTTATGTTTTATGCTTAACAATAACTCTGAAAATTTAAATAATGAAAAAAAGGAATCTTAACGAGCACAGTTTTTAAGAAACCTTATTATTATTAAAAATGCCATTTTGACGACATATTTAAATTTTAGGGTTATTATTAAGCATGAAACTTATATATTTTAATAGCTTAATTTGGTTTAATGTCTAGTTTTATATTTAAAAAAAAACTCATCAAAATCGGTGAGACACATTTGTGATCCTCTTGTAAACTTTTTCAAATGGACTATTGGTGTACATAGAGTGTCCTTGGACGAAACCCACATTCAGTTTTGATAACACTTCTTTCGGCGACGATAACGAATTCGGACCAAATGTGACTAGGAACGTATAATAAATTTCAATTATTAAACTTGTTTAATAAATTTAAAAAAAAAAGGCCTTTTTTACTTGCGATCATGACAATTTTCGAATTTCAGTTTTCAACGAAAATACACGTTTTAGGGTCCCCTGAGTCCAAATAACCAAGTCCCACAAAAAAGGCCTGTGCGTCAAATGACAAATTGTATAAAACTAAAATTTAATATTTTAGGAGTGTCTATGCCTGATATGTTACAGCAACTTTTACATCAAAATTCGTCAACCAGAAGAGCCCACTTTATATGATGCATTTTACACCTTTTAACGATTTTCTCAAAAATGTCTTTTAACGATTTTGATTAAACTCGCTGTATCTAGGTAAAATTTAATGAGTTTTAATATCATATAGGTTTTATTCTGATTGAAATATTCTGACAGTACTTAAGTGCCGATAGTTTTAATTTTCTTCCTCTAAAGTACATTTAATGTTGAAGTTTCTATAAAAATAACTATTTCATCTTTTTAGCATTGATAAAAAACGGATGAATATGTAAGTTGAACGAATTTGATGTCCAACTAGAGGAAAAAAAACTAAAAAATATTTGTTTGTTTTTTTAACATAAAAAAATAAAGATGTATAATATACCGTTGGAAAGCAAAAAATTTAGCAAAAAATATTATCTTATACACAAAATTGTAAAAATTAACGAAGAGTAATGAAAGGCGATAATAATTTATTGTTTAATAAAACACATGTTCCTACCGAAACTCAACTTAATTAATTCTTTAACAATTTATTTTCCATCTCTAAATATATTGAAAATTCATAAATTTTTTTTAACAACGTAGGTAAGTAAAAGTCGTATGTTGCGCGCTCCAGATTTTAAACGCAATTTATACTTTTACTATAAATTAATTGGCTGTGAATTGTGAAAAATATATTGGAACAAACAAAAAATAAAAACTATTATAAACGGGATCACCTGTAGCAGGGTGGCTAGCATAACAGCCTTACATGCCAAGCAGATTTAGAAATCATATCGTCCCTACCATTTCCAAGTATCGAATATGAAAATTGAAATTTTTGAAGAGAGCAAGATAAAAAAAGTAAAACGAAATAATACATCTAAAATTGGTCATATTCGATACTTTATTGGAGGCATTTCCGGAGATTCTAAAGGGGCTTGAGTTTCGACAATTTCCCACAAGACTCTCGTCCGCAATGCAAGAGCCAAGTATCTCCAAACGAGATTTTATCATATTTGATAGTTGGAAATGGTAGGGACGATATTTAAGGAACGTGTAAGTTGCTACTTTTTACTTTCATTACTATATATAGTAAGGGGAAGTATTGCGATCGTGAAAATTTTCGAATTCCAGTTTTCAACGGAAATACACATTTTAGGGATCCCATGAGTCCAAATAACCAAGTCCCGCAAAAAGGTCTGTGTGTGTGGTAACTCCCGGGCGGAAACGGTAAGTCCTATGAAACTGAAATTTCATATTTAAGACAACTATACGCCCGAGACGTGACAAAACTTTTTTCATCATAATGAGCTTACCAGAAGAGGCACTTTATACCGTGCATTTTGCACCTTTTTTCGATTTTCTCGAAAACGGTTCCGACGATTTTGATTAAACTCCCAATATCGATGTAAAATTTAATGGGCTTTAATATCATGTAGGTTTTATTTATAATTGTCTTCCTCTAAAGTACCTTTAATTTTGTAGATTCAATAAAAATAACAATATTATCTTGTTAACGCTGATGAAAAACAGGTAAATATATAAATTGAATAAATTCGATAACCAACTAAAGGAGAAAAAAGAATTTTTTAATCCAATTTTTCGTTTTTGAACATAAGAGCAGTAATATACATGTATGATATACCGTTGGAAAGCTAAAGATTTTAGAAAAAATATTATCTAATACACAAGCTTTTAAAAGTTAATAGAGAGTGATGAAAAGAAGATAAAACTAAATGATTATTTTAGATAATAATATAATAGATTTTTTAATAAAACACATGTTTCTATATAAATTCAATTTAATTAATTCTTTAATAGTTTCACGTATTTTTATCTCTAACTGTTTTTGGAAATTCTTTTATTAATTTTAAAAATGGAGGTAAATGAAAGTCGTGTGTTGCCCGCACCAGATTTTTACTTTCACTTACCTATAAATGGAATATTTACCAAGGGAAAGTATTTCGATCGTGAAAATATTCGAATTGAGTTTTCACTGAAAATGGACTTTTTAAGGTCCTCTGAGTCCAAATTACCAAGTCCCGCACAAAAAGGATCTTTTTTTGTGTGTGTGTGTGGTTAGTCTAACACGAAAACGAAAATTTGTTACAGCAACTATTTCTCTAAAATCGGCTGAACGAAAGAGCTTCTACATACCTTGCATTCTGTACTTTTTACGATTTTCTCTAAAACGGGTCTAACACGATTTTGATTTAAACTTACTACATCAATGTAAAATTGAATAGGCTTTAATATGACGCAGGTTTCATTTTGAAATACAGGGCTTAAATGCCGATATTTTAAATTTTCTTCCATTTACCATGAACGTATATAAATTAACAAAAAATGAAATATTCGAAAGGCGCATGTTACAATTATTTCATTCATAACACAATACGATTATTATATTGTTTTTACAAAATAAAATTATGTGGTCTGGGAGTATATGATAGTTGGAAGTTCTAAATAATAAAGCATTTTGGTTTTGTGCGATAATTTTGGTTATTTTTGTTTATATATAGTAAGGGGAAGTATTGCGATCGTGAAAATTTTCGCATTCTAATTTTTACCGGAAATACACGTTTTAGGATCTCCTGAGTCCAAATGACCAAGTCCCGCAAAAACGTCTGTATGTGTGTGGTAAGTCTAGCGCGTAAACGATAATTCCTATGAAACTGAAATTTCATATTTAAGTTTTAACTATACGCCCGAGATGTTACAGAAACTTTTTCATCAAATCAGCTGAGTTTTATACCATGGATTTTGCACCTTTTTACGTTTTTCTTAAAAACGGCTCTAACGATTTTGATTCAATTCGCTATATCGATGTAAAATTTAATGGGATTTAATATTCACGTAGATCTCATTCGTATTTAAATAGTCTGACAGGGCTTAAATGCCGATATTTCATAATTTCTTCCTCTAAAGTATCTGTAATTTTGTAGATTTTAATAAATTTACCATATCTTCTGATTAGTATTGCTAAAAAAACACGTAAATATATAAGTTGAACGAATTCGATATCCAACTGAAGGAGAAAACTGAAAAAATATTTTTTTAATGCAATTTTTGTTTTTTGAGCATAAGAACATTAATATATATGTATAATTACTATTTTATACACAATTTTGTAAAAGTTAATAAATAGTGATGAAAAGCCAATAAAACTAACTGATTATTTTAGATAATAATGTAATAGATTTTTAATAAAACACATGTTTTTGTAGAAATTCATTTTAATTAGTTCTTTAATAGTTTCACTTCTTTTAATCTCTAACTATATTTGAAAATTCTTTAATCGATTCTAAAAACGGAGGTAAGTGAAAGTCGTGTGTTGCCCGCACCAGATTTTTAAACTGCACAAGTGACTATCACATTTTCCTTTTCTGTTCTACGTTTGATTTATTCATTATAACTACTTTTATACATTATTTTTTATTGAATGGCTAAGAGCGTTAACTCTCTCTAGATAAGAACGCTATTTATAAACAAGTCGTTGCCAACACCTCAAACCAAGTTCAAGGCTAGCATTACGCGATTCCTTTCAGCAGATTTTTTATTAAGGAATCGTTGCAGTTATTTTAATACGGAGGTAAACGATTAGATTGATTTGCAAGCAGGGATAGATTTGTTTGTTTATTTATTTAACGTCACTTTATGCTACTATGGCTAATCAGACGATGCTACAGTGGGAGTCCTAAATTGTGCTAATCCAGATTTTATTAGGATAGGGATCTTTAACGAGTACCTGACATCGCACAGGCTCGGGACCACCTGCAGGTTTTAACCCGTAATCTAGGGCATAGAAGGCTGTTATTCTAGCCACTGCAATAAAGGTGACCGCAGTAGAAAAAGATGTCACGCCCTTCAATTTCGAACCCAAAACTTTAATGAACTTGAGATAAAAGAACCTACTTAAAAATTCGAAACTGTCATTAAAATATTTTAATTAAAACCTATTTTAATAACTTAAAAGTCAATGAATTGCTACAAAGTCAATTATTTATAATATACGATATGTTTATTGAATTAACATTCGCAAAAGGCTAGTGAACTTTTTAAATGTATTTATTGAATATTAAATATTGGGTTGTTTCACATGAAATGTCCGTTTTTATAGTTTCTGAAATACATAAAGGATTTTGCAGGTATCTATTGTTTTCTTCCGAATTTTTACATATTTAAAGTAAACAGTTACTAATCCTCTACCTTTGTATTATAAACATTAGCTTCCCAATCAATTACCCACTTTTTAGTATACCTCCAAATATGAACATGGAAACACGCGATTTTCGAGTAATATTTTTGTACGAGTTTAAACTGGGCCATTCAGCAGCTGAGGCCGCTAGAAATATTTGCAAGGCGTTTGGGGAAGGGAGTGTTAATGAACAGACCATTCGTCGTTGGTTTGCTAAGTTTTCAGCTAGGGATACCGACTTGGAAAACTTGCCTCGAGGAAGACCTCCGTCCGTAATAGACAACGATGTCCTCAAACATACAGTAGAAGGAAACCCCTATCAAACAGTTAAAGGACTCTCAGCACAACTAAATGCAAGTGCATCTACCGTTTCCAGACATTTAAAGTGTATTGGGAAAGTAAAAAAGCTCGATACATGGGTACCTCATGATCTCACTGAGCGGCAGCAAGACCCCATGTTTCAAAACATACCGTGCAAAAATTGAAAGAACTGGGCTACGAAGTTCTTCCGCACCCACCATATTCTCTCGACTTCTCTCCAACAGATTACCACCTGTTCACTTATTTAGACAACTTCGTAAAAGGAAAACTTTTTGAAAATGATGATCAAGTGAAAAGTGCGTTTTCAGATCTTGTTTCACTTCAAAGCTCAGAGTTTTTCAGTTCGGGGATAAAAAAGTTGGTGTCACGTTGGGACAAATGTGTTTTTTATTTTTTATTTATTAGAATACAGTTTTTTTTCTTTGTTTCGTCGATTACAAAGGTATTGAAAATAATAAGCCACAAAAAAAAAAAGCTAGAAAATGCTTTGGCTTGTAACAAGGATCATTGCACTAAACACATTAAATTACGCACGTTAATTAACAGTGAAGATGTACCATTGTATTGTATTCTTAAATTTTAGTAATTCGTTGAGTACAATGTTTCGCAAATTTTAGTCGGTTCTAAGAGCCTGGGTGTAGGAGTGGACAGTTACACCCTAATAAAGTTATTTGGAAATAATAAACCATCGTGTAATATTTTTCATCTTTCTTTCTTTCTTTTTTTTTTTTTTTTTTTTTTTTCTTTACCAAGACGAAACACACCCGCTTCCTACGAAGAAAGAACAACTCCTAAAACCTTCGAGAATAAGATGTTGCAAAAAATATTAGGTCCTTGCCAAGTTGGGAGCCCAATGGAGGTTTGAGCATTGTGTAGCATCCTGTTAATGTAATTGAGGCAATAACATCCCTAAAGTGGCATGTAAACTTGTCGGAACATCTGGTGCGCGCAGCAGACAGCGGTCATTTAACTCCTTCTTTACTTCAACTTTATTTTATGAAGACAAAAAAATTAAATAAACCAAATCAAAAACTCATTACACAAGGTGGGAGTACAAAATCCTCAGTCCCTTCGGAGGGGACGTTAAAAGGTGGTCCCGAGCCTGTGCGATGTCAGGTACTCGTTAAAGATCCCTATCCTAATAAAATCTGGATAGGCAAAATTTAGGACTCTCACTATAGCATCGTCCGATTAGCCATAGTTGCATAAAAGTGACGTTAAACGAATAAACAAACAAACAAACTCAAAACACAATTTTTCAGAGAAGATAATAATATTGATAATACAAAAATAAAAATAAAGAAAAAAAACAACTTAAATCTAAAATATTACAAAATGACATATATCCCACAATTAACAAATAAAATAAAAAGCACTTTTAAAGAATATGATCACACAAACATAGCATTTGGATTATATAACAATTACAAATTAGAAAAATATTTAAGTAAGATGAAAGATAAAATAGAAATTATGGATAAACAAAATGTCATATATAGAATTGATTGTGAGAATTGTGAGGGAGCGTACATAGGTAAAACATCAAAAAAACTAAAAACAAGATTATCACAACACATTTCCAATTGTAAAAGTGTAAAAAATTCAAATGCTACAGCGTTATCAACGCATAGCGCAAAATACCAACACAAATTAATTTTAATTTTGTAAATATAAAAATACTAAATACATCAAAAAATAATAAAAATACAGTTAATTTTAAAACAGACACCAAAAATCTAGGCACTCCATTACGCGGACATAATACATAATTTAAAAATTTAAGAAAAATAGAATAATAAAATAGTGAAAAACAAAATAAGTAATAACATCGGAATAGAAATAAAAACAAAAACAGTGAGCCAACAGTGAACCTTACATGCTGACGCAGCTGTGTGCCATAGAATATTAGTATGTACAGATAAAAAAAAGTAATTTAAATTTATATTATGAAAAAAAAATATATTAAAATGTAACTAAAAGCAAAATGTTTTTAAAAAATGTTAGTCTTGAAAATGGGAAAAAGGCTCCGAAACGTTGACTAACACTTATGACAATTTTGTGTATCAATATAAATAAAAAAGATTTAGAAGAAAAAATGTGCTAATTCAATATGAATAAATAAGTAAATCTTCCTCAAGTAATACGGATAAAGAAAACTTTATTTTTAGTTTATATTCATTGATATTTTCCTTTAGAATTCCATTTTCGATGAAAACATTTTGTTTTTCCTTGAAATAATCTAACAAGTCGGAATTGTCAGAAACAACACTATCTTGAGTGCGTCACTCTCCATTAACTTCTTCTTTTTTGAAAATATTTCCCTTCTTTTTTCCTTTAGTTAATTACCGCATTCTTTCGTAGTAAACATTTTCTTCAATTGTTACTACTGCTAGCAATGAGATACATTTAAATTATTTTAGCAAACAAAATGAAAGGTGTATGTGTGTCCGTGGTAAGTCCAGCACAAAAACGAAATTCGTACGTAACTGAAATTTCATATTTAAGGCAATTAATACACCCGAGATGTTACAGCAACTTTCTCCTCAAAATCAGCTAACCAGAAGTGCCACTTTAGCCCATGCATTTTGCACCTTTTTACGATTTACTCAAAAACAGCTCAAACGATTTTGATTAAACTCGCTTCATCGATGTAAAATTTAATAGGCTTCAATATCATGTAGGTTTCATTCTGATTAAAATAGTATGACAGGGCTTAAATGCCGATATTTTCAATTTTCTTTCTCTAAAGTACCTTTAATTTTGTTGATTCTATAAAAATAACTATATTATCTTGTTACCATTGATAAAAAACAGGTAAATATATAAATTGAAGGAATTCGATATCCAACTAAAGGAGAAAACAGAAAAAAAAATTGTTTAATGCAAATTTTTGTTTTTGAACATAAGAACAGTAATATACATGTATGATATATCGTTGGAAAGCTAAAGATTTTAGAAAAAATATTATCTAATACACAAGCTTTTAAAAGTTAATAGAGAGTGATGAAAAGAAGATAAAACTAAATGATTATTTTAGATAATAATATAATAGATTTTTTAATAAAACACATGTTTCTATATAAATTCAATTTAATTAATTCTTTAATAGTTTCACGTATTTTTATCTCTAACTGTAAATTCTATTGAAAATTCTTTAACAGATTTTAAAAACGGAGGTAAGTGAAAGTCGTGTGTTGCCCGCACCAGATTTTTATTTAAGTTAACTTAAAACTATTTTCATATTCTTAAAGTTTATGTTCTTAAATTGTTTTAACAGCCGAGGTAAGGGAAATTCGTTCGTTGCCCGCACCAGATTTTTTAATTCTGGGGTCAGTCTGCAAGTAATTGAGACGTTGATTTCCAAAAGGTACTAAAGGACATTTTTTTCAAAGTTGATATCATATATATGTATTCTAATGGCTTAGTTTTATTTAAATCCTTCATCAAATTTTGTCTAAAAAACATAAAAATCCTTTAAAAAGTATTTAAAAATTGCATTTCATTCCAAAAGGTACTAAATACACATTTCATTCCATTCCAAAAATCACTATATCTACATTTTATTTCATTCCAAAAGGTACTAAATCCAAGTTTCGTTCCAAAAGGTACTATATCCTATGTAATCAGATATAACCTTTCATTTCCTTCCAAAAGGTACTATAATTCCTACTATAGGCAGAAACACCTAACCGCGTAATATATCACCATTAATTTGTTTTCATCATTTTATGCATTTTTATTGGTTCATTGAGCATGTCTTGAAACACGGCTATTATTTTGATCACTGGTTTTAACCTAATAATCAGTTTTTAGGATGTTTGAAACAACTTTGTTGCGTCGCTTTGGTTCTTTTAGGTTGTCAATTAAATTGAGTTTTTTCATAGTATTTCTTCATGCAGCAACATAAATTTGGTTTAAAATTTTTCAGAAATTCACATTTTAATAGAATAATGGTATTTGATGCAGCAAATAGTTGGAATTTGCATTCCACGAACTTGCTAAATATGTGAAGAAAATCCGTGCATGATCTAACTTAGTAGTCATAAAAAACTTTTATGTTAAATAAAAGCTCAAAAGTTATTATTTATCAGTATCTATGGTTAAATATTGTTTACACGTCGTTAATAATATAGTTAAATTGGCTAAAATCACACAAATACTAAATACAAGTTCAAAACAAACTTCATAATTACATACTTTTTTATTATAGTGCCACAAATATATAAATTGTCCTTTGAATATTTACTTTCTTTATGTGGAATAGATAATCGATGTAATTAAACAACAAAGAAAGATATTTCTCCGGGAAAATAAGGAAATATACATAACTTAGTAATTAACGATATAAGACGTTAGTTATCACTATTGCTGTATCAGGAAGGTTATAGTGACTGTTCCCAACTTATCGCACGCTATATTCTTCCAAAAAGTACTATATCCCTTTTAATTCTTTCCAAAAAGTACTATATCCATATTATATTGTTTAAAATCGCCGGAAAAGTGCAATAATTTGGAAAAATGAGTTGGCAACGCATTTAAAAATCAACTTTTGATTTTAATAAAAAAAGAACCACGTAAAATGGTCCAATAATAAATAAATGACAGATTTTTACGTTTCCTGTAAAATTTTCTAAAGTGAATATAGTACCTTTCGGAAAACAATTGTGTTCGGTCTGTAACTTGTAGTGTAATATGTGTCGATAGTCATTTGAATACTTTATGTGCGGGTTGACCCTTATTTCTTATCACGACTATTTAAAAGTTACCACATCAGCTGCGACGTAAATCAAAGCGGTTAGAATTAGCTAAGTGACAAGAAGTCCCTGGATCTTAATGGCAGGCTAAAGTGAATTCTTCCAGGCCGAGGTGAGAACCGCCATTAGTATGCAGGATCCATGAGTGCTTTACGGAGCAGTCCTTGACGACGGCTAACACTCTTTCAACTCACTACTTCCACATTATATCCGATTGATCAAAATCCAATCATTAAGGAATATTTTCTGTCTGTTAGTTTGTTTATTCATTAATTTCCCTTAGCTATATATGAAATATATATTAAGTGAAAGTATTGCGATCGTGGAAATTTTATAATTTCAGTTATAAAAGCAAATACACGTTTTAGAGTCCCGAAAAAAGGTCTGTGTGAGTGTCCGTATGTGTTAAGTCTAGCGCAAAAAATCTGGTGCGGGCAACACACGACTTTCACTTACCTCCATTTTAAAAATCAATGAAAGAATTTACAGTTAGAGATAAAAATACGTGAAACTATTAAAGAATTAATTAAATTGAATTTATATAGAAACATGTGTTTTATTGAAAAATCTATTATATTATTATCTAAAATAATCAGTTAGTTTTATCTTCTTTTCATCACTCTCTATTAACTTTTAAAAGCTTAAGTATAAGATAATATTTTTTCTAAAATCATTAGCTTTCCAACGGTATATCATACATCTTTATTATGTTTTTCATGAGTTGTAACTAGATAATATAGTTATTTTTATATAATCAACGAAATTAAAGGTACTTTAGAGGAGAACATTTAAAATATCGGCATTTAAGCCCTGTCAGACCATTTTTATCCGAATGAAACCTACATGATATTAAAGCTCTTTAAATTTTACATCTATATAGCGAGTTTAATCAAAATCGTCGGAACCGTTTTTCAGAAAATCGAAAAAAGGTACAAAATGCATAGTATAAAGTGGCTCTTCTGGTAAGCTCATTTTGATGAAAAAGGTTTTGTAACGTCTCGGGCATATATTTGTCTTAAATATGAAATTTCAGTTTCATAGGACTTACCGTTTCCGCCCGGGAGTTACCACACACACACAGACCTTTTTGCGGGACTTGGTTATTTGGACTAAGGGGACTCTAAAATGTGAATTTCCGTTGAAAACTGGAATTCGAAAATTTTCACGATCGCAATACTTCCCCTTACTATATATAGTAAATAAAAGTAAAACTAGAAGTAGAATGAAACTGAAATTTCATATTTAAGACTACTATACGCCCGAGATGTTACAGCAACGTTTTCACTAAAATCGGCTGACCGGAAGTCGTACTTTATGTCATGTATTTTGCACCTTTTTACGATTTACTCCAAAACGGCTCAACGATTTAGATTAAACTCAATATATCGATGTAAAAATTAATGGGTTTTAATATGATGTAGGTTTCATTCTCATTTCATGAGTTTGCTAAAGAGAACTATATCCATCTCAATCGTTCCTTCCAAATCTTTTGTATGTTCGAGTTCTGTGGAAATTATGGAGGAATGTTCGTTCAAGAACGACGTCATGCCGAACGATTAATTATATTCCTTCCACCTGTCAGCTACTTATTTGACTTAACAATAAAATTATAATAATAATTTACCAGTCCCTCTCTCACCTTGAATACTCATTGGGCTGCATGCAACATGCTGGAAATTTTAACGGGTTAAGAAAATATACGATTTTGATCAAAGTTATCAAACATGCACAGTTTCTTCAGAATTTATACAAGGTAATGTTTTTTTATTTTATTTATATTTTTATATATAATCCAAGTAATTTTGAGGAAAAATGCCATAATACGTTGAGAAACTAAACTACCCATTGTCAGTAGTCCAATAAATATTCTAAACCAGAAGGTCTCGCAGCCATCTTTTTTTATATGCCTTGGTAGGTTGTTAGGAAACGAATAAGAGGAATGCATTAATATTAATTGGTTATAGTGGGAATGGAATGGTACCTGGTTCGGGCCAAATCAGCAACATGTGGATTTTTTTTTATTATTTATTTAAAACTGTATTGTAAAACGTCTAGTAAATAGGCTAAAAGAAAATAGGCATAAACAAGACATATAGAGAAGCTACCCAACGGAAGCACTCTAAAAATATTCTGAACTAAAACGTCTCGAGGCCATCTTCCTTCCAGACGCCTCGGAGGATTATCAGGAATTTAAGTGTAAGAAAGGTTTGAAACTAGAGGATTAGGTTGGGATTGGAGTTTGCCATGAAAGGAATGATATCTGGTTCGGGCCAAATCAGCAACATACGGAATACTAAGGTCTTTATGGATCAGTTTATTAGTTACAAAGTAAGGAGCATTGAGGAATTTGGAATGTAGGGATTGTATATGGGAAGTGTTTGATGGTTTAATAGAGCCCCAAAGTTCTACTCCGTAAGTCCATCTAGGCGGTATGATAGTCATGTAGATGAGTCTTTTGTAGTTAAGTGGAAGATTAGAACGTTTGTCTAGTAAGTGTTGGAGCCGAAAACGTCGAGCTGTTTCTTGTTTCAGTCTTGTATGAGGGTTCCAAGTAAGACGTTTGTCAAGGTGGATTCCTAGATATCGGATCTGCCCAACAGGGACTAGCGGAATGTTATTGAAGGACACTGTAGGGACGAATGTCATAGGTTTACGGCGCTAAAGGTAATTTGGTGGTATTTGTTGGAATTTTTCTTAATTCTCCAATTCTGACACCATACCTCAAGGTCTCTGATGTAAGACTGGAGAGTTTGAGAGGCAATAGTTGGATCAGTATCGACTGATAACACACAAGTGACATCAGCATAGGTAGAAAGGAAAGTGTTAGGATTGGACGGGATATCAGCTGTATAGACTGTGTATGAATTGTTTTTACAAAATAAAATTAAGTGGTCTGGGAGTATATGAGCTGTATTAATAGTTGGAAGTTCCAAATCATTAAGCATTTTGGTTATTTTTGTTTATCTTTGATAATTATTTATTATTACTAATGTATAATTTTTGATGTTAAAGAAAATGATTTTATACCTGTAGCTCCATACAAGATATGCATATGTTACTTATATTCCATAATACTTATATTGCATATGGATATCAGCTGTATAAACTGTGTAAAGAATGGGTCCTAGGATACTGCCTTGAGGAACAACAGCAAACTGACCAAAAATGGATAAATAGGAAATATGGAACTTTAAAGTTAAAAGTGAGTAAAAAAGTTAAAGTGAGTTAAAAGTTAAAAGAGTTAAAAGTTAAAGTGAGAAAGTAAAAAGCACTGAGGATTTTATGAAGGATTATGGATTGTATGGATTAGATACTAGCTTAATTTGATGGTTTAGTGGCTTGATTGGCCTTACGATAGTTATGTATACGACCTTTTTATTTTCACTTAGCAATACATGAAATATATAGTAAGGGAAAATATTGCGATCGTGAAAATTTTAGAATTCCAGTTAAATACATAGTAATAATAATAGGCTTATCGAACCCGAAGGTTCGATGCCGATACCACCAAATTCCGCCTACTAAGACTCGTCCAATGTTCACCATTCAAGCCCAAGCTCCCGAGATCAGCCTTAACGCAATCCTCCCATCTCCGCTTCGGCCTCAATTATATTCACAGGATACAAGTTTCGCAATTCCGCATTGTGCAACCTTCTAAACTCCCCAGTGGCCTCATCTCTCTTCGGAACAAATATTTTACGCAATACCTTATTTTCGAAAACCTTAAGGCGTTGTTGTTCATCCTTCAAAGTAAGCGGCCATGTTTCACATCCGTAAAGAACCGTTGGAAGAATAATAGTTTTATAAATTCTAACCTTTAAGTTTTTAGATAGAAGCCGCGAACTAAGTAACTTAGCAACTGAATAATAACACGCATTTCCCACCTTTAATCGGGACTTTATTTCTTCCTGGATTTCATTTTTTCTTGTAATCATTGAACCTAAATACTTGAATTTCCAATGGAAATACAAGTGACCATATAACCACGCTTGAGTCCTAATAAGCAAGTCCCACAAAAAGCTCTGTGTGTCCGTGTGTTTGTGCCAAGTCCAGCACGAAAACAGAAAGGAGTACGACAATGAAATTTCATATTTGAGGCAACTATACGCCTCAGGTGTTCCAGCAACTTTTCTCTAAAATCAGCTGACCGGAAGTGGTGCATTATGCTATGCATTTTGCACCTTTTACGATTTAATCACAAACGGCTCTGATGATTTTAATTAAATTCACTATATTGTTGTAAAATTTGATTTGCTTCAATACCATGTAGGTTTCATTCTGATTAAAATAGTCTGACAGGGCTTAAATGCCGATATTTTAAATTTTCTTCTTCTAAATGACCTTTAATTTTGTACATTCCAAAAGATTAACGATATCATCTTAATGACATTGATATAGAACGGCTGAATATACAAGTTGGACGAATTTGATGATCAATAAAAGGATAAAAGACCAAAACTATTTTTAATGTAATTTATTTCATTTTAAGAACAGTGATATAGACGTATAATACACCGTTGGAAAGAGAAAGATTTCTGAAAAAAATATTATCTGATACACAAAGGTGTAAAAGATAATATAAAGTGACTAATCGGGATTAACAATTTAATATAATTACATTATTTAATCTATATCATATGTTTCCAACGAAAAGGAATACACCTTTTATTAAAATCAACTTCAAATATTTTTCAAATTAAAGTATGTTTAATAGTTTTAAAATTGATTTTAACAGTCGAGGTAAGTGAAAGTCGTGTGTTGCGAGCACCCGATTTTTTACATTGGATTTTAATAGAAATATGTGTTTTATAAAATAATCTATTATACTATTATCTAAAATAATCAGTTCGTTTTATCGGCTTATCATCACTCTCACATAGTATGTATAATATAATATTTTTTCTAAAATCTTTAGCTTACCTACGGTATGTTATACATGTATATTACTGCTCTTAAGTTCGAAGACAAAAAATTGCATTAAATAAACATTTTTGCAGTTTTTTCTTTTAGTTGGGTATCGAATTCGTTCAACTTATATATTTATCTGTATTTTAGCAGTACTGATCAGATGATATGGTCAATTTCATAAAAACTACAAAATTAAAGGTACTTTAGAGGAAGAAATTTTAAAATATCGGCATTTATGACCTGTCAGACTATTTCAATCAGAATAAAACATGATATTAAAGCCCGTCCAATTTTCCATCGATATAGCTAGTTTAATCAAAATCGTTAGAGTCGTTTTTGAGAAAATCGTAAATAGGTGTAAACTACATGATATAATGTTGCTCTTCCGGTTAGCTGATTTTGATGAAAAAGTTGCTGTAACATCTCGGGCGTATAGTTGTCTTGAGAACAAATTTTCAGTTTCATAGGACTTTTCGTTTATGCGCGGGAGTTACCACACACACACACACACACACACACACACACACACAGACCTTTTTGCGGGACTTTGTCATTTGGACTCAGAGGACCCTGAAACGTGTATTTCCGTTGAAAACTTTAATTCGAAAATTTTCACGATCGCAGTACTTTCCTTTACTATATATTCCATATATTGGTAAGTGAAAGTAAAAATACTTAAATTGATTTCAATAACTGAGATAAGTGAAAATGGTGTGTTGTACGCATCAGATTTTTTGCTGTATACATCATATAGATAAAATAATAAATATAGAAGAAACAAAATAGACTGCAACGAAATCTAAACGGAAGAAATAATGCGTGTGCGTTTCAGCTGCTGAGTTCTCCCAAGGTTATCCTCCAGGCTTGTCCAGCACGAGCAAGGTCAAGGCAATCCTAAAACTTCTATTCCAAAGTTTTCTCTTTTCTCCAGAAATAACGAATAACTATCACATGGATTGGTGTATGTGTGATGGATAATAATAAGAATACAAACAAAATGAAGACGAAATCACATTATTTAATATTGAGTTTTCTTTTAGACATATGCATCATCAATAGAAACGTGTGTTTTATTAATTATTAAATATTCTATAATAATTTTATCGACGACAATCAGTTAATTTATAGGATTTTCACCACACTTCCTTAACTTTTATAATTTTGTATATAAAATAAAAAATTTTTTTCTAAAATCTATAGCTTTCCAACGGTATATTATACATCTATATTACTGTTTTTATGTTCAAAACCACAAAAATTGCATAACCATTTTTTTTCTCCTTTAGTTGGATATCGTATCTCTTCAAATACATATTTTTAAACATAAAAACATAATGTATGTGTATAATATACGGTTGGAAAGTTAAAGATTTAAAAAAATATATTATCATAAGTTATTATATGGGCCATTGCTCAATTGATTTTCGGTCCATCCTTTTTTTTTTTTTTGTGTCCCTATATATTAAATCTGATCTGATGTAGCACTAGCAGAGCTTTATTCGGTGTAATTATCAAAATCATTAATTCCATTAATAATTAATTAAAATAATAATTATTCCAGAAATCAGAAAGTGAGCTAATGACGATCTAGTGGTGAGCCAATGATGAGTCGGTGACCAATATTTTTGGAATGATCTCCCGAAAGTTTTTGAACGTTAAAAGGGTTAAGACAGTCCTCGATCCTTTAATCTGTTAAATATTTTAAAAAATTCGCTTCTATATACGATCAGCACCCGATTGAGTACGATAAACTGTGAACCAGAATATGTCTTCATTCCAGAGCAGTAGGTTCAAAGGAAAAAAAAAAACAACCGTTTCATCATTGGTGCACCTTTTGTGGGGTGCGCTAATGACGGTGCTCAATGACGAATCGAAAGTTTTCCAAAAAGTTTTCTCTCCAAAACAAAGTATCAAAAAAAAGAATACATCAATCTACTCAGTAAGCTGAACCCTATCACGTAAAAATATAAAAATAGAAGCAGAGGTAGAGTGGGTGCGACAATGACGGCCAATAAAAATAATCTCACTCACTAGCGTACGTCTTCCTCCCTGACCACCGTGAAGATACGGAAGGCGGTTATAAACCTCTTGGTCGTCTTTCAGAAGGTTAACGCTTTTGCGAGCTTTTTCCCGCCTTTTTATGGCTTGAAGGGAGATCACGGCGCTAAAAACCGTTTGGTGTGCGCCAATGACGCAAAATCCCTTGGACATTTCAATTTTATTTCATATTTATTTTAAACGGATATAGCAGTTTTTTAAACCTACAGTTCTGTATTCTGAAACTATAGAGTGTATGAATGAACTCAATGGACCAAACCAGTAAAATCTTTCCAACACCTTGAATGGGTATCCACGTTGAAGTTGGCAAAGCCTGGTTTGGACAGGGTGTGCGAATGATTTTTCGGACATTCATTCAAAATTTTCACACCGAATAATTCATTGATTTGAACTTATGAATGTGCACCAAGTAGAGCAGAAAAATGTCTACCAAAAAAGAAAACAAAGTTGGAAAATATAGGGTAATCATTTGGACAGCGTTTGTACGTTTCGTTGAGAATGGCCCATATTATGTTATCATAAAAAAATATTATTATAAGTTAAGGACAGCGTTTGTACGTTTCGTTTAGAATGGCCCATATTATGTTATCATAAAAAAATATTATTATAAGTTAAGGACAGCGTTTGTACGTTTCGTTTAGAATAGCCCATATTATGTTATCATAAAAAAATATTATTATAAGTTAAGGACAGCGTTTGTACGTTTCGTTGAGAATGGCCCATATTATGTTATCATAAAAAAATATTATTATAAGTTAAGGACATCGTTTGTACGTTTCGTTTAGAATGGCCCATATTATGTTATCATAAAAAAATATTATTATAAGTTAAGGACAGCGTTTGTACGTTTCGTTTAGAATGGCCCATAGTATGTTATCATAAAAAAATATTATTATAAGTTAAGGACAGCGTTTGTACGTTTCGTTGAGAATGGCCCATATTATTTATCATAAAAAAATATTATTATAAGTTAAGTGTTAAAGTATATAAAGTGATGAAAAACCGATAAAACTGACGGATTTTGTAGATAATAATATAATCGATTATTTAACACATTTTTCTATTAAAACTCTAGGTAATTAATTATTAACAATTTATTTTCTCTCTAAATGTATTTAAAAATTCTTAAACTAATTATATCAAATTGAAGTAAGTAAAAGTTGTGTTGCGTACACTCGATTTTCAATTTGATCGAATTGATAACAACTGACTATAAACACAGAATAATTAAATGGTTCATGAATTCCAAAAACATACTATGGTGATACGCAAGTAATATATATTTTTTATTAAAATATTATTTTTTAAATTAATGACTTTTTCGTTAATGATTGATAAGTCATCGATTAAAATTTAAATGAGATGGATAATTAAATAAAGAGATAATTAAAATTTAAATGGACATTAATATTTGGCTACTTATGACAGTTTAGTAATTTAACAGTAAGAAGAATAACAAAAATCTACATAATTCACAAGGCTAAATACCTACGTAATAACACACTTATAAAAACTTACTTAGTAACACAAAAGTACTAACCTACAAGGATAAGTACTTAATAAATAAAACTGATGTTTTATACTTAAAATATAGGATAACTTACATATATTACGCAGGTAAATAAGTGACAGAAATACTTAAGTTAATGCTCTAACAATTATCATAGTTTAAAAGAATGTGTTTGTTAATATCGTTAATTACCTATTGTCTGTATAATGGGATTTTCAGAATTGTTTTTACAAAATACAATTATGTGGTCTGGGAGTATATGAGCTGTATTAATAGAAAGTTTTAAATCATTAAGCATTTTGGTTATTTTTGTTTATCTTTGATAACTATTTATTATTACTAATGTATAATTTTTAATGTTAAAGAAAATTATTTTATACCTGTAGCTTCATACAAGATATGCATATGTTACTAATGGCCATATAACTGAGATAAATATTATTAGTTTACTTTTCACAGATAATTTAGATTTTCTTCAGAAATATGGAGTCATTTTTCTGATTGAAACTGGTAAAATAACGACAAATTTATAGTTTATAGAAGAAAAAAACCTTAAATTAATTAGAAAAACCTTGCTATAGACAACATTGATATGATGAATCATTTTTAATTCGATTCCATAATCATTCATAGTCATAATTTTACCGATGCAGGTTAAATTAAGATGGGGACCTTTAACGAGTAACTGATACCACACAGGCTAGAAAATTTACTCTCACTTGCTATATATAGTAAGGGAAAGTATTGCGATCGTGAAAATTTTCGAATTCCAGTTTTCAACGCAAATACACATTTTAGGGTCCCCTGAGTCTAAATAACCAAGTCCCGCAAAAAGGTCTGTGTGTATGTGTGTGTGTGTGTGGTAACCCCCGGGCGGAAACGGTAAGTCCTATGAAACTGAAATTTCATATTTATGACAAATATACGCCCGAGACGCTATAAAACCTTTTTCATCAAAATGAGCTTACCAGGAGAGCCACTTTATATCATGCATTTTGCACCTTTTTTCGATTTTCTTGAAAACGGTTCCGCCGATTTTTATTAAACTCGCTATATCGATATAAAATTTAATGGGCTTTAATATCATTTAGGTTTCGTTCGGATTAAAATGGTCTGACAGGGCTTAAATGCCGATATTTTAAATTTTCTTCCCCTAAAGTACCTTTAATTTTGTAGATTCTATAAAAATAACTATATTATCTTGTTATTACTGATGAAAAACAGGTAAATTTATAAATTGAACTAATTCGATATCTAACTAAAGGAGAAAACTGAAAAAAATATTTTTTTAATGCAATTTTTTTGTTTATGAACCTAAGAACAGTAATATACATGTATGATATACCGTTGGAAAGCTAAAGATTTTAGAAAAAATATTATCTTATACTCAAGCTTTTAAAAGTTAATAGAGAGTGATGAAAAGAAGATAAACCTAACTGATTATTTTAGATAATAATATAATAGATTTTTTAATAAAACACATGTTTCTATATAAATTCAATTTAATTAATTCTTTAATAGTCTCACGTACTTCTATCTCTAACTGTATTTGAAAATTCTTTCATTGATTTGAAAAATGGAGGTAAGTGAAAGTCGTGTGTTGCCCACCCCAGATTTTTTAACATATAACGCCTCCCGTCTCCCGCCAGGTTTGAACCCGCGGCCTTGGTCATAGGATGATATGCTAGCCACTACACCACAGGTGAACCCAATAAGTTAATAATAATGAATACAATACTATATTATTATTATTTCATAAATGACATAATAGTGACGTAATAATGTGGTGCATCTTTTGTTGACCGGATAAAACTGGTACTATAGATATGGTTTGATTAATGGGTAAAATACAACTAAAAGAAAATAAATAAAATGCACAATAGTGATAAGATACTCTTCAATTTATTCCTCGACGCAGTCTATTTTTATAGTGTATCTCAACGTTCAGCAAGTCAAAATCAACTTAATTAATCGATCATAGCTGTAATGAACATTATATATATATTTATATTTATATAATGAGCAATGTTTCTTACTTTCCAAATATATATTGATATGAGTTGTTTAAAATAAAAGAATTATAATTACAACTGGAACAACCGGAAATTTGAAGGTATAGTCTCATACAAAAGACACCCCTAAACATCAGATTTATAATCATTCATAAGAATTAAATAATGAAATTAAATGGATAACAGAAAGGAAAAAAAAATTAAAGAAATAAGTAAAAGTAATGATGTATATCATATTATTACTATGGAAAAAAAAATCCATCAGTTCTAATTGTGATGTATTTTTATTCGTTTAACGTCAATTTCATGCTACTACGGCTAATCGGACGATGCTACAGTGGGGGTCCTAAATTTTGCCTATCCAGGTTTTATTAGGATAGGGATCTTTAACGAGTACTTGACATCGCACAGGCTTGGAACCATCATTATACCAAGGATTGTTTACTCCGTTTAAAAGTTTTAAGTTTTTTGATTAATATATTGTAATGTATTGAGGATACTGAGGGGAGTTCATAATTCAATAATTTTAATATTAAACAATTAATGATAACGAACCTTTGTCGGCAAAACATCAAAAGGTGTTTACCTAGCCCCCTAGATTTCCCATCGGTATGGGCCCCCCAGCGGTACCAGAAACCTCTGGTAGTTTCCCCCCCCTCCCCCAGCGGCGGCCAACAAGAATATTAAGATTGGTGGAAATATAAGAATAATAGCTCAAAGGCTATACCGGCAACCGGTATTCCCATCTCGGCCCACCCGAGGTGACAAGAATGAGAGAGAAGAACCGATGAGGTAGTCAAGTTTTATCCTCAAGAAGAGTGAGTCGGGTTCTATCTACAAGAAGAGGAGGTGGCCGTCGGGGTTCTGAGAGCAGCTGGAGGATGATGCCGAGAAAGGGGACCTAAGACTGTTTTCACCTTCGCCAGCCGGTTAAGGGTTTCAAAGGTATATCGTTATTTGTAATATTGTATGGCAAAGGTAGTAAAATGTCCCTCAGTATTCTCAATCAGAGTTCTAGGCAATGGGTTGATATAACTTATATGTGTAAATTAATAATTATAGTAATGTATTAATTGAATCTTGTTTACTTTAATCTTATCCTGCATGCCACCTATTTGATTGGTAAACACGATACCTTTGGAAAGGAGATCCATGGTATCATTAAATATAGTTTATATATTGACTAAATATAGTAAGTAAGCTAGTTTTTGAAGCTACCGCTGCCTTAGAAAAGCAGCCGGTCAAAAACATAGCAATATATTAATATATTTATATTAATATATAAAATATAAATCCTCCTCAACATACCCGATTCTCGTTGAAAATATTTGAAAGTTTGCGTACAAAGCTTTTTTAAAACCTAATAAAAAATTCTTAAGCGATAAGAAATGTGGTGTGGATGGCGACTCTTATAATCTTTATATTTAACTATTTGCAATAATAAACCATTGTGTTATAATTTGAAGTGTTTCGTTGTTTTTATTTTTAACTCTGAATAAATAAAATTCCACTCTCACACATTATTTCACCTTTACCATTAGTATTTAAATACTCTTAATCTCTCGTAATAGAGGACCAAGGCCAGCGAGTGTTGAAGGAGTCGTCCCTGAACGCCGGAACATCAGCTAGAGTTGTATGTTAGTCAGCCTGAGACGCGGTTCGTCGCTCTCATATAGATTTAATATCATCATTAAGGGATATTATTTGTAATATTATTAGCTGATTGTATAACAAGTGTATGCGAAACATGCTATAAAAATAGTACCCATTAAAATAATATATTAACCTGTATAACCTGTTTGGAAGCGGTTACCAGTAGCCACGGTGGTCAGCATGACAGCCATACCCTTTATTAATGTACTAGCTGTTGCCCGCGATTTCGTCTGCGTCAATTTCTGTTATTATGATCGCTATTAATTAGTTTTTAAAAGAATATATTATAAAGCACTGCGTAAATGATATTTTTAGTTTTATTTTCTTCGGGGCAGAAGAACATACTGATTTTCTCCGCAACCCGATCTTGACAATGCGACATATAGTTGGCCGTGTGAGAAGCTGTCTGGTCGTGTTTAAATGTTACTCCTGTGATTTATTAATTGTTACGGCAAAAGATAAGTTTCCGGGAAATTGAATTCTTTAAAAATTAATAGGTAAATCATATGGAATCATTGGGATGCCAAATTAATATCCAATGTTTTTTCCACATTTTCCAGTGATTCTTCAGATTTGCAGTGTGATGTTATGTAGCTTAAAGCCTTCCTTGATAAATGACTCTCCAACACAAAAAGACTTTTTCAATTCGAACCAGTAGTTCCTGAGATTAGCGCGTTCTAACAAACAAACTCTTCAGCTTTATAATATTAGTATAGACTATCTGTTGCCCGCGACTTCGTCTGCGTCTATTTCTGTTATCATGATCGCTATTAAGAAGTTTTTAAAATAATATATTTTAAAGTATTTCTGCGTAAATGATATATTTAGTTTTATTTTCATGTGGCAGGAGAACATAATGATATTCTCCGCTACCCGATCTTGACATTAATCGATCCCTACGTGTTTAAATGTTTGCCCCTGTGATTTATTAATTGTTACGCCAAAAGATAAATGAACGGGAAATTGAATTATTTTAAAATTAAAATGTAAATCGTTTAGAATCATTGGGATGCGAGGTTGATTAATTTCCCTCGTTTTTTCCAGATTATCCACTAATTCTTCACTCCTATTGGTCGCAGCGTGGTGTTATATAGCCTATAGCCTTCCTCGATAAAATGGACTAAAAACTCAGATGAAGGTTACTTTTTAGTAGTGAGGAACACAGTTTTTAAGAAACCTTATTAAAAGTACTGTTTTGACGAGATCATTTACATTTTTAGAATCATTACCGAGCATAGAACTTAAATATTTTAATGACATATTTTTATTCTTTATTCCGGTTTGAAATAGGGTAATTTTGATATCAAAATTATTTTCCTACCTTCACTAGAACCAGAGATATTAAACTCTTTTTGCGCTCAAACTTTCTGATTTATTTACGCTACTCCTGGGGAGTGTTTGCGTTTAATATTTTGCAGTGGCTAATCTTTTAATGTCTAGTTTGACCTAAACTTGACATCGCACAGACATAATGATATTCTCCGCTACCCGATCTTGACATTAATCGATCCCTACGTGTTTAAATGTTTGCCCCTGTGATTTATTAATTGTTACGCCAAAAGATAAATGAACGGGAAATTGAATTATTTTAAAATTAAAATGTAAATCGTTTAGAATCATTGGGATGCGAGGTTGATTAATTTCCCTCGTTTTTTCCAGATTATCCACTAATTCTTCACTCCTATTGGTCGCAGCGTGGTGTTATATAGCCTATAGCCTTCCTCGATAAATGGACTATTCACCACAAAAAGAATTTTTCAATTCGAACCAGTAGTTTCGTTCAAACAAACAAACAAACTCTTCAGCTTATAAAATTAGTATAGATTCGTTTCAGATTTTATGTAAACTCAGTCGTTACAGCCTCCTATGCCAAAGGTCTCGAGTTCAAACCTGCAGGTGGCCCTAGGATTTTTTAATAGGAGTAAAAAATCCTTAGTAATGCCGTCCTTTAAGAGGGACGTTAAAAGATGTTCTCGAGTCTGTGCGATGTCAAGTTTAGGTCAAACTAGACATTAAAAGATTAGCCACTGCAAAATATTAAACGCAAACACTCCCAGGAGTAGCGTAAATAAATCAGAAAGTTTGAGCGCAAAAAGAGTTTAATATCTCTGGTTCTAGTGAAGGTAGGAAAATAATTTTGATATCAAAATTACCCTATTTCAAACCGGAATAAAGAATAAAAATATGTCATTAAAATATTTAAGTTCTATGCTCGGTAATGATTCTAAAAATGTAAATGATCTCGTCAAAACAGTACTTTTAATAAGGTTTCTTAAAAACTGTGTTCCTCACTACTAAAAAGTAACCTTCATCTGAGTTTTTAGTCCATTTTATCGAGGAAGGCTATAGGCTATATAACACCACGCTGCGACCAATAGGAGTGAAGAATTAGTGGATAATCTGGAAAAAACGAGGGAAATTAATCAACCTCGCATCCCAATGATTCTAAACGATTTACATTTTAATTTTAAAATAATTCAATTTCCCGTTCATTTATCTTTTGGCGTAACAATTAATAAATCACAGGGGCAAACATTTAAACACGTAGGGATCGATTAATGTCAAGATCGGGTAGCGGAGAATATCATTATGTTCTCCTGCCACATGAAAATAAAACTAAATATATCATTTACGCAGAAGTACTTTAAAATATATTATTTTAAAAACTTCTTAATAGCGATCATGATAACAGAAATTGACGCAGACGAAGTCGCGGGCAACAGATAGTCTATACTAATATTATAAAGCTGAAGAGTTTGTTAGAACTAGAGTCTTATATAATGACTCTAGATTAAAAACTCAGATGAAGGTTACTTTTTAGTAGTGAGGAACACAGTTTTTAAGAAACCTTATTAAAAGTACTGTTTTGACGAGATCATTTACATTTTTGAATCATTACCGAGCATAGAACTTAAATATTTTAATGAAATAGAGTAATTTTGACACCAAACTTATTTTTCTACCTTCACTAGAACCAGAGATATTAAATACTATGTGTTTTTTGCGGGCAGACATTCTGATTTATTTACGCTTCTCCTGGGGAGTCTTAATATCTTAATATTTTGCAGAGGCTAATCGTTCAAAGTCTAGTTCCACCTGCAAAAAAAAATTATCAATATCCGTGAGACACACTCAGGATTCTCGTCTTGTAATTTTAATTGCCAAAAAAAAGAACTTTCATATTATTTCGAGTGATTAACATCTTCAGAAAAAAGATGTTTAGATTAATCGAGATACTCTTTGGTCAATTTTTTTTTTTCTGTGCAAACTCCATTTTAAATTAAATTTACAATAGGTTCATTCCATCACTACTAGAAAGATACGACTCATGACCAACGGAAATTAGTTCAAGATACAAAATTCATGACACTAATAACGATTCCAAGATGCTATTAAAGTTATGAGAGCAAATAAAATGGAGCACGTATTCTTAAAAGATTTCATGAAATAAGACAAATAACTCTATATTTATAAAAGAAAGTACCAGTTCACTTTCTGGTCATCGCAAAATCTCAAAAATGTAAATATTTTCGAAGGTTCCTCTTACCATCTAGATAAGGAACAAGAATGGTTAAGTAAAAAATCGTGCTCTAATTGGTTAAAAAACAAAACAAAGGGTTCATAAAAATAGTTTATAAAAAAATATCCTGAAAAATTATCAGTACTTATTTTAAAGATAATTAAATTTTTAACCACATGAAAGCAAATGAATCTGACATGTATTAGCAAAAATACTAAATTTATAGGAAAAATATTTAAACACATTGCAAACTTCGTATCGATGTTCATTGGGCTGCATATTCGTATGCAGGTTCCCATTGAGACTTGTTTAACTGTTAATTTTTTTTTTATATTACTTCTGATATCTAAAAAGCGATTTTTGTTTTTTGAGGAGCCCGTAGCTGAGTGGCTAACGCGCTGTTCTCCCACGCCAAAGGTTGTGAGTTCGAATCCCAGTCCACTTTTTCAAGCATTAAATTAAGTGGAGGTTCACTCACAGCCTCTCCCCCGGGTATGTGAGACCCGTCAACTAACTGGTGGATACTAACAAAAATAGGCGTAGGGAGTGATGACTCTACCCTATAAAATATCATATAGAATAGCAAGTGTATTCTGATCCTCGAATGGCCAAAATTCAGAATTATGTTTGACGATATAAACGACTGAGTTTATTTATTTAATGTCACTTTATGTTACTCAGGCTAATCGAACCGAACGATGCTACAGTGGGAGTCCTGAATTTGGCCTCTCCAGGTTTAATTGGGAACCTTCAACGAGTACCTGACATCACGACAGGCTCGGGACCACCTTTTTACGTTTCCTTCGAAGGACGACATAACTAAGGATTTTTTACTCCCATTAAAAAATTCTAGAGCACCTGCTAGTTTGAAACCGTGACCTTTGGCATAAAAGGCTGTAACGACTGAGTTTACATAAAAGCTGAAACCAATACATTAATTAGGCGTATGTATGCCTACTTCTACTGGTGTATTATTGTATATTTGACAAAATAAAATTAAGATCTGGTTAACGTAAACAACACTTTGTATGTACCTCTGGTGTTTTTGGTAGCACAATAACGTTCTATGCTCAAGGTCGCGAGTTCAAATAGGGCAGATGGTCCTAGGCATTTTTAAAGGGATTAAAAAATCCTTGGTTATGCCGTCCTTCGGAGGGAACTAAAAATGAAATGGTGGTCCCGAGCCAGTGCGATGGATAGACATAATTTAGATCTATCCCTGTAAAACCGTCCGATTAGTCATAGTAGCGACGATAAATAAATAAACAAACAAAATACTTAAAAGGGTAACTAATTTAATGATATAAGGTTATATGTTTCCGGGTTACCCTTACTATATCGTGTATAATTAATGCTCTATGACGCTGGCTCCGCTAGTTCTTATATAAATGTAAATTCCACCCCTAAAAAACAGCGTCTACCACCAATAAATATATAAAATTGACTCTGGTTTAGGCAGAACGAATTAATCCTACAGATTCCCTACGAAGTGTTTTTTCCAAAACAAGGTGCTGTTTTTATCTCAGGAATGCTGAGATGTTGATCACTCAAGAGTCAAAGAAGCTCCTCCCAATAATAAAAATTCCCATGCAAGAAAAACAAAGCTCAGTTTATTTATCCATAATGTTGTTTACCGACTGAACAGAAAAAATTTGTATTTGTTTGTTTAGAAAAATATATTTGTACTTAATAACAGCTATTTTTATCGGTATATTTTGTTATTTTAAGCTCTTAAGTGGTAGGTCCTGATGGCAAGTTTCATTTAGTAAAAACTGTCGTCAAATTTTGACTAGAAAAACACCAAGCAGAGCAAGAGCGTGCCAAGCATGTTAAATATTTCAGGGGTGAAAAAAAAAATTGCACAATAATAAAAGTATAGAACAACAACCAAAAGACATATTTATCTTAAATAAAAAAACAAAAACATAACCATGTTACCATGGAAACCTGCACGCAAAATATGCATATGAAGCGGAATATATTTCTCATTGCTAATACGGTCTGATTTTTCTTTCATTCGTGATCATCTCATAAGTAAGGGAATGATGGTTTTCTATTAGAAATACAAAAGATAAATCTTAATCAGCTGATTCTGAAATTTAAACTAATATAATTATATATATATCAAAGAATAATGACGAGTAAGCTAAATTGAACTGATCACCAAAAGTTTTATACATTAAATTGTTTACGGATTCCGCGGTGCAAGCGATACAAATATTGAATTTCGTCAAACTTTTTCTTAGTTCTAATTTTAACTTCAGTGGCCTTGGCGTTAGATATCAAGGATTCGGGTCAAGACCCTCAACAGCCTTCCAAATCCTTAAATGACTTCTTCGATAGTCAAATGCTCTGGATCCTATAATTGGTCGTTCAGTAAGGACTAATTAAGTAATGTCTATTCAAGAGGTTATTTTGCTAAGGCTGCAGCCAGAATATTAGTTGAGTTTTTATTCCTAAAGCACCTGCGTATATATATGATTGCATTATCATGGGCTGTACTGCATACATATTAGATATAACATTCACTGATAAATATCTAATGCAATTTAACGTCTATGCAGACAGAGTAATGAAATGAAAAGTAATTTTATTCTGGGACGAGTAGTCCCCTAAGAATAACAAGAAAAGTACAATATACATGATAATTGTCTGGTCGTTTAAGACTTCAGTTTAACAATAAAAGATGGGTTTTTTTGACAATGAATAGTTATCATCTATAGCTTTTAAATATTACATATGTTGGGAAGATTGATACTTTAGGAGATGGAGAAATAGTTGGTGTTTAAAAGTGGATAATGATAAGGATTTACGAATGGATACAGGCAAGGAATTCCAAAATAGGGTGGCACGAATAATAAAGGATTTTTTGAAGGAAGCAGATCTGTAAAAAGGTATATACAAGTTTATAGGTTGGGATCTAGTGTTTACTGAATGGACAGAGGAACAAGTGGTAAGCATATCAAGAATATAAGAAGGTTTTTTTGTATGGAAAAATCGGAAGAGACAGACACGAAGGAGGTACTGCCGATGAAAAGAGGGATAGAGCCAATTCAACTCGGTATACCTTCTAGAAACATGGGAGCGCCTGGGGATTCCACATGTGAATCTGATCAAACAATTCATAAGTCTTTTGAGTCTCATATCGAATTTCTCAGACAGCCCGCCATACACGAGGCAACCGTAGTCAAACTGGGGGGAAATGAGCGAAGAGACGAGTAACATACGGGTTTTAGGTGGGATTGAATCACGAAATCTTAAAAATTGTTTTAGGATAGCGATGGATTTTCAGGTGATTTGAGAAATATGATTGCTCCAAGATAGGTTCTGATCAATAATGACTCCAAGATTTCTTACTGAGGTGTGGAAGTGGATAGGTATGCTATTGAGGTAAAGGAGTGGATAATATGGAAGAGAATTTACAAGGTTCTTGGGACCGATGAGAATGTCTTTGGTTTTTCCTGCATTCAACTTCAAATCATTTGCCGTAGCCCATGCGTTGATGTTGTCATTATCTTGTTGAAGTTTTTGGATAGCCTTTTGCATTTCGGAAGGATGGAAAGAAAGATAGATTTGCAGATCATCTGCATATAGGTATTGTGAATGGCGGATGCAGTCAGGGAGGTCATTAATATAGATATAACGGAGTGGGTCGTTATTGAATGCTCTTATTTACTCTAAAGTTTAGAAATATTATTAGAGTATGGATATTAATTTAAACATTTTGTTTTCTATAAATAAATATTTGAATTCAGCTGTAGAATCAGCATTTTAGTGTGTAACTTGAAATAAAGAAGCTTAAAAGTATGTTAGCGCTTTCATCGATTGAGACTGATTTTCAAAAGGACACCTTTTACGAAATCCATATTTTGACATATATTCTAGTATTTTAGTTTCATCAAAAATCGCAACAAAAAAAATTATACATAGATGTCCACTTAGAAATTATTTGCGGACTAATGTTACTTCAAAAGTTGAGGAATCGAGCAAAAAAGAACGTTTTAGAGTGGCGGTAATAAAAAGGCTTTTAGCAAGGCGTGATTCATTTGCAATTCGGAAGTGAGAGTACAGACTGCTTTCTACCTTTTTGACAAAAAACTATTGTAAATCGGGAATTACCGTTAGCACACTGGCCTCTAGAGTGGGTCGTTATTGAATGCTCTTATTTACTCTAAAGTTTAGAAATATTATTAATTTCTATTAGTTTATTAATTAACTTAACCTCAGTTTTTTGGTGCTATGGCTAATCTAAGCTAAAGTGGCGAATTGAATTTTATTGCGAATCGACTTTTCTGAAATCTTGCTCTTTCCAACAGTATGTCAGATCACAACTCATATTTCAGGAAAGACTTTTTAATGCCTAGATTACAGAAAATTTATTTTTCCCACCTAAAAACAATTTTTATTGCAATGTATTTTACTTATAAGCCTTTGTGAAAGAATGTCCTAAATGCAAGTAAAAACCGTATCGATAATTGAGACGTTGATTTCCAAAAGGTACTAAAGGACATTTTTTTCAAAGTTGATATTTTCACATATTTGTATTCTAATGGTTTGGTTTTATCTAAATCCGTCATAAAATTTTATCCAAGACATAAAAATCCTTTAAAAAAGTCTTTAAAAATTTCATTTCATTCCAAAAGGTACTAAATCCACATTTTATTTCATTCCAAAAGGTACTATATCCATGTTTCGTTCCAAAAGGTACTATATCCTATGTAAACAGATATAACCTTTCATTTCATTTCCTTCCAAAAGGTACTATATTTCCTACTAAACGGCAGAAACACCTAACCGCGTAATATATCACCATTAATTTATTGTTTTCATCATTTTATGCATTTTTATTGGTTCATTGAGCACGTCTTGAATCACCGCTATTATTTTGATCACTGGTTTTAACCTAATAATCAGTTTTTAGGCTATTTGAAACAACTTAGTTGCGTCGCATTGGTTCTTTTAGGTTGTCAATTAAATTAAGTTTTTTCATAGTATTTCTTCTTGCAGCAACATAAATTTGGCTTAAAATTTTTCAGAAATTCACATTTTAATAGAATAATGGTATTTTATGCAGCAAATAGTTGGAATTAGCATCCCACGAACTTGCTAAATATGTGAAGAAAATCCGTGCCTGATCTAACTTAGTAGTCGATTTTTTTTTTTAACCATAGATACTGATAAATAATAACTTTTGAGCTTTTATTTTACATAAAAAAATCTACTACTAAGTTAGATCAGGCACGGATTTTCTTCACATATTTAGCAAGTTCGTGGGATGCTAATTCCAACTATTTGCTGCATAAAATACCATTATTCTATTAAAATGTGAATTTCTGAAAAATTTTAAGCCAAATTTATGTTGCTGCAAGAAGAAATACTATGAAAAAACTTAATTTAATTGACAACCTAAAAGAACCAATGCGACGCAACTAAGTTGTTTCAAATAGCCTAAAAACTGATTATTAGGTTAAAACCAGTGATCAAAATAATAGCGGTGATTCAAGACGTGCTCAATGAACCAATAAAAATGCATAAAATGATGAAAACAATAAATTAATGGTGATATATTACGCGGTTAGGTGTTTCTGCCGTTTAGTAGGAAATATAGTACCTTTTGGAAGGAAATGAAATGAAAGGTTATATCTGTTTACATAGGATATAGTACCTTTTGGAACGAAACATGGATATAGTACCTTTTGGAATGAAATAAAATGTGGATTTAGTACCTTTTGGAATGAAATGAAATTTTTAAAGACTTTTTTAAAGGATTTTTATGTCTTGGATAAAATTTTATGACGGATTTAGATAAAACCAAACCATTAGAATACAAATATGTGAAAATATCAACTTTGAAAAAAATGTCCTTTAGTACCTTTTGGAAATCAACGTCTCAATTATCGATACGGTTTTTACTTGCATTTAGGACATTCTTTCACAAAGGCTTATAAGTAAAATACATTGCAATAAAAATTGTTTTTAGGTGGGAAAAATAAATTTTCTGTAATCTAGGCATTAAAAAGTCTTTCCTGAAATATGAGTTGTGATCTGACATACTGTTGGAAAGAGCAAGATTTCAGAAAAGTCGATTCGCAATAAAATTCAATTCGCCACTTTAGCTTAGATTAGCCATAGCACCAAAAAACTGAGGTTAAGTTAATTAATAAACTAATAGAAATTAATAATATTTCTAAACTTTAGAGTAAATAAGAGCATTCAATAACGACCCACTCTAGAGGCCAGTGTGCTAACGGTAATTCCCGATTTACAATAGTTTTTTGTCAAAAAGGTAGAAAGCAGTCTGTACTCTCACTTCCGAATTGCAAATGAATCACGCCTTGCTAAAAGCCTTTTTATTACCGCCACTCTAAAACGTTCTTTTTTGCTCGATTCCTCAACTTTTGAAGTAACATTAGTCCGCAAATAATTTCTAAGTGGACATCTATGTATAATTTTTTTTGTTGCGATTTTTGATGAAACTAAAATACTAGAATATATGTCAAAATATGGATTTCGTAAAAGGTGTCCTTTTGAAAATCAGTCTCAATCGATGAAAGCGCTAACATACTTTTAAGCTTCTTTATTTCAAGTTACACACTAAAATGCTGATTCTACAGCTGAATTCAAATATTTATTTATAGAAAACAAAATGTTTAAATTAATATCCATACTCTAATAATATTTCTAAACTTTAGAGTAAATAAGAGCATTCAATAACGACCCACTCCGTTATATCTATATTAATGACCTCCCTGACTGCATCCGCCATTCACAATACCTATATGCAGATGATCTGCAAATCTATCTTTCTTTCCATCCTTCCGAAATGCAAAAGGCTATCCAAAAACTTCAACAAGATAATGACAACATCAACGCATGGGCTACGGCAAATGATTTGAAGTTGAATGCAGGAAAATCCAAGGCCATTCTCATCGGTCCCAAGAACCTTGTAAATTCTCTTCCATATTATCCACTCCTTTACCTCAATAGCATACCTATCCACTTCCACACCTCAGTAAAAAATCTTGGAGTCATTATTGATCAGAACCTATCTTGGAGCAATCATATTTCTCAAATCACCTGAAAATCCATCGCTATCCTAAAACAATTTTTAAGATTTCGTGATTCAATCCACCTAAAACCCGTATGTTACTCGTCTCTTCGCTCATTTCCCCCAGTTTGACTACGGTTGCCTCGTATATGGCGGGCTGTCTGAGAAATTCGATATGAGACTCAAAAGACTTATGAATTGTTTGATTAGATTCACATGTGGAATCCCCAGGCGCTCCCATGTTTCTAGAAGTTATACCGAGTTGAATTGGCTCTATCCCTCTTTTCATCGGCAGTACCTCCTTCGTGTCTGTCTCTTCCGATTTTTCCATACAAAAAAACCTTCTTATATTCTTGATATGCTTACCACTTGTTCCTCTGTCCATTCAGTAAACACTAGATCCCAACCTATAAACTTGTATATACCTTTTTACAGATCTGCTTCCTTCAAAAAATCCTTTATTATTCGTGCCACCCTATTTTGGAATTCCTTGCCTGTATCCATTCGTAAATCCTTATCATTATCCACTTTTAAACACCAACTATTTCTCCATCTCCTAAAGTATCAATCTTCCCAACATATGTAATATTTAAAAGCTATAGATGATAACTATTCATTGTCAAAAAAACCCATCTTTTATTGTTAAACTGAAGTCTTAAACGACCAGACAATTATCATGTATATTGTACTTTTCTTGTTATTCTTAGGGGACTACTCGTCCCAGAATAAAATTACTTTTCATTTCATTACTCTGTCTGCATAGACGTTAAATTGCATTAGATATTTATCAGTGAATGTTATATCTAATATGTATGCAGTACAGCCCATGATAATGCAATCATATATATACGCAGGTGCTTTAGGAATAAAAACTCAACTAATATTCTGGCTGCAGCCTTAGCAAAATAACCTCTTGAATAGACATTACTTAATTAGTCCTTACTGAACGACCAATTATAGGATCCAGAGCATTTGACAATCGAAGAAGTCATTTAAGGATTTGGAAGGCTGTTGAGGGTCTTGACCCGAATCCTTGATATCTAACGCCAAGGCCACTGAAGTTAAAATTAGAACTAAGAAAAAGTTTGACGAAATTCAATATTTGTATCGCTTGCACCGCGGAATCCGTAAACAATTTAATGTATAAAACTTTTGGTGATCAGTTCAATTTAGCTTACTCGTCATTATTCTTTGATATATATATAAGTTAATTAGTTTAAATTCAGAATCAGCTGATTAAGATTTATCTTTTGTATTTCTAATAGAAAACCATCATTCCCTTACTTATGAGATGATCACGAATGAAAGAAAAATCAGACCGGTATTAGCAATGAGAAATATATTCCGCTTCATATGCATATTTTGCGTGCAGGTTTCCATGGTAACATGGTTATGTTTTTGTTTTTTTATTTAAGATAAATATGTCTTTTGGTTGTTGTTCTATACTTTTTATTGTGCAATTTTTTTTTTCACCCTGAAATATTTAACATGCTTGGCACGCTCTTGCTCTGCTTGGTGTTTATCTAGTCAAAATTTGACGACAGTTTTTACTAAATGAGAAACTTGCCATCAGGACCTACCACTTAAGAGCTTAAAATAACAAAATATACCGATAAAAATAGCTGTTATTAAGTACAAATATATTTTTCTGAACAAACAAATACAAATTTTTCTGTTCAGTCGGTAAACAACATTTATGGATAAATAAACTGAGCTTTGTTTTTCTTGCATGGGAATTTTTATTATTGGGAGGAGCTTCTTTGACTCTTGAGTGATCAACATCTCAGCATTCCTGAGATAAAAACAGCACCTTGTTTTGGAAAAAACACTTCGTAGGGAATCTGTAGGATAATTCGTTCTGCCTAAACCAGAGTCAATTTTATATATTTATTGGTGGTAGACGCTGTTTTTTAGGGGTGGAATTTACATTTATATAAGAACTAGCGGTAGCCAGCGTCATAGAGCATTAATGTATACACGACTATAGTAAGGGTAACCCGGAAACATATAACCTTGATATAATTAAATTAGTTACCCTTTTAAGTATTTTGTTTGTTTATTTATTTATCGTCGCTACTATGACTAATCGGACGGTTTTACAGTGGAAGATCTAAATTATGTCTATCCATCGCACTGGTTCGGGACCACCATTTCATTGTATGTTCCCTCCGAAGGACGGCATAACCAAGGATTTTTTAATCCCTTTAAAATGGCCTAGGACCATCTGCCCTATTTGAACTCGCGACCTTGAGCATAGAATATAGCCATGTTAATAAGTATCTTTATACATGTATAAAATGATGACGCGAATCTTGGTTTCTGAACTCCTAAACCACGCGACAATTGAGACGTTGATTTCCAAAAGATACTATATCCACTTTAGAGAATTTTACAGGAAACGCAAAAATGTGTCATTTATTTATTATTGGCCTAATTTACGTGACTCTTTTTTTATTAAAATCAAAAGTTGATTTATAAAGGTGTTACCAACTCATTTTTCCAAATTATTGCACTTTTCCGATGACTTTTAAACAATATAATATGGATTTAGTACTTTTTGGAACGAAACATGGATATAGTACTTTTTGGAACGAATTAAAAGGGATATAGTACTTTTTGGAAGAATATAACGCAAGGTAAGTTGGTAACAGTCACTATAACCTTCCTGATCCAACATTGCCGATAACTAACGTCTTTATATCGTTAATTACTAAGTTATGTATATTTCCTTATTCTCCCTCTGAGAAACATCTTTCTTTGTTGGTTAATTACATTGATCATCTATTATTCATAAAGAAAGTGAATATTCAAAGGACAATATATCTATTTATGGCACTATAATAAGAAAGTATGTAATTATGAAGTTTGTTTTGAACTTGTATTTACTATTTGTGTGAATTTAGCAAATTTAATTATATTATTAACGACGTGTATACAAATATGGTTAATAGTAAATACAAGTTCAAAACAAACTTCATAATTACATACTTTCTTATTATAGTGCCATAAATAGATATATTGTCCTTTGAATATTCACTTTCTTTATGAATAATAGATGATCAATGTAATTAACCAACAAAGAAAGATGTTTCTCAGAGGGAGAATAAGGAAATATACATAACTTAGTAATTAACGATATAAAGACGTTAGTTATCGGCAATGTTGGATCAGGAAGGTTATAGTGACTGTTACCAACTTACCTTGCGTTATATTCTTCCAAAAAGTACTATATCCCTTTTAATTCGTTCCAAAAAGTACTATATCCATGTTTCGTTCCAAAAAGTACTAAATCCATATTATATTGTTTAAAAGTCATCGGAAAAGTGCAATAATTTGGAAAAATGAGTTGGTAACACCTTTATAAATCAACTTTTGATTTTAATAAAAAAAGAGTCACGTAAATTAGGCCAATAATAAATAAATGACACATTTTTGCGTTTCCTGTAAAATTCTCTAAAGTGGATATAGTATCTTTTGGAAATCAACGTCTCAATTGTCGCGTGGTTTAGGAGTTCAGAAACCAAGATTCGCGTCATCATTTTATACATGTATAAAGATACTTATTAACATGGCTACTTGTGTTGAAGTACAATATAATATAACAAGCCTGAATTAAAATAAATTTTCGAATATGTATAAAATGTATTGAATCATGGGAGTCCAGAATCGCAAGTCTGCACGACTTGACGCTAATGCAAAGATAGATATTAACTAGGTGGTCCTTCTGGCCAATATGGATGTGTACTCGAGTATTGGATATTAAAAAAATCTGGTGCGAGCAACACACGACTTTCACTTACCTCCGTTTTTAAAATCGATTAAAGAATTTTCAAATACAGTAAGTGAGAAAAATGAGTGAAACCATTAAAGAATAAATTAAATGGAATTTCTATAGAAACATGTGTTTTATTAAAAAATCGATTATATTATTATCTAAAATAATCACTTAGCTTTATCGGCTTTTCATCACTATCTATTAAATTTTAAAAGCCTCTGTATAAGATAATATTTTTTCTCAAATCATTAGCTTTCCAACGGAATATCATACATGTATATTACTGTTCTTAGGTTAAAAAAAAAAAAATTGCATTTAAAAAATATTTTTTTCAGTTTTCTCCTTTAGTTAGATATCGAATTCGTTCAACTTAGATATTTATGTGTTTTTCATCGGTGGTAACTAGATAATATGTTTATTTTAATAAAATCTACAAAATTAAAGGTACTTTACAGGAAAAAAATGTAAAATATCGGCATTTAAGCCCTGTCAGACTATTTTAATCAGAATGAAAACTACATGATATTAAAGCCCATTAAATTTTACATCGATATAGCGAGTCTAATCAAAATCGTCAGAACCGTTTTCGAGAAAATCGAAAAAAGGTGCAAAAAGCATGGTATAAAGTGGATCTTCTGGTAAGCTCATTTTGATGAAAAAGGTTTTGTAACGTCTCGGGCGTATATTTGTCTTAAATATGAAATTTCAGTTTCATAGGACTTACCGTTTCCGCCCGGGAGTCACCACACACACACAGACCTTTTTGGGGACTTGGTTATTTGGACTCAGGGGACCCTAAAACGTGTATTTCCGTTGAAAACTGGAATTCGAAAATTTTCACGATCGCAATACTTTCCCTTACTATATATAGTAAGTGAAAGTAAAAAATTATTGGCGGATTGTATTGTCGAATATAGGTTATGATATAAAAGAACTATGTGATAACCCACTATAAAAATAAATAGTCTTTATTCTTTCACTGGTACTTATCCATTCCGATTTATTAAAATACTTGAACGTTATTAATATTTTATTTTATCTTATTAGTGAAATTTCTAATTTGACTATATGTTTTTGTTTTGTTTTTTTTTGCAGAAAAAATGGCGTTGCTCCTGATAACGGTGGCATTGGGTGCCTTCTTGATTTGGTGGTTTCTGACCCCTGAGAGGAGGTTGCGGGAGATGGGCAACAAGATCCCAGGACCGAAGCCTTATCCAATTATCGGAAATATCTTCAATTTCAACATTTTCGGCATACGTAAGTTGTGATTCCATCTGAAAATTTATAATATAAAAAAAAAAACCTTGATGATAAAAAAAACCTATTATGTTCTAAAAATCGATTACGATTTCGAAGCAATGCTCTCACTTCATATTCTTAATATCTAAACAAATGATAGGTATAAGTTTTTCTGGTTTATTTATTTAATGTCACTTTATGCTACTGTAGCTAATCGGTAGATGCTAAAATTTGCCTATTCAGATTTAATTAGGATAGAGATCTTTAACAAGAACCTGTCATCGCCTAGGCTCTGGACTACCTTTTTACGTCCCCTCCGAAGGACGGCATAACTAAGGATTTTTTACTCCCATTAAAAAATCCTAGGTTCACCTACGGATTTGAACGAGTGGCCTTGGGTATAGAAGACTGTTATGCTAGCCATTATGCTACAGAGTATCATTTAATTATTTGTGACATTGATTTTCTAAAGGTACTATCTATCCAAGGAAATTTACAGGAAGTGTAAAATCTCTCATAAATAGTAATTCATTTAACATCACTTTAAACTACTGTGACTAATCAGACGATGCGACAGCGGTAGTCCTAAATTTTGCCTACTCTGGTTTGATTAGAATAAGGATCTTTACCGGAATACCTGAAATCGTAGAGGCCCAGAACCACACTTTTACGTTTCCTCCGAAGGACGGCATAACTAAGGATATTTTAATACCTTTGAAAATCCTAGGATTAATCCATATACCATCAAGGACGAATCAGAGCTCGCAAAGTTGGTCATAGAAGACTGGCTGGCCCCCAAGATTTAGAATTTTTTTTTTTTACTACATTAATAGCATTATTTTTAGGGATCACTAGTAGCTGGGTGGTTAGCACAACAGCCTCCTATGCCTAAGGTATAATGGAAGTAAAAAATGCTTAGTTATGCCGTCCTTCGGATGGGACGTTAAAAAGTGGTCCCGAGCCTGTGCGATGTCAGGTACTCGTTAAAGATCCCTATCCTAACAAAACCTGGATAGGCAAAATTTAGGACTCCCACTGGATCATCGTCCGATAAGCCATAGAAGCATAAAAGTGACGTTACACGAATAAAAATACACAAACAAACAAGCATTATTTTTATGTTAGGAATGCTATGGTAGGTGATGATTTTAAACGAAATTTAATGTGTAATTACTACATTTTTAAAACAATTTCGTTTCTGAAAAGGAGTTTTATAGAACTTTGTTGTTCTGTTGACAAATAGAAAAGTGGGTTTCGATAAAACTAAATGATGAAAAAAATATGTCAAAATATCAATTTCGTAAAAAATATTCCTTAGTGCCTTTAGAAAATTAACGTCTTAACCCTCATAGGAAAAGTCCAACCTCAAAAAGTGTTAACCCAAAAACTGTTGGAATAACCTGGGTGCTGAGCTATGCTAATAATCTCCCTAATAATATGCTTGCTCTGCCGTTGATATAGATACGAATACGAATCTCTAAATGTACTGAACCATTCATGGATAGTAGACGTACAAGTGTTTTATTATCTAATATTTTATATCTGTTAAAAGTACATAAACATCTTTCAAATGTGACAATATGCATTGAATGGCATCTTGTTCCGTTTGAAAAAAAACTTCATGAATGAATAACACACTTTCCATTTCTACCTTTCTAAATGCCCATTTTGGGCAAAATTCTAGAAAAACTCATGCTAAAACGCCTCTAGATATATAGATAGATAAATGTGTTTTATTAATAAATTTTACATTTTTTTTTACATTTTTCTAGAGAACACAAAATACTGGCTTCGATTTCCGTCTGCCAGGAAGTTGGTTTATTTATATACATTATTAATAAAAAAAACAATAATCTTACAATAACAAAACAAAAATAAATAAACATTATACATTATTGTAAAAAGATAGAGGGATAATCTTTGTTTCCCAAATAGAATAAACAAAATATAATTACAATTTATCTGTGACAACATATTATATGTTTATTTAATTATTGTAGTTGAATTATTTTATTAAAAAGCCTCTGTAGTTTACAGCACATTTCATAAATCTATATAATGAGTTCCAATTATTTCCATTTAAATTGTCAATTATTTTGTTTTCAGTCAAGATACTTTCTTCAAAATACTTTTTCCTAAAATAAATAAATGCCGTACATTTACCTAACAGATGAATTATATTTTCGCCCTCCTTACTGTTACAAATTGAGCATGTGTTAACTATTTCCCTCATCCATGGTTTACAATTTAGGGATATCATTTTGGCTCTTGTATTAAAAACTATTCTTATTAATTCTATAATGTTTTAGTCATTAATGTAGTTTACACCATAATCTAGCTTCTTATAAATTAGATGGTGTTCGGTACCCATGACGGAGATTCCTAGTCCTTTTTTAAAATTTTCCTTGCCTGCAGCAATTATATTAACCATTTGACTATTCCACCTCGCCACCGATACGAACTCCCTATCAAATAAAACGCCTCTATCCGATCCCAGAAGTGAACCACGGGATTCCTGACCATCAGTTTGGATTTCGGACATCCCATCTACAATACAGCAATGCCATCGTGTGGTGGATGTAATATCTTCCACATTGGAGCGCGGGATGTACTGCACAGGTGTTTTTCTCGACGTTGAAGAAGCTTTTGACAGAGTCTGGCACCCATGGCTCCTTTACAAACTTCGTCAATTCCTTTCTTTTCAATATTTCCTTTTAATCCATTCCTACCTCACTAATAGAACTTTTAAAGTAAGCCATAATTTTTCCTACTCCTCCATATTTGATCAGTCTGCCGGTGTACCTCAAGGTAGTATCTTAGGTCCAATCATTTATACAGCTGATATTGCACTCCATCCTAGCACTGTCCTCAATACCTACGCGGATGAAACAAGTGTGTTATCAGTCCATAATGACCTAACCGCAGCATCCCAAATCCTTCAGTCCCACCTCAAAGCCAGCGAGGAATGGTGTCAGAACTGGAGAATCAAAATAAATGCCACCATATTACCTTTACCCTTCGTCGCAAACCAATGATCTGCCCTACTGTTTCCCTTAATAATACCCCACTCACTCCTGTAGAACAAATTTGATACCTAAGACTGCATCTTGACAAACGTCTTACTTGGAATCGTCATACACGACTTAAACGACAAGAAACTGCCCGTAGATACCGATAAATACAACACTTACTTGACAAACGTTCAAAACTTTCACTCTGTTACTCAAAAGCTCATATATGTTCAAATTATCAGACCCATATGGACATATGGAATCGAGCTTTGGGGCTCTACTAAACCATCTAATTCCTCCCGCATCCAATCCTTAAAATCCAAAATCCTTCACAAAATCTTAAATGCTTCTTACTTCGTTACAAATAAAATCATCCATAACCTTTCTCGTACCAGATATACCGTATTCAATTCCAAAATCCCTACCCACCTAAACCCTCTTGTTCGCAACATATCAACCTCACATATTCCTCATAACCCTCCGAGGCGATTGAAAAGCAGATGGCCTCGGGACCTACTTACTTAAATAGACATTGAACCACTGGATAGTTTCTTCACAAGCCCTTTATTGTAATTGTAACTTGTATTTATGTATATACAATTGAAAATTTCAGTAAAATATAAATAAAAAAAAACCTTTCTAAATATTTTTTGTACATGAAATTTGTATTAACGTCGATTTCTTTTGCTTGTTTTCAGATGCTCTGGCAGACTGGCAGCATTGTATGGCGAAATATGGAAAAACATTTCGTTTTTGGCTCGGTCCACAACTCCACATATTCATCACAGAGCCGGAAGATATTCAAGTAAGAATAAAATATGAAAATTCTATATTTTATTCTTTTATAGTGTATTTTATTATGTTCTTTCAAACTATATTGCTGCCGGATTATGCGCATTAATAAGTTTTCGTTCTGACAAGTTCCATACATATCTTTGTGTTCGGTTGTGGTGCTAAAACGAAAAGTCGTACAAAACTGAAATTTCATATTTAAAACTACCCTGAGCCCGAGATGTTAAGCAAATTTTTCCATCGAACCGCTTTATACCCTGGATTTAGCACTTTTTCACGATTTTCTCAAAAACGGCTCAACTTTTAGGTTTAACCACACTAAATTAATGTAAATTTTGACTAGCTTTAATACCATCTAGGTTTCATTCAGGCTGTGCTTGAATGCCGATATTTTAAATTTTATATAATTAAAGAACCTTTAATTTTGTAGATTCGAAAAAATTAACCATATCATCTTGTTAGAATTGTTAAAAACCCGGTAAATATATTTAACTTGATAAATTTCGATATTCAGCTAAAGAGGGAAAGAGCGAAAATATTTTTGTATGCTATTTTCGCACATAAGAACAGTAATATATATGTATGATATACCGTTGGAGGGAGAGCCCGTGGCTGAGTGGCTAGCGCGCTAATCTCTCATGCTATAGATTGTGAGTACGAATCCCAGTCCCAGGGGGACTTATATAAGGATGTAATTGAACGGGGATTCACTCACAGCCTCTCCCCCGTGTTCGTGAGACCCGTCAGCCAATTGGTGGTCACTCACAAAATTAGGCGTAGCGAGTGATGACCTTACACTACAAAATGCATCGAGAAACGTGAGTGCAATCTTTACACCACGAAGCCCAAGGCCTACACGGCCTGTCGCGCCATTGGAACATAATATACCATTGGAAAGCCTAAGATCTTAGAAAAAAAATATCTAAAACAAAAAATAGTAAAGGTTAATGGAAAGTGAAGCGTATAAAACTGATTGTTGTAGATAATAATATGATAAATTATTTAATAAAACACATGTTTATATGGAAACTGAAGTGATGCAAGTGAAAGTCGTGTGTTGCGCGAACTAGATTTTTTATTTACAACACGTCCAAGACCATAAATCAAGGAATCAGGCATTTATTCCAATAGGAGTCCCTAACTTTCGAAGTTATGCGCATGGACAGAAAATGGCAAACACCTACCAACTTTGGAACACAGACTTGTCCAAGTACGAACGTCTGCCAAAATGTATTTAAGATAGGATAGAATGGGACATTAGAAATCACATATTGTTTTTTTTTTTTTATGAGTTAAAGAACTAGGCGCGACAAATATTTCAAGTACTGTGTATTTGAATTCTTTAAATTTATTTTTGGAGAGGATACTTAAAGAATCAAGGTCACTAAATGCATTTCCATTAAAATATCCACTCATCGATTTTAAATAAGCATTTTTGAGACACATAACAGTTTTCATTTGAAGAGTTTTAATTGTTATAATGCCTCAGAAATATATTTACTTTGCCCATTTAAATCACGTGCAATCGCAACGATAAATTTTTGTGAACAAATGAACAATAGTTGAAAATAAATATCAGCTGATACCTCACCACCAATCAAAAGGTCTGTTCCCACCTCGACTACTTCAGGTATGTTGAATCATACGCGCATATGCGCAGTACAGTTTTCTGATCCTAAACCTGTACTGCATTTACGTGAACATATTACTGCGCATGAGCGGCTGGCGACTTATTCCATTTGGGAACAGAAGTATGTTTAATCATGACCGAAAGGAATTATTCAATAAAACTCCATTCCATTATTACTTTCACTTACCTATATATGAAATATAATAGTAAGTGAAAGTATTGCGATCGAGAAAATTTTCGAATTCCAGTTTTCACCGGAAATACCTGATACTCCTTATTCTTCATTAGTCTCCTTTGAATCGAAATTTTCAAATACAACAGGATTTTTGACTTAAATGAAGGGATCTTCCCCTTTATTTTTTATGTATAATTTAATAAAAAATGAAGATATTCAAAAATACAATTAAAAAAAAAAAAATGTACGGACCGCTGCGCATGTGCCAGTCTAGAGTCTGTTGGTAACTTCACCATGGTTAAGTAATCAAAGCTTTTACCCCTGCTAAAAATCTCATAACGCACCTAAACAAGTTTTCACTTCAAAAATTTATATTAATTCAACAAAAAATTTACATAAACATACATTCAATTCAATGAGGTACAAATCAGCATGTGAATGCAGGATTGCCAAACTTGAAAATAAAATTGATTCAACAAAGATTATTATTTTCCAACAATAACATTAGTGAGATATGGCTGTTTATTGTGCAAGTTAAGGACAAGCACTGAATAAAATCCCGATGACTAATAATGCTAATCCGCAATTAATGGCCGAAACGTGCTACCTCAATCCCGCATATACCTAACCTATTCAATACTTGTCCTCCATCTTGTTTTCCTTTTTGTATACTTTGGAAATATTATTGTTTTGTCATCAGAAAACAACTTTATGGCATACCTGTTTACTGTTTGTATAGGGATTCGTTCATTGTTAGAACGGAATTTATACAAATAGCTACTGTTTATTCATGAAAATACTTGTTATTATCGAAAATACTTATTTATATTCTAATTTTCAGAATTTTTTTGGTTTATAGAAGATATTTTCATTCTGGATAAGTCCGTTAAAATCAATACATATGTAATTAAAACAATAAAAAAATCTGGTGCTCGCAATAAACTACTTTCTCTTACCTCCGTTGTTATTATCAATTTAAGAATTTTTAAACACCTTTAGTGATAAAAATGAGTAAAACTAATAAAGAATTAATTATATTAAATTTCTTTGAAACATGTGTTTTATTAAATAATCTATTATATTATTATTTAAAACAATCAGTTAGTTTTATCGGCTTTTCATCACTCTCTATTAACTTTTACAAGCTTGTGAATAAGATAATATTTTTTCTAAAATATTTAGCTTTCCAACGGTATATTAGACGTCTATATTACTGCTCTTCTGTTCACTAATACAAAAATTGCATAAAAAAATGTATTTGCTTTTTTTCTCCTTTAGTTTTTATTCAAATGTGCTCAACTTGTTTATTTAACTGTTATTTATCAATGCTAACAAGAAAATATGCCTATTTTTTTTTTAAGTCTGCAGAATTAAATGAACTAAAAAGAAAGACAATTTAAGATATCGGCATTTAACCCTCATTAGACTATTTCAATAATAATGAAACCTACATCAAATTAAAGCCCAATAAATTTTACATCGATATATCAAGTTTAATCAAAATCGTTAGAGCCGTTTTTGAAAAAATCCTAAAAAGGTACAAAATACATGGTATAAAGTGGCTCTTTTGGTGAGCTGATTTTAATGAAGACGTTTCTGTAAGTAACATCTCGGACGAATAGATGTCTCGAATTCGACAATTTTCACGATCGTAATACTTTCAAGTTGGAGTCCAAGATATCGGATCTGTTCAACAGGAACTAGCGGAATGTTACTGAAGGACACTGTAGGGGAGGATGTCATAGGTTTACGACGAAGGGTAAAGGTAATTTGGTGGGATTTGTTGGAATTTATTTTAATTCTCCATTTCCGACAACATACTTCAAGTTCTCGGATATGGGATTGGAGGGTTTGATAGACAATAGTTGTAGTATTGACTGATAACACACGATGTTTATAATTGAGTTTTATAATTTTGTTTACAAAATCGCATTTTTCCCACTGTGCGCCTAAAATATTAAAACGTTCTTAATATTGAAAAAAAATCTGTCTTTTTAGCAAGCAAGGTACTCCACTAAGGGATCACCTGCGGTGTAGTTACTATCATAAAAGCCTCCTATGCCCATGATCGCGGTTTTGAACTCAGCAAATTTGAACTTATTGGTTACACGAAAAATATATATTCTTCCAAACATATCTATACTAATATTATAAAGCTGAAGAGTTTGTTTGTTTGTTTGAACGCGCTAATCTCAGAAACAACTGGTTCGAAATGAAAAATTCTTTTTGTGTTGAATAGTCCATTTATCGAGGAAGGCTATAGGCTATATAACACCACGCTGCGACCAATAGGAGTGAAGAATTAGTGGATAATCTGGAAAAAACGGGAGGAATTAATCAACCTCGCATCCCGATTCTGAATGATTTACCTTTTAATTTTTAAAATAATTCAAATTCCCCATAATTTATCTTTTGCTGAAACAATTAATAAAACACAGGGCCAAACATTTAAATACGTAGGAATTGATTTACGCCAAGATCGGGTTGCGGAGAAAATCAGTATGTTCTTCTGCCATATAAAAATAAAACTAAAAATGTCATTTACGCGGAAGTTATTATTAAATTAAGAAATTATTATTTCTTTTGAATTACTCGAGTATAATAATCAGAACTATTATTTTAATCATATATAGGACTTTTATTAGCTAGATGTCTATGTTTATAAAATATATCAATCAATTTTCTGGTCATCGCAGTATCTAAAATATGACTATGGTTGTGAAGCTAAAATTTTTCCTGGAGGTTCGTCTTAGTGTCTAGATGTGCAATAAGGCTGGGTTTGAAAATCTTCAACTTACAAGTGGTTTCGAAATTGTAAATTTGACAGCAAGAAGTCTAGATCGGGGTTTAAATCATAACAAAGAGTAGCAGATAGTTGATATTTATTATAGCTGATCTTACTATAAACGCACATAAATTAATACGAAATGTAACATTCGCTAGCAAAGCTGCGGTTCACAGCTAGTTTTATAATGAATGAGGAAATTAGTTAATGGGTGATTAAAAAAAAATACTAAAGTCATACCTTATTTGGATACACATTTAACAATTTATAAACAAAAATACATTGTGTAATAATTTTATTTTATTGTGAGTTTTTGTTTTCGCGTAGAAGAATATTATTCGATGTTGTAAACGATATTAATTGAAAGAATGCTACGCAAATTAAAAACAAATGTTATTTAAAATCACCTCTGATTAAATTCATATAAATACAATATATTTGTTTTCATAATATATACCACAATGATGCTTTACCTTCCCATATTAATAAGTTATTAATATTAATAAGGCTGTCAATTTAATATTCTTCTCCACATCGCACAATAGTATTTGAAGTAATGCTCTTGTTGACATCATCAATCCTTCCATGGCAGTCTGTGAGGAGGGTCTGGACCTCCCGGATAGCTGCTACCAGCTCCTGGGGTTAAATATAGAAAACATTAAAATACATAATAAAAATAGATAAATATAAATTTACACGAACCCCTCCCCACACTACCTATGTTTATGGTTTTCCTCAGTTTATGCTTGGACATGGCTCAGTAATGGTACGTTTATATATATATATATATGTTTTTTTTTTACTTTTATATTAAAGTCTAAAGTTCTGTAAAATTTGTTATGCTTATCATCATCAGATTATGTATCATATTATCATTATTTGTATCTATAATATTTAAGTATGTTGGTATATTTTCTGTTTTATTTCAAATGTTATCATTGTCACTACATTCAGAAGAAAATTTTCATTATCATATTAATATGTATCTCTTTTGTTCTGATGTTTGTAGCCCTGATGATGGCTCACAAGCTTGAGCCGAAACGTTGGCAAAATTAAAAACTTTTCAAAAATGACTGATTCCTGACTATTCCACCTATAATAATAAAAATAGGTTAATTAGAAGAATTAAATTTGACAATAAATAATTAGTAGGTTCCTAAATCTTTCAAAAATTATTACAAATTACTTATACTTATACAGGCGTTCCAACTAGGGTTGCCTTTTCAAGTCAGTGCCGAGCTCCAGAGGTCACGGTCAAGCCAATCCTCCTCCTGAAGACCCCGGCCCGCCATCTCCTCTTCCACTCCGCATATCCACCTACTTCGAGGTCGACCTTGTTTCCGCCTTCCCGGTGGCTGCCAATCAAAAACTCGGTTTGGCCATCGTTCGGTAGACATTCGTTTTACATGGCCGTACCATCTTAGCCTTCGCTGGTTTACGAACCCAGGGGCCTCCATCCTGTCCCGGACAACCTCATTTCTCACTCGGTCCATCCTTGAGAAACGTAGACATCTTCTCCAAAAGTCCATCTCCACAGCTTGGACTTTCGAGTAGAGCTTTCTAGACATCGTCCACATTTCCGAAGCGTAAGTAAGGATGGGTTCTACGATGGCATATTAGATCTTCCTCTTGTTTTCTTTTAAAAGAAGGTCATTCCAAAGAACAGGATGAAGCATCCGCGTGGCTTTACGGGCTTTTTCTACCCTTCTCCGTACATCGATTTCGGAGGATCCAGTGGAGTCGAGTTATACGATCCCAGATATTTAAATACAACTACCTTTGTGCATGTCTCATTATCAACTCGCATGAACCATTTGTAAATAGCAGCATGAACCAAGAAGAGAAAATTTTGTTAACATTTTAATTTTAATATCAGACTTGTCCTCCTAAGGGAAAGTCTTAAGGAAGAAATAAAGCTATTAATATAAGGATAATTGAGGATTTTTCAAAGGATTTTGGATTGCAAGGAATGTGGGAGGAATTTGATAGCCTAGTTGACACTCATAGCTGTATGCCATAGATCCAAATAGGTTTGATAATGGTTATGTAAATAGGGAGTTTTTAGCGTTTGAGGAGTATTTTAGTAATCGGTAACTACGAGGAGTTTGTAGTTTAAGTCTTGCATGAGGATCCCAACTAAGACGTTTGTCCGAATGGAGTCCTAGGTTTCGTATTCGTTTTTCAGGAATAAGTGGGGTATTATTAAACTGCCCAAGATAGTGGCAGATTGTATTTTTCCCAATAAAGCAATATTATTAAAAATAATTATTAAAGGACACAGTGGGACAGGAAGTTATAGGTTTACGACGTAGAGTAAAAGTTAATGGCTTATATATGGTTCTTTAGAATTCGGAAGGCAGTTACAAGATTATTATTCACAGATCACACACAGGGATCACTTGTAGCTGGGTGGCTAGCGTAACAGCCTCCCATGCTAAAGGTCACGGGTTCAAACCCGCAGGTGGTCCTAGGATTTTTTAATGGGAGTAAAAAATCCTCAGTTACGTCGTCCTTCGGAGGAGACGTTAAAAGGTGGTCCCGAGCCTGTGCGATGTCAGGTACTCGTTAAAGATCCCTATCCTAATAAAACCTAGATAGGCAAAATTTAGGACTCCCACTGTAGCATCGTCCGATTAGCCTTAGTAGCATAAAGTGACGTTAAATAAATAAACAAACAAACACAGATAACACACATGTGTCATCAGCGTAAGTAATAAGGACAGTACTTGGATTGATGGGAACATCAGCTGTATACACCGTGTAGAGAATTGGGCCTAGGATACTACCTTGTGTGTCACACCGGCTGACTGAGTGAATACTAATGAGTATGCACTTGCTATCTGTAAGGTAGGAACGGATTGCAAGGAAATACGTTGGGGGAGAGGAATCGACGGATTTTGTGGAGCTGTTCTAGATGTCAAACGTTATCAAAAGCCTGTTCCACGTCTAGAAGGTCTCTAAGAAAATCATTTAATTACATAGAACGGAAAGATAAGACTGGTCATATTCTTACTGTAAACATATATGTTAGAAGTGATATGGATGAGGGTATTTTCTTCTAAGGATAACCTCAGTTTAACGGTCTCACGCCTTGTTTCTTTTTTATTAATTGTCATAAGTTATATATTATTTTGATTAGTTTCAATGACTTTTGGTGGACCACAGCGCTGATCACATTTTGGTTTCCTCTTGGAGATTTGCTAGAGATATATCTGGACAAACCAACTGAACAAAACTAAAAACACCTAATTTCTACCTTTCATAAAACATCTGAACTTGCACATGATAACATGCCTGATCCTTTAATTTCAGATGCTGTTATCCAGTCAAACACTAATCACAAAATCAGAAGCTTACTATACGCTGGAGTCTTGGCTGGGATCTGGACTCCTCGTCAGTACAGGTAAGTAATAAATATTTACAATTTTATTAAAAATCAGACAGATCAAACGGAGGTAAACAGAGACATTTTTGTAATATGGAAGTTATAATATATAATTTAATTTAAATATAAAACAAAACAGCACAACTGAGTAACTTACATGCATTATTAAGGCAGTTCTAACAGTAATGAAACGTTCATTTTCAATTTTTCGTGCAGGAGAACTGTGGCAAAGAAGAAGGAAGGCTATCACCCCAACTTTCCACTTCAAAATCCTGGACGAGTTCGTGCCAACGTTCTACAAGTGCGCCAATACTCTTGTCAAGATATTCAAAGACAAAGTCGGCAAAGGATACTTCCCATTGACCGATTATATGTCACACTGTGCCCTGGATGCTATTGCAGGTAAATCGTTTGTTTCGTAAATATTTAATTAAATTATTTTTTCAAATATATTTTATTAATATAACTGTACTAGCTATTGCTCGCAACTTCGTCTGCGTCAATTTCTGTTATCATGATCTCTATTAGACATTTTTAGAAGAATATATTGGATTGTCCGGAAAGTTCGTAGAGAAATTTGGACAAAAGTTAAAATTGATGAACAGCTTAAAATTTATTTATTTAAACTACAAAATAGTTATCACCGTTAGATCACTCTTTCCCAACGGCTTGAAAGGTCCATTATCCTTTTTTTCCAAAAATCACTGTCCTCACTCCTAAAGAACAATAAAAGGTCCGTTTTGACGCCATCTTCTGAAGAGTAGGATTTCCCTTGTAGAACATTTTCGAGGGAAAGGAAAAAATGGAAATCCGAAGGAGCAATGTCAGAAAGGTACGGCGGGTAAAACCTACCATCTGAAGCTTAATAACTTTTGCCGAGTCGTTAAAGACACATGGGGCCAAGCGTTGTCTTGGTGGAATAGCACACCTTTCCGACTCGCGAACTCTGGCCGTTTCTCTTCAATTGCTGCCATCAATCGATCTTACTGGGCGCAGTTAAAGTAATTGGTCTCTGCAGGCAATTTCATGTCATTTCAGCCTAGTGTGAGGATTCCAAATAAGACGCTCGTCAAGATGGTTTCCAACGTAACGGATCTGTTCGACAGGGATTAGTCGGATGTTGCTAAAGGATACAGTGGGACAGGTAGTCAAAGGTTTGCGACGAAGGGTAAATGGAATTTGATAGGATTTATTGGGGTTGATTTTAATTCTCCATTTATAACTACATTCTTCAATGGATTCGCTGTGATACTAAAGGATTTGTGATGCAACAGTTGGGTCATTATATACGGACAACACATATGTGTCATCGGCGTAAGTAGTAAGAACAGGGATAAAGGATTAGGTCAAAGATGATATGTTATAGTTTACTTTAAAAGTTCTATCTGTGAGGTAAATGTAATTTTTCAGGGTCGATTACAAAGGTTCATTATGTGGCCACCTGTGGCGTAGTGGTTAGCATTTTATGCCTAAGGTCCAGGATTCAGATCTACAGGTGGCCCTATAATTTTTAATGGGTTTAATCATATTGAAAATCCTTAGTTAGCCCGTCCTTCGTAAAGAACCTAAAAATGTGATCCCAAGCCTGTACGAAGTCTATCCAGATTAAATCTGGATAGGCACAATTTAGGATAGGTACCATAACAAAATTCTATACTCAGATCGAGGGGTTCAGACCTAGAAGGTGGAGCAAGGATTTTTTAATGGAAGCAAATAATCCTTAATTATGCTGCCCTTCGGAGGGAACGTAAGAAAGCTGTCCCGAGCTTGTAGCATCGTCCGATTAGCCACAGTAGCATAAAGTGGCGTAAAATAAATACACGAACAAACAAGGTTTATTATTGAAACTAATGAACCAAAAATACAACCATTAATGGTACATTAGCATGACGAACAAACAAAGGAATGTTTTTTAGGTGCAGCTATGATCCTTTTCTGTTATAAAAAAACAACAGAGAAATCAGTAAATGGATAAAATAATATACTATTACGTTGCATTTTTAGTATTATTTTTTAAAATTAATATTTATATTTTGTTCTGCAGAATTTATTTTATACTTATATTCCAGAAACTGCGATGGGAACTGAGATAAAGGCTCAAACTAACCCAATAGGAGAGTACCCATCGTCTGTTGTAAAGTGAGTAATTAGAAATAAGTATAAATTACAAATTGTCTTAAAAAAAAAAAAATAATAATGACACAAGTAAATAATGAGGAATTTGGTAGATTAAAAAACTATCATCATTATTATCACTTTGACTTTCAGTACTTAACTATCACTGATGGCTTATAATACACACAACCTTCACTGCAAGGTCATTATTACGAAGCTTAGGAAGCATTACGAATGAATAAATAGGCATCCTCAATTTATTTTTTAGTATCTTTTCTATAATTCTTTAATTAATATTTTATGGCATAATAATTTATTATGTAATAACGAAACCATTCATTGATTAATAAATATACAGAGTGTTTCGTATTTGAACGGCACTTTTAGGTATGTGTTCATTAACACAAGGTAAACAATCTGGTGCGGGCAACACACGACTTTCACTTACCTCCATTTTTAAAATCAATGAAAGAATTTTCAAATACAGTTAGAGATAGAAATACTATTAAAGAATAAAACTATTAAAGAATTAATTAAATTGAATTAATATAGAAATATGTGTTTTATTTTAAAAAATATCATATTATTATCTAAAACAATCAGTTTTATCTTCATTTCATCGCTCTTTATTAACTTTTAAAAGCTTTTGTATGAGATAATAATTTTTCTAAAATCTTTAGCTTTCCAACGGTATATCATACATGTATATTACTGCTCTTATGTTCAAAAACAAAAAAAATTGCATTAAAAAAATATTTCAAATATAAGCATTGGCCCTGAAAGATGGCAACATTTCGTTATATTAGGAACTTTTTTTTTTCCGTAGAAAAAAAATGCATGAGGTTCAAACCTTCGTAAAGAACCTAAAAATGTGATCCCAAGCCTGTACGAAGTCTATCCAGATTAAATCTGGATAGGCACAATTTAGGATAGGTACCATAACAAAATTCTATACTCAGATCGAGGGGTTCAGACCTAGAAGGTGGAGCAAGGATTTTTTAATGGAAGCAAATAATCCTTAATTATGCTGCCCTTCGGAGGGAACGTAAGAAAGCTGTCCCGAGCTTGTAGCATCGTCCGATTAGCCACAGTAGCATAAAGTGGCGTAAAATAAATAAACGAACAAACAAGGTTTATTATTGAAACTAATGAACCAAAAATACAACCATTAATGGTACATTAGCATAACGAACAAACAAATACAGTTAGAGATAGAAATACTATTAAAGAATAAAACTATTAAAGAATTAATTAAATTGAATTAATATAGAAATATGTGTTTTATTTTAAAAAATATCATATTATTATCTAAAACAATCAGTTTTATCTTCATTTCATCGCTCTTTATTAACTTTTAAAAGCTTTTGTATGAGATAATAATTTTTCTAAAATCTTTAGCTTTCCAACGGTATATCATACATGTATATTACTGCTCTTATGTTCAAAAACAAAAAAAATTGCATTAAAAAAATATTTCAAATATAAGCATTGGCCCTGAAAGATGGCAACATTTCGTTATATTAGGAACTTTTTTTTTCCGTAGAAAAAAATGCATGAGGTTCAAACTAATAATTTATTTTTTTCAGGATGACAACAACTTTGATGGAGAAAATATCGAATCCTCTACTCGGAATGGAACCACTTTACACACTCTCTGGCCGAAAATCCAAGGAAGAACATCTCCTAAAAATTCTCTTCTCACTACCGGTTGAGGTAATACATTTATTCTTCCAACTAAATTAAATCGGCAAAATAATTAATATAGATAGATTAATATTATAAAATATTCATAAAATTTATTGAAAGTTACAACTGAATTACAAGGTAAAAGTGTAGAAATAAGATTATCACACTTGATATCGTCTTATAAAAGAATTGGTAACATTGTTAACACTACGGTGTCTCACTTAAGTAGGCAGATCCCGAAGTCATTTTCTTTTCATTTTCTTCAGAGGATTATTAGGAGTAGTTGGAATGACGGGTTACGGACAAGCGCATATTTCTCTGTTGGTAATTTGGAATTAAAATAGGTATATTTATTTCGGCCCAGTCTACAACGAATGGGATGTTGAGGTCTTAATGGATTGTTTTATTGATAACGAAAAATGAAAAATTTTAGATTGCAAAGATTGTATGTGGGAGGAATTTGATGCTTTATTACGACCCCAAAGCTCAATTCCTTCCAAATAAACAAGCTTAAAAAAATGCCTGCACCTCTACAACCCATGAAGGGTCTTGGGCTCAGTAAATATAGCTGCCATAGCCGGGATTGGAACCCAGGACTCGAAGATCAGTAGACTAGGGCTCTTAACCCCTAGACCACGTCCCTCTCTTAAATAAGCCAGGTAATCTTAATATAAATGTGTTTTTTTGGGTAGATTGTAGTTCTGGAGCATTTGTCAAGTAAGTTTTGTAGTAGATGGTAACTTAGAAAAATCTCTTGTTTTAGTATGAGCATTCCGTGTCAGAGACTAGTCAAGATGGAGTCATAGGAAAGGATTTGTTAGTTTTTTTACTTATTTATCGAGGAGGTTATTAATAGATAGGGGGATCACAAAATTCCTCGACAATGCATATTCCCGGCAGGAAGAGAGTAAGAAGGAGGTAGAAGCTCGAGGTAATGTATGAGGCTCGAACCCGCACCTATCAAATGGCAGTGGGAACTCTCACTGGGTCAGAATGTCCCGAGAGGTAGAAGCTCTTAGTAGCGGAGAGGACACCTCTTAGGTATTCTAGGGTAGAAACGTAGGTTCTAAGAGGGGGTAGAACGATGGTCCTAAGATGGGGACTGAGAAGGAATAAGGAGAGAGCAAGAAATAAAGATAGACCTTAATTAGAAATACAAAGGCAGAAACACTCTGACCTGGCATAAACAAAGATTTCTTAATCCCTTTAAAATATACTGTAGCCGGGTTTAAACCTGCGACCTTGGCCATAAGAGAATGTTATGCTAGACATTTCACCACAGGTGAACCCTGTAACGCATTTCTTAAACAGAGATGAGTGGAATGTTTCTAAATGATACTTTATTTATTTATTAATATACTTATATCTAAGACCCAAGCGTTGAGTCTTGGCCTGCTCCAGCACTGACCGCCAGTCGTTTCTGTTTTGTGCTGCTGCTCTCTAGTTACGTTTGCCAAGTATCGACATTGCATCGGTAGAAACACAATCTTCCCATCGGAGCCTTGGTCGTCCAACCTTCCGTGTTTCGTACAATTTCTCTGATAGGACATTAGATGGGATTTCCTCTGGATTCATCCTTGCGACGTGGCCCGCCCATCGTAATCGAGAGAACTTAATCACATCGACTACGTCTAAGTCTTTGTAAAGTCTTCTTAGCTCCAGATTTGTCCTTCGCCTTCACTCTCCGTTGAAACATGCTGCTCCATAAATGCTGCTTAAGATCTTTCGTTCGAACCTGGACAGTTCCAGTTCCTGAGTCCTTGTAAGTGTCCAGGTTTCAGAGCCATATGTTAGAACAGGTCGGATCAAAGCCTTTTATATCCTTACCTTTGTGGATTTTGACAGGTTGCTAGACCGGAGTTGCTTTCGAAGTGCGAAGGAACATCGATTTGCAGCCACGTCGTTCTTCACTAATGTCGTTCCGAGAGTTCATTTGGGAGCCCAGGTAGACAAATTCTCGTACCACTTCTATCCTGTGTGAACCCAACTGAATAAAGGCTTCTAGGATATCGTGTTTTGGATTCACACACATATACTTAGTTTTATCCGCATTAATTAGGAGCCCCATACGTGCTGCTGCTACCTCAAGAGCTTCGAAAGCCTCCCTGACTCCTTCTAGCGTCCTTCCAGCAATGTCCAGATCGTCCGCATATCCAAGCACCTGAAGAAGTCTGTTTAGAAGTGTCCCTGAGCTCTGGATACCAGAGTTCCTCACAGCTGTTTCTAAATGATACTGTATGGCAGAAAGTGATGGGTTTGCGAAGAAGAGTTAAGGTGATTTGGTGGGATGTTTTTAAGTATTTAACGTAGAAATTACATAGTTAAAGTATAGTTTTATGATACACATTTTATATTTCAACAACCAACTATCAAAACAGTAAAATAAAAACCTTTATACAAATATTCATAGTAGCATGTAACTAAATTATATCAACTAATTAATTCTCTATGATTAATTATTTTTACTTTCGCTTACTATATATAGTAAGGGGAAGTATTGCGACCGTGAAAATTTTCGAATTCCAGTTTTCAACGGAAATACACATTTTTGGGTCCCCTGAGTCCAAATAATTAAGTCCCGCAAAAAGGTCTGAGTGTGTGGTAACTCCCGGGTGGAAACGTAAGTCCTATGAAACTAAAATTTCATATTTAAGACAAATATACGCCCGAGACGTTACAAAACTTTTTTCATCAAAATGAGCTTACCAGAAGAGCCACTTTATACCATGCATTTTGCACCTTTTTTCGATTTTCTCGAAAACAGTTCCGACGATTTTGATTAAACTCACTATATCGATGTAAAATTGAATGGGCTTTAATATCATGTAGTTTTCATTCTGATTAAAATGACCTAACAGGGTTTAAATGCCGATATTTTACATTTTTTTCCTGTAAAGTACCTTTAATTTCGTAGATTTTATAAAAATAAATATTTTATCTTGCTACCACCGATGAAAAACACATAAATATATAAGTTGAACGAATTCGATATCTAACTAAAGGAGAAAACTGAAAAAATATTTTTTTAATGCAATTTTTTGATTTTGAACAAAGTAACAGTCATATAATGTACCGTTGGAAAGCTAAAGATTTTAGAATAAATATTATCTAATGCACAAACTGGTAAAAGTTAATAAAGAGTGATGAAGAGCCGATAAAACAGATTATTTTAGATAATAATATCATAGATTTTTTAATAAAACACATGTTTCTATATAAATTCAATTTAATTAATTCTTTAATAGTTTCACGTATTTTTATCTCTAACTGTATTTGAAAATTCTTTCATTGATTTTAAAAATGGAGGTAAGTGAAAGTCGAGTGTTGCCCGCACCAGATTTTTTCTCTTTCAATCTTATTTTCTTTAATATTATCATTCTATATTAACAGTAATTGATTCACAGGTGATTAGGAGAAAAGAAACCGAAAATACTGCTTCTGCTACTGATTCTTCGGCAGCCGAAGAAGCATTAGGTTAGTTGATAAATCATTTACTAATATACACTTTAACACTCCATAAAACAAAAAATAAACAATGCATTTATTGCCATATATAGGTGTCAAGAAAAAAACTGCATTCTTAGAATTTCTTCTTAAATTGAAGCGTGATAACGTACCTGCTTTTGAAACTGAGAAAGATGTCAAGGATGAAGTGATGACCTTTATGTTTGAGGTAAAATGTTTATTTATTATATAAACTTTCATGTTATTTATTTAAACTATAATCTGAAATTTATTAAAAGAACCTATAATAACATCTAACACAATATTCTTTAAAAAAAAAACACCCTACAATCCGTGAAGGTTTCAGTACATATTTTTTCAGCCAGAATTCGCTTTTTCAAGGGTGAGGGCGAGGATTCATCTCAGATTTGAAAGCCCTCGGCACCGAGACGCGAACTCTCAATTATTTTTAGTCATCTGGTTGCTGACATATAGACATTCGTACTGTATATATTTAATATTGGTATATTGTATTTATTTATAACGGCTCCAACGAGTTTGATTAAACTCGCTATATAGATGTAACATATATTTAATATTATGTATGTTTCAAAATCATTGAAATAGTCTGACAGGTCTAAAATGCCGATGTTTTAAATATTCTTCCTCTAAAGTGACTTCAATGATGTAGCTTCTATCATTGATAAAAAATAAAAAAAATTAAAAAAAAAAACCTAGCAAATATATAAGTTGAACGAATTCAATATCCAACTAATACTGCAAACATAAGAACAGTAATATAGATGTATAATATACCGTTGGAAAGCTAAAGATTTTAGGAAAAAATATTATCTTATACAAAAACTTGTAAAAGTTAATAAAACTAACTGAATGTTTTAGATAATAATATAATAGATTTGATAATAAAAAAAGCATGTTTCTATAGAAATTCTATTTAATTAATTCATTAGTTTCATTGATTTTTATCTCTAACTGTATTTAAATATATTTTAATCGGTTTTAACATCGAAGGTAAGTGAAAGTCGTGTGTTGCTTGCACCAGATTTTTTAAAGTATCTTCGATCATTCTTTCTTATAAATTTAATCTTGGGATCATCAAAAGTGGAACAGCTCTTTGGTTTAAGCCAAGTTTAATATAATTTCCTACGTCATCGACTTTAAGAAACAGTGTTATCATTTAATAAATTATATAATTAAAAATTAATAATATATTTGTTTTTATTAGGGCCATGATACGACAACAATGGCTTTGACTTTCGCAGTATGGCTTATTGGAATACACCAAGACGTTCAGGTACGAGTATTACTTTAAACGAGACATATGTCAATTATTTGATAGTAATTTATTGACAATATTAAAAGTATCATGTAATCTTGCCTAAGGCAGGGAGACGTTTTGATTGTTCTCCACTAACACTTTACAATGTTCAGTTACCCAAACAAACAGAATCCAAATACTTAGGAACTGATAAATGCCTGACATGGAAATCACACGTAACTACATTGAAAAAAAGATTGAATCATAGACTATCAATACATAGACGACTTCTTCACCATAAAAACAAACTTTACTTATACCTATATGGACTTACGGTCCAATAAATCTTCACACAAAGACCTCAACATACCAATCGTAACGGATGTCATTAAAACATACTACAAGAAATTTCAAGACTCACTCGCTGGATATCCAAACCTACTGGTACAAACATTACTGACATACACACTACTACAAAACCCAGCAAGGAGACTGAAACGCCTCTGGAGTAGAGACCTGTTTTTTTAGTAGAGATCTTCCACGCCAGGAGTGCCTTCACAAACGAGTTCAGAAGAATCCTGAAGGAGGTTTTTGCTAATGGCGATCAAAGTTACAATATATGCCCAAAGGCATTTGTATATTACTTGTTGTTAAATAAATAACTGTTTATGAAATGAATGTTGCAAAAAGAGATATTTACATACCTCTTAGTCGCACAAACATACATATACATATCTCCTCACTTATTTTCCCCCACTTCGACTACTACTGCGGGTATATGGTGGACTCTCGATTGCGCTCGAGGACAGGCTTAAGCGAATTAAGAACATATTTTTAAGATTTGTCCTCGGCACACCGAAGTGGACTCATGTGACCCATTTATATAGCGAGTTAAAGTGGCTCCTTCCCTCTATCCGCAGACAATATTTCCTAGGATCATACCTTTACCAAACCATCCACTCCCAGCTACCTCCCTATATCCACAGTCTTCTGCAATTTAAATCGTCAATCCACTCCCTAGAAACAAGATCACGCCATTCTGGCCTTTATATTCCTATCCATAGAACAAAAACTTTTGATCATTCCTTTTTTGTCCGCTCTACTACTCTCTGGAATTCCTTTCCTACTCATATCCGCCATGCTTCATCCCTACCATTATTCAAGTCTCAGCTGTTCCAGTACCTACTGTCATCCCAAACAGACGCTCAACAACAAGCCTGATATTTCAAATCAAATTTCAATTCATAAAGAAAATTTATCATTTATTGTTTATATTAGACTCAGTTAATGAATATGTTATCATGAACCAGTTTCAATGTTTCATTTTATTCAACGCTTTAATCTATAAGATGTTATGTATATTACTCTTTTATTTTTATTTACTATTTTACATACTTTAATCCATTTTTTTTCTGTTACCATTGTAAATAAAAATTAATTATAATCCTTTAGTCTTTTGGCCAGACACATCCTATATCTTAATTGTACATATCAATTGAGGCGTTGATTTCCAAAAGGTACTATATCCATTCTAGGAAATTTTACAGGACGCACGAAAATCTCTCATTACTTTATTATTAAACTACCTAATTTCGGTCTTTTCGCATTAAAATCTAGAATTGTATTTTTACTATATTAATAACATCATATTAAAGTTTTAAAATGAAATTTTTTAGTATGAATTAGAACGAAAGAAAATGCGTAATTAGTACTTTTAGAAAATGGCCGAATTTCTAAATCGCCTTTTTTAAGGACTTGAGAGCTCATTAGATAAAATAAAATAGAAGATTTAGATTACAAAAAGTAATGAGATTACAAATATGTAAAAAAATCAGTTTCGTAAAAAATGTCCTTTAGTACCTTTTGGAAATCAACGTCTAAATTGTCCTTATTAAAAACACTATTACCCCAAGCCCTATATCTAATCCTTCGATCCTACCTCTCTATCCGCTCGTTCCGAGTCCGTTGTGGTTCTGAATTCTCAAGTTGTCATCCGATAGAAGCCGGTGTTCCACAAGGTAGTGTCCTAGGTCCTATACTCTACTTCATATTCACCTCAGACATTCCCACCTTACCCGAAAACTTCCTGGCAACATTTGCCGATGATACAGCTATCCTCTCATCCCATCCAGATCCTGTTATGGCATCCTCAAACCTCCAATCACATCTCGATCTGATTGAACAGTGGTGCAATCATTGGCGCATCAAAGTCAATGAATCAAAAAGCAAGCAAGTCACCTTTACCCTTCGACGCAGATCCTGCCCTTTCGTCCATTTTAACTCTATTCCCCTTCCCTTTTCTGAAACAGTCAAATACCTTGGTTTTCTCTTAGACAAAAGACTGACATGGAACCCCCATACTAGACTCAAACGACAAGAACTCAATCGACGATATGGCCAGCTATATAGACTTCTAAATAGGAAATCACACCTCTCAACGGACAACAAACTACTCATTTACAAGACTATTCTTAAACCCATTTGGACCTACGGACTTGAACTGTGGGGAACAGCAAAATTTTCGAATATCAAACGTATCCAATCCTTCCAGTCTAAAGTCCTTAGATCAATAGTCGATGCCCCATATTATGTCACCAACAAAACCTTACACCATGACCTGAATATCCCATTTGTCCTTGATCTAATCCCATCCAAATTCTCAATCTTCCATCAGAAGCTTACTCACCTTCCTAATCCCTTGGCACACTCCCTATCCAGTTCCAAACATCCCTATAATCCTCCTCGTAGGTTGAAGCGGCAGTGGCCCAGAGATCTCTTGTGAATATGTCATTGGAGTGCTGGCAATGGCTGGCTTCTCCACTCATGCCCTGAGTGTATGTGGCTCTAGCGCCCTCGCTCAGCCTCCACTGGCACTCAAGACCAGTGACGCAGCTGAATGAGAGGCGCTGGGATCTTCTGGCATTGTGCCTCGACATCCACTAGTGGATCTCGAGGTTTGATCCAGTGATCCCAGGGGCAGCTTGTAAATATTGTAAATAGGTATGAATGCGAACAAGATTGTTATTATTATTTATTTTTTTTTTTTTTTATAGTATTTATTTAATTTTGTGTATATATATATTTTTTCTTTTATTTGATTAGTCTTTATTAATTTTTTTTTCTTTAATTTTATTTCCAATGTACATATGGTATGAATGATTTATTCTATCTCTAATACTCATTGCCCCAGAAGGTGGCAGATTGTATTATCTCTTAATAAAAAAAAAATAAAAAAATAAAATAAAAAATTGTCCTTAAGGGACCCTGTCTCAGAATAGTAAAAAAAATGTCTATTTCTATTTCTATATTACACTAGGAATCCCATGACGTCACAATAACTACTAGTAAATATCTTTTAATAGTAAATTACTAAATCCCTTGATTCGAATATCGATTATTACACGTATAATCGATATAAATAATAATTTATTTTTCATTACTGACTCTGAGCTGATATATTAATCTGAACGGGATATTACTTTTACAGGAAGAATTGTATCGTGAGGTGTCAGGAATTCTAGTCGGACAAGATCCTACAATGGAAGATTATCAGAAAATGACATACCTTGAAAGAGTCCTGAAAGAAACATTAAGGCTCTATCCATCAGTGCCGATCGTGGCTAGGATGGCCACGCACGATATCGTACTTCCTTCATGTAAGTTATTTAAATAGTTTTTAAAAATTATTATCATTTTTGACCATCTTGCATTTATATTTGAAACATTAGTTACCAAAAGCTGCTAGAGGGCATCTTTACAAAATCGATGTTTTGACATCGATGTATTAAACCGATATGGATAGACATTTCTCAGATATATACGTTGTCCAGTAACTAACATAATAAGCAAAATACTAATTAATAAGGTGGCAACACTGAGTTACTTTAACCTTTATAATAGTGACTCAGTGTTGCCACCATACAATGTTTAAAATAAAATACACTTTGAATTCATTCAAAGGACACTAAATACACATTTCTTTAAAAATTTAAAAACTGAATATTTTAATACAAAACGAATCTAGTAAATTGAACCAATAACAAATATATGGCATATATGAGCCTCTCCTCTAAAATTTCTTGAAGTGAAGTATACTATCTTTTGGAAATCAACGTCTCATTTTATTATACTGTATTAATATTAGTATTAGCTATTACTCATTTCATTTAGTTTAATTTAAACATTTTATTTCAAAGGTGGATACACAATACCGAAAGGTGCACATCTCGATGTAATCATAATGGCACTGCAAAGAAGGGAAGATCTTTTCCCAGATGCAGAAAAATTCAACCCTGACAGATATTTCGAACCACAAAAGCATCCTTATGCGTACATCCCATTCTCGGCTGGACCAAGGAATTGCATAGGTATTTTGGGTTTTATTATTAGAAAATTATAATAATAACATACACTGTCGGTCAAGAGTTTGAAACCATCTATGGTTTTCATGAATAACCTAAATAAATACCTAATTAAAATATAGGCAAATTATTATTATTTGTATTTATAAACAAATTTGTTAGTTTTTTTTTCCAGAAACAATTCTTATTGAGTAATATTACAATCTGTCCTAATTAAGACATTTTTAATAGTGATCAAGTACAACATTCATACTAAATTCACACAATATATACAAAATAATACATTTATAAAATAATAATACAATATACCTATATACAAAAAAGAATCAATAAGAATATTTACAAAAGTCACTAATACCTATATAGAATTCTCAAGCATACAGCACGTGAGTGGAAAATCTAGCCAATGCTAGACCTCCAATATACATGTTTACAAGAGTTCTCGAGGCCACTGCCGTTTCAATCTTCTAGGGGCATGGTTAGGATGTGTAGAGCTGGATAAGGATTGAGCTAGCGGATTGGGGTGATGGATAGTGTTCTGATGGTATATAGAGAATTTTGATGGTATAAGGTCTAAAATAAATGGAATATTTTTCACGGTGTAAGGTATGGTTGATGACATAATAAGGAGCATTAACTATTGTTAGGAGGACTTTGAACTGGAAGGATTGAATGCGTTTTTGTTTTTTTTTTAATATATTTAATGGTATTTACAACTGTATAATAAAATACATTTAGTAAATGTGATACAAGATAATTTGACATGATTCATATGTAGGGATACTACCCATTGGCAGCTCCCCAAACACTATGTTAAACAAGAAGGTCTCGGGGCCATCTTCTTTTCAGACGTCTCGGAGGATTATCAGGAATTGTAGAGGAAGCAAGGATTGAAACTAGTGGGTTAGAGTGGGAATGGAGTTTGTCATGAAAGGAGTAGTACCTGGTTCGGGCCAAGTCAGCAACAAAGGGAATATTAAGGTATTTATGGATGAGTTTATTTGTGACAAAATAAGGAGCATTGAGGATTTTTCGAAGGATTTTGGATTGTAATGATTGGAGACGAGATGAATTTGATGGTTTAGTAGAGCCCCAAATCTCTACTCCGTAAGTCCATATTGGTCTTATGATAGTCATGTAGATGAGTCTTTTGTACTTAAGTGGAAGGTTTGAGCGTTTGTCCAGTAAGTGTTGAAGTAGTCGAAAACGTCGAGCAGTTTCTTGTCTTTTCAGTCTTGTATGAGGGTGAATGCGTTTGATGTTAGAAAATTCGGTTGGCCCCCACAGTTCAAGTCCGTAGGTCCAGATAGGTTTCAGTACTGTCTTTTATATTAGCAGTTTGTTTTCGATTGATATTTTAGAATTTCTGTTCAGTAGTCTGTATAATTGGACAAATCGTCGATTAAGTTCTTGTCGTGTTAGTCTAGTATGCGGGTTTTGTCTAGAAGGAAGCCAAGATACCGGACTGAGTCAGAGAAAGGGAGCAGAATGGAGTTAAAGAGAACTGGAGGGCAGGATTGTCTTCGAAGAGTGAAGGTGACATGTTTACATTTGGATTGATTGACTTCGATTCTCCAGTTGTTACACCAGTCTTCAATTTGAGAAAGGTGCGTTTGGAGGCCTATGGATCATCAGCGTACGTTGCAAGGAAGGTATTAGGGCAAACAGGAATAAACAGGAATCAGCCGTGTATATATTGTAGAGGATAGGACCAAGGATTCCTTGAGGAACACCGGATTCGACTGGATAATAATTGGAATATTTTGCACCACAGCGAGCTCGGAATGAGCGGTTTGATAGAAAGGATAGAAGGACTAGGTATAAGGATTGGGGCAAATGGTTTTTGAGCTTAAAGAGGAATCTCGGGTGCCACGCCCGGTCAAATGCTTGCGTTATGTCAAGAAATGTACCCGAGCAGTACTACTTGTTCTCTAGGGCAGAGGAAATACGGTCAACAACTCTGAGCCCTTGCTGGACAGTTGAATGTTGGGAACGGAATACAAACTGATGGGAAGGAATAGTGTGTGATTCTAATTAAGGTAATATTCGTTTGAGGAGGATTTTCAAAGATTTTTTAAAGGATTGTGTGTAGGCTAATGATGATGTCATTGTGTTAGGGCGTTTATCTGGTTTTAGGAAGAGGATTATAGTGGAATGTTATGATGGAATGTGTATGTGGAATGAATTGTTTCCATAAGAGAGGAAAATGGGTAGTGCGTAGGATGGAGTTGTAAATAATTTGTTAATTAGTTTTAAGAAAGGTCTGTGACTGTCGTTAATAACAAGAAATAATTTGAATCAATCTATTTTTTTTTTTTTTTTTTTTTTTTTTTTTTGAGACTTCTAACGTGATCAAAATAAATAAGAATAAACAATGTGATTCTTGTGTCTGGGGCTTTTATTTAGAGTCTAGTAATCTTATTTGGGAAATTAGTGAGATAAATTTCTTAGTTTGATTTATTGTTTTCTTGGCTGCCAAAGTTGTAAGAAGTTCACGGCACAGGTAATTGTCGTTGTTTTTTTTCTTCAAAGAACGGTTTAAAAGAATGAATTTTCCTTTAAATTGCGTAGTCCAACCCACATAATTTACAAAGAGAACAAATACGAGCGCCGAAGTACAGCACAACAAAAAAATTCTCAAACTCTTGACCTGTAGTGTACTTGTATGTACAATTATGTGCATTAATATCTAGAAATGCTTTAGTTTCATAATTAGCAACACATCAACTCCAATCCAGTTCTAAAGAACCACTCAAGAGATTAAGATAAAATTCCTATTAATGGGGTATGTAAAAAAAAAATGTCATTGTGCTTAATTGAAATCTATATTATTAAAATGAATTTTTTTTTAAATTTATTTATTATAGAGATATTTACAACTGTTTTAACACAAAAATTACATCAAGTAAATGTGAACATTGAGATATGGACATGAGAGGCGTGAGAAGAATCTAACCAGTGGTAGCACTAAAATGAATTTAATTTTTAAATGTCATCTTTTTATGCTTATATGATGAAGATATTGTTTTCTATTTACTACGATTTAAATATTGACAGTAAGATCATCGTGATTTTGCTTCGTATGCTTAAATGTTTTCATACGAAGTAATGTTTTAATAATATTTACAAATATCGGTATTTTAGAGTCAAGAGAATTAAGATATTCATTATATTATTTTTATATACAGTAAGAGGTAAGTTCCAAGATATAGTTTATCTACTATGTCTTTACACATTCATTTACAACTGACTTTAATTCAATTAAATACTGAAATAAATATTAAGTTCACGAAAATTAATATCGTTACCATATATCTAATAGACAGCTATACACAGAGCGCATGCGCCAGTCTTCAGCATGTTGGTGATGTTACCATGGTTACGAAATCAAAGCTTTCACCCCTGCCGAAAATCGCATAATACGCTTGAAGAAGTTCGCAAAAAAAAAAAAAAAAAAATCTGGGGCGGGCCAGACACGACCTTAACTTACCTCCATTTTTAAAATCACATCATAAGCACTGTCAAACCATTTTAATCAGAATAAAACCTACATGATATGAAAGCTCATTAAATTTTACATCGATATGGCGAGTTTAATCAAAATCGTTGGAACCCTTTTCGAGAATATCGAAAAAAGGTGCAAAATGCATGGTATAAAGTGCCTCTTCTGGTAAGCTCATTTTGATGAAAAAAGTTTTGTCACGTCTCGGGCGTATAGTTGTCTTAAATATAAAAATTCAGTTTCATAGGACTTACCGTTTCCGCCCGGGAGTTACCACACACACACACACACACAGACCTTTTAGCAGGACTTGGTTATTTGGACTCAGGGGACCCTAAAACGTGTACTTCCGTTGAAAACTGGAATTCGAAAATTTTCACGATCGCAATACTTCCCCTTTTTATGGTATAAAATAAAATTAATTAACTGCTCGATCCCACGCTAATTTTGAAAAACCATAAGTTCTAAAAACCCACTGAAATATGATAATGTGACTTTATACTGTTCGACAACAATATTTCCTTAGTTCTTACCTATTCCAAACATTAAAAAATAGAAAACCTTCCTACATAACTGAGCTACTCACCCTCCGCTCTGATATCGAATCGTTAAATAGTAGAAGCCTATCAATTAATATTTATCCCCCATAATATAGAACTGCATCCTTTCTCGTTCGCTCCTCATTATTTTGGAATCCTTGCCTATCTCTATCCGAAAAACCGCCTCTCTCTCTCTCTTCTTTCAAACACCAACTCTTCCATTACCTATTTAAATCTCAATATTACGTTCCATTGTAAATATAGGTATTTATTCTTCTTCCTCTCCTACGAGTTTAAACTCACATTTCACGATGCAATTTTTAATGTAGGGTCATCACTCCCTACGACTAATTTTGTGAGTGGCCACCCTTTGGCTGACGGGTCTCACATACCCAGGGGAGAGATTGTGAGTGAATCCACAATTTTTTTTCATCCTTATAAAAGCAACGCCGGGACTGGGATTCGAACTCAGAACCCGTAGCATGAGAGACTAGCGCGCTAGCCACTCAGCCACGGGCTCCCCAAATATAGGTATTTATAGTATAAATATATGTATATATAAGTGCGTGCTCCATATAACTATTGTTTAAATATATTATTTAAAAGTAACTAGACTATAAGAATTTTTTGTGTTTCATTGTGTTTGTTCTAAGGGGGCTTGATCTCAGAATAAATTTTTTTTTTTACCTCATTTCAAATACGCAATCGGTAATTATAATAAAACATCACTTAAGCGATAAACGCATAAAATAACAAAACATTTATATTTAAATTAATATTATAATCTATATTGTGTAGGTTTTTTTCCTGTAACTTCTCCTACTGTCTCAAACAAAATATTGATATAAAACATATTTGTATCTTGTGTACATTGTAAATATCGTACACATAAATAAAATAAAAATTGTGATTTGATACGTTATGTATACCACCTATACAATTCTAAAAAACACAAACCAGGGATTTTTTTCAAATTGCCCACTCACAACCGGAAAAGTCGACCGCAATCTAGACTTTTTTTTTCAGTAATGCCTTAAAATAACGAGCATTTCGTAAGATACTGTCGTGTTTCTTCTTTAAAACAAATAACTAAACTTTGATTTTTTTACTTTCACTTACCTATATATGAAATATAAAGTAAGGAAAAGTATTGCGATCGTGAAAATTTTCTAATTCCAGTTTTCAACGGATATACACGTTTTAGGGTCTCCTGAGTCCAAAAGACCAAGTCCCGAAAAAATGTCTTTGTGTCCGTCCGTACGTGTGTGTGTTTTTTTTTTTTGTTTTGTTTTTTTATTGAAGGTAGGGGAAAAATCTTTCATAGACGATATGTGGCTATACAACCCACAACAGTGTGAGATTCCTACTCACTAAAAAACCACCTCCCTATTCGCCTTCACCACCCCACAGAACTGGGGCAGTATGGCTATGTGCCTACTTCAGTAATGGACGTTTTTATATAATTTAACTTACAAGCCTGAAAGAATGCATGCTCCACTGTTTGATCCTCAGACAGGCCACTTGGACACGATGGATCATCCTCTATTTTAAAACGTGCTAAATAAGATTTTAGGCAGCCATGCCCTGTAAGGAGTTGGGTGAAGTAGAAGTCTATATTTCCGGGCTTCCTACAAATCCATGTAGCTATGTCAGGAACCAGACGGTGGGTCCATCTTCCATTGGATGAGGCATTCCAACGTCTCTGCCATTTGTCAATCGTCTGAGACCTCTCTTTGTTTGCAACCGTCGCCTAATGAGCATTTAGATCTTGCCTTCTCCGAAAAATTCGTTCGCGTTCCTCAGCTAAAAGTTCAATAGGAGGCATACTGGCAATAACACACACAGCTTCATAGGAGACCGTCCGGAAAGCACGACAAACACGAAGAGCACTAATTCTGTGCACAATAATGGCCTTTCTAATGTAAGATTTCTTCTGCATGGCTTTCGTCCAGATTGGTGATGAGTATAAAAGCGTGGAGCTAAAAACACTGGCCAGGAGCCTTCTTCGGCACATCTTAGGGCCACCAATATTTGGCATGATTCTAGAGCATTTGCTAATTTTAGGGCTTTCATGCTAACCTGGTTCAAATGATCATCAAACCTAAGTCTGGCGTCAATCTGAACACCGAGGTATCTAATAGACGGTTTAGACTCGATGTCGTAATCTGCAATAGTTAGTGTAATATATTCTTTAACTTTTCTACTAGTGACGAGATCTGCCTCAGTTTTGTGTTCAGCAAGCTGGAGCTCTACTGTAGACAACCACTGACGAATCGTTATTACGGCCTTGTTCGCATTATACTTTATCTCCTCCAATAGTTTTCCACAAACTACAATGGCTAGATCATCAGCAAAGCCGATCGTAGTTGTGTCTTCTGGCATGGAGAGTCTAAGCACTGCGTCGTACATAATATTCCACAATAATGGCCCTAGGACAGATCCCTGCGGGACGTCACATGTTACTTCGTAAAGTTTCTGACCCGCATCAGTATCATAGCTTAGGATCCTATCCGTGAAATAGTTTCCAAGAATGTCTACAAGATAACTTGAAACACCCATCTTTTTTAGTCCTTCCATGATGATGTCCCAACGTGCTGAGTTGAACGCATTCTTGACGTCTACAGTTATTATGGCACAGTACCTCTTTCCTGCAATGGCTACACTAGCAGCTTGAGTCACAAAGCCGATAGCATCTATCGTGGACCTGTCCTCCCTAAAACACAGTTTGTGTGTGGCAAAAACCATAAGTCGTACGAAACTGGTATTTCATATTTAAGACAAATATACGCCCGAGATGTCACAGCAACTTTTTCATCAAAATCGGCTAACGAGAAGAGCCACTTTATACCATGTATTTTGCACTCCTTTTTTTATGATTTTCTCAAAAACGGCTCTAACGATTTTGATTAAGCTCGCTATGTTGATGTAAATTTAATATGACGTAGTTTTCATTCTGATAGTAATCGTCTGACAGGGCTTAAATGATGATATTTTAAAATGTCTTCCTCTAATGTACCTTTAATTTGGTAGATTTTATGAAATTGACCATATTATCTGATCAGTATTGCTAAAAAACAGGTAAATATATAAGTTAAACGAATTCGACATCCAACTAAAGGAGAAAACTGCAAACATATTTTTGTATGCAATTTATATAATAAGAACTGTAATATAGACGTATGATATACCGTTTGAGAGCTAAACATTTTAGAAAAATTGTTATTTTGTATACTTATTAACAACGAAGGTAAGTGAAAGTCGCGCACCAGTCTGATGTGCGCACCAGATTTTGTTTTTTATACACCCAAATATATTTTAACCACAAAAAAAAAAAAAAATAGTTAATTAGTAGAAGGTCATTATTTTCTATAATACACACATTATAACCATTTGCGGTTTCAAGATTACTTAACAGACATCTGATGAATGGTACTTTTATGTTTGCAGGTCAGAAATTCGCCATGTTGGACATGAAGGTTATCGTATCAAATTTGGTACTTAATTACAAGATAGAATCTGATGAAGAAATACTCGTAAGTCCTGATATGATCCTTCGTACAAGAAAGGGACCGAACATCCGCTTAACACCACGAGATTGAATGTTTTATTTTTGTTTTTGTATTCATAATACTTATAATTTTATACTATATAATAATAATTATTGTTTTTTAAAACATTTTAATTATTTACCTTATACCATGCTTCAAATTGACAGTAATATATACCAGAAGAATTGGAGTTCAAGAACTGTGACCTTTCTAGGTGAAGATCGTATGTCGGCATAGCTACATCTGTACAGACCAGCTGTTGCCCAAAACTTCGTCTGCATAAATTTCTTAAAAATTAAAAGTTTTAGGTTTCACCGAGTCCAAATAACCAAGTCGCGAGAAAAGGTCTGTGTGTGTGGTCAGTCTAGCACGAAAATTAAAAGTCTTATTAAACTTAAATTTACCATTTAAAACAACTACACGCCCGAGATGTTACAGCAAGTTATTCATCAAAATCGGTTAACCAGAAGTGCCACTTTATACCGTGCATTATGCACCTTTTTACGATTTCCTCGAAAACGGCTCGAACAATTTTGATTAAGCTCGCTATATCGATATAATAATAATAATAATAGGCTTACCGAACCCGAAAGTTCGATGCTGATACCACCAAACTCTGTCCACACAAACTCCATCCTCCCATCGACGCTTCGGCCTACCTTTCGGACGTCTACCAGTCGGAACATATAGATATAAAATTTTAATTTAAAATTAAGAAGTTTCATAATGATTGAAATATTAAATAAGTGGCTGTGACTCTACTGGTTTTAGTGTCAATAATTTGATTTGTCTTATAGTCGGTTGATGAGATCTCTCTTGACTATAACACTCTGGCAAGGCAAGTAATATTGTATGAATTATATTTCAAAAACAAACTGGGTCTCAGCCACTAAATTTTTATTATCGTATTTATTATATAGAGGTATAATATGTATGAGTTTAATTTTTTTTCACTCAGTCCCTTTTGAGATATTTTACTGTAAATATTACTGAGCTGGAAAAAAATCCGGCTTTGAATATTTATATTGAAAAAAGGATATAGCTTACGCGATCAAAATTTCTAAAACAAGTAGCGCAATGATAATGCTATATAAGGAAAAATAATTAAGCATGTACTTCTAATATACTTCTAACCTCCCTTGTCATAGTGCGCCAAAGGTTTCAGTTGATGTGTTTTTTTTTAACCATTTTCTTAGCTACTTAGGTATCAACTTTCAATATTTTGGAAAATAGCACACTTCTTTACTTAGAAAATAGAAACATAATCATGAAAAACCAATGAGTCATTCCATACCTGGAGTACCTAGACACTTCACTGAAAATGCTTAAAATTCAACACTTTACCTATTCTTGAATACATATTGTTTGTTTTCAGATAGTTGGTTTGAAATGTTAACATATTTACTGAACTTTACTTTCAATATATAAGATTATAAGCTCAAGAAAAATATATCAAATGGATAATATTTCTTTTCTTTTTTAATATAATTTATAAGCGCATTACTGCATTAATGTTTTTCATTTTCCACAAATTAATAAATTTTAAGAAATATTTGTTAAATTATTTCATTATAGAGAAGAGAACTGTACGAGAGTCGATATATGTAAATAAATAGATATTCGTATTTAAAGAAGTTATTTCAACAATATTTGAATCATATTTAAAAAAAAAAAATCATAAATATTAAATTTTATGTCTTTTAATATAAGATATAATACCACCATATTTGAATTCATGCCTGCAAATGCGCACATATTGACTTGTACACAGGCCCCTATACGTTTGTAGACCAGTGGAATATGACCGTATCCCTTTGCATACCTGTGAAATTCGGGCGTGTACCTGTCTACACCTGTGAATATATTCGCATTCGTATTTTTTTTCGAAATACGATTGTATTTGTATTCGTATTTTCAAAACTCGATCTTCCCGAATGCATTCGTATTCGTATATCCGAATGCGATTTTGCCCATCTCTGATTTATATCACTTAAACACATCGTATAGATAGGTAATCTGTATTAGTTTTATTTCACTCAGTCCCTTTTAAGATATTTCCGTGTAAACATCGCAAAAAATTAATTTTTGCCAATTTTGAAAATTTAAAAAAAAAATGGATTAAGTTCTTAAGATCAAAATTTTTACAAAGTAGAACTATGGATAAACTATCAAGAGAAAAATAATTAAAGGTGAGTATCTTTTCCTTTGTGTACTTTTATCTCGCTAAACGTCTCGTTTTCTTATTTATTTTTGAGAATTTTTTAAACAATTTTCTTTACAATCTAGGTAATCAGTCATGGGAACAACAATAAAAAGCATGTCCTTATCTTAATGTTAATTTTTGTTTTAATTTGATATCTAAACAATTACAGGAATTAGAAAGATTTTCACATCACGTGTTTTTGCTCGTGAAGCTGACTTAAAACGGTTGCAACACTCAAAGTATTGGCCAGAAATTGTTGTTATTTATGGTTTTATATTCACGAAAGGATAGAGAATAATTGTTCAAAAATCACAAAAATCAAAAATGTCGAGCGGCAAGGTCCGGACGATTTGGAATGGTTTGGCCCTAATATGAGTATATAATATACCATTGGAAAGCTGAAGATTTTAGAAAAAAAATACTACCTAATACACAAGCTTATAAAAGTCAATAAAGAGTGATGAAAAGCCGATAAAAGTAACCGATTGTTTTAGATTATAATAGGGGTACTCACTACGTTTGCTTATAGCATGCTATTTGTGTTATTTTGCTAAACCCGTCGAGTTTCTACAGTTATTTCCTGTGGAAACTCGATGGGTTTAGCAAAATAGCACAAAAATTATAAAAAAAAAAAAAATGAATCTTATTTGGTCAAACAGAGTTATGTGATATATATTAAGAGATGTGATTCCCTGATAACTTGGTTATGATTGATAGAGAAAAACCGTAAGACATTCTGGAATTAGGAAATTTAATTTGAATTATGTAAATTAAAATCACAAGAAATAGGAAAGACGTCTATAAATGATTTTGGTTTATTACCTTCAATAATGAACCTTTGTAATCGACCAAAAGAATGCAAATTAACATAGAAATCGGTTCAGAAATAGCAAAGATATAGCGATTTGAGATTAGCAGCGGTTAAAACTCCAAGCCCACTCCCATGGGACTTAGAGAAAAAATAAATAAATAATAAAAAAAATGCCAGGACACTCCTTATTTAAAAATTAATTTGCCCCACCTTTGTCTAGCCAAAATCCTATTTCTACTGGGCTAATGGGGCTTGGATGGGCTGTATAAGACACTAATGCTGAGCTGTGTTCTCTATGCGGCACCAGTCTGGGCTATCAGTCATATCAAGGAGTTGGAAGATATACAGGCCAGGTACTACAACGGGCTGCTGTTCCTCTGTCGGAATACACCACACTATGTGGTAAGACTGGAGGTCGCATCCGTGCCTGTGGGGTATTACGTACTGAAAACGATGCTTAAATGGTTAAGAAAGGTCTTAAACATGGATAATACCCGATATGTAAAGCAATGTTTCCTAAAGTTGATGCTCCTGGATAGAGATGATAGGTGGAGTAAGCAGTATAACTGGGTCACGCAGTTAAGGAAATTCTTCGAGAGTTTCGGGATGTTTGACCCGTTATTATTTAACGACTCTATTACTGTTAGAACCAGGGAGAGGAATATTTTGGAGGGCTACTGCAAATATATGAAAATGAAGGATATTGCCATGCTCCAAGAGTCGACCTATAGCCCGTGGTACAGTAAGGTCTTTGCTGACACCGTCCTTCCGCAAAGTGATTTGATGTTAGGCTGCAATATCGCGTATGTTAGGACTTTAGCCCAGATAAGACTGTCGGGAAAGTACGCCATCTCCTTTAGTGTCGGCTCGCAGAAGTATAGTCTGGACCCATAGAAGTCGTGCCCAGTTTGTGATGGAGACGCATTGGAAGATTGTTTCCATTTTTTTGCTCGATGTTCCGCATACCATGACAATAGAACCCGTTTTATGCCCGTATTAAATTATGTGAGTTTTGATGGCTTTTATTAAATTCTTGCAAAACCCCACGTAATGGACCTAAAATCATTATTTATTTTTGTCATCTTAAAATAAGATTTTACATCTTTCTTCTCAGAATGTTAATCACTCTTAAAGGTTTCGAGACTTATTAGTATTTTGTAGGGATTAAGTATTTGCTATAGTACTATTATTATTACGTGATTTATTGATATTCTTATATTTAATTTATGCTTATTGCTGTATATGTGTTTTGTTGTTTTTGCTTTAATTATATATTCGATTTGTAATTAATAATGTATATTTGGTGGTGATAAATTTATAAATTGTGCTGTGCCAGCCAGCTCTATTTGTATGGGGATTGCCCTAAAGACAAATAAATAAAATTATTATTATTATTATTATTAATGGGGCTTGGAGAAAAAAAACAGGACACTCCGGTCCAAGATGTTAATGTAAAGTTATAATATGTTATATTCGTAAGAAATTTATACCGACATTTCTGACATTTTGTGTTTTTTTGACAATTCTGCCAATATTGACGCCACGTATCTCAGTACGTGTTTCGAATTTCCCAACATGTTACATACCAAACATGTAGGAAATTTATCGTTCTTTAAAATTGCTAATGACAAAGTTTGCTCTAAAATGTCCAGAAAGAGATTTAGAAGGTGAAAACTGAAAAAAAGTGATTTTTTAAAAAAGTTTTTTCAAGATCGCGGAAAACTTGGATTTTTAATGAGGGAAATAGTACAAACAATCGTGCCTAAAAATTAAATTTACCCCACCTTTTTCTAGCAAAAATCTACTGGGCTAATGGGGATTAAAAAAAAAAAAAAAAAAAAAAAATGTAAAATAAATAAATAAAGAAAAAAAATCAAGGGCACTCCAGTACAAGATTTTCGTAATGTAAAGTTATATTAGTAAGAAATTTATGTTTCTATTTTCATTATGAATAAAGATAAAACGGTTTAGGGATCACTTGTTGCTGGGTGGTTAGCAAAACAGCCTCTTATGCCAAAGGTCAATGGTTCAAACCCGCAGGTGGACCTAGGATTTTTTAATGGGAGTGAAAAATCTGTAGTTATGCCGTCCTTCCGAGGGGACGTTAAAAGGTGGTCCCGAGCATGTGCGATGTCAGGTGCTCGTTAAAGATCCCTATCCTAATAAAACCTGGATTGGCAAAATTTAGGACTTCCACTGTAGCATCGTCCGGTTAGCCATAGTAGCATAAAGTGACGTTAAATGAATAAATCATACAACAGTTTATATAAATGTGTTATTCGTTAACTGTTGAAAACTGGAATTGGAATATTTTCACGATCGCAATACTTTCCCTTACTATATATTTCATATATAGGTAAGTGAAAGTAATATTATCTTATACACAAAATTGTAAAAGAACGAAGAGTGATGAAAAGCCGATAAATCTAACTGATCGTCGTAGATAATATTATAATACATTTTTTAATAAAACATGCGTTTCTATTGAACCTTAATGCATCTGATTATTTAACTATTTACTTTTATCCCTAAATATATGTATTAATAATAATAATAATATTTATCTGTTTTTGGGGTAATCCCCATACAAAAGGAGTTGTCATTACAGTTCATATGTTATAAATACAAAAATAAAAACAACTGGAGATTATTTACAGACAATGGAATATACAATAAATAAATAATAAAGGACATATCATGGCACGGGAACCTCCTACGGACTGCCCAACATGCGGTTGCCCAATCTCTGTTAAACACATTTTGACAGAGTGTAGGGCTTATGATACTCACAGAGCACATATTGCAATTGACACTGACTTACCAACCGTTTTACAAGACAACATACAAACAACTGCAAAACTTTTTGACTTCCTACGACAGACCGACTTGTACAATAGACTATAATATTTAATCCGTTTATAAAAAGTGATTTAAGGCGAAAATGACCCAAGTGGTTTACGCCTACAAAAAAAAAAATAAAAAATATAAATAAATAAATAAAGCGTATTTTTAAAAAATCAAATACAAAAATGCAAAACAAAAAAAAATGAACAATTGAGGAATTTAAAGTTATCCTTAGTGAAAATATAAAATATATATAAAGGGAGCAGCGTGGTCCAGTGGATAGAGCGCTAGTCTGCTGTGCTCCGGGTCCTGGGTTCGAATCCCGGTTAGAATATTATTATTCTGTTATTTCGGCCGGGGGGCGATCATGGGGTATGGAGACCCTCCTGGAGCAGACCCAGCCTCTATAAAGTGGGTACCCAAAAATAGGGAAAAACTTGGCGGCTGAGCGTGATCTCGGCCGAACACCTCATTGCACGGCCGTTGGCCTATAAACAGTACGAATCTTTATATGTACTGAGCTCAAGGTTCTTCATGGGTTGTAGCGGCACAGGTTTTTAGTGAAAATATAAATGTTTCAAATTTATAACATTGTGTAAATTAGGCTAAACAATGAAAATCAATATTACAAGTAAAAGAAAAAAAACAAATAAAACACAGTAATCTCACTTCACATTTTGATTAAAGTTAATGAGGCATTAACCGGATATGTATGTAAAATATAAATGTATGTATAAATATAAATGTATTCTTAAATCTATTTTAACAATGACGGGGAAAAGGTGGAGGCTCGTGTGTTGCGTGCACCAGATTTTTTATTTTATTTTTTATTTATTTATTGTTTGTAATGGATGAATCCCAAAGTCTTCCCGGTGATAACATTGTTTAAAAGTTTTTACAAGTTCACGCCCTTGAAAATCGACGTCATTATCCGCCAACCGGTTTATATCCAGGTCAAGAAATCCTGAGTTGAGTTTACTGCAGTAATCGCTGGCAACGGCAGGAAGCAAGAACATCTACCGTTCACTCTTCCTCCAGAGCCTTTAGGTAACGTCACTAACAGTAAATTTTGTTAAAAACAACTAATTGTAAGTGCCTATGATCCTTTTAATGTTTAAGTCGTTTTGTTTTATTATTTTCAATTGCGAACAGTTGGATTCGACAATAAAAAAAATCTGGTGCGGGCAACACACGACTTTCACTTACTTCAATTTTTAAAATCAATGAAAGAAAATATAAACATGTGTTTTATTAAAAAATCTATTATATGATTATCTAAAATAATCAGTTAGTTTTATGTTCATTTCATCACTCTCTATTAACTTTTAAAAGCTTGTGTATGAGATAATATTTTTTCTAAAATCTTTAGCTTTCCAACGGTTAGTTAATATAGTTATTTTAATTGAATCTACAAAATTAAAGGTACTTTAGGGGAAGAAAATTTAAAATATCGGCATTTGAGCCCTGTAAGACCATTTTAATCAGAATAAAACCTACATGATATTAAAGCCCATTAAATTTTACATCGATTTAGCGAGTTTAATCAAAATCGTCGGAACCGTTTTTCGAGAAAATCGAAAAAAGGTGTAAAATGCATGGTATAAAGTACCTCTTCTGGTAAGCTCATTTTGATGAAAAAAGTATAGTCACGTCTCGGGCGTAATTATACTTTAGCTTTCCAACGGTTAGTTAATATAGTTATTTTAATTGAATCTACAAAATTAAAGGTACTTTAGGGAAGAAAATTTAAATATCGGCATTTGAGCCTGTAAGACCATTTTAATCAGAATAAAACTACATGATATTAAAGCCCATTAAATTTTACATCGATTTAGCGAGTTTAATCAAAATCGTCGGAACCGTTATCGAGAAAATCGAAAAAGGTGTAAAATGCATGGTATAAAGTACCTCTTCTGGTAAGCTCATTTTGATGAAAAAAGTATAGTCACGTCTCGGGCGTATAATTGTCTTAAATATGAAATTTCAGTTTCATAGGACATACCGTTTCCGCCCGGGAGTTACCACACACACACCACACACACACATATAGACCTTTTTGCGGGACTTGGTTATTTGGACTCAGGGGACCCTAAAACGTGTATTCCCGTTGGAAACTGGAATTCGAAAATTTTCACGATCGCAATACTTCCCCTTACTATATATAGTAAGTGAAAGTAAAAAGAGAATAGAATAGAGCAATAGTTATAATGGAATAATAGCCTCCCAAGAATAATAATTATGTACGACTGAAATATATATGTTTAATCTTTTAACATTTTATTGTGTCAGTATTATTACTATTATTATTTTATCTTATTTTATTATTTCAATTGTATATGCTAGAGATTTGATATTGAAGCATAGTTTCATATAGGGATCACTTGTAGCTGGGTGGCTAGCGTAACAGCCTCCCATGCTAAAGGTCACGGGTTCAAACCGCAGGTGGTCCTAGGATTTTTTAATGGGAGTAAAAAATCCTTAGTTACGCCGTCCTTCGGAGGGGACGTTAAAAGGTGGTCCGAGCCTGTGCGATGTCAGGTACTCGTTAAAAGATCCCTATCCTAATAAAACCTGGATAGGCAAAATTTAGGACTCCCACTGTAGCATCGTCCGATTAGCCATAGTAGCATAAAGTGACGTTAAATAAAATAAACAATAAACAAAGCATAGTTTCATATGGTTGCTATAGGATTTCATGTTGTGATAATTATTATGATTATTTATATATATATATATGAGAGATAAGCAAGAAAAGGAAGAATAAAAAGAAAAAAAGAATAAAATGAGAAAAATAATTTAAGAAAAAAAAAGTTGAAACAAAGTAAGATATTAAAAACTAGCTGTAATCCGCTGCTTTCCTTGCGAATATTTTATTTTCTCTTTATTTTAATTTGCATAAATGCGTATAAGACTATAAAACGCGTATGATGAAGAATTTGTTTAGAGATGTGATAACAAAGAAATTACCAATAAAACACATTTATTTTATTTTTTTCTTACGGGTGTGTTTTCTTGGTAGCTGCGCCCTCAACCAACTTCTTTACCATATAGTCAAATCAATCAACAACTACTCCATTATTATAAGATATATAAATTTTCAAGAAATTTAAATATTGTTTTTAAAAATTACATTTATCAAAGCTGTTTTCAAGTGAAAATATTCCCATTCCTTGGATCAATGTATGTCAATCCCATTTATGTTGCAAACGTGACTATATACCACGATTACGTTACAGCTATAATATATTCAGTAATTTTTGGTATGCCTACTTCCACTGGATCTCTGGTCGATAGAAAACAATAGTATAAATATATTTATATTTATTTGCCGATTTCGGAATCGATAACGTTCACGGAAATTGATATCGATATCCTATCTCTAGTGGATAGGCATACACAGACCGCTTGCGCTAGAGCATGTTGGTAACGTCACCATGGTTACGAAATCAAAGTTTTTACCCCTGCCAAAAATCGCATAACGCGGCTAAAGAAGTTTTCGCTTTAAAAAAAAGACCGTTTTTTAACCAGATATTTGTATGGTTATTTTAAAAAACCATGCTCTACAAATGCTCTCCTACCATTTGCAGAGCAGAAGCTTGGTGCCTACCAGGCTGGATTTAGACGGGGAAGATCAACTACTGATCAAATATTCTCTTTAAGAACAATTCTAGAGAGAGGAAATGAACACCAAATTAAAACCCACCATCTCTTTGTCGATTTCAAGGCGGCTTATGACAGCATTAATCGTGAAAAACTGTATAAGGCCCTGGAAGGGTTCAGTATCCCCGATAAACTGATACGGCTGGTAAAGATGACCATAAGGGATGTGAAGTGTACAGTGCAGGTAGGTGGGCATCGAACGGAAGAGTTTTCCTCAAGGAAAGGGCTCCGCCAAGGAGATGCGTTAGCATGCCTATTGTTCAACTTGGCACTTGAGAAAGCTGTGAGGGATGCTGGTATCCAAACAAATAGGACCGTTTACAATCATATGATCCAGCTATTAGCTTATGCAGATGACGTTGACATCATAGGACGGTCGTTGCAGTCTGTCAAAGAAGGATTTTTGGCCCTAATGGAGGCTGCCAGAATGCTTGGACTGGAGGTAAACGCGGGGAAAACAAAGTACATGGAAACAGGAGAAGAACCCCGACCCGGTGAGACCATTAATGTTGGCCCCTTTAACTTTAAAAAAGTCGCCCAGTTCACTTATCTGGGTTCTCTTGTAACGCAAGATAATGCACTAGAGGTTGGGGTTAAAAGAAGAATTTTGATGGCAAACAGGTGCTACTTTGGCCTCCGAAGAGAGTTCACCTTCCGGCTCCTAGACTAAGCTCCATCTATATAAGACGTTGGTTCGCCCAGTCCTGTTATATGGATCAGAAACATGGGCTATTAGTAAAAGAACAGGACCTACAAGTCTTTGAGAGAAAAATACTTCGACGAATTTTCGGAGGAGTTCATCTCAATGGTCATTGGAGAAGGCGGACCAATAATGAACTCTATGCAGGTTTTAAGGACAATGATGTCGTTATGACCTTGAAGCTGGGTCTGGTGGTCTGTTCACGTGGCTAGAATGGAGGATGAGGCGATCCGTAAGGCCATTTTGACTGAACCTCTCCACGGCATCAGAAGAAGAGGAAGACCAAAACTTAAATGGTCGGATGGTGAGACAGCGGATGCAAGGGATATCCTGGGAGTGAGGAACTGGATGACGGCTGCACAGGATAGAAACAACTGGAGAGGGCTGGTGAGAGGCAGGCCAGGGCTCGTTTTTAAAAAAATAAAAATACTCCCCGTCACATTTATGCAAACAACAATTTGTGGGCTCACATTTCAAGATACGTAGAACCCGAATAAACAATTTTTTTTAAATTGTTTTTTCTTAATCCATAAAAATAGCGTTTTTAAATTAGCAGAGGTGATATGCCATTTTCCTTTGAATTATTTATTGCTTTTCATATCACTTAATTGCCTATCAACAGCTATATAAAAAATCTGGTGCGGGCAACACACGACTTTCACTTACCTCGATTTTTAAAATCTATGAAAGAATTTTCAAATACAGTTAGAGACAAAAATACGTGAAACTATTAAGGAATTATTCAAATTACAATAAATTTATATTGAAACATGTGTTTTATTAAAAAATATGTTATATTATTATCTAAAATAATAAGTTAGTTTTATCTTCTTCTCATCACTCTCTATTAACTTTAGCTTTCCAACGGTATATCATACATGTATATTACTGCTCTTATGTTCAAAAACGAAAAATTGCACTAAAAAAATATTTTTTCTGTTTTCTCCTTTAGTTGGGTATCGAATTTATTCAATTTATATATTTACCTGTTTTTCATCAGCGTTAACAAGATAATCTAGTTATTATTATTGAATCTACAAAATTAAAGGTACTTTAGGGGAAGAAAATTTAAAATATCGGCATTTAAGCCCTGTCAGACCATTTTTATCCAAATATAACCTACATGATATTAAAGTCCATTGGATTTTAAATCGATATAGCGAGTTTAATCAAAATCGTCGAACCGTTTTCGAGAAAATCGAAAAAAAGTGAAAATTGCATGGTATAAAGTGCCTCTTCTGGTAAGCTCATTTTGTCACGTCTCGGGCGTATAGTTGTCTTAAATATGAAATTTCAGTTTCATAGGACTTACCGTTTCCGCCCGGGATTTACCACACACACACACACACAGACCTTTTTGCGGGACTTGGTTATTTGGACTCAGGGGATCCTAAAACGTGTATTTCCGTTGAAAACTGGAATTCGAAAATTTTCACGATCGCAATACTTCCCCTTACTATATATAGTAAGTGAAAGTAAAAAATTATATCCTAATAAAGTTTTAATTCCAAGTAAACTATTGTGTAATAATTAGCAGCGTTTCAATTTTCTTTTAACATTTAGTTCTCAAAATATAATAAAGATGCTCAGCTGAAAAACATATATAGTTTTTTACTAGCTAAAATGAATGCCATAACAAATAGTAACGCAATAACAAGTAATATACAAAGTATAGAATTAGAAAAAGTTTTTTTTTCATATAATTAAAGTTACAAAACTAAGAAAAAGTAGCATGTACTACGTATGTTTTTTTCAGAATATCTCTAGATATTTATTGGTGAAAGGATATCTTTAACTAATTAAAAAAAAGTTAAATTAAAATTATTACACAATGAATTATGTATTAAGCGATTTTAACCGCTGCTAATCTCAAATCGCTATACCTTTGCTATTTCTGAACCAATTTCTATGTTAATTTGCATTCTTTTGGTCGATTAAAAAGGTCCATTATTGAAGGTAATAAACCAAAAGCATTTATAGACGTCTTTCCTATTTCCCTGCGATTTTCATTTTTTATGGGGCTCCACTAGACCATCGAATTCCTCCCGCATCCAATCCTTACAATCCAAAATCCTTCGACAAATCCTCGACGCTCCTTACTTTGTTACCATAGAGACTCAATCATCCATAGAGACCTGAATATCCCACTAGTTGCAGAAATAGTCTAAAAAGATACTCCTCCTTTCATTCCAAATTACCCGCCCATACAAATCCGCTTGCCCGTATCCTCTCATCGACATAAATTCCCGATAATCATCCGAGGCGTCTGAAAACCGGTGGCCTCGAGACCTGCTGAACAAATAAACATTGAAGTGCTACCACTGGGTAGATTCTTCTCATGTCTTTTCAAGCCAATTGTCTGTAAATAGCACATTTACTTATAGTACTATGTAAATTGTACAGTCGTCAATTTCAATAAAGAATTATAAAAAAGAAATTAAATTTCCTAATAGCAGAATGTCTTACGTTTTATCTCTATCAATCACAACCGAGTTATCGATATTTTTTTCTCTATTCGAGGAGTCTTCATCACGAAGATCTTTTTGATTTTTCCAATCTTCAAAAATAACTTAGTTCACGGTGTAATTTTAGGAAAAAGTTCAATTTTTTTTCTCTCTTTCGTCAAAAATGATTGATTTATTGAATTAAATCATTTTTAATAGGTAGCCATTTTGAAACTAATCGGCTGATGTCAACTTCTAGATGTAAGGTCATCTTTGGATGCACTAGTATTTTAGTAGGAAATTACAAAAAAATTGGTCTAGTAGTTTTGGAGAATTGACGCGGACGGTGGAAAAACTTTTTTTTTTTATTTATTCCCGTTCTACGAATCTTGAAATGTGGGCCCTTCAAATTTTGGGGGGGTAATTTTTGTATTGTAAATAATAAACCAAAATAGTACTGAAGTTACAAGTTAGTACTGAAAAAATAAAATCAATGATTAAAATTTTCTGACCAATACTATCTACCACTGTAAGACCTTGAAAATGTCGCAAAAAGGCGACTGACCTGTTCTTGTGAGTCATCAATGTGGACAAGTAAACATGCACGAACATTTCAACCGGACGTCTATATGTAAGTATATTTTGTGTTTGAGGTAAAATTAATTCCGGAACGTCTTAAATTTTTCTCTATCAATCATAAACGAGTGAGTTATCAGAGAATCACATCTCTTATAAGTTGTCGCTTGACCAAATGAGATTTTTTTTTCTCTCTCTCTTTGTTCATCGCGGTGTCTTTATCACGAAGATCTTTTTGTTCTTTTCAATCTTCAAAAATAGCTGTGTTATCTGCGTAATTATAGGAAAAATTTCAATTTTATTTCTATTTTTTATAATTATTCGGTTTTGTTTAAAAATTCTAACAATTTTTCTCTCTTTCGTCAAAAATGACTGATTAAATTAAATCATTTTTAATAGGTAGCCATTTTAAAACTAATCGGCTGGTATCAACTTCTAGATGTAAGGGACATCTTTGGATGCACTAGTATTTTAGTGGGAAATTACAAAAAAATTGGTCAAATAGTTTTGGAGAAAGACGTGGACGGTGGAAAAACGGATTTTTGTCGCTGAAACTATGGAACTAAAAAAAAACCGTCCGCTGGAAAGTTATTCCCGTTCTACGAATCTTGAAACGTTAGCACTTTGTATTTTGAGGGGGATAATTTTTGCATTGAAAATAATAAACCAAAATAGTACTGAACTTATAACTTAGTACTGAAAAAATAAATCAATCATTATAATTGTCTAACCTTTACGACCTATCACTGTAAGATCTTGAAAATGTCGCAAAAAGGCGATCGACTTGTTCTTATGAGTCATCAATGTGAACAAGTAAACATACACAAAGTCTATATGTAAGTATATTTTGTGTTTGAGGTAAAATTTTTATATTTTTGATATATATCAATTAATATATTTTTATTTTATTTTATTTTGTTTTTTATTTCTATTGTACATCATCCACCAACAGGTAAAAAAAAAAAATACATTACACTACAATAATTAAAGTAATAATAATAATAATTGAAATTCAAACTAATTGGTAATGTACTACATACCAGCTTAATTTATATAATGAAACAAAAAAAAAATATATATATAAACTTACTTACATATTTCCTGGCTTTTTCCATTTAGGTTTCTCATTGAATTTTTAATAATTGAAATGGATGAGGAAAAAAAGAACTTTCAATTGTCTATTTTAATCTCCATCCTAGGAAAAGAGACTTTTAAAATTTAAACAAGGAAAGACAATAGAAGTATAATCTGATATTGTCTTAATAATGATATTCAAAAGAAATAGTCTTTTAAACATTTTTTTTTCTTTTTTATCGTAATTTAACTAGAGTAATCCTTGGATCAAATCTGTCTATTACTAGCTTGGGATGGCAACTTAGATGTAAATCATGTTACTGATTAATTTTTTACTAAAAAAAAAAAAAAAAAAAAATTAACTTTGAATTTTTAATGTCTTATTTATTCATGGACCTGCTTAGTTAGAATATATTCAAAAATAAAAATTTCCAATCTGTATATCTTTTTTTTTTACCCCTACTTCGCCTTTGAAGGATATGCGAGGGTTTTTTGGACCAGGGGATGAGGGCGGGGGGATTAATGCCGAGATAAAAGTCCCCTCCGGTTGCAAGAGTTGAACTCGTAATTTTTGGTTTTCAAGATATTGGTCATCTGATAGCTAGGCAACGCGTGTTTACAGCAACGCGCGCTAAACATCTCGGCCACCCCGCCTCCTTGACTAACTTACAAACATCATAATCTAACTAAAAAATAAATAAAACGTTAAACAATTCATCATAAATATACTCCTATTAAATTAATTATATTAAGATAAAACAACAATAAAAGATAGAAACAAAAAGAAAAATAGAGAAGTAAATAAAAAAAAAAAAAAAAAAAATAGAAAATATATTATAGTTTTCATGGTTTTTATTATAAATCATTAACACCTGCTTTAAACAAATCTTGTGCGGGCAACACACGACTTTCGCTCATCTCGACTGTTAAAATAAATTTAAAAACTATTAAATATATTTAATATTATATGTTAAGGCGGGAATGCACGCGCGAATATTATTTTATTTGAATTTAATACCGGAATGTGCTGCCCCCTAATCCTTGAGAGAGGTGGGCTCACATGGTCCTGGACCGAAGAGGCATAGTTCCGGTCGTAGTGGGAGCAGATGGTGATGGGACAGTCCTAGGGATCCTCTCCCTTTCCCCTTTTAGCCTCATCCTTTCCTGTTTCCTGACCCCCCCCCCCCTTAGGAACCAGGACAGAGAGGAAGACCGAGAGCCGAGGGTCGGGAGGTGAGTCTTCTTTGTTTAGCGAACACGCTTATAAATGTTTACTTTCACTTACTATATATATTAAGGGAAAGTATTGCGATCGTGAAAATTTTCGAGTTCGTGTTTTCAACGGAAATACACATTTCAGGGTCCCCTGAGTCTAAATAACCAAGTCCCGCAAAAAGGTCTGTGTGTGTGTGAGGTAACTCCCGGACGGAAACGGTAAGTCCTATGAAACTGGAATTTAATATTTATTACAAATATGCGCCCGAGACGTTACAAAACCTTTTTCATCAAAATGAGCTTACCAAAACAGCCACTTTATACCATGCATTTTGCACCTTTTTTCGATTTTCTCGAAAACGGTTCCAACGATTTTGATTAAACTCGCTATATTGATGTAAAATTTAATGGGCTTTAATATCATTTAGGTTTCATTCGGATAAAAATGGTCTGACATGGCCTAAAAATAACTATATTATCTTGTTACCACTGATGAAAAACAGGTAAATATATAAATTGAATGAATTCGATACCCAACTAAAAAGAAAACAGAAAAAACATTTTTTAATGCAATTTATCGTTTTTGCACATAAGAGCAGTAATATACATGTATGATATACTTATACTCAAGCTTTTAAAAGTTAATAGAGAGTGATGAAAAGAAGATAAAACTAACTTATTATTTTAGATAATAATATAATAGATTTTTTAATAAAACACACATTTCTATAGAAATTCCATTTAATTAATTCTTTAATGGTTTCAATAATTTTTATCTCTTACTGCACTTGAAAATTATTTAATCGATTTTAAAAACGGTGGTAAGTGAAAGTCGTGTGTTGCCTGCACCAGATTTTTTATTTTGTTCTTATCGAAAAAAGAGATAGAGTCCACAGGTATTGACTTGATATTTAAAGGTGATTTTAATAAAACGCGTATTCATTTTCGTTGGTAACATATGATTTAGATTAAATAATATAACTACATTAAATTTTTAATCTATATTTATAAAATAAAGTGCCATTTCATTTGATTTTATGGTCATCGCAGTGTTTAAAAAACGACTATGGTTGTGAAGTTGAAATTTTTCCTGATGTTTCTTCTTACCGTCTAGATGTGCAGTAAGGCTGGGTTTGGAAAAATTCGCCCTTTATGTGGTTAAAAAAAATATTTTTCTAAAACTAAAATAAAATTGGTTTTCGATTAACTCAAAAAGCATAAGTCTTTTCCAAAACTTTAAGTACTCAATTGAATGTGAATCAAATTTCTAACTACCTAGAAGCAAAATCGTCTTAATCGGATCAGTAATAGCATAGTAACTAAAATACTTTTAACAAATATATAGGTATATTTCGTTTCATAGCCATCTTTCGTGTGTAGGTTTCTATCAAATTCATATGTTTTATTGTTGTTGGTTTTTTAAATGATCAATAGGTTGAAACAGGTTTAAGTTTTGAAAAGATAATAACTAAGTTTTGAATCCTAAAAAAAAAAAAAAAAAAAAAAAAAAAAAAAAACTGGAGTTTCCATTCTCCCACCATGCGCCCTGATGATGACCCACCAAACGTTGGCAAACAATAAAATAGTTGAAACTATTTAGTTGTTTCATTTAATGACCGCCACCCGGACTAATTCCTTCCAGTAATCCCTTTGAATTTTGAGGGGGTAATTTTTTAGGAAATAATAAACCAAACTCATACTGAAATTAAAACTTAGTACTGAAAAAATAAAATCAATTATTACAATTTTCTGACCAATACTATCTACAAAAGACTCATCAATTTGAACAAGTAAATATACAAGAACATTTCAACCGGACGTCTGTATGTAGGTATATTTTGTGTTTGAGGTAAAAATTTTATATTTTCGATATATATCAATAAATATATTATAGTTTTCATGTTATTTATTATAAATCATTAACACCAGCTTTAAAAAATCTGGTACGGACGACAACGAACGACTTTCACTTACCTACGTTTTTAAAATCGATTAAAGAATTTTCAAATACAGCTAGAGATGAAAATGAGTGAAACTAATACAAAATTAATTAAATTACTTTTCTATAAAAACATATGTTTTATTAATTAAAAATCTATTATGTTATTATCTAAAACAATCAGTTAGTTAGGCTTTCCTTCACTTTTTTTAAAAGCTTGTGTATTAGGTAATATTTTTTCTAAAATATTCAGATTTTCAATTGTATATTATACATTCATATTACTATTACAATTGTTGTGTTCGAAAACACAAAAATTGCATTAACAATTATTTTTTCAGTTTTCTCCTTAAGTTGGATATCGGATTCGTTCAACTTATATATTATTTATTTTTTTATCAATGATAACAAGATCATATAGTTATTTTTATAGAATATATAAAATTAAAGGTACTTTAGAGGAACAAAATACAAAAAAAAAAAAAAAAAAAAAAAAAAAGCACCATTTAAGCTCTGTCAGACTAATTCAATCATAATGAAACTTATATCATATAAAAGCACATTAAATTTTAAACCGATGTAGCAAGTTTAATCAAAATTGTTGCAGCCGTTTTTAAATAAATCGTAAAAAGGTGCTAAATGCATGGTATAAAGTAGGACTTCCGGTCAGCCGGTTTTGATAAAAAAGTTGCTGTAACATCTCGGGTGTATAGTTGTCTTAAAAGTGAAATTTCAGTTTAATACGACTTTTCATTTTCGTGCTTGGCTAACCACACACACAGACCTTTTCTAGCGACCCCTAAAATGTGTATTTCCGTTGAAAACTGGAATTCGAAAATTTTCACAATCGCAATACTTTCCATTACTACATATTTCATATATATGTAAGGGAAATCAAAAATATACAATAGATTTAAAATGTAACCTTTTCAAGCTTCCAATTTCCCATTCTCTAACCTACCCTACGCGTGGTGAACTTCCAACGGATCACGGATCTTGGGTCTGTGTTCCAACGTTTAACTATTTCTTTAGTTTTCTTTATATGCGCAACCCTTTGACAATCCTGAAGTTGTGTAGGAACAAATGCCCGATGGTTGTGCTGTGTGAACTTATAAATATGTCCTTGCATAATTGTGAAGCCCGTGATTACAATGTCAGTGTGTAACGCGATTATTATTTGCACATTCGCATATATGTAACTACATTATAATAAATTGTAATTTATAAGTGCCCTTCGGCATTTTTTATGAATACAAGCTGTTTATGACTCGCTACTAAGGATAAACATTTTTTTTTTTCAGTGGCGCGGCAGGCCGTGAAGGCTCTGGGCCTCGCGGTATGATCTAATGAGAGATTACACTCGCGTTTCACGATGAAATTCGTAGCGTAGGGTCATCACTCCCTACGCCTAATTTTGTGAGTGGCCACCATTTGGCTGACGGGTCTCACACGCCCGGGGGAGAGGCTGCGAGTGAATCCCCATTACATCATTATAAAAGCCCGCCGGGACTGGGATTCGAACTCGCAACCTGTAGCATGAGAAACTAACGCGCTAGCCACTCAGCCACGGGCTCCCCTACTAAGGATAAACAGTTTTGTTATTAAGATTAAAGTTTTAAAAAATTAGGGAAGGCTTATATTAAAATTAAACTCAGTTTTTTTATGAAAAAGATATATCCACAAAGTACAGGAGTTATAGATAGAATACAAACAGTGAGGTAGGACTATATTATTTGGAACTAGATAGGAGGGAAGACTTTAAGGAGTTTATAAATAGTCCTGAGTGTCTTCCTAGGTTAAGAACTGAAAGAAGGGAGAATGGCGTTCTATTTTCACACACAGACCTTTTTTCGTGACTTGGTTATAAGTATTGAGATCGTGAAAATTTTCGAATTCCAGTTTTCGACGAAAATACACATTTTATAATAACCAAGTCCTGCAAAAAGGTCTGTGTGTGTGTGGTAACTCCCGGGCGGAAAAGGTAAGTCCTATGAAGAAGACCCTAATTCTGAGTCCAAATGACCAAGTCCCGAAAAAAGGTCTGTGTGTGGTAAGTCTAGCGCAAAAACCATTAGTCGTACGGAACTGAAATTTCATATTTAAGACTACTATACGCCCGAGATGTTACAGCAACTTTTTCACTAAAATCGGCTGACCGGAAGTCTTACTTTATCCAATGCATTTAGCACCTTTTTACGATTTTCTCAAAAACAGCTTCAACGATTTTGATTAAACTCCCTATATATGTGTGAAATTTAATGGGCTTTAATATCATGTAGGTTTTATTCTGAATGAAACAGTCTGATGGGGCTTAAATGGAGATATTTAAAATTTTCTTCTTCTAAAGTATCTTTAATTTTGGAGATCTAAAAATTGTAGGCACATCATCTTATTAGAATTGATAAATAATGCCTAAATATGCAAGTTGAGCAAATTTGATTAACAACTAAAGGAGAATATACCTAAAATATTTCTTTATGCAATTCTTTCATCGCTTGGCCGCTTTTTTCCCCCCCCTCCCTCCGATGTGACATGCAAGCCATTCTGTTAGTGTAGTTCAGATCAAAAATTTCATAAAACATCAGATTTTTTTTACTTCCACTTACTATATATAGTAAGGGAAAGTATTGCGATCGTGAAAATTTTCGAATTCCAGTTTTCAACGGAAATACACGTTTTAGGGTCTCCTGAATACACGGATCGTGGATTTTCCACCGTCCAACAATTGAGACGTTGATTTCCAAAAGGTACTAAAGGACATATTTTAAGAAATTGATTTTTTGTCATAATTGTATTCTCATCATTTAGTTTTATGTAAATATTCTATTTGATGTTATCTAATGAATTCTCAAGTCCTTAAAAAACGTGATTTAGAAATACGGTCATTTTCTAAAAGTACTAATTACGCATTTATTTTCGTTCCAAATCATTCTAAAAAAAATCATTTCATAACTTTAATATGATGTTATTATTATAGTAAAAAAAAAAAATTCTAAATTTTAAGGCAGAAAGACCCAAATTAGGTAGTTTAATAATATAGTAATGAGAGATTTTCGCGCTCCCTGTAAAATTTCCTAGAATGGATATAGTACCTTTTGGAAATCAACGTCTCAATTATGTCCATTTTTTGTCGTGCTATAGTGGCAATACGGCCGATCCTACAATAAAACGTTACGAATAAAAAATGTAGCAAATTTTATTAACTTTAATTGTGTACCTAGTACGTTTTGTTCAAAAACCCTTTGTTTTCGAGATAAAGTAAAAAAACAGAACATTTTTTGTCAAAAAGTGTGAAAAAACCATGTTCCGGGTAAAATTTTTGGCTGAAAACTTCATATTCGTGTTCAGCGACCCAAAAAACATGAAGTCAGATAAAAGTCACTATCCCACTAAGACAAGTCCGTTTGTGGGAAAATAGTTCACCTTCTACAATTCAATAGAAGTACAATAACAAACAGTAACACAATTCACAGTAAGAAACAATACAATACTTACGTAACATTAAAAACAATTATAAAGAAACAGTACACAATAAGAAGCAGTAATTGACTAAGCCAAAAACCTATATAAAGAAATACATATACAAATATACGAGATATAAAGTTAATGCATCTATATACAAAATTGAATTGATACACTACTTAAATAATTATATAATGGTTAAATATTTAGAATGTGTTCAACGAAGATGAATAAACGTTTTATTTTTTTTTTAATAGTTCTTTAATTTAAATTATTTTAATAGTATAAAAAGTGAAAGTCGTGTGTTGCTCGCACCAGCTTTTTTACTTTCACTTACTATGTATAGTAAGGGAAAGTATTGCGATCGTGTAAATTTTCGAATTCCAGTTTTCAACGGAAATACACATTTTAGAGTCCCCTGAATCCAAATAACCAAGTCCGGCAAAAAAGTCTGTGTGGTAACTCCCGGGCGGAAACGGTAAGTACTATGAAACTGAAATTTAATATTTAAGACAAATATACGCCCGAGACGTTACAAAACCTTTTTCATCAAAATGAGCTTAACAGAAGAGCCACTTTACACCATGCATTTTGCACCTTTTATCGATTTTCTAAAAAACGGTTCAAACGATTTTGTTTAAACTCGCTATATCGATGTAAAATTAAATAGGCTTAAACGTCATGTAGGTTTCATTCTGATTAAAATGGTCTGACAAGGCTTAAATGCCGATATTTTAAATTGTCTTCCTCTAAAATACCTTTAATTTTGTACATTCTACAAAAATAACCATAATATGTTGTTAACATTAATAAATAACAGCTAAATATTTAAGTTGTACAAATTTGAAAAACAACTATAGGAGAACTGAAAAAATGTTTTTTTAATGCAATTTATGGTTTTTAGATATAAGAACAGTAATATACATGTATGATATACCGTTTGAAAGCTAAAGATTTTAGAAAAAATATTATCTCATACACAAGCTTTTAAAAGTTAAGAGAGAGTGGTAAAAAGCCGATAATACTAACTGATTATTTTAGATAATAATATAATAGACTTTTTAATAAAAAACATGTTTTTATAGAAATTCCATTTAATGTATTATTTAATGGTTTCACTCATTTTTATCTCTTACTGTATTTGAAAATGCTTTAATCTATTTTTAAAACGGATGTAAATGAAAGTCGCGTGTTGCCCGCACCAGAATTTTAATACTATATTTCTATATTGATACTTAATTAAACCTTTTCTAAAAGATTCGAGTATAGACTATTTAAAATAAAAATATATACACAAATATAAGTCCTCACATAGTGTAAACAGTATTTGTTTAATGTTAGTCTGTTTACTCTGATAAAGCATTAGGAAGCATCAGTATAGCCTAGAAGCGAGCCAGATACGAAAGACTGTAAGTCACCAAAACATTCATGGCTATTTTCGGATAGTTTTTAAAGTTTCGTATTAAAATCAGTGTAGTGAGTGACACTTAATAAGTTGCAATTTTTCAATTAATAAAAAGTTGGGATTTACTTGTTAAAAATTTAATTTAATCCTTATTATTAGGTTGTTTTTTTTGTGTGTGCAATTATTTTAAAGAAGAATAATGGTTTATTATTTTCAATAATAAACCTTTGTAATAAATTAAAAAACAAAACAAAAAATCTGGTGCGGGCAACACACGACTTACACTTACATCAATTTGAAAAATCAATGAAAGAATTTTCAAATAGAGTTAGAGTTAAAAATACGCGAAACTATTAAAGAATTAAATAAATTTAATTTATATAGAAACATGTGTTTTATTAAAAAATCTTTTATTTTATTATCTAAAATAATCAGTTAGTTTTATCTTCTTCTCATCACTCTCTATTAACTTCTAAAAGCTTGTGTTTGAGATGATATTTTTTCTAAAATCTTTAGCATTCCAACGGTATATTTTACATGTATATTACTGCTCTTATGTTCAAAAACGAAAAATTGCATTTAAAAAATATTTTTTCTATTTTCTCCTTTAGTTGGGTATCGAATTGATTCTATTTATATATTTACCTGTTTTTCATCAGCGTTAACAAGATAATCTAATTATTATTATTGAATCTACAAAATTAAAGGTACTTTAGGGGAAAATAATTTACAATATCGGCATTTAAGCCCTTTCAGACCATTTTTATCCAAATAAAACCTACATTATATTAAAGGTCATTAAATTTTACATGGATATAGCGAGTTTAATCAAAATCGTCGGAACCGTTTTCGAGAAAATCGAAAAAAGGTGCAAAATGCATGGTATAAAGTGCCTCTTCTGGTAAGCTCATTTTGATGAAAAAAGTTTTGTCACGTCTCGGACGTATAGTTGTCTTAAATATGAAATTTCAGTTTCATAGGACATACCGTTTCCGCCCGGGAGTTACCACACACACATATAGACCTTTTTGCGGGACTTGGTTATTTGGACTCAGGGGACCCTAAAACGTGTATTTCCGTTGAAAACTGGAATTCGAAAATTTTCAAGATCGCAATACTTCTCCTTACTATATATAGTAAGTGAAAGTAATACGTGAAACGATTAAAGAATAAATTAAATTGAATTTATATAGAAACATGTGTTTTATTAAAAAATCTATATTATTATCTAAAATAATAAGTTAGTTTTATCTTAATTTTATCACTCTCTATTAACTTTTAAAAGCTTGTGTATGAGATAATATTTTTTCTAAAATTTTTAGCTTTCCAACGGTATATCATACATGTATATTACTGTTCTTATGTTCAAAAACGAAAAATTGCATTAAACAAATATTTTTTATACCGTACGAGGTATCAATCCTTCCATGACAAACTCCATTCCCACCCTAATCCTTTCTTCCTCTTTAATTCCTGACAATCCCCCGAGGCGTCAGAATAGGAGATGGCCCCGGGACCTTCTAGTTTATAATATTTTTAGAGTGCTTCCATTGGGAAGCTTCTCTACATGTGTTTCATGCCTTTTTATATTTCATTCAAATTTACTTGTTGTATTACTTGTTATACAGTTGTGAATTCCAATAAATAAATATTGAAAAAACATGAAATTTCAGTTTTGTACTACGTGCACTTATCGTATTCGCACTAGACTTACCACACACACACACACACACACACACACAGACCTTTTTGCGGGACTTGGTTATTTGGACTTAGGGGACTCTAAAATGTTTATTTCTGTTGAAAACCGTAATTCAAAAATTTCACGATCTCAATAATTTCCCTTAGTATATAATTCATATTTAGGTAGGTGAATGTAAAAATGAGAACATTGTATTACACAAAATCTCCAACAAATATAAATTAAAGTTCTACTTATCTTGAAACAAAGGTTCATTTTAGAAAATAATAAACCAAACTACTTCAGTATTAGTTTAAATTAATATCATTATTAAATTATTACTTTAGCTAACGTTATTAGTTTAATATTTATTTTGAACTAAACCATTAGAAAGATCTATTATTTACTCAATTCGTTAAAAAAAAATCAATCTATTAAATTACAAAACACTACTATCTCTTCCTTTATAATAAAGAATTTTGTAACATGCCTGGTCAATCTTGAGCCTCTTAAACTGAACCACGTCTGATAACTTAAATAAATCTTTGGCTTCATGGTTCGTCCGAAGTCTACATTCCTGGTCAACCTAAATGTAACAGGATTTTTGATTCTTTAAGATCGAATTTAGATGTCGTGCTCTATCTCAACTTCAGATAAAGCACGGTTCCCAAAATATGGGTTTACGCCAGAACGTTTGGCTCATGAGACTGTTCCTTTGAGTTCATAGTGTTATGAGGATCCGAGATTACCTAGAGGTTATGTATAAGTTTTGGATAATTAATTTTTCCTAAACATCAATTCTTTCTTATGTATAATTTTTTTTTTTTTTTTTTTTTTTTTTTTTGTAGAAAGATGGAAGTGATCTTGATAACGGTGGCATTGGGTGCCTTCTTGATCTGGTGGTTGCTGACCCCTGAGAAGAGGCTGCGTGAGATGGGCAACAGGATTCCAGGCCCGAAATCTTATCCAATAGTCGGCAATATCTTCAACTTCAACTTCATCGGAATAGGTTAGTTCACTATTAATACTTATAATGTATGTTCCCACACAGCATTTTAGTATTCTACAGTTACACATGCGCAGTAAGGGTTTCCTCTCTTAAACCTATACTGCGCATGAGCAGCAGGCGAATCAGTCAATGTGGTAACAGGTCTGCAATGGATACAAATATCAACACATTAGTTTTACTTTCACTTACCTATACATTTTTTTATTTTATTTATTTTTTGTTCACCCCTACCTCGCATTTGAAAGCTTTACGGGGGTTTCTCGGGCCCCGGGGGGGTGAGGGCGGGGAATAATGCTGACATAAAAGCCCCCACAGCCCGAGATTTTGTTCCAAGTTTTTGGTTCTGTTGCTAGGCAACGCGAGTTGAAAGCAACGCGCGCTAACCTACTCAGCTACTCTGGCCCAAACTATACTTACTTACCTATATATGAAATATATAGTAAGGGAAAGTATTGCGATCGTGAAAACTTTCGAATTCCAGTTTTCAACGGAAATACACGTTTTAGGGTACCCTGAGTCCAAATAATCAAGTCCCGCAAAAAGATCCCTGTATCCGTGTGTGTGGTAACTCCCGTCCTATGAAACTGAAAATTCATATTTAAGACAACTATACGCCCGAGATATTACAGCCTCCTTTCCATCAAAATCAGCTGAACGGAAGATCTACTTTATACCATGCATTTTGCACATTTTTTTACGATTTTCTCAAAAACGGCTCAAACGATTTTGATTAAACTCCTCATATCGATGTAAAATTTGAATTTGATGGGCTTTAATATGATGTAGGTTTCATTCTGATTGAAACACTCTGACAGGGCTTAAATGCTGATATTTTCTTCATCTAAAGTACCTTTAATTCTGTAGATTCTATAAAAATAACTATATTATCTTATAATCATTGATAATTAACAGCTAATTATGCAAGTTGAGCGAACTTGATAAACAACTAAAGGAGAAAACAGAAAACACATTTTTTTAAATGCAATTTTTGTTTTTCAACAAAAGAACAGTAATATAGACGTATAATATACTGTTGGAAAGAGAAAGATTACAGAAAAAATATTATATTGTACACAAGCTTTTAAAAGTTAATAACGATTGATTAAAAGCCGATAAAACTAACCAATTGATTTTTTAATAAAACATACGTTTCTATAGAAATTCAATTTAATTAATTCTGAAATAGTTTTACTGATTTTTATCTCTAACTGTATTTGAAAATTCTGTAATCGATTTTTAAAACGGAGATAAGTGAAAGTTGTTGCTCGCACCACATTTTTTAATGTAATTTTTTGTTTTTTAATAATAAGAACAGTAATATAGACATATAATATAACGTTGGAAAGAGAATTATTTTAGAAAAAATATTATCTAATACACAAAGTTCTAAAAGGTGACATAAAGTGACGAATGGGGAATAAACTTATTACTGATTAACAATTTAATAGTTCTATTATTTAATCTAAATCATATGTTTCCAACAAAAATGAATACACGTTTTATTAAAATCAATATTTTTCAAAATCAACAGTTTTTAAATTGCTGTTAACAGTCGAGGTAAGTGAGTCGTGTGTTGCCCGCACCAGATTTTTTCTATTAGTTTTCAGATCTTTTATCTTATATGGCTTTATTTCTAACTTTCAGATGCTATAAGAGACTGGAACTACAATATGAAGAAATATGGAAGAACGTTTCGGTTTTGGCTCGGTCCGCAACTCCACGTATTCATCACAGAGCCGGAAGACATTCAAGTAAGAATTAAATAACATAATTATCTAAGGTTGGGAAAAAAGTGTAATAGTGTGTTTATTTTCGTAAATTTCAATATTCACAGCATAAATTTAATTTTGTAAATAAAATTAGTCAAAATTCTTGTTAGTATATTTATCCATTTAGGGATGGGACAGCATAAAGAAATTTGTTATTTTCGAATGAAACAAGCATTATGGAGGTTCAAGTGGATAAATAATCATATAACTATTGAAGAGGCGGTGGCAGACACGTGGATAAACAGTTACCAGATATATAACACCCTACATTCATAAAATACTTACACTGTGCAAATGTAGTTTGCAATTACCATTAGCATTAAAAAATATCTGGTGCGGGCAACACATGAATTTCACATACCCCCGCTTAAAATCAATAAAAGAATTTTCAAATACAGTTAAGGATAAAAATGATGGAAACCATTAAAGAATTAATTAAATTGAATTTCTATAGAAACATAAACATCACTCTTTATTAACTTCTACAAGCTTGTGTATTAGATATTATTTTAAAAAATCTTTAGCTTTCCAACGGTATATCATATGTTCGTATGTTCAAAAACAAAAAATTGCAGTAAAAACATATTTTTTCAGTATTCTCCTTTTGTTGTGTTTCAAATTCGCTCAACTTGCATAACTAACTGTTATTTATCAATGCCAACAAGATAATATGGTTATTTTTTTAGTATATACAAAACTAAAGGTTCTTTAGAAGAAGAAATTTTAAAATACCGGCATTTACGACCTGTCAGACTATTTTAATCAGAATAAAACCTACATCATATTAAAGCCTATCAAATTTTACATCGATATATAGAGTTTAATCAAAATCGTTATAACCGTTTTTGAGAAAATCTTAAAAAGGTGCAAAATGCATGGTATAAAGTTGATCTTCCGGTCAGCTGATTTTGATGAAAAAGGTTTAATAACTTAGGCTTTTAATATCATGTAGGTTTCATTCTGGTTGAAATAGTCTGACAGAGCTTAAATGCCGATATTTTAAATTGTCTTACTCTAAATACCTTCAATTTAGTACATTCAAAATATTAACCATATCATCTTAATGACATTGATGGCGGACGGCTAAATATACAATTTGGACGAATCTGATGACCAGCTAAAGGATTAAACAGCAAAACTATTTTTTAACGTTATTTTTGGTTTACCCGTAATAAGAACAGTAATATAGACGTATAATATACCGTTAGAAAGAAAAAGATTTTGGGGAAAATATTATCTAATACATAGAGTTGTAAAAGGAATGGGGAATAAACTTATCACTGATTAACAATTTAATATAGTTTGTTTGTTTAACGTCACTTTTATGCAACTATGGCTAATCGGACGATGCTACAGTGGGAGTCCTAAATTTTGCCTATCCTGGTTTTATTAGGATAGGGATCTTTAACGAGTACCTGACATCGCACAGGCTCGGGACCACCTTTTAACGTCCCCTCCGAAGGACGGCGTAACTAAGGATTTTTTACTCCCATTAAAAAATCCTAGGACCACCTGCGGGTTTGAACCCGTGAAATTTGACATGGGAGACTGTTACGCTAGCCACCCAGCTACAAGTGATCCCTAATATAGTTATATTATTTAATCTAAATCATATGTTTCCAACTAAAATGATTACACATTTAATTAAAATCAACATAAAATATTTTTCAAATTGAAGTATATTTCATAGTTTTTAAATTGGTTATAAAAGTCGAGGTAAGTGAAAGTCGTGTGTGCCGCACCAGATGTTTTTCGATTACAAAGGTTCATTATTAAAAATAATAAACCAATATATCTTAGTCAATCTCATGAAGTATTTATGTGAGAATGAATAACGATCACAATTAGAACCATCGCGCCTTGTTATTCATAACTTGTGCCAGAAACAGCTGATCAGAATTTCAATTGAATATATCCTTGCAGTCTAATTGCGTCAATCGTTATACATTAATTAATATAAAAGCTCCGTAGTCCACAAGCATTGCTATATTAATTAACTAATCATCGATAAGTCGAATAAGATATCTTCTTCAGCGGCATACACCGGGAATGTCTAAATATTTTACAGATTATAATAGCAGTAATGTGCCATGATAGACTTTCCCACGTGTAATTTTATTCGCTTGCTTGAACGTCGACTGATAGCGAATTTGCGTTCCGACGTTTCTGCATGTCTTTAGTTTATGTTCATAAAAAACCCACTAACAATATACAGTTAGTAAACAAAGTCTACAAACGCCACAATATAAATTCACTTCAGAAATAATGTGAATTCATTTTTACTTTCACTTACTATATATAGTAAGGGGAAGTATTGCGATCGTGAAAATTTTCGAATTCCAGTTTTCAACGGAAATACACGTTTTAGGGTCCCCTGAGTCCAAATAACCAAGTCCCGCAAAAAGGTCTGTGTGTGTGTGTGTGTGTGAGTGTCTGTGTGTGTGTGTGTGTGTGTGTGTGGTAACTCCCGAGCGGAAACGGTATGTCCTATGAAACTGAAATTTCATATTTAAGACAACTATACGCCCGAGACGTGACAAAACTTTTTTCATCAAAATGAGCTTACCAGAAGAGGCACTTTATACCATGCATTTTGCACCTTTTTTCGATTTTCTCAAAAACGGTTCCGACGATTTTGATTAAACTCGCAATATCGATGTAAAATTTAATGGGCTTTAACATGATGTAGGTTTTATTTGGATAAAAATGGTCTGACAGGGCTTAAATGCCGATATTTTAAATTTTCTTCCCCTAAAGTACCTTTAATTTTGTAGATTCAATAATAATAACTAGATTATCTTGCTAACGCTGATAAAAAACAGGTAAATATATAAATTTAATAAATTCGATACCCAACTAAAGGAGAAAACAGAAAAAAATATTTTTTTAATGCAATTTTTCGTTTTTGAACATAAGAGCAGTAATATACATGCATGATATACCGTTGGAAAGCTAAAGATTTTAGAAAAAATATTATCTCATACACAAGCTTTTAAAAGTTTGTTCATTTTTCTGAAAAAAAAAAAATTGTACCCATCTTTGTAAATAGTTTATGACCACGGTGCCTCTAACCTTTGTCGTTGTACATGGCACCTAAAACTGTAATCAAATAAATAAATAAAAGTTAATAGAGAGTGATGAAATGAACATAAACTAACTGATTATTTTAGATAATAAAATAAAAGATTTTTTAATAAAACACATGTTTCTATATACATTAAATTTAATTAATTCTTTAATAGTTTCACGTATTTTTAACTCTAACTGTATTTGAAAATTCTTATATTGATTTTAAAAATGGAGGTAAGTGAAAGTCGTGTGTTGCCCGCACCAGATTTTTGTATTAATTAAAGTTATGTTTTATTTTATTATTTAATTTAATAAGATCTTTAGAAGATTAAATCGTGCTTATTATATCATTTCGGAATTGAATAAATACAAATGTTTGCCACTGTTTGTTACAACTAACAAGTCTACATACACCTTAGTGTAATCCTTTGAATGTAAACAAACATTTAATTTGTTTACATTCATAGAGGTTTTCTGTAATTTTATTTCTTAATTTGATCAGTTAGAACCAAACTAAAGTGAAAACTATTGCTCATAATGGAACTTCCTCGAGAGATTAGCCAATTAATTGTGATCATGAAACCGAAATCATTTCACGAAAATTGTTAATAAACGTGTTTCGACGGTTCAGACTGTTATTCGAAATTATAATAAAATAGGTTGCATTGCAAACTTTTAAAATGTACCAAATTAATCAAAATGGCCTGTATTTAAAAGGAAAAATTAAAAATGTTTCATCTGTTTTTTTTCTTTTGCTTTTAACCAACATCTGCAAATTAATAGGTGTTTTTAAGACTTTTTTTTTACTAAATGTAGAAGTTGTGTAGGAACTGTATCTAATCGCGTATCTGGATTGGTCATATTTTTGGGGAAGTTAACCTTTCAACAGAGTAACTAGTTTTAAACATTTTTAGTCAAGAGAACTTGTGTTTTTATAGTTTTATGACTTATATTTCTAAAGACAAAAAAAAATCTGGTGCGGGCAACACACGACTTTCACTTACCTCAATTTTTAAAATCAATGAAAGAATTTTCAAATACAGTTAGAGATAAAAATACGTGAAATTATTAAGGAATTAATCAAATTGAATTTATGTAGAAACATGTGTTTTATTAAAAAATCTATTATATTATTCATCAGCTGTTTTTGGTGATATAAGGTTATAAAAGTGATATATTTTTTACTAGGATTTTTATAACTTATTCTATGTTTTAAGTGGTAAATTTCGTGTTTCTCTGTTAGTTTTTAATTGTTCACCACTCATCAAAGTAGAACAATCAAGGGCGCCCCGATCGGGGGCCAAGCACGAACTATGACAGAACAGATACCAGGTACTTCAACCAAACGTAAAAGAGGTGAGTTCAATATTGAAACCTCCAATAGTTATGATTTACTTTCAGATTTAGATGAAGAAGATACGGAGATCTTAAAAAACATTGTAAATCATAAACAGAAGAAAAGCCAATACCCCCCAATAATCGTTAACTCATCTTACAACAATATCAGTGGTACTGTCAATGATTTAAAAGTAAAAGTAAAAGACTTAAATATAAAATATAACATGAATAAAACTACAATCTACGTCCAAAACAGCGAAGACTTCGAACTTGTAAAAAGTGCTTTTAAAGATCTCAACCTCGGTTTTCACACTTTCACCCCGAAAAGTGAAACAAAACCAAAAATTATTCTAAAAGGTATGCCTCCTGAGTTTCCTATAGAAGAAATTTCGTCCGACCTAAAAAATCAAGGCCTGGCCATTCATAAAATCTATCAAATGTAAAAAAAATCCGAAAATGGGGTAATAAAGCTTCCGATATTAATAATAATTTTGGACAATAAATGAACAGCTAGCCAAAGTAAATAACCTTCACTACTGTTGTAACATAGTAATAAAATGGGAGAAATATAGGTCAAACAAAACTTTAATTCAATGTTACAAATGCCAGGAATTTAACCACGTGGCACGTAATTGCTTCAGAAATCCAAGATGTCTGAAATGTGCCGGAGAACATCTTTCAAAGGATTGCCCAAATACATTAATTGACGGTTTCAAACCCAAATGCTGCAATTGCTCTGATGAACATTTTTCAAACTCCACGCAATGCTCCAAATACCAAAGAAATCTCGAACTACAGCTAAGCAAGAAAAACCCAGCACTACGAGCGATTCCACGAAAAACATTTACACAAAGCGATCAAGAATTTCCAGTACTACCAACCCCGAAATCTCCGTGGCCTCAAAACACGTTCTCTCCGAAAACCGTCAACAACAACCCTAATGAACCTACGATGTCTGACTGTTTTAAAGAAATAAAAGGTATGTTTAATCTATTTAATGTAAGTAAATTAATTACAAACTTCAAAAAAATTTTATCACAACTAAAAAGCACCGAAGACGGTATGTCAAAAATCTTTATTCTAGTAGAAGGCATACTTTCTATGTTTGATTATTGGTCATCCTATTGTGCAAATATATTCATAATAATTATATATTCAAATCTCTTATGAGTGTTAGCGTTGTAAAGTTGTTTATATACACTGTCTTGTTAAATTACAATTGTAAAAGCGGCGATATAAACAACTTTTGCCTTGGCCTTAATTCAACAAAACTTAAAATCAGCGATTATATCCCGTCCTCTACCACAACAAGCTTTCTACTTAACGTTATAATAGATGCCACAACTCATTCAAAAATTTCTAATGACTAGTGACAATAGTAAAATTAAATTTATGATGTGGAACGCACAAACTATTCGCGGAAACGATGTAGAATTTAAATTATTTTTAAATCATAATCAACCCCATTTAGTCTCTGTTTGTGAAACACGTCTTTCTGAAACTGATCGTTTCTCGCTTCCGGGATATGTCATTTATAGACGAGATCGTAGCAGAGCAGGTGGGGGCGTCATGCTCTTAGTCCGTTCCGATGTCCAGCACCATTTTATACAAGCTCCTGACTTAATGTCTACCGAAGCCGTTGCGATTAATACAATTATTAACAATAAATCAACCACTGTAATATCTGTGTATATCCCGCCAAATAAAATAAATATTCCAGACATGACTAAACTATTCAAATTAAATAAACAAGTGATCATCTTTGGAGACCTAAACGCTAAGCACACACAGTGGAACTGTAACAGAACAAATAAAAACGGTAAATTCGTTCTAAACTTCATAGTAAAAAACCTCATTCAACTACACAGTCCGCCTGAACCAACCCATATACCGACTCAACGTAATTACAAACCTAGTATTATCGATTTGGCTCTAACGAAAAATATTTACAATTTATCACCTCTTATCTCTTTACCATTTCTAAATTCAGACCATAATCCCGTGATTTTTCGTATTCAATCTCCCCTACCTACAGTTTCAAAAATACTCAAATTTTCGCTCAAAGACGCTGACTGGCAAAAGTTCAGGAAAGAGCTAGATTCCCGAATCAACATAAATCCGACCATAAATGATTCGAAAGAAATCGACACTACTCTAATTGATTTTTATAATCATATCAAATTATCCATGTCGTTATCCATTCCACAACAGTATCACCATCCACATTATCATAATGATTTACCCTACCGACTCAGAGCCCTAATATACATTAAAAATAGATTAAAAAGATACTTCCAACGTAATAATAACCCAAAAACCAAATTAGTCTATAATAAACTAAATAGTTATATTAAAACACGTCTTAATAATTGGAAAAACGAAAACTGGGCTACGGTTTTGAAATCCTGTCAGCCAGGGGATAATAAAATGTGGAAAATTCACAAGAATTTAACTAAGCAGTCTCCGAAAATTCCTCCTTTAAAAAATAATGACGGCTATGCATATCTGGACAGAGATAAAGCTCAACTATTAGCCAAGCATTTCCAAACAACTCCCTCAATTACTTCTCTCTTTGGGGAGAAGTAATGATCAAATCACCACAACCGAAAAATTCTGAAATCCGTCCGCGATTATTTAAAATCACCTCTTACTGTTAATTTCTCATCTATCTCTCCAAAAGAAACCGGAAAAATCATTAAAGGTCTAAAACCTAAAAAAGCCCCAGGCGATGATAGCATTCCCTCCCTAGTAATAAAAAATTTAAGCCGAAAATCTATTTATTTTTTAACCAAAATATTTAATTCCATATTAAGATTTAGTCACTTCCCCATAGTCTGGAAAACTTCCAAAACTATAGTTATAAAAAAACCAAATAAAGACCATAGTAATGTTTCGAACTACAGACCTATAAGCCTACTAAATATACTATCCAAAATTCTAGAAAAACTAATACTCAAACGAATTAACAAGCATATTAGACTAAATAATTTACTAATAGATGAACAATTTGGTTTTAGGGAACACCACTCCACCGTTGACCAATTGGCACGACTCACTGACTTCATCACTAAAGCCTTTAACGAACGCAAACATACCGGTATGCTCCTTCTGGACCTAGAAAAAGCATTTGATACTGTGTGGCACTCCGGACTCATATACAAATTAATCTCATATAATTTTCCGCCATACCTGATTCACATTATTCACTCATATTTATCAAATAGACAGTTTTATATTCAAGTTGGCAAATCTACTTCCGATACTCTCCCTATCTCGGTGGGTCTTCCCCAAGGCTCTTGCTTATCTCCAGTTCTATTTAATTTGTTCATTTCCGACCTACCGACCAACCCATTTGTGACGAGGTCCTTATACGCCGATGACACTGCATTGTATACTTCATCATATCGTATTGATACTGTAGTAAATCGCTTACAACAATACTTTAAACAATTTAACGAGTATTGCAACAAATGGAAATTGAAAATTAATCCCACCAAATCTGAAGCAATCCTGTTCACCAAACGTCGCTCAAAAATAAACCACCAAATTAAGTTAAATTCAGCTCTCATCCCATGGTCAAAATCTGTACAGTACTTAGGCCTTACTTTAGACAAATCACTTACTTTCACCGACCACATCAACAGAAAAATTGACAAGGCGAAAAAAATAATATACAAAATGTTTCCTTACTTTAATAGAAAATCCCGTTTGAGTACTCAAAACAAATTAACAATATATAAATCAGTCATCCGCCCGTTAATCACATACGGCTCTCCAGTCTGAAGCTCATCCTGCTCGACTAACTTCCATAAACTCGAGAGAATTCAAAACTTGTCAATGCGGATAATTAATAATTTCCCCCGATACACGAAAATATCATCAATGCTCCAAGACTTGCAGCTTCCTACAATCAAACAACTTGTCCATTCACAAACAGCTTCTTACTTCAGTAAAACTCCAGTCTCTAAAAACCCATTAATAAAAGAAATCGGTAATTACAATAAATTTTCACTAAAACGATATACTCATAAGAGAACAAAACACGTATTATTAAATTAACTTACTTTCTTATGTTATAAATTTTATAATTTTGAATCATATTATGTATTTTCTATTAATTTATGTATTTTCAATTATTTCATGTATTTTCAATTATTTTATGTATTTTCAATTATTTCATGTATCTTTAAATATTTTATGTATTCTCAATTATTTTATGTGTAGTTTTTATGCGTAGGTTTTTTGTATAATTTTTCCTACAATCGCAAAGTAACCTCAATTTTTCACCATATGTTTGCCATTAGGCTAATGTACTATAATCACAAAAAAACAAAAATATTTTCTGATTGTAAGGATGACTCATCCAAAATCATTGTTAACATTTTGTCAAAATGTAAATAAGTGAATAAAGTTTATTTTATATATATTATATTATTATCTTAAATAACCAGTTAGTTTGTTTGTTTATTTATTTAACGTCACTTTATGCTACTATGGCTAATCGGACGATGCTACAGTGGGAGTCCTAAACTTTGCCTATCCAGGTTTTATTAGGATAGGGATCTTCAACGAGTACCTGACATCGCACAGGCTCGGGACCACCTTTTAACGTCCCCTCCGAAGGACGGCGCAACTAAGGATTTTTTACTCCCATTAAAAAATCCTAGGACCACCTGCAGGTTTGAACCCGTGACCTTTAGCATGGGAGGCAGTTACGCTAGCCACCCAGCTACAAGTGATCCCTTCAGTTAGTTTTATCTTCTTTTCATCACTCTCCATTAACTTTTAAAACCTTGTGTATGAGATGATATTTTTTCTAAAATCTTTAGCTTTCCAACGGTGTATCATACATGTATATTACTGCTCTTATGTTCAAAAACGAAAAATTGCATTAAAACAATATTTTTTCTGTTTTCTCCTGTGGTTGGGTATCGAATTTATTCAATTTATATATTTACCTGTTTTTCATCAGCGTTAACAAGATAATCTAGTTATTATTATTGAATCTACAAAATTAAAGGTACTTTAGGGGAAGACAATTTAAAATATCGGCATTTAAGCCCTGTCCGACCATTTTGATCCAAATAAAACCTACATGATATTAAAGCCCATTAAATTTTACATCGATATAGCGAGTTTAATCAAAATCGTCGGAACCGTTTTCGAGAAAATTGAAAAAAGGTGCAAAATGCATGGTATAAAGTGCCTCTTCTGGTAAGCTCATTTTGATGAAAAAAGTTTTGTCACGTCTCGGGCGTATAGTTGTCTTAAATATGAAATTTCAGTTTCATAGGACTTACCGTTTCCGCCCGAGAGTTACCACACACACACACACACACACACCACACACACACACACACACACACACACACACACACACACACACACACTTACACACACACACACACAGATACACACACACACACACACACACACACACAGACCTTTTTGCGGGACTTGGTTATTTGGACTCAGGGGACCCTAAAACGTGTATTTCCGTTGAAAACTGGAATTCGAAAATTTTCACGATCGCATACTTCCCCTTACTATATATATAGTAAGTGAAAGTAAAAATATATATATATATTACACGTAGTCTGTTAGTTTTCTAGTTGTTTTGCTATGTACCAGTTAAGGTTATCTTCTCAAATACACCAGTGATGTATATTCTTCCAAAAAGAAAATATTTATGGTACTGTTCAAATGCAACATATCTCAATTTCGTTGACTGGTAAAAAAAACATAATACTAATAGTGAATCTTATTTTCTTCTAAACGGAAAAAAACCAAAACAAACATCCTTTTTATCTTAATTTGTTTAAATTTTATTTCACTTCGTTAAGACTATTCAAGTGTACAGAATATCTTTATAAAAATTGTCACCTTAATATATGCAATCCCATTACGAGAGTGAGCTCTTATCAGAAGAAAAAGAATTATGATAAGAGAATCAACAATTTAAAAACAATATTGACCTTATTGCTCTAAATTTAAAGATAAGGAAGCAATTACGAATTGCATAAAAGTACATTTAGAAGTATCTAACACTTTTTGTTTATAAGAATAATTTTTTTTAGGTATATTTGAAAAATTATTAGAAATTGTGAAGATGATAAAAAAAATTCATGATTAATGCTACTTACAGTGAGTGTCAAATGTATTCGGAATTTACTACCATTCCGTAATTTACTTGCTTTCAACTTATTTTTTATGTTTTTAAGGAGTTGTTAACCACTTTATAATGTTAGAAGGAAGGTATACAATAGCTCGAACCAAAAACTACGACGATAATCGTTTTATTTTCAACGTTTTGAACGTTCATTTACGAAAATATAAAAAATTGTGTATGTCAATGATGTCAAAAGTATTCGGAATTACGTGGTTTCCTAATTATATTAATGCAGTGATCATAAATAACTATTCAGTTGGTAAAACTTTTTGTATAATTATACATTTTAGCCTACTAGGAATTGATCTTACTAATTAATTGATTGTTTGGTGTGAAATAATATCTCACTCAAGCACTAATTGTTTCTTAAGGCCATTTTCATTTTGAATATAGTATTTCTTGATTTTCCTTTTTAGTAGGACCAACAAATAGTTAATTAAATTTGAAAGAAATAATCGAAGAGAGATTTCGTGAACTTTTTGATAATTTTTAAGTGACTAAATCTGAAGAGATAACGTATTTATGTCCAGAGTCATGGTCGCGCGTATGTTAATAATTTGATTTATTCCTATTTTTTCTTTTACTTTTAACTCTGGCTTTTCATACTTAAAAATACATAAACCTATCAATAATTCTGTCCATGAATCCAATGTTATCAAACTTTTTCAAAGAAAAACGCACGTAAATATCACTGACCGCTCAAGATGTTTTACTATGGCATACTAAATTCTTTGTTTGGTTTCCTCCAAACCATAATCTTTTTATAAGAACCAAGTATTTTAGTATGGGAGTCATCTGTAAACATTTTAATTCACCAACCTTCTCTTTAAAAAATGTTACAAACATTCAGCCTATTCTCTTATTTCATTGCCTGCTGATAGACGTTCTCCGTACTTCTTGTACCATGTTTTCCTTTTCGTAAAATGTTTTTAGAACGCGGCGAACAGTTGAAAAATTTATTGTGTATCCAGAAGCTCTGAAAAATTCATAAATAAGTTAAGGTTTACTCATTTGAGGTATTGTTTTCTTATTTAATGAATAATCAATCTTTCTGTTTTAACATTTAATATTTTTTGGACGCTTACTTTTTTGCTTTTATATTTTATTATTATATTATATACACGGTAAATAGCCATCCATATATTCTCATCAATTTTTTTCAACATCTCAACTATTTCTCTTTAGTGTTAACGTGTTAAAAATAATTCGAGGGCGTTGTACGATCGTTACGTTTTTATTTTAAGGCCTTATTTAAAAAAAACAAAAAAACTTTTAATGGTTGGATATCAATAACATGAGAGAGGAGCATTGTTTAGAACATAAAATTATGTCGAAGATTGGTGAGAATATTAAAATTTGAAACCATTAAATAACAGGATATTACGATTCCCGAATACTTTTGACACTGAACGATCTTGTAATTTTACATTATTAATCGAATATTTTTAAAAACAATTAACTTTTCGGTTATCTGGTCAGTGATTTTCCTTTATGGGAGTCTCTTTTAAAGATTTGGTAGTGAAAAAGAATTATATTAATTAATTGTTGTGAAATATAATAATTAAACGAAAAGAAATACGAATTCCGAATACTTTTGACACTCACTGTATATATTGATTTGGTTTATAGTTAAAATTTTGTAAAAATTATTTGGATCTGATTTTTTTTATTTTTTTTTTATTAAGAATAAAGAATTAACAGAGACTATAGGCTTTTGAATTCAAATATAAAGTACAACTATTAATAGAAAATGAAAACCCGTTGCCAGATCGAAGAAGATTCGAGATCTAGTTTCAATTGCAGCTGCTAGGTATCGCTACCGTCTCCGCTTGCAGGTTTCGACAGGATGCAAAAGAACAGTTACTTTGGAATAATAAGTTATTTGGCCATTTTTTTTTCGGTAAAGATTAATACTTTTGACTAATGTGCAAAACGTTACTTTAATTCATCCCAATTTCTTGATTGAAAAATACTTTTTAAAAATGTTGTGGAGCTATTTAATGTCGATATCCCGCTACACAGAATTATAAGTTATTACGTCTATATATACAGGAAAAATTTCATGGTTGGTCGGGGAGGTACGGTGTATCCCTGTGTCATGAACTCAGATTACAATAAACCACAAAAACTGATCCGATTCTCTACACAGAGGATGCGGTGTTGACCTTCCTTTTACTTATTTTTACAACTTTTAAATGTTAAAATTTACTGGCTAATTAAGTTTCAATCTCCCTATATACAAGTTTATAATATTCCTAATAATAAGTTATATAAAATTATATGAGATGTTAATTTTAATGACATCAAATATTATTATCAGAAAAATCCTATAATATCATTAAATATTATTTTTTTAAAAAGATAAAAAACTGAATGATAATTTAATATCAAAACAAACAAGTGTAATATTCACATCATGAATAACGTTTTTTAATGTAGAAACTCGATTTTTAGAAATTAAACATTGTTTATAATATAAGGTAAAACAATTAATGATGAATTAATCTAAAAAATTTGGTAATTGAATATTTATTATAATATGTTGAAATTATGTGATATTCACTTTCACCTACGAATCACGAATTTCACCTCACCTACACACCCTATTTCTCACCGTATATCGCTTTTGCAGCTGTGTGGTATAGAGTGAAAGAGGCATGGAACGCCGTGTCGATGAGTAAATATAAAAATAACAAAACACCAAACAGTAATTTTTTTTAATTTTTTCCTTAAAATTATAAATATATATATATATATATATATATATTATATATATTATATATATATCATTACTTAATTACGACAGGAACACCAACAAACAGTGTCAATATCTTAGTGCTATAGCGTGAAAAATATTTTTATTAGCCCATCTTTAGCTTACACAAATTGGATCGTTTACCCACTTGAGAACATACCACGTATAATTGTCCGTGTGAAAAACATGAACTACACTGAAATAGTAAAATGATAATTGTAAAGGTTAAAACTACGCTTGATGCGTAAACAATAATAAAGGCTCAGAACTATGTAGGGAGTGAGAGAAGGCTTATTGTCAGAGTAACAGGAGACCGGCTTCGGTGCCCTACTCCGTGCTGTATGCTGCCTGAGAAGTAGGGGTGGGCATAATCGAATTACGATTATCGGATCAGTCGATTATCATAATCATTCGAATCAATCGATTAACGGATTAATCGGTTTGGAGAAACGAATGATCATTCGAACTGAATTGTTTAACGATAATCGAGGGATTATAAGGAGCGCGAATAACCGAACGAGAAGCCATCATAGAGACGAGAATTGTGGCATATGGTCATCATTCGGTCATTCGATTATGAAATCATTCGATAATTTAAATCATCGAAGTCCGATTATCCGATTATGACAATCATTCGATTATGCCCACCCCTACTGAGAAGTGGCACCGCTAGGTCTACCGGCGGGGATAACTTACCAAGTGATAATTTATCAGTTATCGAGCTGGGTGAAAAAAATATTAAATTACTAAAGTTACTATTAAAAAATAGGGGTTGGTGAAATAAAGGTGAAAACTGGAATTCGAAAATTTTCACGATCGTAGTACTTTACCTTACAATATATAGTAAGTGAAAGTAAAAATGATTTATCCGAAAAAATTGAAAAATAATGTTAGGGGTGGAGGGTCAACCCTTAACATTTAGGGGTATGAAAAATATATTATAGCCGATTCTTAGACCTATAAAATTAAAATAAAAAATCGGACAAGCCGTTTCGGAGAAGTATGGTAACTAACATTGTGACACGAGAATTTTATATATTAGATTAATTTTAACCATTAAATCGTTATAGGAGATTCCCATTAAGCAAAATCACTTGCCGATAACCAAAAAGTATTTTGTTTTCATAAAATATCCATATAATTAAGTAAAAGTAGAAAATCATGCGGTATCAAAAGTAATCAGTAATATATCCTGTTGTTTACTGCTTTCAAATTTTCATATTTCCATTAACCCTCAACAGAATTTTATGTTTTAAACCATTTTTCTTCCCAATGTAAATGATCTTCACCCTAAGAAACAGGCGTTTAAAAAATAAGACGTAAAAACATAAGATCATATAGCGGCTTTGAATGATTTAATAGATAAATGGGAGGAATTCAAAAAATAATTGTTTAGAATTTGCAGAAGCCTGAGTACTGTGTGGGAGGATATAATGATAAAATATGGAAAGGAAAAGTGGCCGTCGAAAAATATTAATAATAATAATAGGCTTACCGAACCCGAAGGTTCGATGCCGATACCACCAAACTTCGCCTGCACAGACTCGTCCAATGTTCGCCGGTCAAGCCCAAGCCCCCGAGACCAGCCATAATGTAATCCTCCCATCGACGCTTCGGCCTATCTTTCGGACGCCTACCAGTCAGTTCAGCGAATACCAACTTTCTCGGATTTCGTTCCTCACCGAGCCCAACAACTTTACGCGCCCATTTGAGTTTCCGCGATGCTATCAACTCAATTATATTCACAGGGTACAAACTCCGAAAATCTGCGTTGTGCAACTCTTCACTTCGAAACTCTCCAGTGGCCTCATCTCTCTTCGGACCAAATATTTTACGCAGTACCTTATTTTCGAAAACCTTAAGTCGTTTTTCATCCTTCAGAGTATGCGGCCACGTTTCACAACCGTAAAGAACTGTCGGAAGAATAAGAGTTTTATAAATTCTAACCTTTAAGTTTTTAGACAGAAGCCGCGAGCTACGTAATTTAGCACCTAAATAATAACACGCATTTCCCACCTTTAACCGGGACTTTATTTCTTCTTGGATTTCATTTTTCCTTGTTATCATTCAACCTAAATACTTGAATTTCTCTACGTGTTCAAGTGTATTCCTCGATATATTAATGTCATCAAGATCGCCATCATTTCTACTACTGATCATATATTTCGTCTCATCGTTATTTGATTCGAGACCTATCTGTTTACCGGTTTTTATTAACACATATGTATTTAGTTGTATGGTTCCCGCGTCCTCACCTACCATTATCAAATCATCGGCATACCAAAAAACCGGAATAAAAATATTAAAATATATTAAATGTTAAAATTCAACGACTGGTTATTAATATAATGAGAAAAAATACACAAATAAGCATACCTGTAATTAATTCTCAATTTTTCAGTACTGGATACACAACTTTTGCAATTTTTCGCCCCTTCAAAGAAAAATATCATCAACCGTTACTGAATAAATGGTAAATAGCCACTACACCACAGGTGACTCCTGTTTTATGATCCTTCTGTCAACTTATTATAACATTGAGTATGAAAATACTCTCTAACTCCACTACTTATCTAAATCATGATCATTAATAATTGTAAACCTTGGCTTAATAATATGCCCAATTATTTAATTTCAGATGCTGCTAACAAGTAAAACACTAATTACTAAATCACCAGCTTACAAGTTGCTCCAGTCATGGCTGGGAACAGGACTTCTCATCAGTACAGGTTAGGAAATCTTTTGAACGTAGTTATCATGAATGTTTAGCGCGCAATTTAAAGGCGAAGTACACTGTGATAGATAAACTAGTGAACTAAGTAGACCAAGGAGGTTGTAATAGTATTACAACTATTACAAACTCCTACTACAATACTATTACAAACTCCTTGAAGTAGACTCACTCTCGTGATAGAAGCAGGAGAAGGGGAAGGTATAATTATTTTTAATTAAGTAAGATGATGACATCATATATTATTGTTTTTATTATGACTATATATATGACACATATAGGATGGGAAAGTATTGAGATCGTAAAAATTTTCGAATTCCATTTTTTAACGAAAATGCGCGTGTAAGAGTTTTCTGAGTCCAAATAACCAAGTCTCGCAAAAAGATGTGTGTGTGTGCGTGCGCGCGCGTGTGTGTGTGTCCAAACCTGCATCGGCTTACGTCTTCTAACTAAAAAAATAAATTCTCCAGATAGGAATTCTCTACATGTAATTAGAAGACTCCAAGGAATAATTAAACAAACAAGATTTCATAGATTCAGTACACTATAAAAATGGTAATCATTTATTGGATTGTAAAAAATATTTTTTATACAATTTTCGTGTTTTTTAACATAACAACATTGAAATATGGGAGTAGTTAGTTAGTTGCATTCAAATGAACACACAATTAAGCATAAACTTAATTTTTTTTTTAATTATATTTTTTATTAAAATTTACAACTGTATACTACAATACATCAAGTAAATATGCTGATAAAGAATATGTACATATAAAACGTGAAGAGAAACTGCCCATTGGCAGCACTCTAGGAATCAATCTAAACAAGAAGGTCTCGAGGTCGGTGGATTATCAGGGATTGTAGAGGAAGCAAGGATTCAAACTAGTGGATTAGAGTGGGAATGGAGTTTGTTATGGAAGGAATGATACCTAGTACGGGCCAAATCGGCTACATACGGAACTTGGAGGTCTTTATGAATGATTTTGTTCGTGACAAAGTAAGGAGCGTTGAGGATTTTACGAAGGATTTTGGATTGTACGGATTGGATACGGAAAGAATTGGATGGTTTAGTGGAGCCCCATAGCTCAACTCCGTAGGTCCAGATAGGCCTTATGATTGTCATGTAAATGAGTCTTTTGTAGTTAAGTGAAAGGTTAGAGCGTCTGTCTAGTAAGTGTTGGAGTAGCCGAAACTTAATTTAATGGTGATTGTTGTGACTCTCACTCCTTCAATCTTCTTGAAGAAGGCCTATAATTTAGGCCGAAACGTCGGTACCTTAAGCTTATGGTTAATTGTATGCTCATTTGACTGCACCCTCAACTAACTTCTCCTTATATACAGACAGTCAACTATTCCCACTTCACAACATTAATATAGATTGATAATATACCGTTGGAAAGCTAAATACTTTAGAAAAAACATTGTCTTATACAGGAAATTGTAAAAGTTAACGGAGAGTGACGAAAAGCCGATAAAACTAACTGATTTTTTGTAGATAATATAATAGATAATTTAATAAAACACATGTTTCATAAGAGTGGACATGGAGTTTGTCATAGAAATGTTCAAAAATGCCAAGTTCAGGTCAAATCAGCAACATATTGAACATTAAGTTAATTCGTGGAATCCTCACACTAGACTGGAACGACAAGAAACAGCTCGCAGATATCGTTTATTAGAACATTTACTAGACAAACGTTCAAAACTTCCCAACTACTACAAAAAACTAATTTATATTACCATACTTAGGCCTATTTGGACATACGGAATTGAAGTGTGGGGATCCACCAAACCATCAAATTCCTCTTGCATCCAAAATCCTCCGAAAGATCCTAAATGCCCCTTATTTTGTCACCAATAAAATAATCCACAAAGACATGAATATCCCATTAGTTGCAGGCTTGGCCCGAATTAGATATACTTCCTTTAACTCCAAATTACCAGTCCACCTAAACCCACTTGTCCGCAATAGCTCATCTCCTTCTATCCCTGATCATCCTCCGAGGTGGCTGAAAAGCCGATGGCCTCGAGACCTACTTATCTAAATAATCTTTGAAGTGCTACCACTGGGTAGATTCTTCTCACGCCTCTCATGTCCATATCTCAATGTTCACATTTACTTGATGTATTTTTTGTTAATACAGTTGTAAATATCTCTAAAATAAATTAAAAAAAAAAAAAGTTAATTCGTTACAAAGTAAGGAGCATTGGAAATTTTAGGAAGGATTTATGATCGTAAGGAGTAAGGATTGGATATGAGAAGAATTTTATGGTTTAACTCATAATTAGTATTGGTCTGACTATAGTTTTATACATAAGCCTTTTATAGTTAAGTGAAACATTGAGACGTTTGATATGATGATATCAGTAATTTTTGAATAAAACAAAAATGTCAAGCATTTGCTAGTCTTTTCGGTCTAGTTTGAGGGTTCCAAGCAAGAAGTTTTCGTTTTCTGAATTTCTTTCATCACGGGACTCGAATTGTTTTTTTCAAATCTGATAAAGAAAACTTGGTGAGCCGTTGGTAGAAGTGTATCCAAAGTTACGGTAGATACTTTGAATAAAAATCTGGTGCGGGCAACACACGACTTTCACTTACCTCCATTTTTAAAATCAATGAAAGAATTTTCAAATACAGTCAGAGATAAAAATACATGAAACTATTAAAGAATTAATTAAATTAAATTTATATAGAAACATGTGTTTTATTAAAAAATATATTATTATATAAAACAATCACTTAGTTTTATCTTCTTTTCATCACTCTCTATTAACTTTAAAAGCTTGTGTATGAGATAATATTTTGTCTAAAATCTTTAGCTTTCCAACGGTATATCATACATGTATATTAATTACTCTTATGTTCAAAAACAAAAAATTGCATTAAAAAATTTTTTTTTCTGTTTTCTCCTTTAGTTAGGTATCGAATTCATTCAATTTATAAGCCCTGTCAAACTATTTTAATCAGAATGAAACCTACATGATATTAAAGCCCATTAAATTTTACATCGATCTAGCGAGTTTAATCAAAATCGTAAGAACCGTTTTCGAGAAATTCGTAAAAAGGTGCAAAATGCATGGTATGAAGTGGCTCTTCTGGTAAGCTCATTTTGACGAAAAAGGTTTCGTAACGTCTCGGGCGTATATTAGTCTTAAATATGAAATTTCAGTTTCATAGCACTTACCGTTTCCGCCCGGGAGTTACCACACACACACACACAGACCTTTTTGCGGGACTTGGTTATTTGGACTCAGGGGACCCTAAAATGTGTATTTCGGTTGAAAACTGGAATTCGAAAATTTTCACAATCGCAATATTTTTCCTTACTAGATATAGTAAGTGAAAGTAAAAATTGTGATATTTCATGTGTTACAATCCAATAATTTAATATAATCTGAATTTTTTGCAGGAGAACTGTGGCAAAGAAGAAGAAAGGCCCTCACCCCAACTTTCCACTTTAAAATCCTGGACGAGTTCGTGCCAACGTTCAACAAGTGCACCAACACTCTCGTGAAGATACTCAAAGACAAAGTCGGCAAAGGACACTTCCCAGTGACCGACTATATGTCACTCTGTGCCCTGGATGCTATTGCAGGTGATGAATAATAGTAATTATTGGATGAAAATTTCTGTTTTCACAGGAATGCATTTACTTATTAAAAAAACACCTTCATGAAATAAAAATCCTCTCATTTTTTTTTTTTTTTTTTTTTTTTTATTTATGGTAATTTACAACTGTACTAAAGAATACAATAAGTAAATGTTTAGTATGAAAATAAAAAGTCATGAAAATGTCTTGAGAAAGAACTACCCAGTGGTAGCACTTTACTATTTTAAGACAGTAGGTCCTGAGGCCACCTTCTTTTCAGTCGCCTTGGAGGGTTATCAGGGATATCTGAGGAAGATAAGTTACGGACAGTGGGTTTGTATGGGCAGGGAGTTTAGAATGGAAAGAGGAGTATCTATCACGGGCTATGTCTGCAACAAAGGGGATGTTTAGGTCATTATGGAGGAGTTGATTTGTGACAAAATAAGGAGCATTCAGGATTTTGGATTGTAAGGACTGGATGCGAGAGGAATTAGATGGTTTCGTAGAGCCCCAAAGCTCGATTCCTTTTTGTCCAAATAGGTCTGATAATTGTGATGTAGATGAGTCTTTTGTAATATACTGGAAGTTTTGAACGTTTGTCTAGTAAGTGTTGTAGTAATCGATATCTTCGAACAGTTTCTTGTCGTTTCAGTCTTGTGTGAGGATTCTAAGTAAGGCGCTTGTCAAGATGGAGACTTAGGTATCGGATTTATTCTACAGAAGTAAGGGTAAAGTTATTAAAGGATACTGGGGGGCAGGAAGTCATCGGTTTGCGACTAAGGGTAAAGGTGATTTGGTGGGATTTATATTAATCCTCCTATTTTGACAACATTCTTCAATGGCTGTGATGCGGGGCTGAAGTGTTTGGGATGCATTAGTTGGATCATTATGGACGGATAAGACACACGTGTCATCAGCATAAGTATTGAGGACAGTGCGAGGATGGAGTGGAATGTCAGCTGTATAATAATAGTAATTATTGGATGACAATATCCTTTTTCAGAGGAATGTATTTAATTATTAAGAAAACACCTTCATGATATAAAAATGCCCTCATTTTAGATACATTTCTCCGAGGTGTTATAAACTTTTCAATGTTATAACTGAAAAAATCAGGGTTTTGTAAATAAATAAAGTCAGACTATGCATTGATTACCTAAGGATAATTTTTTTTTAATTCAAAGATAACTCTGGGGTGTAAGGTTGGCGAGGAAGGACTCCTTAACACATGTCGTTTATTTTCTTCTCTATCGTAAAACATGAGTTCTGGCGTTGTCATGTAGCTTTGGATCAACCAATGCAGGCTGTTTTTTGGCAAGTTTTGAATTCCTTATATAGATATCGCTGCAGTACGATGTGGATGTCATGGTTTCATCTCTGATTAAAAAGGGAAAATGAATTATTATTAGTTCATCTGTGTAATGAGGGTCACCTGTGGTGTACTGGCTATCATAACAGCTTTACATGTCCTAGATACGGGTTTAAATCCGGCAGATAGTCCTTCGGATGGAGCGTAAAATGCTGGTTCCGTGCCTGAGCGATGTCAGGCACTCGATAAAGATCTTTATCCTAATTAAGAATGGATAAACAAAATTTAAGATTCCCACTCTACCCTTGTTCGATTAGTATCAGGAACATTGGAGTGGCGTTAAACTAATAAACAAACGAATGTGTGTCACTTGCCAACAAAATTTCAAACTACTGGTGAATTGTAAGAACACCCATAGGAGTCATATTTGATAGCGTACTAAACAATAGAAAATCAATTGAACTAATTGTAAATATTATAATAAAGTGAGGATAATTTATAGCTCATTATAATCTGTAAATTTAAACTTAATAAACAACAGAAGTCCACTAATCTCACTATTTATAAGAAACAACATAATAAATGAACTATACGGACCCATTTAATCAGTAGAGATCGCATTTGGAGCTTGGAAGAGGTGGCTGTTTTTTATTTTTAAGTATGATTGTATTTACTAATCCTCTCTTTAAAAACCCAACTTTTCACATTCACAAACTTTTCATCTTGAAAAAAAAATAACTTTTTTCAGTTTTTCATAAATGACTCGTTTCCAGCCCATTTTTAAAAAAATATTGTCGTTAGCAATTTTAAAGACCATTAAATTTACTGTAAGTTCTATACTTAAAATATAGCAGTAATTGAAACAGCTTCTGAGAACCGGGCGTGAACAGAAATCTTATAATAACAATTTTTTATCTAAATTTATGTGTTTTTATAAAATATTATCTTTATTCAAGTATGCAATATACACTTGTAGTTGTTATAAGTTTTTGAATTCGGGAAAAAAGAATTTTAGAAAGGGATCAATTGTAGCACGGAGGTTAGCATAACAGCCTCCTAAGCCAAAGGAAACGTGTCCAAACCCGCAGGTGGTCCTTGGATTTTTTAATGGGAGTATAAAATCCTTAGATATACGGTCCTTCGGAGGGGAGCTTAAAATATGGTCCTGAGCCTGTGCGATGTCAGGTACTCGTTAAAGATCCCTATCCTAATAAAACCCGGATAGGCAAAATTTAGGACTCCCACTGTAGCATCGTCCGATTAGCCATAGTAGCATAAAGTGACGTTAAATAAATTAACAAGAATTTTATACTATCATACCTAATATCGCCGGACTAATCAGTTAAAAAGGACTATTTAGGAACTATTATCTCAAACGTTGTCGTTAAAATAACAAAGAGATGTTGAAGTCGGTTATGATATGATATGAAGAAGCAACAATATGTGCTGCAAACTATTACTTTTACTATAATAATTATAAAATCAGAAGACATCTAAATCGTTAAAACTCGGGAAATCAATTTTTTCAGTTAGAATAGTGCCTATTTGAATGCAAAACCTGCTTTTAGATTCATATATTCTCAAATATTGATATAAAGAATGTTAAGAATATATTATAGCTAATTTGCCTCAATGTTGGTTTTATGGAACTTATTGTTTTGTTTTGAGGGAGCGGCGTGGTCTAGTGGATAGAGCACTAGTCTGCTGTGCTCCGGGTCCTGGGTTCGAATCCCGGCTGTGGCAGAAATATTATTTATTCTGTTAATTCAGTCGGGGGGCGACCCTAGGGTATGGAGACCCTCCTGGGGCAGACCCAGCCTCTATAAAGTGGGTACCCAAATTAATTGGGGAAAAACCTGGCGGTTGAGCGTTATTAAGGCCTAATCACCTCATTGCACTGCCGTTGGCCTAGAAACAGTACGAATCTCTATATGTACTGAGCCCAAGACCCTTCATGGGTTGTAGCGGTACAGGTTTTTTTTATTTTTTTTTTTTATTGTTTTGTTTTCTTTCTTTCCAGAAACTGCAATGGGAACTGAGATAAATGCCCAGACTAACCCGATAGGAGAGTACCCATCGTCTGTTGTCAAGTGAGTAATCAGAAATAACCATGATTTTGTCATGTTACTTTGAGTAACTAATTTTCTGATAAAACCTACAATTAGTAGTTACTAATATGATATACAGCGGGCCAAAACATTATTCGGTATAGCACTACCAAATTGATTCAATAGCGAATGATCCGACTTTTGAAGTGTAAAAATTACGTCATGTATTCAGATTCAAGTGAATTCTTTTGATTAATGATCTATTTTGATATTATTTTTCTTTTTTGAATATTTGGCTCATTTAGGATTTATTTATTATATTTATAGATTGGAATAAGAGTTTAGGTGAACAACCTGAGCTCATTATAAGCTATCTATTGGGTTGTGTCACATGAAATGTCCGTTTTCAAGGTAAAGGATTTTTATTAAAAATACGATATGAAAACAAGATAATTTTATTCAAAGTATTTACCTTCTTTTTCTACACATTTTTCCCAACGTGACACCAACTTTTATATCCCCGAACTGAAAAACTCTTAAGCTTTGAAGTGAAACAAAATCTAAAAACGCACTTTTCACTTGATCATCATTTTCAAAAAGTTTTCCTTTGACGAAGTTGTCTAACTTCGTAGCCCAGTTTTTTCAATTTTTGCACGGTATGTTTTGAAACATGGGGTCTTGCTGCCGCTCAGTGAGATCATGAGGTACCCATGTATCGAGCTTTTTTACTTTCCCAATACACTTTAAATGTCTGGAAACGGTAGACGCACTTGCATTTAATTGTGCTGAGAGTCCTTTAACTGTTTGTTAGGGGTTTCCTTCTACTGTATGTTTGAGGACATCGTTGTCTATTACGGACGGAGGTCTTCCTCGGCTTGAAAGAAGCTGAAAACTTAGCAAACCAACGGCGAATTGTCCGTTCATTAACACTCCCTTCCCCAAACGCCTTGCAAATATTTCTAGCGGCCTCAGCTGCTGAATGACCGAGTTTAAACTCGTACAAAAATATTACTAAAAAATCGCGTGTTTCCATGTTCATATTTGGAGGTATACTAAAAAGTGGGTAATTGATTGGGAAGCTAATGTTTATAATACAAAAGTAGAGGATTAATAACTGTTTACTTTAAATACGTAAACATTCGGAAGAAAACAACAGAGACCTGCAAAATCCTTTATGTATTTCAGAAACTATTTTTTTACATGATGACAAACTCTGTTGTTTTTTAATTTTAAACTTGAACATTTGTTGAATCTTCTCTTGCCTTACCACAAACTTAAAACCTTAAGGATCCCTTCGATAGAACTCTATTAAGCAATCTCCACTTCAACCACCTGGCTTCTCATTCAGTCTTTTTCTATCAATGGCCTCCTGGATTTCTACTTCAAAAGTATTTCAGGGGTTTCTTCTCTTCTATATTAGTGTGGTATCTCAGTCTCTGATGAATAAAAACCTTAATCTGATAACTGTCCTGACATTATATATGTTTTGTTTTTTTTCAAGGATGGCCACTTCAGTGATGGAAACAATATCTAATCCTCTACTTAGGATGGAACCAATTTACACTCTATCTGGACGCCGAATGAGAGATTCGCGACTCCTCGAAATTCTCTTCTCGCTAGTTGTCGAGGTATTTGAAAGATATATATTATTTCATATTTAATGTATTAAAATAAATAAATTTTGTATGTTTGAGATGAATATTAAACCAATACATGATCCATATGTCGCTAATGTCACCGAAGGGCATGGGCCTGCACAGCTCTCCATCTTCTTTTTCCTATCTGCTTCAACGTCGTCCAATCATCGTGCTCTTAGACGCCCACTTCTCCTAAGGCCTCCTGGCTTTCCTTGTATATTAATAAATAAATTTCATATTTAAGACTACTATACGCCCGAGATGTTACAGCAACTTTTTCACTGAAATCGGCTGACCGGAAGTCTTACTGTATCCCATGCATTTAGCACCTTTTTACGATTTTCCCAAAAACGGCTCTAACGATTTTGATTAAACTCACTATATGGATGTAAAATTAAATGGGCTTTAATATGATATAGGTTTTGTTCTGATTGAAATAGTGCGACAGGGCTTAAATGCCGATATTTTAAATTTTCTTCCTCTAAAGTGCCTTTAATTTTGTAGATTCTAGATGTAGATAAAAATAATTATATTATCTTGTTACCTTTGATAATTAACAGCTAAATATGCACGTTGAGCGAATTTGATAAACAACTAAAGGAGAAAACTGAACCAATATTTTTTTATGCATTTTTTGTGTTTTTTGAACACAACAATAGTAGTATAGATGTATAATATACCGTTGGATAGCTAAATATTTTAGAAAAAAATGACCTGATTCACGGAATTCTAAAGGGTAATGGAGAGTGATGAAAAGCCGATAAAACTAACTGTTTTTTGGGTTCCCGAAGAGGAAAATTCATGTTGACGGTGCTGCACCTGGCGCCTTGTCAATGAAGCACAGCGCGCCAATTTTGTTTTCGAACATAAGAACAGTAATATAGATGTATAATATACCGTTGGAAAGAGAAAGACTTTGGAAAATATATATCTTATACACAAGTTTGTAAAATTGAATAAAGAGTGATAAAAAGTCGATAAAACTAACTGATTATTTTAGATAATAATATAATAGAGTTTTTAATAAAACACAGAATGAATCATATCATATTATTTTACAGGTGATAAGGAACAAAGAAAAAGAAGAAAATGATGGTCCACATTCTTCAGAAAACAGTGATGACTTAGGTCAGTAGAAAGTTCTTTCTTGTCTGTCTAAAATTAAATGTTATTTAAAAACAAAAAACCATGGTGTTTCTTTTTAGGAGTGAAGCGTAGAACTGCGTTCTTAGAATTTCTTCTTAAAATGAAACGTGATAACGTACCTGCTTTTGAAACTGAGAAAGATGTCAAGGATGAAGTGATGACCTTTATGTTTGAGGTATTTTTACAAAGGGTGTTTTAATTTACTTTTACTTCCGCTTACCTATTATATATTGGGTTGAGTCACATGAAATGTCCGTTTTCAAGGTAATGGATTTTTATAAAAAATACGATATGAAAACAAGATAATTTTATTCCAAGTATTTACCTTCTTTTTCTACAAATTTTTCCCAACTTAACACCAACTTTTATCCCCGAACTGAAAAACTCTGAGTTTTGAAGTGAAACAATCTGAAAATGCACTTTTCACTTGATCGTCATTTTCAAAAAGTTTTCCTTTGACGAAGTTGTTTAAAACCCTGAACAGGTGGTAATCTGTTGGATACAAGTCGGGAGAATATGGTGGGTGCGGAAGAACTTCGTAGCCCAGTTCTTTCAGTTTTTGCACGGTATGTTTTGAAACATGAGGTCTAGCGTTGTCGTGTAAGAGTATAGGACCCTTCCGATTTACCAATCCAGGTTGTTTTTTAATATTTTTTTGTGCATTTGGTCAATTTAATTGCAGTATGTTGTAGAGGTAATGGTTTCACCTCAAGGTAAAAAGGAATAATGAATTATCCCAGCCATGGACCACCATACTGTAACCATTAATTTTTTGGGATACAAATTAGGTTTTGGCATTTGCCCCGGGGTTTCGTCGATGTTCAACCACTGCCCTGACCGACGCTGATTGTCATAAGCGATCCATTTTTCATCGCAGGTAATTATTCTTTCAAGGAAAGGCTCGGTTTTTTGCCTCGCAAGCAAAGAAACGCAGGTCTCAAGGCGTTTCAATTGCTACCGCTCAGTGAGATCATGAGGTACCCACGTATCGAGCTTTTTTCACTTTCCCAATACACTTTAAATGTCTGGAAACGGTAGATGCACTTGCATTTAGTTGTGCTGAGAGTCCTTTAACTGTTTGGTAAGAGTTTCCTTCTACTGTATGTTTGAGGACATCGTTGTCTATTACGGACGGAGGTCTTCCTTGGGGCCAGTTTTCCAAGTCAGTATCCCCAACTGAAAACTTAGCAAACCATCGGCGAATGGTCCGTTCATTAACACTCCCTTCCCCAAACGCCTTGCAAATATTTCTAGCAGCCTCAGCTTTAAACTCGTTAAAAAATATTACTCAAAAATCGCGTGTTTCCATGTTCATATTTGAAGGTATACTAAAAAGTGGGTAATTGATTGGGAAGCTAATGTTTATAATACAAATTTAGAAGATTAGTAACTGTTTACTTTAAATATGTAAACATTCGGAAGAAAACAGAGACCTGTAAAATCCTTTATGTATTTCAGGAACTATAAAAACGGACATTTCATGTGAAACAACCCAATATATAGATAGTATGGGAAGTATTCCGATCGTGAAAATTTTGCAAATCTTATTTTGTTTTAATACATACTAAATATTTTTTACATTTTTATGTCAATTAGGGTCATGACACGTTAACAATGGCTTTGACATTTGCAGTTTGGCTACTCGGATTGCACCAAGACATTCAGGTTTGTGAATAATTCGATATTTTATAAAATTAGTTAGAACCGCCGTCTTTGACCAATAATAATTCTTATTTTGCTCATATTTGTTATTTTTAGGGGGCCTTTTGCCAAAATTAAGTTTTTCTTTCCATCTTTTATTGATCTGTCTTCATATATATTTTTGTTTACAGGAAGAATTATATCGTGAAGTGTCTGGAATTTTAGTCGGCCAGGAACCTACAATGGAAGATTATCATAAAATGACATACATGGATGGAGTCCTAAAAGAAACATTAAGGCTTTACCCATCAGTCCCGATCATAGGCAGAATGGCTTTACATGATGTTGTCCTCCCTTCCAGTAGGTTACTTTAAAATGGAATAGAAATTTTATTTGTCTTTGGGGCTTCCCCATACAAATAGAGTCTAGCTTGGCTATAAATTACAATATTATGGTTTTAGAACTTTATATACATATCGTTTAAAAATAAAATAAAATAATAGTGAAAATTTACTCAAACAATTTGACTTTCAAAAATAAATTACAGATTAAAGAATAAACAGTTACTGGTGCTATAACAGAAACAACAAATAAGCGAAATATCACTTTGAAGATAAAATAAAAATAAACACTGAATAGAAAATGTTCTCTAGGATAAAGAATTGAGCACTTTTTGAACTCCCATCATGTAATAATACACTTTATGTAACTTATCTACACTATCGATACTCAATATAGTATGGATACTTTGCTTGTCAGAAGATTCTAAGATGAAGTTTTGAAGAAATTGTCTAATTTCATTGTGTGCCGGGCAGTGAAGGAGAATGTGGTGTAGACTGTTGTAGATAAATCGACTGCATAATATACAGCTTTCTTGTGACTAGAACAAAAAATCTGAGTTGTTTCCATAGATTCTAATATGTTCTGGATTTGCAACTCTTAATTGGCAGACACATCTCAATTTCTTTATATGTACTTAAAATGTGAGGAACGTTTCAGGGTCAGGAGCATTGTAATTGCATAGTATTCTATATAACGGATAGTTAGTCGAATTTAGAGTCCTTTGTATGTCGGCTGAGAGATAATGGTTATGTGCTTTTTCCAGTATGTCGTCTTTGTATCGAAGAAGTCCGTTTGTATGGTGAACAGAAAGCTCTTCTGCAAAGGCATTTAACTCGGCTATTGCTCTAAATTGGGACACCCAATTGAAGTTTATGTCGGGATTATCCTTGTCTAATGATGTCAGTTTGTTAAAGCAAAGTTTTGGAAGTCGTTCTTCTGGCATGAACTCGAGCTTGGTCCATAGATTTGTCATCTTTTTTATCACCTTCATGGCTAATGGTTCTCTTCCTGTTTCGAGACGGACTTTAAAATATATACATATAAATATCCATTTCTTTGGGGGGAGGGGTTTATTTTAGGTATTGTATAATTTTTCTCACATCTGAAAAGTGTTTGTTTAACATTATGAAGTGATCCCCAAACCACTGTTGTTAATGTACTCATTTTTATCTCCTTTCTTATTATTTAAATTATTGTCTTTTTAGCATGAAAAGGCCTTAAAGATCACACGAATATCATGTTTCCTTCCTCAACTTCCTTCTTTTTCATACTTCCCTCATGAGCTCTGCGTGTTTGCGCTTCCTTTCCTTCGACCACGCATAACCCCCTTTTTTGCGTTCTTTGACCACGAAGACCTTTATATTGTTCAGTGACCTGTAGGTTTCTCTATCCTGACAGTCTGAATCCTTCAGTCCTGCTGAATCCATGTCGACCCTCATTCACATGAAAAAAACAGTCGTGTTCTTGCGCTGGTAGAATCGTTGGAAGATTTCCCAGTTTAACCTTTCAGGGCTCATCCTCATCATGTGCCCATAGAATTTCAGTCTTCTTACTCTGATGTCCGTCTCCAGGCTTTTGTTGTTAGTGTACATTTCTTTGTTGGACTTTAGCCGATATCCTTCGGATGTTTTTTTAGGCCTATGGATTTTCCTAATTATTTTTCTTTCCACCTTTAGAAGCATGTCTAAGCTAGGGAGGCAGGAGGTCTCTGTCCCAGAGAGTAACGGGTTTGATAACGATGTTATAATGTCGGACTTTGGCTTTAATGGATAGGTTCTTTTTGTTGTAGAAGTTCCTGAGGTCGAAACACAAGCCCTCGTAATTTAGCGACTTTTCCCATAAAGCTTTCTCGGTCCGATCCGTTATTGAAGATGACAAATACCCTAATTTTCTGCGATATCTTCTCTATTGTTTTATAATACTGTATAGTTTATAATTTATCACTGACATGTTAATGGAGGACACCTCTGGTGTAGTGGGTAGCATAACAACCTTCGATGTTCATGGTCGCAGGTTCAAACGAGGCAGATAACCTTGGATTTTTAAAGGGGTAAAGAATCCTTAGTCATGATGTCTTTCAGAAGGAACATAAAACGGCGTGCCCGGGGCCTGTGCAATGTCAGGTACTCTTTAAAAATCAGTACCCTAATTATACCTGGATAGGCAAAATTTAGGACTCCCTCTGTAGCATCGTCCAATCAGCCATAGTTGCATAAAGTGATGTTGAATGAATGAACAAACCAAAATGTTAAAGTGCAGGACAGAAATAAAAATTATATCAAATATTCATTTATTACTGGTTGACATTAGGGAAGCCCTTGGCTGAGTGGCTAGCACGCTACTCTAGCACTCCAAAGATTGTGAGCACAAATCCCAGTACGGCGGGAGTTTTATAAGGATATAATTAAATGGGGATTCCCTCACAGCCTCTCTCCCCGGGTATGTGAGACCCATCAGCCTACTGGTGTCCACTCACAAAAATAGGCGTAGGGAGTGATGACCCTACCCTATAAAATTTTCATCGAGAAACGTGGTGAGTATATTCTCCCAGGAGTATATTTATATAGAAGTATAGTTCTTTTTAAATTGATTTTAACAGTCGAGGTAAGTGAAAGTTCTGTGTTGCCCTCACCAGATTATTTTTTCATCTCTTAATAATTTAGATTTTAGACTGCTACAGTTTTACTCTGTTTTTCTTTGTCATATCCAGCCATGCAACAAATAATCCAAAACAATCTTATATCAGTTATAATATAAAATATTTCATAATATCTTGCATCATGTTTATAAATTTTGTTTATAAAAATTTAGTTTTTGTTTAAAAATTATCTTTTACAGGTGGATACACAATACCGAAAGGAGCGTACATGAATATAAACATCTATGCAGTCCACCGAAGAGAAGATCTTTTCTCGGAGCCGGACAATTTCAACCCAGACAGATATCTTGAGCCACAGAAGCACCCTTTTGCATATATACCATTCTCAGCTGGGCCCAGAAACTGTATAGGTAAGTTTTTTTACTTTCACTTACATATATATGGAATATATAGTAACGGAAAGAAAGTATTGCGATTGTGAAAATTTTCGAATTCCAGTTTTCAACGGGAATCACACGTTTTACGGCCCCCTGAGCCTAAATAAATAATCAAGTCCCGAAAAATGGTCCGTGTGTGCGGTAACTCTAGCGCAAAAGCGAAAAATCGTACGGAACTGAAATTTCATATTTAATGCAACTATACACCCGAGATGTTACAGCAACTTTTTCACCAAAATCGGCTAACCAGAAGAGCCACTTAATACAATGCATTTTGCACCTTTTTTACGATTTTCTCAAAAACGGCTCTAACGATTTTGATTAAACTCGCTATATTGATGTAAAATTTAATGGGCTTTAATATCATGTATATTTAATTCTGATTGAAATAGTCTGACAAGTCTTAAATGCTGATATTTTAAATTTTCTTTCTCTAAACTACCTTTAATTTAGTACATTTAAAAAAATTAACAATACCATCTTGATGGCATTGATGAAGGACTGCTATATATACAGGTTGGATGAATTTGAAGACCACCTGAGGGATGAAACAGCAAAACTATTTTTTTATGTAATTTTTGTTTTTTTAATAATAAGAACAGTAATATAGACTTATGATATACCGTTCGAAAGAGAAAGATTTAAAAAAAAAAACCTTATGTTATACACAAAGTTGTAAAAGGTGACATAAAGTGAGGAACAGGGAATAAACTTATTACTGATTAACAATTTAATAGTTTTCTTATTTAATCTAGATCATATGTTTCCTACGAAAATGAATATACGTTTTATTAAAATCAACTCAAAATATATTTCAAATTTGAAGTATAGTTAATTGTTTTTAAATTTATTTTAACAGTCGAGGTAAGAGAAAGTCGTGTGTTGCCCGCACCAGATTTTTTTTATTTTAGTTACATAGATTCATAATATGGGGAGTATATTATAATTTTATTATTTCTTTATTTTTTTTTTAGGACAAAAGTTTGCCATGCTGGAGCTGAAGGTTGTTGTATCAAATTTGGTACTAAATTATAAGATAGAATCTGATAAAGAGGTGTTACTGAGTCCAGAAATGCTTTTCCGTGCAAAGAAGGGACCATTCGTGCGCTTGATATCACGGAATTAATAGTTCTGATCTACCCATAATCCAAGATTAAACTCATACAAAAAAAAATTATTCGAAAATTGTGAGTTTCCTTGGTCATATTTGATGGCATACAAATTAATGTGTGATCAAGGTAATAAATAACGTTTAGAATTTCTAAACAAATGAAAATGGATATTTTGTATGAAATGAACTGATATATTGGACGTATAAAACACAAGATTATAATTTTAAAATGCCAAGACTTAGACACGAATCTTCTATTGAAATAGGAAAATTATTGTAAGTTGTTCAAGCTCAGCCAACAATTATGAAAATGAAGCAAAAAGAATAAAATATTTATAACAATGCAGAGGTAATGGTTAACGGTCCAGTTACCTTAGCAACCGCAACAGTCACTATGAGATCAAGATAGTCTGGGCTGGTTAAAATTTAATTCCATTTAACACACCCACTAACTTTACTTTCATAGATAAAAAATTAAATTGAATGAAAATAAATTAACTCATTCATCATTTATTGATAAGATTCAAGGATAGAAAAACTGAAGACAAAGAGTATTTCATTCACAGCTTAGATATCATTTTTATTCAACTATCATTTAAGTTTAACAAGAATGAAAGATGTTAATATTACAACATTCATTGATTAGATTTTATCTTGAAGAGACTATCTTTCGGCATCTCAGCATTTTTTTTCGAGCAACAAAATGTTATGCTGATGCTAGTAAAGATGAAATGTAAGTCATTCAGTATTTAAAAAAAAATAAATATATTATTATTTTTATCCTGACCATTTATTAAATTTATGTTCCCTCTGTTAAAAAAATAAAAAATAATAGATCTTAATGATGTGAGAATGGTTGAATGTGTGCAGAAATTGAGGAAAAGTTAATTAGAGAAGCAGTCATAATAACACTTAATTAAGCAGAAACTTAATTTATTTGTGCCAATGTTTCAGCCTAAATTTTAATACTTCAATCGCCCTAAATATGGCCTGAAATTTAGGCCAAAACAGCCAGAAAAAAAAAAAAAAAAAAAAAAAAAAACCTGTACCACTACAACACATGAAGAGTTTTGGGCTCAGTACATGTAGATATTCGTACTGTTTCTAGGCCAACGGCCGTGAAATGAGGTGATTTGGCCGAGATCATACTCAGCCGCCAGGTTTTTTCCCCCATTTTTGGGTACCCACTTGATTGAGGCTGGGTGTGCCCCAGGAGGCTCTCCATACCTTAGGATCGCCCCCCAGCTGAAATAACAGAATAAATAATATTCCGTCACAGCTGGGATTCAAACCCAGGACCCGGAGCACAGTAGACTATCGCTCTACCCACTAGACCACGCCACTCACAGATAAATTAAATTTTTACTTAATTAATTGTTTTAAAGATTATTCTCTGAATTAACTTCTCCTCAATAATAGACGATAATCAATAAAAGTTTTTAAAGAAGGTAAATAAAAATCAATAAGCTGATTGCGTTTTCTTAAAAATGATTAAGTCTTTATTTCGAATACAACAGACATGAATAAGAATTAAAACTTATATCAAGTTCATTAAAAAAAAAATTATGAAAGCAATACAAATGTAATAAATCTTTAAAAAAACTCTATTCAACAAACCTAGAATATTTTAAATAAATACTCATATACAAAACATTACAAATGTATAATATTTTGCGTTAGGAAGCCTAGTGCGTAAGCAATTCTTAACCTGTTAAGTCTTTTTTTTTTAAAGAAAAAAGGAATGTCAATAATTAAAATAATTAAAAAATGATAAAACACAATTCTTCCCAGATGATTTGTTCTACACATTCTATCATTTTTTAAAGTTGAGCCATGGGTCCGCAAAAGTTGAGAACAATTTTACTTTTACACACATATACTAATAGAAAATCATATTAATCTTGTAAATATAATCCATCAATAAAAGAAAAATGATAGATCAATGTATAAGCAGTCAATTCGGTTCAATTAGAAAAAACACGACATTTTGTAATTCATTTATATCTTAACTTGATTTTTAATTAGTTTAAAGATTATTTGTAGCTTTCATGTTAGTCAAGTGTTGCTTTTGACCCTCATGCCTTATTTATATTTATAAAAAAAAACAATAAAATACTGCTCAGTTCTTTTTTATAGATAAAATCGAATATAAAAATATATCCTGATGACAGGACGATAAAATCTAAACATTTTTTTAAAAGTATTAAAAGAACTTTACGATGAATTGGTTGAATCATGTGCTTGGCTTAGATATACTCAATGATTCAAGATTATCAAGAAGGCTGCGAAGTTCCATGTCTACTTGTTCGCGTGATCCAGCGACCTTGACCCTGTCTCTGGCTTCACTCAGCTTTTCTGTGTCCGCTCCTTCCTGAGCGAACATCAACAGCAACTCGATGACCTTAAAAAATATTTAACATTATTGATCTAAAACTTTTGGTAATTATTATTATTAATAATACAGGGTGTATAGCAAATCAGCTCAAAGACTTTTCCATATTGTAAGAAGTCTTTATCTGGCCAAATCTCGGTGAAAATCGACAAAACAAAGAATAATTATAATTAATATGGTATACTGGATTAAAAATATATAAAATGACTAATTACTTTACGATAAGATTCAACTATAACTACCCAACAACAGCTGAAATTGTACTTGTTTAAGTTGACTTACAATGAATTATGATTAACTTAAACACTGCTGATAGTAATAATCAATATTTACAAATCTGACTTACAAATTTATTTACAATCAATAGATCTATATAAACTTTAAGAACTTTTCTTTAATGTTTGAATCTCTGGAGCCAAATCTTCAGCTTTCTGAAGAGCTTCTTGGAGCAGTTTTGCCTCCAATTCCTTCACCTGAAGGACTTTCCTTTTCTCCACAGCCCTCCTGACCTTTTATGATATTAAATATTAAACTCGCTTTATGATATTTCTAACATCACAACAAGTAGGCATATTGGAACTTTTGTCTGTGAGTGAAGAAGAAACGATGTTATTTAGAGACCATTTTCCCTAACCAAAGAACACATTTCCTGACTTTTGCGTATGTTTTGAAAATTCCTGACTTTTCCCGGTTTTCTCTGTTGCTAGACATCCTGTAATAATAATACAGTGGCACTACAGTCCGAATTGAACTTTGGCCTCCTGAATGAGATCTCACCAGGTGGCTTGCTCTAGTGCAGGTTCCAAACCATACTTAGAAATAGCATCTTCCCAGCGCAGTGTAGGTCTTTCTCTGCCTCTTGAGCAGTCTAATTTTCCCTAAAGCAGCTTCCTCAGTTCCTCCATCATCTATTCTCGCAAAGTGACCTGCCCATCTCAATTAACCACACTTGATGTAGCATACAATGTTGGCTTCCCCACATAGTTCATAGAGTTCTCTAGTTGTAGAGCATTCTCCATTGATCTCCAACTTAACTTGGTCTAAATAGGGGCCGCAAAAAAATCTTCCTTATAAAGATCAAAAGCTCTGCTTCTTCTGAACTCGTTAATGTCCATGCCTCACTAGCATAAGTTAGTACCAGAAGAATGAGGGTTCTATAAAGGTTGCACTTTGTCTGGATAAGGCTTTGCTGCTGAGACATTTCCTTAATCCAAAATAGCAACAACTTGCTTTCGTTAATCGTAGGCCAATCTCGAGGGATATTTTGTTAGAACTGCAAACTATAGACCCCAAGTAAATAAAATAGTTTACGCTTTCAAATGGGAAAGATCCGATCGATAGTGATTCCTAGTAGAGTTGTCAGTTCCCAGGCCAGCTCATGTACTTAGTTTTCTCTTAGTTTATAGAAAGCCCCATGATTGTTGATTCTCCAACTGATCTAAGGAAAGCTTCTTTCATGGAGTTTAGAGATCTTGCCACTATATCTAGATCATCCATGTACCTGAGTACATGTGTAATGTTCTTCAGGAAAAGCAGAAAATGATTCTTCGAATAACCCATTCCAAGGCAAGATCAAATAACAAACAGGGCAGGGCATCTTGTAGTAATATATTTGCATTTTCACCTCATCCATCATATTGCAACTAATAAACCTGTACCAGTACAACCCATGAAGGGTCTTGGACTCAGTACATATAGAGATTCATACTCTTTCATGCGATCGTGAAAATGTTCGAATTCCAGTTTTTCACGGAAATACACGTGTTAGGGTCCCCTGAGTCCAAATAACCAAGTCCTGAAAAAAGGTCTGTGTGTGAGTCTCTGTGTGGTAACTCCTGGGCGAAAACAAAGAGTCCTATGAAACTGAAATTTCATATTTAAGACAACTATACGCCCGAGATGTTACAGCAACTTTTTTTATAGAAATCAGCTGACCAGAAGAGCCACTTTATACCAAGCATTTTATACCTTTTTTACGATTTCCTCAAAAACGGCTATAACGATTTTGATTAAACTAAATATATTGATGTAAAATTTAATGGGCTTTAATATCATGTAAGTTTCATTCTAATTGAAATATTCTGAAAGGGCTTAAATGCCGATATTGTAAAATTTCTTCCTCTAAAGTACATTTAATTTTGTATATTTCAAAAATTAGGTACATCACCTAATTAGCATAGATAAATAACTGCTAAATATGAAAGTTGAGCGAATTTAATTGATAAACAATTAAAGGAGAAAAGTGCAAACATATTTTTTAATGCAATTTTTGTTTTCGAACACAAGAATAGTAATATAGATGTATAATATACCGTTGCATAGCTAATGATTTTAGAAAAAATATTATCTGATACACGGACTTATAATGGGTAATGGATAGTGATGAAAAGCCGATTAAAACTAACTAATTTTTGTAGATAAAAATATAATAGAATATTTAATAAAACACATGTTTCTATTAAAATTCAATTTCATTAATTCTTCAACAATTTATTTTTATCTTTAGATGTATTTAAAAATTCTTCAACTGATTTCAACAACGAAGGTAAGTGAAAGTCGTGTGTTGAGTGCACCAGATTTTTAATTATTTGTTTTCATTATAAATTTTAGTTTATTTTTGAACTTTCCAAATTATCTGTTCTATCATAATATCTTGATATATATCCAATACTACTTATTATATTCTCATATTGATAGTTACTTAATTATTTCCAAATTATAATAATAATTTATTACTTTTTCATTTCTTACTACTTTTCTTGCTTATTGTTATCTATTATTTTTTAAAACTGGTTATCTTGTTATTTCTTAGTCCCTATGGCCAAAAATTTGGGCAGAAACATCGGCAAAAAATAAATAAGATTTCCTATTTTTAAGGGATTCTTCAATAACCATGCCCTCAACCATCCTGTTTTATTTATTTCTTAAATGAATTTGTGTATTGCTACCAATGGAATGGATGGAAGAACGGATAATGGTTCGAACCTACAGATGGCCCTAGGATTTTTTTTTTAAGGGAATAAAAAATCCTTAGTTATGCTGTCCTTCAGAGGGGACGTAAAAAAATTGGTCCAGAGCCTGTACAATGTCAGGTACTCGTTAAAGATCCCTTTCCTAATTAAACCTGGAAAGGCAAAATTTAGGACTCCCACTGTAATAGTGTCAGATAAGTCACAGCAGTTTAAAAAAACAAACAAAAAAAAAACCTGTGCCACTACAACCCATAAAGAGTCTTGGACTCAGTACATATAGAGATTTGTACTGTTTCAAGGCCAACGGCCATGCAATGAGGTGATTCGGCTGAGATCATGCACAGCCGCCAGGTTTTTTCCCCATTTTTGGGTACCCACTTTATAGAGGCTGGGTTTGCCCCAGGAGGGTCTCCATACCCCAGGATCGCCCCCCGGCTGAAATAACAGAGCAGCATAAAGTGATGTTAAATAAACAAACAAACAAACAAGAATGGATAACAGTCAGATTGCTTAGTTGAAAATAATGTGATTTGGCAGGAAACTGTAGATTTTAACATTGGTAAAAATTAACAACTAATGCAAAGTTCATTAAATATCATTCTTAAGGCTGTGATCAATGTTATTAAGAAGACCATAAGAATGTATTGATCCAAATTAAACATTTTATTCAACAATCTAAAAATTTAAAAAGTATCACTGGTAAAGCATATAAATATTACAATTAAGAATTAGGAAATTCTAAATAATGAGAACAGTTTATACAAAAAAGCCACATTAATCAAAGAAATTTTAAAAATTATTTATAATATTTTTTCTTGCCAAACCTGAGAAACTTGCTGTTTGACCTCTTCATCGGTGACATTAGATTTCTGAAGAATCTTTAATTTTGACTGTGCCAATTGAAGTGGACTCCTTCCAAGCTTATCTACGCTTAGCCCATCAGAACCTGAAAAATGCAATAAAATAAATATTTAAATACTTAATAAAAATAAAGCTAATTTTTTTATAAAACCCTACACCTAATTAATCAATAAGTAGCTTCATAAAAATAAATATATTGTAATATACCCATTTTACCAATAATTATAGTATTTATTTATTTATTTATAATTTGATTATTGTGTTAGGCAGGCTAAGGATAGAATAATAATAATAATAGGCTTACCGAACCCGAAGGTTCGATGCCGATACCACCAAATTCCGCCTACACAGACTAAGGATAGAATAAAAAGTTAAATTCAAATAACAGCTCCTATTTGGTTGTTTGTTTACAAACATAGCATCCATTTTGGGTGCTAAGAAAAAAAAGTCACTAGCAGGTAAAAATAGGCAGGTATCTTTATACCTGGTCAGTCAGTTAGTTTTCACTGGGGACTTGTAAGAAGAGGAGCTGCTGCTGAATATGAAGAGGGATCTTGGTTAGCTTGCATATTGTTTGTGTTATTTTGTAAGTTATTATTATAATTAAAAAAGTTATATAAAAGATTGTGTGCCCAATTGTCAAGAACCCATACCATACCCTGAGAGTAAAATGAGTTATAATTAAGTAAATAAGTGTATAAATTGAGTTTTTCTTAAAAGAATATTTAAAAAAAAAAAATAACAATATATTTTTTTAAGTGGTAATAAACAGCATTTAATTATTCATTAATTTATTATAGTTTAATACAAATAGTTAGAGCCATTTATTAATATATGGTAAAAAAAAATATACATATTAAATAACAATATCAAAATTAATGTTGACAAGTAAGATAATATCTCAAATTAAACTTTGAAAAAAATCTAAAACAAACAAAAATAGACATTTCCATGTAGGAAAGATTTTTAAATCACTTAAAGAGGATAAAATTAAAAAATAAATTGTAAACAAAAATAAACCTGCTTGTAAAAGTAACATGATGATATCAATATGGTTTGTGCACGCAGCCAAATGAAGAGGAGTGTTTCCGATAGTATCACGTGCGTTGGGATTTGCTCCATGATCCAATAAAATCCTTTAAACAATAACAATGAAAATATTAATAAAATATTTGCTAAGAAAATGCACTTTATCATATTTAACTTTTACTTCATTTACTAAATTCTTCACTGATAAGACATGGAACTCTGCTATGTTGAAAAAGTGTAAATTAATGTATTGAATAATTAAAAATTCATATAGAAATACACTTATATTTGAATAGAAAACCATTCACAACAAAAGTAACACTGTAATTACAACTTGAAAATCTTAACATATGTTTTATTAATATATTAAATTATTATTAAGAATCGATAAACATAACAAACACTTTTATATACATTGATGTGGACCATTACACAGAATTTATCCGGTCAAAAGCTAAACAAGTCCTGAGTAGGAAGTTCCTTCACCCTTTTACAGACAATGCAAAATAAAATAAATCATGAAGCACGATGCTAGATATCTGCTTCAATTCCCAGAATGTATCTAAAGACAGCTTATTAAGCTAAAACATTGTACTATCAAGAAAGTGGTGAAGAAAATACAGCCTAATTGAATTTCACTTTTAATGTAAACTCAAAACTTCAACACATGTGTAACTGGCAATTGCTTATCAATAAAACATCCGAAATTAAAATACTTTACCTTACAATACGTGTATATCCTTTACAAGAAGCCAAGTGTAACGGAGACCTACGCAGTTCATCACAACAATTAGCAGAAACTCCTTTGCACAGAAGATGAATTACTGAAGCAGTGTCATTCATCGACACAGCTTGACGAAGTCGCCTCTCATCTATATTAAATGATAGCCTTTTAATTATAATACTGCTCCTTATTCTGGTAATCATAAAAAATAAATATTACAAGAACACAAATAATTACCAAGAGGTTTTTTAAAACCTAACCAACTTTCATATTCTCTCAATCGAAATTTTGTTGACTTTATTTTCTTTGTAATTTCAGAGCTCTCATAGGGGGTTCCGCCTAAAACAGACAGACAGACAGAAATAAATAATAAGAATAAAGATACTGAATAGAATCTTCACATTATGTTAAATTAATTATAAAAAAGTAACTTTACGCAACATACAAATTTCATATCCTTGGCTGAGAGATGGTGGTTGAACATGAAAGAATGAAGTAGGATTCTCTGGTTTGACTTCATCATCCTAAATTGATAAAATCACACAGAAAATAATAAAGATTTTAGAATCTGATATTTAAAAGAAGCAATAAAATTACTTAGATTATAGATCAAACAACCAGTAATAAGAAAAGTAGAATTATGAAAATAATACCTCCGGCAAGGAACAAGAAGAGTCATCTTCTAATTCAGACATACAGCAGACAACATGTAAACATTACATTAAACCCTTCTACATTTGAACCTTTAATAACCAAAGAGGTAGAAGCTGATAATCAAATATGGACATGAAGTTAGGGTCGCGTTACAGGACAAAAGTAGTGGAAAATAGAATATGAAAATGTGTGATGTCGGCAATAGGGAATTATCTTACACTCCCAACATATTAACTAGCTGAAACCCGCGGCTTTGCTCGCAAATATTTTATTTTTTCTTTATACATTAACCGTATTTTCTAAAAAACTGTTTTTTTAACTTTTAGTTTAAATAATGTTAAATTTCTTAAAATGGTGTTTCTGAATTAAAAAACATACTTTCATAAATTATATATTACAGTTGTTTTATTTGATATAACTTTATCATTTAGCTTTGAGGCCAGGAACTCACACACTTTCATATTTTACTTTACTCTCACAGTGATGCGCTGCTGACATGAAACTGACAGAAACTCAGTTTATGCTTGGACATGGCTCAGTAATTCCCTGATGATGGCTCACAAGCTTGAGTCGAAACGTTGGCAAAATTATAATTATTTAAAAAAATACTGGCACCTGATTATTCCACCAATAATAGTTTCTACAGTCGACTATACATCCTCAATAAAATTAAATATATTCCAATAATTATTACTTGAACTGTGAAATGAAGGGCAATTTATTTGGAGATACACCCTATTTTATACAGTTATTTGTTCTTGTGGTCAAATCAGAAGTAAAATTAGCTAGTAACTATTGTTATCATATTTAACTCTTTAGTTATAACTGTTGAAAGTAGGTTTGAATATTAGTGTGTCCCATAAGTTTTTTTTATTGAATATTTCGGAAGTCATTCTCAACAATTTCGGAAAGAGGTCATGATGAGGGTTCCTAATAAATAGAAGTTTATTGATCAGATGGCTTCATCTATAGTCAAGTTAATCAACCACAAACAACAAAAATTGCCTACTGATTTTGCAAAAAAAAGAAGAAATGAAGGAAGAGACTTTTAGTACACCCTAATATAATAAACTATTAATTATGTAATATTGATGTGTATGTGAATTGAATAAGTGATGTATTATCATTTGAATTAATTATTTATTTGTACATTCTACAATATACAATATATATATATTTATGTATATTTTCAATTCCAAATAAACAGTTCTATTTATATCATGCATTTTGCTAAATCCAGTTTTTTTTTTTTTTTTTTTTTAATTAATTTTATTGTTTGCCTCAAAAAAGGTGACTAGTTTTTATTTATTTTTTTATCACAAAAGCTTAGTAACACAACTATACAAATTATATAACAAGAGCCAATGACGTTGACTAAATATGTTGTGCGGGTTTGCAGATCAGAACGTGCCCACCTCTCTAAAATTTAGAGTCTAAACATAAACATCTTGGTCAAAGATATAGTTTACTGGGCGCTACTCGAAGAAGACAAGTGTGTTCATTTAAAGAAGTGTTCTCTGTGGATTCTGATTTATCTGGTACTAATTGCACCAGTGCTTGCAGTTCCCTAGCACAAAAGTTTGATTTTCATTCATTAATTTTAGAGAGGTACAATGTGACCTCTTTGGATTTAGTTTTTTTTAAACCTGAAGTTGGGTAAGGTTTTGATAGAATTTAAAGTTAGTTGGTCTTGTGTTGTTATTCCACTATGACTGATCTAGCAGTGATGAAATTTGACGATACTTTACCCGAAATGGATGTCATCAACAGATATGGTCTGTTGACAAAAAATGAAATAAGGTATTTATTTATTTTTTTATGAAGTAGGACACAATATTGTTAAATAATTATAATAATTTGTGTTACTTCTTAGGCAACACTTTATTATTTATACAATAACTTTTGTATTCCAAGTATCATTAAATACAATGATTTTTAATTAGTCTAAATTCAATTAAAACTCCATTGTAGTTGCTAACTTAATTTTAAACATATTTTTCACACAAATGTCTTGTGTTGGTAAATAAAACATCTACTATCTTACTCTCTACTGGTGTCCTACTAAAGTACAATCAGTATTTAATTTTGTAATTTGAAGGCATGGTTGTCAGATGTATCTGACATGTTATGCCTAAACTCTCAAAATCAGTAGAAATGATCTGCAAAAATCTGTTTCTAAGAAGTGATATAGCATTGTCAGTAGCTCTGTGCGTCATTTCAAAATTTCATCTTAATTTAATAACAAATTGTGAAAAAATAATTGTATTTCATTCTTCTTTGCCCACAACAGATTATAAATTTTTAAAAGTGTCATTGGACATTCCAAATTTTTGTCAGTTATATTTTTACAAGTAAAGTATTAAAGCTGCTAAACATCTCTAAATTAGTGCTTATGGAATTGTGCATCATTGTATTACTATTCCTTCTTACTAGTAGTTCTCTTTAATCAAATGTTATGTCACGTAATGAGTTGAAGTTCATTCTATGCACTGATTCCCTTTCTACCCTCAAGAGCCTTCATAACATCTGCACTGATCATCCACTAACTAATTAATAAGATATGTGAGAGATTAAAAAATACTGAAAAAAAAAGAACTTATGCTCTCTTGTGGATTCCATCCCATGTGGGCATTGATGGTAATGAAGAAGCGGACAGGTCTATGAAAGAAGCTGCATTATCAAACATCCAAATCCACCCAACTTACATCAAGGGAGATGTAAAAAATTATCTAAAGGTGAAAAAATTTTAGACCTTGGAACAGATGTGGTCAGAAGTTGACAACACAAATAAATTAAGGAAAATCAAGCCATCACCTTCTCCCTGGAAGACATTGCAAAGTGACCGCTGCGAGGAAACTGCTTTGGCGAGACTTTGCATCGGACATAGCAGACTCACACATGTCCATCTTATCCTCAGGCAGCCTGAACTAATATGTGACTTGTGTAGAATGTCTCTCTCAATAAAACAAATAATTGAGAACTGCTCCATATTCCTTGAATTAATGGATAAATTTGATCTACAAAGATCACTGTGTGAGAGCTTGAAGGACTCTAGTTAAACAATTAGTCCACTACTGAGGTTCATCAAAGAGTTTCCTCTGATCCAGAAGCTATAAGGAAGAAAAAATATATAAATCAAAATAATTAAAAATAAAATGAAAGAAAATAAATAAATAAAAAAAGAAAAAAAAAAGTCTGTTACTATAAATATATTCGGTGCTAATAACCAAGAGGTTAAGCACCTATTCCAATACCCTAACTCTAGTTCTGTTTACCCTTTCATTACTATGATTGTGTTACTGTATCTCTAAATTATTACAATGTTATTCTCCAAGAGCAGCATTCAGTTTATTGTGTGTAGATCTAGTGAATAGAGCTAGAGAATAATGTTCTCCAGATTCCAAATCATGCTGTGGAAGGATAATTATTTCTTCTGTTGTTTATGTAGCCTTCGGATGACACTGGGTTAAGGAGATCTTCCTGGGGCTCATCCAGCCTCTACAGAGTGGGTGCCCTAAAAATTAGGAGGAAAACCAGACAGCTGAGCGTGATCTTGACCAATTAATTCCTTGCATCGTCGTTGGACTTGAAACAGTATGTATCCCTGATGAGGATGATGGTTGGGGGTGCAGTCATCAGAAAAATTTGATTAACAACTAAAGGAGAAAACTGAAAAAATATTTATTTATGCATTTTTGTGTTTTTGAACACTAGCATAGTAATATAGATGTATAATAGGGGTACTCACTGCGTTTGCTATAGCATGCTATTTGTGTTATTTTGCTAAACCCATCGAGTTTCTACAGTTATTTCCTGTATAAAATTGATGGGTTTAGCACAATAGCACAAATAGCATGCTATAGCAAACGCAGTGAGTACCCCTAATATACACTTGAATAGCTAAAGATTTTAGATAAAATATTATCTAATTCACGGAATTTTAATCCCCATGAAGAGTGATGAAAAGCCGATAAAACTAACTGTTTCGGGTTCCCAAAAAGGGTAATTAAGTTGACCGTGCTGCAACCTGGCGGCTTGTCAATGAAGCAGAGCGCCTCAATTTTGTTTTTTAACATAAGAACACTAACATAGACGTATAATACACCGTTGAAAAGAGAGAGATTTTAGAAAATATATTATGTTATACACAATTTGTAAAATTGAATAGAGAGTGATAAAAAGCCGATAAAACTAACTTTTAATACTTTTTTTAGATAATAATACAATAGAGTTTAATAAAACACATGTTTCTATATTAATTCAATTTAATTAATTCTTTCACTCATTTTTATCTTTAACTGTATTTGGAAATTCTTTAATTAATTTAAAAAACGGAGGTAAGTAAAAATCGTATGTTGCCCGCACCAGATTTTTAAACAATATACTAGCAGATATACTATCAAGAAAATAAATAGTCTATTATTCACATTTATTTTTTCCTTTTTATGATACGTACATATATTTTGTCCATTTTACTAATATGAATCTGATTTTAAATTTCAGAGATATTGTAATAAAGAGAAAACTATACGAATATAAGCTACAGAAAATTTCTAAGGCAAAGGAAGATATAATTAGATATATCACGTTTGAAATAGAAGTATTAATGAAAGTCAAACTGAAAGCAAAAGTATAGATATTTGTTAACTTTCATTATTAATATTTTATATTAATTATTTTTCCAGCTATTATTGAATGTATTTTTTGTATCTTTAGGAAAAAGGGTTGCAGCAAAAGACAACTAATTTGGAGTATGGTGTAGCAAATCGAATCAGCAAGTTGTATTATTTTGCCCTACATAAATTTCCTAGCGATTGCAAGATATGGTTGTCATTTGTGAAGTTTTGTAAGCAAATGGTGAGTATTTAATTGTTTGATTTTTTTTTTTAATGAGCAATAATTAGAGAAATTTACTCAAATAATAGGTGCCAGATGAAAATAGGCCCATTATTGTCCAGGGAATTTCAAAACGGAAAAGGATTACTGCAAGGATGCTGCATGTCTCCCAACCTATTAAAAATATACCTTGACGAATGCCTAAAAGGATGGATGCAGAAATGTGGGAAAATGGACGTCGAGTTAGGAGAAAAAAACCTACGCCATTTATTATTTGCTGATGATCGGGTACTAAGTGCACAAGATGAAGAGGACATAAGTTACCTATTTAGAAAAATAGTAGATCAATATGAGCAAGGAGGACTCAAAATGAATTATGAAAAAACCAAATATATGTGCGCGGAGAAGGAGGAAAGTACCGACCCAACATCGTGCAATCTATGTAAAGTGGAAGAGTTCTGTTATTTGGGCTCCTTAATCGAAAGTAATGGCCGAGCAGAGGCAGGAATCCAAAAAAGGATCACATGGGGAAAAAAAGCAGTAGGAATGTTCAACTCATTACTTTGGAGCAGCAATATATTGATAAAAACAAAGAAGCTGATATACAAAGCATTGGTAGAGAGCATAATGTTGTATGGTTCGGATACATGGCTCCTCAGCATAGCCCAGGGAAAAAAATGTCTTTCTGTTGAAATGACTCGAAAGGGTGTAAACGTCACTTTAAAGGAGACACTTGAAATATAGAACAATATTCTAAATTAAATGTTGAAAAAACAAAAGCAATTGTAATAGGATCCCCTCACCTTCTGAAAACTATATAACTCATATTCCAACCTTGTTCCTCAATAGTAATCCTATAAAGTTCCACCCTACTGTCCGAAATCTGGGAGTAACCTTCGATCAAAGTCTATCCTTCAAAAATCATATTTCAGAAATCTCTCGACGTACCCTTTCAACCTTAAAGCGACTGTATTCCCTCCGTCACCTATTTCCGCTTGAAACCCGAATACTCCTCGTTACCTCCCTAATATTCCCCCACTTCGACTATTGCTGTATGGTATATGGTGGTGTGTCTGGGGATCTCGAGGTAAAAATAAAACGCTTAATCAATTCCTTTGTTTGCTTCATCTTCGGGGTCCCTAGATACACCTCTGTATCCTAATTTTATGGCGATTTGAAGTGGCTTAACCCTTCCAATCGTCGCAAGTATTTCCTTGCATCATTCCTTTACCAAATTATCCAATCCCGCCGTCCATCATATATTTTTTACCTCCTACAGTTCAAATCCTCTGTCCATTCCCGTTCTACACGCTCCAGGCCTTCGGATTTATACAGTACGGCCCACAGAACTGTACATTTCGACAGATCCTTTCTCATTCGATCCTCCATCCTATGGAATTCTATCCCTTCTTCCATCCGTCACTCCAATTCATTTTCTACCTTCAAATCCGGCATATTTGATCACTTATTGCACATCCAGGCTCAATAGAATTCTAAATAAGCTTTTTATTTATTTATTTTTTTATATATATATTTCTTTTTCTCATCTCATTTAAATATGTATATTTTATACCATTAATTATTAACGTGTTTATATTTAATTAATTTACTCTAAAACTCTAAAGCCCTTTTTTTGTACATTTTGTATATTTTGTTCTAAAGGGACATGTCCCAGAATAATAAACAACTGATTTATTATTATTTATTATTATTATTATTCTTGAGGTGATGGAATATAGGAGGCTAAGGTGGTACGGCCATGTGAAATGAATGGGGGGCAATCGCTTACCTAAAATAATTATGGATTGGGAGGCAGATGGTAGAAGAAGGAGAAGAAGACCCCAGTTAGGTGGAAGAATAGAGTGGTGGAGAGTATGGCTAGTAGGGGGCTGTCGGAGGAGGACGCGATGGACCGGCAGAGATGAAAAGACCTGCTGGGGCAGGAGTTTGGTTGAGAAAACTTTCAAATTGAAGAAATTCCTGACAAAAAAAAAAAATAAATAAATAAATAATAACAAATAATCTATTCAGTTATGTTATCTCTGCTTTTCTCTTTTCCTAAATCATTATGAATGGAGCGGCATGGTCTCGTGGATAGAGTACTAGTCTACTTTTATCCGGGTCCTGGGTTCGAATCCCGGCTATGATAGAATATTATGAATTCTGTTAATTCAGCCGGGGGCGACCCTAGGGTATAGAGACCCTCCTGGGGCAGATCCAGGGGGTGTCTGTGTATTAAAGTGGGTGTCCGAATTGGGGAAAAAACCTGGCGGCTGAGCTTGATCAAGGCCTAATCACCTCATTGCAGGACTGTTGGTCTAGAAACAGTACAAATTTCTATATGTACTGAGCCCTAGACTCTTCATGGGTTGTTGTAGAGTTACAGGTTTTTATGCCATTGTTAATGTTCCAAGTTAAGTGATCGCCGTTTTCGGCTACTTCAACATTTATTAGAGGAACACTCAAACCTTCCAGTTAACAAAAGGCTTGAGTAAGGCTAAAACTGAAGACAGACTAAAACAGATCATGAACATATGAGATTATGAGATTATATGAACATTGAGATTCGTCCTCAGCACTCCGAAGAGGTCTCATGTGACCCATTTTTACGGCAAGTTAAAGTGGCTCCTTCCTCCAGTCCGCAGAGAATATTTCCTAGGATCATACCTTTACCAAATCATTACCTCCAAACGTCCTCCATACATTCACAGTCTCCTAAAATTTAAATCTTCAGTCCACTCACTTGAAACAAGATCCTGCCATCGTTCCTTCCTTGTCCGCTCCTCTACTTTCTGGAATTCTCTACCTACTCATATCCGCCATTCTGCCTCTCTTTCCTCATTCAAATCCCAACTTTTCCAATACCTTTTACTATCCCAAAAAGACGCTTAAAAATTGTGATATTTTTATTGCTGACATCACATTTTGAAAGAAGATATTTGTTTATTGTCTATATTTAAAAGTTGTTATCTATTAATTTATTTTTTAATTTATTTAATTTTAATTTCTAAGAATTGTTTTTATTTTTTCATTGTGTATATATATATATATATATATATATATATATATATATATATATATATATATTTTTTTTTTTTTCTAATTAGTAATTAATTATGTTCTTTCCGACTGTTGGCCAGACATGTATACCTCAACTGTACAAATCTGTTATTCTTAGGGGACCCAGTCCCAGAATAAAAATTATTTTCTATTCTATTCTACTTACGGAATTTAGCTTTAGGGCTCTTCTAAACCATTGAATTCCTCTCCTATCTAATCCTTACAATCCAAAATCCTTTATAAAACCCTCAATGCTCCTTACTTTGTAAAGAATAAACTCATCCATAAAGACCTTAATGTTCCATATGTTGCTAACTTGGCCCAAACCAGGTACCATTCCTTTCATGACAAATTCCATTCCCACTCTTACCCACTAGTTTATATTCTTGCTTCCTTCTTCAATTCCTTATAATCCTGAAAATAAGATGGTCCCGAGACCTTCTCGTTAAAATATTTCATGAGTGCTGCAAATGGGTAGAAACTCTCTACAAGTATATATGTCATTGTTTAATACTTTCCTCAAATTTACTTGAAGTATTAAATAATACAGTTGTAAATTTTAATATTTATAATTTTTGTTTTTAAAATAAATTAATCTGTTTAGATATTTTAAACTTTTTTATTTTACTTATTTTATTGCCTCCTTTTATGCTTTTAGAAATTGTACACCTGTGTCAGTCGATTATTCGATCAGATGTTAGAGCTGCATAGCGATAAACCAGTTCTTTTTAAAATGGCTGCCAATTGGGAATATTACGAATGCCATTCGATAGAACGTGCTCGTAAGTTTATACTCAAAGGCCTTCATACCCACAAAGACTCCAAGTCTCTCTTTGTTGAAGCTTTCAGAATCGAATTGTCATATACGAACCAGAAATTGGAACAAGCTAGAGGTTTCCTTTGTTTTATTTTATATTAATTAGAATTTTAAAAAAAAGTAATAAGTGCTTTATTCTATTAGATTGCTTCTGGTAGGCTAACCTTATTAACTGTTTTTATAATTATAGAAAATGGAGAAAGAGAAAAGAATAATACATCAGCTGATCCGGCCTCTGAAAAAAATTTGATTGATGTTATTTATACCTCTGCTATAAACAAGATTAATGATATTTCATTTCTTGTGGATCTCCTTAATATAACTCAGGAGTTCAGCTTCACATCATCACTTCAGGACATGATCTTAGAGTATGTTTATTTAATATTAATACAAATTTATTCTGTTTAATAAAATTTTAGTTTAATGTATATAATTAGTTGACCGTTGAGAATTACTGTAAGATATTATTCTGTGTGGAGGTCAATTAATGAAACAGTTAAATAGTTTCAACTATTTATTGTCTGCCAACGTTTCGATCCTCATTGAGGGTCATCATAAGAGCTAAAAATATACAAAAGGAATACAATGAGTTTATAGTAACGTATGAATGTGCAAGAACAATTAATAGAAACCAGAAAAAAAGGGAGTATTTATGAACTATTAAAATTACAATAACATTAAATATAATATTTTATATACTATTGAGTTAGAGGATGTCAATATTTAAAACATTAAAATAGAAATAGATGTTTAAATATATTGATTAATTAAATTACCATGACTTTAGTATAAAAATAAAAATAATTAGTTTCATAAGCATAGCTGAAAGAGTAAATGATTAACCAATAGCAAATTTATACTAATCATATTTACTCTCTTCTCTCTCTCTCTCTCTCTCTCTATTGTCCATGAACCACTTGGGATATCATTAATTACTTGGAAACTGCTGGTCTATACACATTTATTTTATTATCTTGATTAATTTAGATATTTTGTGATATAGTTATTGAGAAATTTCTCGTGCCTTAAAAAAAAAAAAAAAAAAAAAATTGATTGCTGTTGTTTTAGGAGGATGAAAAGCAAATACCCTAATGAGGAAGTCACCTGGGATACTCTGGCCAGGCGAGAGCATAAGCAGGATGAAAATTCACAGGAGAGATATGAGTAATTTTTTTTTTTTAATTTTGTTATTACTTTCATTTACCTGTATATGAAATATATAGTAAGGGAAAGTATCGCGTTCGTGAAAATTTTCGAATTCCAGTTTTTGACGGAAATACACATTTTAGGGTCTTCTGAGTCCAAATAACCAAGTCCCGCAAAATGGTCTGTGTGTCCTCATGTGTGGTAACTCTAGGGCAAAAACGAAAAGTCGTACGGAACCGAAATTTCTTATTTAAGATTACTATACTATATGGAAGAAAACTACCATTTTTGATTTGATTCCTTTTAAAAAAAGATATGAATCAGAATATTTCAGTAATAACTAGATTATTACACACTAAAAAGAACAATTTTTAATATCCTAATCCTCTACCCGATGCAACGATCAGTACAAAAAGTATAAAGCTGTCTTTATTAGGTAGGGAGAAGTACCCAAGAACCTTCATGGATTGTTGAAATACAGTTGTTGTTTTTTTAACCTAGCTGTATGTTTCTATTAATACAATCAAAAGATAATGGTGGAAGAATAGGCTTTCGAGGCATTTTTATTATCGAAATACCGAAGTAAGTATAGAGATATTTACAATGATTTATGAATTTAGTATATTACAAAGTAATAATATTATCTAATAGAAAAATTTCTTTTGTCCAGTCACTCGGTGACTTGAGGGCGCCTACCATATGCTAGCGCTATCTGTGAGCAAGCCTATGAATCCATTGCTCTAAATTAGCTCTTGTGTATTCAAATATTGCATTACTAATTATTTAGTCGGGATGGTCTAGTGGATAGAGCACTAGTTTACTGTCCTCCGGGTCTTGGGTTCGAATGCCGGCTATGAAAGAATATTATTTACTCTGTTAATTTAGCCAGGGGGCGACTCTAGGGTATAGAGACCCTCTTGGGGCAAACCCAGCCTCTTCAAAGTGGGTACCCAAATATGGGAAAAAACCTGGCAGCTGAGCGTGATCGAGGCCTAATCACCTCATTGCACGGCCGTTGGCCTAGGAACAGTACGAATCTCTATATGTACTCAGTCCAAGACCCTTCATGGGTTGTGGAGTTACAGGTTTTTTTTTTTAAATTATTTAGTCTTAGTTTAATCCCAACAAATTTTTATTCTTTAATTTATAAATTTCAATTGTTTTAGGAAATGCATCTCCATATATAAGAAGGGGTTAAAAAATGTTCCAACCAGAAAAATGTGGTCATTTTATCTCAGCTATATTTTGGAATTGAACGAAGACCTCAGCACTTTACCAGTTTTTAAGAAAAACTGTTTAAAGAAAGCTTTCGAAGCTGGGCACAAAGAAAATATGCTGTCAGAAAAACACTACATGCTTTGGGTATGTTAATTCATTAATATTATTTTTGTCACACTTGTGCTAAAACAGTTTATATACATATATATATATATATATATATATATATATATATATATATATTATATATATATTATATATTACATATATTTTTTTTAATTTATGACTTCTTTTTTCTTTCAATGAATTATAAATATTAGGTAATTTCATTTAAAATGTCTGTTTTCACTGTAAAAGTTACATTGTAAAACAACTTAATATGAAATCAAAACATTGTTATTCAAAATATTTACCCTCATTTTCTATACTTTTTTCCCATAGTGCTATAAACTCTGCAATCCCAGAACTGTAAACTTCAACTTCAACTAAGTGAATATAACTCATATTTCACTTTTATTTATTTTTTTAAAACTATCATTTCTAAAGAAGGTTATTGGTACTAATTGTACCAATTAAAATTTTCTGGTTGTGGACTGTATGATAAAAATTAATAATAAAAACTTTAAATTTAGATTCTGCCCAGAATAAGGGATCTCCAAATCGTTTTACAAATAAATTTAAGATAGACAGCAGCTTACCTAATCGCCTTCTTGTGTCTTCTAGAATGGGCCCGCTCAGGCTCGGCAGTCTCCTCCAGCTGCTCCTAGATTTTATCTTGTAAAACTTAGGAGAACGTAAATTCTTAAAATTGAGTCCCTATATCGTGACCGGGAACCGTATATCACCACAAATATCGTCACGGACTACAAAAACATACAATCGGGACAAAATCTTAATTCACACTGACGCTATAGCGAAAAACAAAAAACTGTCGAATTAAACATCCGTATCCAAGGCTCAATCTAATTAAATTAAAATTAAAATAAATCAAAATAAATATTATTTTTAATTCGCTTACGCGCGAACAGTTATATATATATTTTTTTAAATTTATTTATTGGAATTTACAACTATATAATGGAATACAACAAGTGAATTGGAATGGAATATAAAAAGGCATGAAACACATGCAGAGAAGCTTCCCAATGGGAGCACTTTATATATTTAAAAAAAAAAAAAATTTCTACTGTTATAGTGAATGTTTATTTTTCTTAAATCTGTTTCATTAGGTTAATTTTGGTTTCTTATTTTTTCTTTATGTATTCAGTTATTTTATTAAATGTATTGTTATTCGTCGTTTAATTTCTTTTATTTTTTTAATATATACAGTCCAGGTGGCGATCTTGATGATATTAATATTTCAGGTCATACTTTTGAACACGTAGAGAAATTCAAGTATTTAGGTTCAATGATAACAAGAAAAAATGAAATCCAGGAAGAAATAAAGTCCCGGTTAAAGGTGGGAAATGCGTGTTATTATTCAGTTGCTAAATTACTTAGCTCGCGGCTTCTGTCTAAAAATTTAAAGGTTAGAATTTATAAAACTATTATTCTTCCAACGGTTCTTTACGGATGTGAAACGTGGCCGCTTACTTTGAAGGATGAACAACGGCTTAAGGTTTTCGAGAATAAGGTACTGCGTAAAATATTTGGTCCGAAGAGAGATGTGGCCACTGGGGAGTTTAGAAGGTTGCACAACGCGGAATTGCGTAGTTTGTACCCTGTGAATATAATTAAGTTGATAGCATCGCGGAGACTCAAATGGGCGCGTAAAGTTGTTGGGCTTAGTGAGGAACGGATTCCGAGAAAGTTGGTATTTGCTGAAACGACTGGTAGGCGTCCGAAAGGTAGGCCGAAGCGTCGATGGGAGGATTGCATTAAGGCTAATCTCGGGGGCTTGGGCTTGACCAGTGAACATTGGACGAGTCTGTGCAGGCGAAGTTTGGTGGTATCGGCATCGAACCTTCGGGTTCGGTAAGCCTATTATTATTATTATTATTATAATATATACAGTCCACTAATTTTCAATAAACGAACCACCTTAACTTTGAATTATCTCTTAGAAGTACCGATCTTCCACAGATAGCTCAGCATAAACAGATAGTTATTTTTATTAGATCAAGAAGGTGGAGGATGTGGACCCCTGTCAGGTCCTGCAGTGGGGAACCGAGAGGTTAGTGTCGAGCCATAAACTGTGGTCGTGGAGGCTGCGCTATCACTTGAGCAAGTTTGACGAAGAAGGGGCCATGGAAGTGTTCAAGGAGATCATCTCGAACCCAAACATTCCTGATCAGGTCAATCTGTGGATGTTAGTTCTCAGGTGTTACCAAATCATCAACACTTCAAAGGTTAGTAATTTAATCAAAGTATAATAATATATTTTAAATTTAAAAAATCTGGTGCATGCAAGGTGTTATTAAAATCAATTGAAGAACTTTTAAACAAAGTTATAGTTGAAAAAATCTGGTGCGCGCAACACATAACTTTCACTTACCTCCGTTGTTAAAATAAATTTTAGAAGTTTTAAAATACATTTAGAGATTAAAATAAATTGTGAAAGAAATAACTAAATTAAGTTTGAATAGAAACATGTGTTTTATTAAAGAATCAATTATATTATTATCTACGACAATCAGTTTGTTTTATTAGCTTTTCATCACCCTCTGTTAACTTTTAGAATTTTGTGTATATGATAGTATTTTTTCTAAAATCTTTACCTTTCCAACGGTATATTATACATCTATATTTCTGTTGTAATTTAAAAAAACAAACCAAAATCGCATAAAAAAAAAATATGTTTGCACTTTTTTTCTTTAGTTGTTTATCAAATTCGCTCAGCTTGCATATTTGGCCATTATTTATCAATTCTAATAAGATGATATGCATTTTTTTTTTTTTAAATCTAAAAAATTAAAGGTACTTTAAAGGAAGAAATTTTGAAATATTGGCATTTAAGCTCTGTCAGACTATTTCGATCGGAATGAAATCTACACAATATTAAAGCCCGTAAAATTTTACATCGACATAGTGGGAACATAACCATCACCCAGATTTGGGTGACGTGGCGTTCAACGTGTTAATTCACAAAGTGAACAGATGGATTTATTACTTTCACTAACCTATATATTAAATATAAACAAAAATCATTTCAATATTATTATATATAAATCAAGCACATATATTATATATAAATCAAGCACATATATTATATATTATAATATGCTTATTTAAAAAAAAAAATTAACTAACACAATATTTACTTCATTATAACTCATTTTACTCTCAGGGTATGGTATGGGTTCTTGACAATCAGGCACAAATGTTTATACAACTTTTTAATCATAATAATAACTTACAAACATAATACAAACAATATGCAGCCAGGCTAACAATGATTCTTCATATCCATACAGCAGCTCCTCCTCTTACGAGTTTCCCCTGAAAACTAACTATGACCAGGTATAAAAGATACCTACCAATTTGTACCTGGTAAAGCCCTTGTATCCAAAATGGATTCTATGTTTGTAAACAAACATTCAAATAAGAGCTGCTATTTAAATTTCACTTTTTATTCTATTGTTAGCCTGCCTAACACAATAATCAAATTATAAATACTATAATTGTTAAAAATGGGTATATTACAATATAAACAAAACATCTTGTGCCTTATAACTCATGTAGGGATAGAGATTTCTAGGCCAACTGCTGTGCAACGAGGTGATTAGACTGAGATCAGGAATCACTTGTAGCTGGGTGGTTAGCATAACAGCCTCTTATGCCAAAGGTCACGGGTTCAAACCTGCAGGTGGTCCTAGGATTTTTTAATGAGAGTAAAAAATGCTTAGTCATGCCGTCCTTAAGAGGGGACATTAAAAGGTGGTCCCGAGCCTGTGCGATGTCAGGTACTCGTTAAAGATCCCTATCCTAATGAAACTTGGATTGGCAAAATTTAGGACTCCCACTGTAGAATCGTCTGATTAGCCATAGTAGCATAATGTGATGTTAAATAAATAAGCAAACAAACAGACCGAGATCATACTCAGCCGCCAGGTTTTTTCTCCCATTTTTGGATACCCTCTTCATAGAGGCTGGGTCTGCCCCAGGAGAGCCTTCATAGACCAGCTGAAACATTCTGCCAGAGGCGGGATTCAAACCCAGGACCCGGGGAACAGTAGGATAGTGCTCTATTCATTAGGCCACACTGCTCCCTGAAATATATTTCTATCGCTCTATATATTTCATATATAGAAAAGTGAAAGTAAAATGAACTTGCACCGGTTTTAATTCCACTTTTTCCCGATCATTTTGGCCTAGTATCAAAATGTAGTACGCACCTAGTCTTTCATAGATAATTTTTCATTTTAAGAAATACTTGTTTTTATTATGCATAATTACTTTTTCAATTTAGGTTGAATGTTTGTGGAAGGAAGGTGTGAATAACCCTATCGCTGGCGCAGTGCTTAAGGGTCGATATATTGAATGGTTGGCCATGAGCAGAGGAATCAGTAAGTATAACCTATCAGATTATAACGTATTTAAAATACATATTTAATCAATGAAAATCTGATGAATTAAATAAATTGTTTTTGAAAATTAGGATATGAAATTTCTTCACTAATGGATTATCAGAAAAATTTGACACATTAGTAAATATAAGCATAAAATATATTTCAAGATATTTATATACCTAATACAAAAAAAAAAAATCTGGTGCGGGCAACACACGACTTTCACTTACCTCCATTGTTAAAATTGATTAAAGAATTTTCAAAGACAGTTAAAGATAAAAATGAGTGTAACTAATAAAAATTTATTAAATTGAATTTATATAGAAACACGTGTTTTATTAAAAAATCTATTATATCATTATCTAAAACAATCAGTTAGATTTATTGGCTTTTCATCATTTTCAATTACGTTTTACAGTTTTGTGTATTAAATAATAATTTTTCTAAAATATTTAGCTTTCCAACGGTATATTGCTGTTCTTATTTTGAAAAACACAAAAATTACATTTAAAAAATATTTTTTCTCGTTTCTCCTTTAGTTGGTTCTCAAATTCGTTCAACTTGTATATTTACCCTTTTTTTAGCAATGCTATAGAATCTACAAAATTAAAGGTACTTCAGAGGAAGAAAATTTAAAATATCGGCATTTAAGCCCTGTCCGACTATTTCAATCAGAATGAAACCCACATGATATTAAAGTCCATTAAATTTTAAATAGATACAGCGAGTTTAATCAAAATCGTTAGAAGTGTTTTTGAGAAAATCGTAAAATGATGCAAAATGCTTAGTATAAAGTAGCACTTCTGGTCAGCCGATTTTAGTGAAAAAGTTGGTGTAACATCTCGGGCATATAGTTTTCTTAAATATGAAATTTCAGTTTTGTACGTCTTTTCGTTTTTGCGCTAGACTTACCACCTATGGACACTAACACACACAGACCTTTTTTCGGGACTTAGTTATTTGAACTCAGGGGATCCTAAAACGTGTATTCCCGTTGAAAACTGATCATCAGTATCAGTTATCAGTATTTTTTATAAAGATGCGGTTATGTTTAATTTTGGAAACATTTTTTTATTGAGTGTTGCAATTTCTATGACCACGACTGAATATAAAAAACATGGTAATTGTATATTTATTATAATACTTTGAAAGTTTACGATGATTCACTATCAGCAACTTATCACACATTTTCATTTTTCACATGCTTCTTCTCTGACTGTGTAGTTCGCCCTTAAGATGAAACTTTGTTTTAGTTGCCGCAAGGAAAGTATATGCATCGCTTTGCAGAACGCCTCCTTTGTCCCTAGAGCTCCATGAAGCAATGGCCAAGCTAGAGGATGCCCAGCCAAAAGTTAGCGTTTCGTATACCAGGCAGGTTCATGAGACGGCTGTAAGTCAGTTCGGCAAGACCAACACAGGTTTGTTTCACATTTCATTCTAATTTTAACATTAATTATAGAAGTTTTTCCATATATAATCAGTTGTGAAATCAATTTACAGATGTTTGGTTTTGGTACTTGAAGTTTGAAGCTAAGTTCGGAGAACCTGAAAAAGTCCTGAAAATATACGACCAGGCTATCAAGACCCTCAACAGTAACTTAGTACACGTTTTCATTTCGGAATATCATCTAAATGAAGCCGAGATAACTAATAATGGCAGGTATTGTAGCTCATGAGTAAGTTGGATTAGAGATTTTTTTATGAATTTTCATTGTCTTGTGTGTTTTATCCCCATATTTGTTTTGGGTTTAATAAGTATTAATGAGAGATGAAGAAATTGTATCATATGTTATTAAACATGGCATTGGAGAAGGCCAGGGCCTTCATCGGGTAGTAGTGCCGCAGATGTATGTAAACATTGTTGTTGGGATGAGCGACATTCTTAACAAAAAAAGTAAATATAAATTCAAGAAATTCAATCTTTAAAACGAGGAAAATTTACAACTAAAATGAACATTTGATTTGTAAAAAATAAATTTTAATTCTTCGATTAAAACAAACTGTAAAAAATAATTAAAACGCTGCAAATTATTACACAATGGTTTATTATTTCTAAATAACAATATTAGAGTATAACTGTTTATATAGGTATTAATTAAGTAATATTAAAAGCAATAATTCAAAGGATAATATCATATCACTACCGCTGATTTCAAAACGCAATATCTCAGCTATTTCTTAACCAATTTCAATGATTCTTTTTAAAAATTTTGGTATTTATTAATTAGGACAAACAATTTTTTTTTTTATTTGTTATTCGGATTCTATGCATCTTAAAGCGTAAACTCTCAAATTTTGAGCAGAGGTATTTTTTTTTTTTTTGTCGTTATCAAAGGTTGATTATTGAAAATAATAAAATGAAAGCATTTATACAGGACTGCGTTACTATTTCCTTTTTTTTCGATTTTTATTCAAATGATTAAAAAGAAATTTCCTGATTCCAGAGCACCTTACATTTTATCATTATCATCAATAATAACCAAGTTATCAGGGAATAACATCTCTTATAAGTCATGAATTAACTGTATAAGATGATTTTTTTAATTTTTGTTTTGTTTTGCTCTTTATTCATCGCTTTGTCGTGATCTCAAAAATCTTTTCCATTTTCTTTATCTTCAATAATAACCTATTTTTTTGTGGAATTACATATATTATAATTTGTTACTAGAATATACATAAGGATTTTTTTTTTTTTTTTTTTTTTTTTTTTTATTATTTATCGCTGTTTACTGATTCTAAAACTCTATGCATACTTTTCTCTTTCATCAAAAATAACTGAGTTATAAGCATATTTATGTGTAAAATTTCAATTTTGTTTGCTCTGTTTTATAATTAATTGCATTTTTTTCGGATAAAAAACCCTGATAAATTGTTTCTCTATCTTCAAAAATAATGTAGTTACAAGCGTATATATAAGTGATATTTCAATTTTTTTTTTTTTTTTTTTTTTTTTTTTTTTTTTTTTTTTTTTTTTTGGTTTAGGGTGCTCTACTGATTCTGAAACTATATTCATACTTTTCTCTATTGTCAAAAATAACTGAGTTATATCATCAAGATGGCCTTTTGATGCTCTGATCTGTGCTTTGTGCTGACATTGTAACGTTAGAGACTGGAATTCTTAACAAGGATTGTGGACATTTTTTAAAAATATATTTTCACATTATGTTTTAGAGGAAAGACTTTCGAAATCCCTAAGGAAGAAGACACTTGGAATTCTCTCGCCAGAAGAGAGCTTGATTGTGATAATCTTGATGAAGAAGCAAGAATAAGGTATGTTGGTATTATTTAAATTTAAATTTTACTTTTTATCTTATTGTTAGCCTGCATTTAAATAATATATATATATATATTTTTTTATAAAATGGGTGTGAATTACAATATATTCATCACTATTTTCAATCAATAATAAAAGCATTTTTTTAAAAAGTCATTCATTATTTAAAATATAAAACCAAAATGAGTTCCTTATGAAGGCATTTATTGCTACCAAATATCTTATCATTTATCGCTATTTCATCCATAAAATTTACTTCCTAAATACATTATATTATTCATAATTGTTTTAGAAAATGCGTCACAGTCTTCGAAAACGGGTTGAGAGAAGTTCCGACAAAAAAAATGTGGTTGCATTACCTCGATTATGTCCTGGAGATGAGTGAAGACCTTTCTACTTTAACAACTTTTAAGAAAAATTGCTTAAAGATTGCTTTTGAAGCTGCGCACAAGGAAAACATGCTTTTGGAAAAACACTATTTGCTCTGGGTATGTTGTCTTTTTAGTAATTTTATCAATTTTGTTACATTTGTAATTGATCCAGGAACATGAAACAATATTATAAAATTGATTGATAGCACGGTTCAGAATGTGGTTCAATTTGGAAGACCAAGCCCGGGCTGGCCGGAGTTCAACTCTTGACAGAAAATTTTTGTATTTATGATGTGAAATTACTTACCTTAATTTTCTATGGTAAATAGTAGATTTGTTATATATTTAATTGTTTAATTAGCTTGCCAGCACACAGTACAACACAATGTGTATCATCTGAGAGACAAATACAATAATGTAACTAGGTAGCAAAAGCAATATGTTAGTCATTGTAGCCCGTAGGATTCTTAGAACGCAAAACAAATTCAAGGATTCTTAGAAAGCAAAACAATGATTTTCATAAATATAAAATTTAACATAAATGTTGGGACTTTCGAAAAACGTCGTGGGACGCAGGACAAATTGTGAAAAATCGGGACTGTTCTGTCTCAATTGACCCGTACTGCGCTGAATGTGTTAAGGGCGGAAAATGCATGTTTATTCTATTGTGAAAATTGTTAGCTCGTGGTTCTGTCAGGAAACTTTGAGGTTAGTATTGATAAAGAAATTATTATCCCGACTTGAGAGCTTGCAGTCCTCATTAATCTTCCTGCTGTGTGCAGTGGTAGTAAGTTCAATAGAACTTGTGCAGCAGCTGTTGTAGTATTATCAACTCTGATTATCATAAGGCAAGCTCATTTTTTAGTTTGTTTTGTTTTTATATATAATATTCACACCATTTTCTAGATCGCTAAAGTGATAACGTAGACACTTGCAAAGTCCTCCAATGGGGAACCGAGAAGTTCAGCTCGAGCAGCAAACTGTGGGCTTCGAGATTGCGCTGCCACCTGAGCATGTACGATGAGGATGGGGCCCTGGCGGTCTTCAACGAGATCAATTCTGTCCCAACCTCTCCGACAAGGCCACTCTGTGGATGATAGTTCTCGAGTACTACCAGATCACTGACATGCCGAAGGTAAGTTATCAAAATTAACTAACGTGGTCTAAATATGTTAACCTACTTAGGGGTACATCTAGATTCTAGACTGACATTTCACGAAACATATTAATACTCAAATTAATATTAGGGGTCATGCAAAAATTATTCCCCCTGTTATCCAAGTATTCTAGACTTAATATAATTAATAAAAATTTATCATATTATCTTTTATATTAGCCCTATAATATATTACGCTTGCCCTGTATGGGTTAACACATGTGCGACAAATTATAAAAAATTACAAATTTTGCAAAATAAATGCTTGAGGCTCGTTGGCGATTATCCTAGATGGACGCCAATTGACCTATTACATTATTTTTTAAATGTGCCTAGCTTTTCAACTTTTGTTTATTGTTATGTATTGAGGATACTGAGGGGAGTTCATTATTAAATTTGTTTGGGGAGTTCATTTATAAATTTAAAATTAATAAAGTAAATGTTTTGTAAGCCTTTGTCGGCAAAAGTTAAAAGGCTTGTACCTACCCCCCCCCCCATGATATTTCCCATGGGCAAGATGTGGTACTCCAAGAACGTTCTAGACCCCAGCTACTAGGCTGGACTTTCCATATCAGCCCCACCCGAGGTGACGAGGATGAGAAAGAAGATTCGAAGTGCAGTCGTATTCGAACCATGAGAGTTGAAGTCCAGGAAGAGAACAGCCGAGGTCCATCCTCAAATAGAAGCGATGTCTGTCTGGGATCTGAGAGAACAGCTGGAGATCTTAAGAGCCTAGAAGGGGTGACTAAGATTGATTCCACCTTCGCCAGCCGACAAAGTATTTAAAGGTATTTCTTTGTTATGAAATATTGTATGGCAAGGTTAACTGTAATGTCCCTCAGTATTCTCAGACATGGTATAAATAGATTGTATATGTTTAAGTTAATTTAAATAATAATGTCAGTTATTAAAACAAGTCTAATTTAATCTTACCCTGCATGCGACCTACTTGGATTGGTAAACACGATACCTTTGGATAGGAAATCCAATGGTTTCATTAAATATAGTCTATATATTGATTAAAGATCCTGCCTTAGGAAAGCAGTCGGTCAAAAACATAGCATTATAAATTAACCCTAGATTTTTTAAGTTCATGTAATAGTAAATAATAGGACGCATTAAATAGTATGCATGACCACATAAGGGAAATTGTTAGTTATTGAAAAGCCACTTCAACTTATAAAGCTTACAAACATAAAAGGCTAAAACATATTGTTATTTAAATTAAATATTTTTGCATTTCTTATTATTTTTCCTTATTTAATTTTTGTTCCTTCTTTTTTTTCTTTTCTTTTTTAGAGGGTTTTTTAATTTTTTTCCCCTCTTGTGCTGTACTTTAGTAGATTAATTTAAATCATGATTATTTGTACTCGTATGTAAAGTGTTTAAAAGCCCTGCCCAGCTTGAAACCTTTGTTGTATGTATTGTAAGATACTCTGTTTTTTTATATATATTTTTGTCAATAAACATTTCATTTCAAATATCAAAATAAATATATTGTAATATTTCTACATTTGTTGCACAGTTTTAAAAGTGTATTAAAATAACTTAAGTTATTCCTCTGATCAAAAATAAAAATGATTCTGTTCTTCTACAGCTACAGAAGGGATTTAAGGGCCTTAAATATGTAGATTATTGCATTTGTGATTACAGTTTATTGTTCTCTTGCAGAGTTTATTGATAACCTAAAAACATTTAATAGCAATTGTATACAAATACTTTATTGACAATTACATATATTTTTATGTTAGTTTATGTATGTAAGTTAGGATCCATAGGAAAAATCAAGAGGTCACCTATAGCATTGTGACACCAATCTATGCCCAAGATCATGGGTTGAAACTCACAGGTGGCCCCAGGATTTTTTAAAGGGGGTAAAAACCATCCTTCGGAGGCGAAGTAAAATGGTGGTAAAATGGTGAGCCTGTGTGATATCAGGTACTCGTTAAAGATCTCTTATCCTAACTAAACCTGGATAGGCAAAATTTAGGACTCCTACTGTAGCATCGTCCGATTAGACACAGCAGGATAAAGTGACATTAAAGAAATATACTGTCGTGATATATTAATTAGGTAGTGTTTAAATTTATATTGGAAGATTAGACATATCAAAATAATTTATTATAATTTAACACATAACATGTAACATAATCCACTTTGAACTGCAACCTCCAGCTCATCAAACATATGGGAGCTTTTGCCATGTGACTATATCTAAACATCCTCCCCTTTAAGTATTGATACACTAACTAAAAATTTACAAAATAAATAATATGGATATTATAGCTCTAAGAAACATAATACAATACTGATATCTAATATAATACAAATACAGGAAACATTGATTAAATATACAAAAAAAAAAACAATACACCTATATACAGCAAACATAAGTCAAGAACACAACATAATATAAGATACAATAAAATATAAACACTAATCTAAGTAATTTACAAAAATTAACAGTTTTAGACAGAGACTGACAAGTGTCTTCAATCTGGAAATCTTACAGGCCTTCTTATTATTCTTCCTGACATAGTTTGGTAACCTTCATAACCTTCATGGTTAACTACAAAATTATTATCAGCATTATCTCTCCCCTCACTACCCAAACTATCCTCAGCTGTTACATTTAGGTTATCCCCATTTTCTAAATCATCATCACATGCCTCATTGTGGTCAGAAACACCCAGACTGCGCCATGTTTAAATTTATATTGGAAGATTAGACATATCAAAATAATTTATTATAATTTAACACATAACATGTAACATAATCCACTTTGAACTGCAACCTCCAGCTCATCAAACATATGGGAGCTTTTGCCATGTGACTATATCTAAACAGGTAGAAATAATAAAAATGGACCGAGGTGATTGGCCAATGAGACAAAATAACCTAAATGCGGGAATACGGTGTGGGTTCCGGGTATGGGAGCTCTTATGTTGTGGACAGTCCATCAGAATAGATGCACGCTAGTGTGTTTTTTTCTGGCAATCTCTTCTCTTCTGTTGTCAGCCATTGACGAAGCAAGAGGATGCAGACGCGTGATTGGATTATACCACCAACAATCAAATTATTGTGATTTCAAACCATCATTAGTGCACTAATAATACGTTCAAACCAAAGATTTTGAAAATAGGAATGGAGAATCAACTGAAGACAACTAATCACATTATTTATAATTTTTTTTATATATTCAAAATGTAATTGTTTAAGTTTTTAATTTAAGTTATGTTTTGTATTGTAGTATATTTCTTCAAGAATATAAGTTTGTTTTTAAGCTTAGCCAAGACTCAGAGTATATAATTTGAAAACCCTAAAATTACCATTCATTTTTCATTTAAACATTAAATAGTTTTTCATTTAAGAAATAAAATATTATAACATTTGGCGCCAAACAGGGACATAAACATTTAAAAATAAAATATTATAACAATACGAACAAAGAAGAAATCTGGTGCGGGCAACACACGACTTTTATTTACCTCGGCTGAAAACCAATTTAAGAACTAATAAATAGAGTTCAAAAAGGTTTAAAGAAATATATTTAGTATATTTATATAGAAACATATATTTTATATTATATAATATAACAATAAAAAATTGTTACCTACAACAATCAGTTAATTTTATCTGCTTTTCATCACTCTCCATTACATTACAAAACATTTTGTATAATATAATATTTTTTCTAAAATCTTTAGCTCTCCAAAGGTATATTATACATTTATATTGTTGTTCTTATCTTCAAAAATTACATCAAAACATATTTTTGTTCTTTTCTCCTTTAGTTGATTATCAAATTTGTTCAACTTTTATGTTTAGCCGTTTTTTATCAATGCTTACAAGATGATATAGTTGATTTTTTTTCGAATCTACAAAATTAAAGGTACATATCAGAGGAAGAAAATTTAAAATATCGGTATTTAAGCCCTATTATACTATTTCAATCAGAATGAAATCTACATCATATTAAATTATGTAAAAGATAAAACAGTAATTGTATCTAAATTTTAGGCTGAAAAACTGTGGATTGAAGGTATTAACAACCCCATTGTGGGTGCAGTTCTCAAGGGTCGATATATTGAATGGTTAGCCATGACCAACGGGATTAGTAAGTATTTATTTTAAATATTATTATTTTTTTATATTATTTCTATTTATTTTTTATTAATAAGCAAATCATTACTAATTTATCAGAATTCGCTATTCTGAATCTTTTCTTTATTCCTGTAACATACATGAAACTAAAACTTTTAAAACATTTTTGAAATGAAAATTCTTTACACAAAAAATTGTTGGCAGGAGTAAAAGCTTTGATTTTGTTACCATGGTGACGGTTTGCGTTCTAGACTGGCGCATGCGCAGCGGTCTGTGTAAACCTGTCCTCTAGAAATTGGATATTGATATTGATTCCCATGAACATTATCGATACCAGTGTAATATTGGCACAAAAATATCGATATTCATAATACTATTATTTCAGTATTTAATTAAATTAAAATCAGTTGCAAATGAAATGAGTAAAGACATGGTAGATAAATTATGTCTTAGAACTTATCTCATACTATATCATAAGTTAATATCATGAATATATTAATTCTCTTGACACTAAAATATCGATTTTTGTATTGTTATTTTACAGTATAATGTATTAGAATATAGATTATTTGTATTATTAAAACATTATTTAAATGCATGAAAATGTTTAAACACAAGAAGCAAAACCATCATGATCTTATTTTCAATACTTAAATTGTCAAATGAAATTTAAAAGAATATCTTGATCATATTAGCATACGAAATATGACATTTAAAAATTAAATTATTTTAATTGTATAGATTTCAATTTAGCACAATGTATATTTTATTACTAATTAAAAAAATTACTAGAAGTAATTAGTCCAGGTGGCAGTAGAAGAATGAAACAATTAAGTAGTTTCAACCATTTATTTTCTGCCCATTGTGGAGTAATCGTCAGGGCATATGGTGGGCGAATGGAAACTAGTGTGCTATGTATACGACCGACTAGGGATTGCAAAACAGCGTCATTTTCAATCCGGCCGGATCCGGTCCCAAATTTCATCAATCCAGACAGATCCGGATGGCTCGACAAAATCAGGTTGATTTTCACTTTTCGGTCCAAGATGAACTGTTAGTGAGTTATTCGAGTATAATTGTAGTCATAAAAGGAAGTTAATAAAATATAAGTTATGTTAGGATTAGATATGGAGCAAAAAATTAAAGTTTAGTAGTTTATCAGTCGGCCATTGATTACCATTTGCTGAATATAAAGATTATTTGTATTCTACTACCCTTTTTCCAAAATGAAAATTGATTTTTGATAATATATACTAAAGTTATTAGTACTTAGATACTATTTGAAAAACAAATATTGTCATTGGAATGATTTAAAGATTTATACTTCTAATTCAAACTCATTATTGTGATTTATGCCATTTATTAGATATGTTCATCAAAATATGATAGTGTCTATCATAAATATAATACTTGTTTGTTAGCATTCTCAAATAATTTAAAATTATTGTTATCACAATTCCTATCTGAGTTAATTTCACTATGATAATTATATAAGATTTTATAAAGTAACTTAATAAATTAATTGAACTATCTGAGAAAGTGAAATATAGGAAGACTTGAGCTGTAACGTAGCTCAGTCTTCCTAGATCTCAATAGATTTGTAAGCTGTTTTTCATATAACCCAGTAGGTTAACAATTGAGTGAGCAATTTCTCTAAAAAAAAATATTTATAGTTGTTTCAGAATTTCCTCAACAGCCAACTTATAGGGTGCTATAGCTCGCGTATATCCAAGATAATAATATCTGTTTACTTACATTTAGGTGAATCACCGACAAAACAATAAACACAATTTTGTCTCGCAAAAGGTGAACGAATGATGCTGAACTGATTCGGCGACACCACCACACATGTACACCAAATGTAACATATTTAATGTACTTTTTTTTATTAAACTGCACTATTTTTTGGCCAAAAATTGCCATAATCGGATCCGGTTAACGTATGATGATGCCGGATCCGGTTTTCCGGATTGCAATCCCTACCACAAACTCATACATTCTCCAGTCACATTCAGATTATGATAGCATGATTCAAGATGATATATTTCTAAAAGGTGATGATGTTTTACGATTAAATGAAACAATAATAACAAAACATTCATTCTCAGCGTAATCTACTTTTATAAATGTTACTCTTATTTCCAACGAAATTCCAGTGCGAATCACGAATAAAAAACTTTTCATTTTTATCGGCAGTCCACATGACTGCCTGAATTTTAATTTTTTGATTTTTAATCTTTTATAAAGACCTTAAAAGATATATTCTTGTTTTAGTGGCTGCAAGAACAGCATATTCAACCCTTTCTTCAGCTCCTCCTTTCTCACTAGACATCCACGAAGCTATGGCTAAGCTAGAAGATGCGCAGCCAATGGTCGATGTGGAATACGCCCGGCATGTTTACGAGACAGCAGTGAATCAATATGGAAAGTCCAACACAGGTTTGTTTTATTAAAATTTTTATTTTAGTTTAAAAAAATTAAACAATGTTTTGTTTTTTTGTGATTATTCCGATATTAAGCCGAACGATTTGTCTTCTCCAGCTCTCCTTTGTATATGCTTGTCAACTTAGTTTTCTTGAATATTAAATATTTGACCATGAAATGAATTTTAAGGATGAGATGTTACAAATGGCGGTCAATATTTTATTTTTTTTTAAATAGTGAAAAACTTTACCTTGGTATTCACTATTTTGATTTTCGAAGCGTTCTATAAATTTTTGTTTTAATGTTTGTTTAATTTGTAGGTTTAAAATTATCATGTTGAATAAAAAAATAAAAAAAGAAGGTACAAGGGAACATTATCATCATCGGTAGGAACCGAGAAATCGCAAAGTTATCGTCAAATGGTTTATATTATTTAATCTAACGATTCTTACAAAAATATATAAATAAATAGTTATATTTGTATATTATTTTATAATAAATATGAAATTGAATAATTAATAATTTTTGTAATTGATTATAATAATTTTTAAAACACGCCTTATTAAATAAAATAAAATTGAAATTGAAAGTTGTATGAAGTAAATAACCTTGAAGTTTTCGATCATTAGTTAGTTTCTAAATAAATGTATGCATTTGTAAGTTCAATTTATTGCCATTATTTCTTAAATAAAGATAAGTATTTCGAAGAAAGGGGTTTTAGTAAGTATTTTGAATTCGAATTTGGCGCCATAAGTCGAGTGGAAGACACCTAAAATAAATACCCTAACCTATATTTAGAAAGACGGTATTACGAAGAACAGGGTCTTGATAAGTATTTTGAATTTGAATTTGGTGCCATAAGTCGGGTGGAAGACCCTAGGATAAATATCCTAACTTTATTTCTAAAGACGTGGGTAGTAAGGTGGGGGTGATAAAATTTAGCGCCCAAAGCCGGGTGGAAGACAACTAAGCTCAACAATTGCACTCTGGATAACTATAAACATGGCCACTGATAAGTGACACTTCGGAATAATTTCCATTTTTTCTTATTAATTGAATTCATCTACAGCAGAAGTTATCAAAAGCAAAAATGGCAATCAACTCCATATAGAAAAATTTCCTATTAAACAATAGTATACCCTATAAATCAAAACTTGAAATATTTAATGCCGTTTTTAAATCATTCATAGGATATGGAGCTCAGGCATAGGGGAGTAAGGAATATATAGAAACTGAAAAACTTTTACATTATTTTATTAAAAAATTATTTAGCCTGCCACAAGCCACACCGTCATACCTGCTGCACATCGAAACAAAAATATTCCCAATGTTCATGGAAACATTAAAAATACAAAACAACTATATTCTAAAAGTTAAAAATCTACCAAACAATAGACTGCCATATTTCATAAATGATGAAGTAATCAAATAAAATATTTTCTGGATTAAATATGTATGAGAACTGGCTGAAAAACATAATATTTCTACAGACATTCAACTTAACCAAAAATATAATTGGGCTCTAATCTTACAGCAATTTACACTATCATCACTGACTGGTATTTATAGATCAAAATTTTTACAAAGGGCTGTAGTCTCCGAAAAAATGTTTGTATATAAAAACTTAGATTATGATTATGGGACGCAATATTTGTTTGATACCAAATTAAGTTTTAATGGGGTGAAATGGATATTTAAAGTTATATGTGAATTGGTATACCTCAACTATAATAGATTTTGGTCAAATAACAAATTGATTTGCTCGCTTTGTAATAGAAAAGAAGTAGAAAATTCGTTTCATTTCCTCGCCACATGCCCCATTTTATCTGAAATAAGAATAAGGTGTTACAGAAAGAATTATTTAAACACGGATGAAGTAATAAACTATCTTAATGGGCAGAACTGGATAGCTGTGTATAAATATTGTAAAATAGCATGGCCTTACAGATATAAACATATAAAAGAATTTAACTAATTTAAAAATTGTAATATATTTATGTATATGTAATTGTTTATTATTATTGTTTTGTAGTATTGAGCCTGATAATGAAATAGTTGAAGTAAGTGAAATTGTTTTACTGTTATTGTGTATTGTATTGTATATGTATATATAGTTACTGTTGTATAAATTGTAAAATTGAACAGGTCAGCTCCGGACATTAGTAGTTCTATTAATGTTTTTTTATATGTTATATTTTGGTTGTAATATGCTGAAAGAAAAAATAAAAAAGTAGTTACCTATCTAACTGAATTTATTATAATTTTTTTTTTCATAGATGTATGGCTTTGGTACATTAAGTTTGAAGCGAAATTTGGAGATACGGCAAGAGCTTCCAGAATATATGATCTGGCTGTGACAAGGTTAAGCAATCATCTGGTTGACAGCTTCATCTCTGAATATCACCTCAATGAGACTCAAACAATTACTAATAGAAGGTATTATGTTAGCTTTATCTAGAAAGTAAATCATTTATGACTCGGTTCCTCTAGCAACCTAGATCGAAGTTAACTTACTCAAGTTGAAAAAACTGTAAAATTTCGGTGTAATTGATCCTAGTAATTTTTAAGTCGAGTTAGTTAACATAGGTTACGTATTTTAACATTAACTGTTGACCCTGAAAGTAGTTGGGTATTATTATGAAATCATCCACACACTTGTAGCGTAGTGTTATCAGATATTGTAGCATAGTGCTATCAAATATTGTAGCAATTCATCACTGTTTATAACCCCATATTTTTAGGCATTTTAATCCTTAGAACTTGCTCTTACCATACCCTATACATTTTTTTAAGAATTCAGAATTTAAGTATTGATACGTTGATTTACTTAAATACTATATCAATTTTAGGAAATTTTACAGGAAACACAAAAATCACTCATTGCTTGATTATCAAATCAGTTTATTACTTACACTTACCTATATATGAAATATATAGTAAAGGAAAGTATTGCGATCGATCGTGAAAATTTTCGAATGCCAGTTTTCAACAGAAATACATGTTTTAGGGTGTCCTGAGTCCAAATGACCAAGTCCCGCAAAAAGTTATGTGTGGTAACTCCTGAGAAAAAATGAAAAGTCCCATGAATTTGAAATTTCATATTTAAGACAACTATACACCCCAGATGTCATCATAAAAACTTTTTTTATCAAAATCAGCTAATCAGAAGAACCACTTTATACTATGCATTTTGCATCTTTTTATGATTTTCTTAAAAGTGGCTTTAAAAATTTTGATTAAACTCACTATGTCAGTGTAAAATTGAATGGTCTTTAATATCATGTAGGCTTCGATTATATTAATCGGAACATTCTCTTCTAATTATGTTTATATACATTTATTTATCATAACATGTAGGTTTCATTCTGATTGAAATAGTCTGACAGGGCTTAAATGCCGATATTTCCAAATTTCTTTCTTTAAAGCACCTTTAATTTTGTAGATGCAGAAGAATTAACCGTATCATCTGATTAGCATTGCTAAAAAATAGGTAAATATATAAGTTGAACGAATTTGATATCCAATAAACAATAAAAGTGGAAAAATATATTTTTTTATGCAATTTTTTTGTTTTTGAACTTAAGAACAGTAATAGACATGTATAATATACTGTTGGAATGCTAAAGATTTTAGAAAAAATATTATCTTATACATACTATTGTAAAAGTTAACAGAGAGTGATGAAATGTCGATAAAACAAACTAATTGTCGTAGATAATAATATAATAGATTATTTAATAAAACACATGTTTCTATTAAAATCCGATTTAAATAATCTATACTAATATTATAAAGCTGAAGAGTTTGTTTGTTTATTTTGAACGCGCTAATCTCAGAAACTACTGGTTCGAAATGAAAAATTCTTTTTGTGTTGGATAGTCCATTTATCGAGGAAGGCTATAGGCTATATAACATCACGCTGCGACCAATAGGAGTGAAGAATCAGTGGAAAATCTGGGGAAAAACGGGAAAAATTAGGGGAAAAAAAACCTCGCATCCCAATGATTTCAAATGATTTACTTTTTATTTTTAAAATAATTCAATTTCTCCATAATTTATCTTTTGCTGTAGCAATTAATAAATCACAGGGCCAAACATTTAAACACGTAGGAATTGATTTACGCCAAGATCGGGTTGCGGAGAAAATCATTATGTTCTTCTGCCACATGAAAATAAAACTAAAAATGTCATTTATGCGGAAGTTCTTTCAAATATATTCTTTTAAAATCTTCTTAATAGCGATCATAATAACAGAAATTGACGCAGACGAATTCGATTTAGAATATATCAAAGAAAAGGTGACCGTTAAAAGGATTAAATTAAAGGTACCAAGAAAGGATTAAATCTGGTAGATAAAATTCCGGTTCTGGGAAACGCCGATGATTTGGTACTGTTAGGGGAAGACACGGAAACTAATAAAATAAAAACCGGTAAAAAAAATAGGACTCGAAATAAATACCGATAAGAAAAAATATATGATTAGTAGCAGAGACGGTGGCGATCTTAGTGATATTGATATATCAGGGCATAATTTTGAACACGTAGAGAAATTTAAGTATTTAGGTTCAATGATAACAAGAAAAACTAAGTCCAGGAGAACATAAAGTCCCGGTCATAGGCGGGAAATGCGTGTTATTATTCAGTTGCGAAATTACTTAGCTCGCGGCTTCTGTCTAAAAACTTAAAGGTTAGAAGTTATAAAACTATTATTCTTCCGACGGTCCTTTACGGATGTGAAACGTGGCCGCTGACTTTGAAGGACAAATATTTGGACCGAAGAGAGATGAGGCCACTAGGGTGTAAAGAAAGTTGCGGAGACTATATTTATATCAATCTATATTATTATATAAGTCATGTTTTATTTCAAGAGTCATTTTTAACTTTAATCGTTATTACCTTTAAACATATACATTTATATAAATTATAATTTTCTTTTGAATTATTCGAGTATAATAATCAGAACTATTATTTTAATCATATTTAGGACTTTTATTAGCTATATGTCTATGTTTATAAAATATATCAATCAATTTTCTGGTCATCGCAGTATCTAAAAAATGACTATGGTCATGAAGCTAAAATTTTTCCTGGAGGTTCGCTGAGGTAGTGTCTAGATGTGCAATAAGGCTGGGTGTGAAAATCTTCAACTTACAAGTGGTTGAAATTGTAAATTTGACAGGAAGAAGTCAAGATTGGGCTTTAAATAATAACAAAGAGTAGCTGATAGTTGATATTTATTATAGCTATTCTTACTATAAACGCACATAAATTAATACGAAATGCAATATTCGCTAGCAAACTGCGGTTCACAGCTAGTTCATTTATATATTTGTTTAAAAATTCTTGAATTGATATAAATAATGGAGGTAAGTGAAAGTCGTGTGTTGCGCGCACCAGATCTGAAATATTGGGTTGGTAAATAAGTTCACAGCATTTTTAAATATTTCAATGTAATGGTCTCGGGGTTTTAAAATCATGTTTACTTACTTGGTCAATAATGATGATGAATTGTGATACAACTATCCGATTAGAATTCAAATGGGTCAAAACATCAATTTTATAAAAGATTTCCTTTAGTACTTTTTGTCTCAATCACCAAAATCTGTAGACACCATGATTATCCAATATTGGTTTATCATTTTCAATAATGATTTGTAATCGAACAAAAAAAAATTTGAGGGCTTACGTTTCAAGGTGCGTAGGGTAGAACCCGAATATCAAATTTATAAAACTCTGTTTGTGCGCTGCCTGCGGTTTTTCTCCGAAACTACTGGACCAAGTTTTTTTAAATTCGATACAAAAATACAAGAGCATGCAACGATGATCCTAACTCCTAGATGTTAATATCAGCTGGTTATTTTCAAAATGGCAGCCAATTAAAAGTGATTTAATTCAATAACTCAGTTATTTTTGAAGATAGAGAAAAATGAATGAGTGGTTTTTTTTAAACAAAAAACTAGGACTAATAATAAAAAAAATAAAAAAATAGAAATTTTATCCATAAATACACCCATAACTCAGTCATTAATGAAGATAGAGAAAAATGTGTATACAATTTTAGAATCAGTAAAGCGCGATAAACAAGAAAAACATAAAGAAAAAAGGAAAAAATTGAAATCTCGCCCATGTGTATGCCCAGAACTCGGTTATTTTTAAGATAGATAAAATATTTATTAGTGTTTTTTAACCAAAAAAACATGAATTATTATAAAAAAGAGAAAAAAGAAAAGAAAAAAATTGAAATTTTATTCATAAATATGACCATATTTATTTTTGAAGATACAGAGAAATATGTATAGAGTTTTAGAATCAGTTAGGCGTGATAAATAAATAAAAAAAAATTTGATCTGTATATTAAAGTCACAAATAATAATAGATGTAATTCGACCAAAAATTGGTTATTATTGAAGACATAGGAAAATTGGAAAGATTTTTGAGAACAAGACAACGGTTGAACTAAGAGCAAAAAAAAATCATATATGGTCAAGCCTACAACTTATTAAATGTGATTCCCTGATAACTAGCTTATTATTGATGATGAAGATAAAATGTAAGATGTTCTGGTATCAGGAAATTTTATTAGAATTATTTAAATGAAAATCGAAAGAAAAGAAAAGAAAATAGTAACGCACTCCTGTATAAATGCTTTTGGTTTATTATTTTCAAAAATGAAAAAAGAAACATTGAAATTGGTTAACAACTAGCTGTGATATTGTGTTTTGAAATCAGCGGTAGTGATAAGATATTATCCTTTGAATTATTGCTTTTCATATTACTTAATTGCCTATCGATAGCTATATAAACAGTTATACCCTAATATTGTTATTTGAAAATAATAAACTATTGTGTAATTGCAGCGTTTTACATTCACTTACCTATATATAAAATATATAGTAAGAGAAAGTATTGAGATCATGAAAATTTTCGAATTCCAGTTTTCAACGGAAATACACATTTTAGGTTCCCCTGAGTCCAAATAACCAAGTCTCGCAAAAAGGTCTGTGTGTCCATGTGTGGTAACTCCTGCGCGTAAACGAAAAGTCGTACAGAACTGAAATTTCATATTTAAGACTGTTATACGCCCGAGATGTTACAGCAACTTTTTTAATAAATTCGGCTGACCGGAAGTGCTACTTTATACCATGCATTTTGCATTTTTTATAATTTTCTCAAAAAGGGCTTTAACTATTTTGATTAAACTCGCTATATCAATGTAAAATTTAATGGGCTTTAATATCATGTAGGTTTTATTCTGAATGAAATAGTCTGATGGGGCTTAAATGCAGATATTTTAAATTTTCTTCCTCTAAAGTATCTTTAATTTTGTAGATTTAAAACATTTAGGCACATCATCTTATTAGAATTGATAAATAACGCCTAAATATGCAATTTGAGCAAATTTTATTTACAACTAAAGGAGAAAAGACCTAAAATAATTCTGTATGCAATTCTTTCATCACTTGGCCGCTGGACGGGACAGTCACGATTTTTTAGAATTTGTCCCGCGTACCGCAACCCAATGATTTTTATAAATATAGAATTTAACTTTATTGTAAAAGTCGGGACTTTTAAAAAACGCACCTTTTTTTCGATTTTCTCTAACTCGCTATGTCGATGTAAAATTTAATGGGCTTTAATATAATGTAGGTTTCATTTTGATTGATATAGTATGTATGGCTTAAATGCCGATATTTTAAATTTTCTTCATCTAAAGTACCTTAAATTCTATAGATTCTATAAAAATAACTATATTATCTTGTTACCATTGATAATTAACAGCTAAATATGCACGTTGAGCGAATTTGATAAACAACTAAAGGAGAAAACTGAACAAATATTTTTGTATGTATTTTTTTTTTTTTTTTTAACACAACAGTAATATAGATGTATAATATACCGTTGGGTAGCTAAAGGTTTTAGAAAAAATATTATGTGATACACGGAATCATAAAGGGTAATGGAGAGTGATGAAATCTGATAAAACTAACTGTTGTTTGGGTTTCCGTGTTGACCATTCAGCAATCTGGCGGCTTGTCAATGAAGCACAGTGCGCCAATTTTGTTTTTGAACATAAGAACAGTAATATAGAGGTATAATATACCATTTGAAAAAGAAAGACTTTAGAAAATATATTATCTTATACACAAGCTTGTAAAATTGAATAAAGAGCGATAAAAAGATGACAAAACTAACTGATTATTTCAGATAATAATATAATAGAGTTTTTAATAAAACAAATGTTACTATATTAATTCAATTTAATTTATTCTTTAATGGTTTCACTCGTTTTTATCTCTAACTGTATTTGGAAATTCTTTAATCAATTTTAAAAACGGAGGAATGTGAAAGTCGTGTGTTGCCCACTCCAGATTTTTTATGATTTGGTAGTAAAATCCAGGAACTTTTCTAGTGTATTCATAATTGAATTTCTTATCACTACGCTGTTGTTAGCTGATAATACGTAACTAATAATAATTTTTATATCTAATATATTGAATAGTTGACCATACATGAAAAGTGAATGATGATGAAAATTTTTGTTGACCGTCACACAAACCATCACATACTTCGTTATAATTAAAAGTTGATATAAAGTGCTCAAACAACTATTCGTTTCTTATCTCTATATATTTACTCGACTTATTTTTCAGAGGAATGAACAATGAAGGTCCAATAGAAGCTACAACTTGGGACACCCTGGCTAGAAGGGAGCTTGAGCTCAGGCATGCGTTGGAAGAAAGGATGGGGTAAGTTGAAAAATAATAAAATATTGCAATTAATTTCTAGTAATTAAAGGGGTATTCAAAATGTTATTTCATGAGTTAGGTGTGTAATATAATAGGTTAGGTGACGATATCTCATGTGAACTCGAACAACTTTATTTTAATCATCTCATTTTTATGATACTATGGATAGCTGTTTTATCTACCATTAGCTATTAATAATAATAATAGGCTTAGCGAACCTGAAGGTTCGATGCCGATACCACCAAACTCCGCCTGCAGTCGTCCAATGTTCAACATTCAAGCCCAGGTTCCCGAGATCAGCCTTAACGCAATCCTCCCATCAACGTTTCGGTCTACCTTTCAGACGCCTACCAGTGTCGGATCAGCAAATACCAACTTTCTCAGAATCCGATCCTCACCGAGCCCAACAACTTTACTCGCCTATTTGAGTCTCCGAGATGCTATCAACTCAATTATATTCTTAGGATACAAGCTCTGCACTACCGCTTTGTGCAACCTTCTAAAGTCTCCAGTGGCCTCGTCTCTTTTTGGACCAAATATTTTACGCAGTACCTTATTTTCAAAAACCTTAAGCCGTTGTTCATCCTTCAAAGTAAGCGGCCATGTTTCACATCCGTAAAGAACCATCGGAAGAATAACAGTTTTATAAATTCTAACCTTTAAGTTTTTAGACATAAGCCGCGATCTAAGTAATTTAGCAACTGAATAATAAGACGCATTCCCACTTTTAACCGGGACTTTATTTCTTCATTGGATTTCATTTTTTCTTGTTATCATTGAGCCTAAATACTTGAATTTCTCTAGTGTTCAAAAGTATGCCCTGATATATCAATATCACCACCATTTCTGCTACTAATCATATATTTCGTCTTATCGGTTTTATATATTATAATACCAATAGCTATTATATAATATAATTCTATTCATATAAGTTTATTCATTAATATATATTTATTTTTGTTTATTATTTTCAATGATTACAAATCACTCAAAAAAAAAAAAAATTACCTCCCCCTCCTCAAAATTTGAGGGCTTACGTTTGAAGATACATAGAACCCAAATAATGAATAAAAAAATCGGTTTGTTAGCAAAATTTCTCTGAAACTACTTGACCAGTTCTTCTGAAGTTCGCCACAAAAATACTAGGATGTGCAACGATGATCCTTACACCTAGACGTTTATAACAGCTGGTTATTTTTAAAAGGGTGGCTGATTAAAAGTGATTTAATTCAATGACTCAGTTATTTTCGAAGATAAAGAAAAAATGTATCAGTGTTTTTTAATAAAAAAAAAAAAAAACACAAATAATTATAAAAAAGAGAAAAAAGAAGAAATAAATTGAAATTTTACTCATAAATATGCACACTTATATATGTATAGAGTTTTAGTATCAGTAAAGCACAATAAAAAAAGTTGATCTGTATATTTAAGTCACTAATTATAATAGATGTAATTCCACAAAAAAACTCTTATTATTGAAGACAGAGAAAACTCGAAAAGATTTCAATAATAGACGAAAAAAAAAAAAATTTCAATTACCCTTCCCTCTCAAAATTTAGGGCTTACGTTTCATGATGTGTGGAACCCAAATATCAAATAAAAAAAAAATATGTTTCTCCTAATTAATAAATAATAAATACAAAAAAGTTTCATTTATAATTAAATTTCTTACAAAATGATAAAATAATCATTGAAATTGGTTCAGAAATAGCAGAGATATGGCGTTTTGAAATTAGCAGTGGTGATATGGTATTTTCCTTTGAATTATTTATTGCTTTTCATATTAATTAATTGCTTATAAACATCTATATAAATTAATATAGTAAACCAATGTGTAATAATTTGCTGATTTTTATAATATGTTAGGCTTTGTATATACAGCAAGTCATTATGAGAAGTAGAGGAAAAGGTTGTGCTATTATTCAGATCGATAATTACTTTCATTTAGTTTTCATATGAAATAAGTCATGAATTTTCACTCAATAGTTATTTCTTAAAGTGAGAATGGTTGACTGTGTGTATATATGGGAGAAGTTAGTTAAGGGTGCAGTATAAAGAAAACACAATTAAGTATAAACTTAATTTACTGGTTTTGGCTTTACTTAATTTAGCTGACGTTTCGGCCTAAATTCTTCAGAGCTATATTTTTATTTATTTATTTATTTTTAGCTATATTTTTTATTTATTTACTATATATATATATTTTTTTTTTATCTTTTATTATAAATAATGTTTAATTTCTTAAAATTAAGTTTCTACATTAAAAAACATGTTTTCATGATTTGTATTATACACTTGTTTGTATTGATATAACTTTGTTTGATTATTTATTTAACGTCACTTTATGCTACTATGGCTAATCGGACGATGTAACAGTAGGAGTCCTAAATTTTGCCTATCCAGGTTTTATTAGGATAGGGATCTTTAACGAGTACCTGACATCGCACAGGCTCGGGACCACCTTTTAACGTCCCCTCCAAAGGATGGCATAACTAAGGACTTTTTATTCCCATTAAAAAATCCTAGGACCACCTGCGGGTTTGAACCCGTGACCTTTGGCATAGGAGGCTGTTATGCTAGCCATCCAGCTACAAATGATCCCTGATATAACTTTATCATTCAGTTTTTCTATCTTTTAAAAAAAATAAATAAAATAAAACCTGTACCACTACAACCCATGAAGAGTTTTGGGCTCAGTACATGTAGAGATTTGTACGGTTTCTAGGCCAACGGCCGTGCAATGAGGTGATTCAGCCAAGATCACGTTCAGCTGCCAGTTTTTTCCCCATTTTTGGGTACCCACTTGGTTGAGGCTGGGTGTGCCTCAGGAGGATCTCCATAACCCAGGATCGCCTCACGGCTGAAATAACAGAATAAATAATATTCCGCCATAGTTGGTATTCAAACCCAGGACACAGAGCACAGTAGACCAGCGTTCTACCCACTAGACCACGCCACTCCTTAAAAAAAATATATATATATTTAATGATATAAAAGGATTTTTCTAATAGTAATATTTGATGTCATTATCCAAATTCATCACAAAGCCTTCCCCCTCTCCTGCTACTTTCGTGAACACTCGCAAACATGCTTTCACCTCACCTACACACACCCTATTTCTCACCGTTTAGCACTGCCTTAAGTGTTCTCATTCAGTTTATGAGTATACAATTCTACCTTGGACAAATAAATGACTCGCCTTCTAAACACAAACAAATGTACAATCCAGAATCTGAAGACTCTCATTTCTAGAAAAAGTGACTAATATCATTTCACCATCAGAGTACACATTTCATGATATGGCAGAATATGAAAAATCGATGCACGTATTAAAATTAAAGCCTCTAATTCTAACAGAGATTTTAAATACATAGTCATGTATTTAAGTTCATAATCCTATTTATTATATGTTTTTTATTCTGTTTAGATCTTCATCCATGGATCCAACAAGCAGTGGAATTCAAAGCTGATCTTCCTTTAAAATGTTATCCTTAACATGACAAACTCATCCTTTTTTTTAACTCAAAATTGTTTTTGTTTTTTTATAATGCTGTTGTATTTTAACTATTTATTTGGTAATTTTATTTTAAATGTACATAGATATGTATGTATAAAATTATGATCTCGTTGTGAAAAAAATATTTTTGTATCATGATACGCTAAATAAAATAACATTTAAGTTTTATTTTGTTTTTATTTGACTATGTCCTTTATTCAACTCTCAATAAATTAATAATTTATATATTAATTGATGTTCTTGATAATATTAGTTGAAAAAGTTACTTAATCTAGTAACTAGTGCATGAGATACAGAGAGGATTATGGAAGGTAGGAGGTTCCTTTCTTATTAAGAATTGTTGCAAAAAAAAGATAAAGGGTGCACATTTATACCATTTTTCTTATTTTAGGGGAAACAAAGATTTATGCTTTAAAAATATTCCTGCTGTTTTCTACATTATTAGTTATCAAATTCTTTCATATTTAACCATTATTCATCAATTTTAACAAGGAAAAATGGTTAGTCAATTTCTAATCAACAGCATTAAAGATACTTTAGAAATAGAATTATAAAAATGTGAATTTAAATTCCTTTCAAACTATTTCAGTAAAATCTGGTGTGGGCACAACACAAAACTTTCACTTACCTCTGGTTTTAAAATCGATTAAAGAATTTTCAAACACAGAGATAAAAATGAGTGAAACTATTAAAGAATTAATTAAATTGAATTTCTATAGAAACCTGTGTTTTATTAAAAACTTATTTCCATTATTATCTAAAATAATCAGTTGGTTTTATTGAATTTTCATCGCTCTTTATTAACTTTTACCAGCTTGAATATTTGATAATATTTTTTCTAAAATCTTTAGCTTTCCAATGGTATATTATACATGTATATTACTGTTGTTATCTTAAAAAAAAAAAAAATATGTTTTCAGTTTTCTCCTCTGGTTGGATATCATATTGGTCCAACTTGTATATTTACTTGTTTTTTATCAATGGTAACAAGATGATATTGTTATTTTTATAGATTCTACAACATTAAAGGTACTTTAATTTAAAATATCGCCATTTAAGCCCTGTCAGAATATTTCAATGAGAATGGAACCTACACGATATTAAAATCCATTAAATTTTACATCGATATAGAGAGTTTAATCAAAATCGTTTGCGCCGTTTTTGAGAAAATCGTAAAAAGGTACAAAATGCATGGTATAAAGTGGCTCTTCTGGTTAGGTGATTTTTATGACAAAGTTAAAGTTGCTATATCATCTCGGGCGTATAGTTGTCATAAATATGAAATTTCAGTTTCGAAGGACTTTATGTTTACACGCTGGAGTTATCATACAAGGACACACAGACTTTTTTGCGGGACTTAATCATTTGGACTCAGGAGCCACTAAAACGTGTTTTTGAAAACTGGAATTCGAAAATGTTTACGATCGCAATACTTCCCCTTACTATATATTTCATATATTGGTAAGTTAAAGTAAAAAATAAAATCTAATTGAAATGAAAGCCTTAAGTTTAAAAATATTTAAAAGAAAATCATAAAAAGAGGTGCAAAATGCATAGTGTAAAATAGCACTTCTCCTCAGTCGATTGTGTTGAAAAAGTTGATGTAATATCCTAGACACTTGATAAACAATGAATATTATAAGAATTTATAGATATGAAATTTAAATTTTTTCTTCTCATTTTAGAACTAGACTTATGGCACACACACACACACACACACAGGCCTTTTTGCAGACTTCGTCATTTGGACTCAAGGGACCCTAAACGTGTATTTCCAGTGAAAACTCGAATTCGAAATTTTTCTCGATCGCAAAATTTTCCCTTATCATGTATTGTGGCCATATGATTATTTAAAGGAAGTTAAAAAAATCCTTGATCATGGCGTCCTTGATAGTGGACCTAAAATGGTGGTCTCTAGCCTGTGCGTTGTCTGGTACTCGTTAAAAATCCATATTTAGTAGTAATCTATTATTATTATGTTTTTGGACAAGTAGCGGTTCCCGATTCATAAATTTTAATATTGATATATTGATACTATGGTACAATAAATATCATAATTTTTTCGATAGTAACGATTACGATACATCGATTATTTTTAACCGCCCCCCATTGAGATGTCAAACTGCATCTTTATTGATCAGTTTGTCTCAGAATATCTTCTTTTTTAAAATTAAATCATGGATGACCAGGCAGAATTAAGCGCTGAAGATACGAATCCAGAGCTGGAGATGATGGATAAATTAGGAATATTTCAAGATAATGAAAGAAGGTGTATTTTATTTATTTTTTGTAATAATTTAAATTGTCCGATTATGCCTAACATAATTAATTGAGAGATTATTGTTTCCAGTTATTATGAGGAGTGATTCAATTGTATCTGTCTTAAAAGAAGAGTAATTATTTAGGGATTGATAATTGAAATTTTGTAGCATAAAATCCAATGCATCTCAGCCTTCAGAAAATCTTGCCTAGATATATTAATTTTAAATTCTGTTTGAAGCTATTGTCAATATCCTCAAATGTCTGGAAAATTTCGCTCGACTAAATTGTTGTAATTGTATTTTGTTTAATTTTTATTTTAGAAGTAGATTAGTTCAGTGATACAGGACTGAACTACTGTTGTTTGGGCCCCGGGTTCAAACCCTCCGTGTGGCTGGATAATTATTTTAATTCAGCATTGCGGAGACCCTATTTGGCTCTTCCACCCTCTATAAAGGTGGACTTCAAGTTTTGGAACAAACCTGAAAGTGGATAGTGATCTCATCTTAATCACCTCCTAGCTTACTGATTGGGTTAAAAACAGTACAAATCCCTTTATATACTGAACTATTTAATAGTGAACTGAAAAATGAGGTGGATGTTAAGAATAAAATGTGAATTTTGATATATTTTTATTCTATGTAGGTACTGGCAAAGAGACTTGCTTCATATTTTACAGATTTATTTGTATTTCAATTCATTGGTTAGCTAGTTTATTTATTTAAAGTCACTTTATGCTACTGTGGCTAATCGGACGATGCTACAGTGGAATCCTAAATTTTTCCCTGTCCAGGTTTAATTAGGATAGGGTTCTTTAAAGAGAACCTGACATCACACAGGCTTGGGACCACCTTTTTACGTCCCATCCAAAGGATGGCATAACAAGAATTTTTTAAAAAATCCAAGGATCACCTGCGGTTTTTAACACTTGACTTTGGCCTAGAAGGCTGTTATTGCTAACAACTATGCCACAGGTGATCCCTTTGTTTGGTTAGCATATTGCATAAGCAGATAAATAAAATTTATTTTTATACACAAGTTATTTTTTTATCAACTAAAAACGTGAGCCTTACTCGTGATTCCCTAAATTTGTGTACTATCTGGAGATGAAATGTTTTAGAGATTTGTATGTAATCTTTAATGGTTCTTTTCACTAAACAACTTATATTTTTGTGATATTCTTTGACGAAGATAGTGTAATTGTTTTTTTTTTTTATGTTTTATTATTCTATTATTGTTATTCATATGATTTTTCTCTGCTCTGAACTGAGATGGGATAGACACTCAAGCCTCTTTAGTTTTTAATCATTTCAGATATTTTAACATTTTGGGTTCATTCCAGTTGTGTCCAAGAGAACCTTTGGTTAATGTTTTTTTATTTTTAAATTGCTTTCAATTCATTGAGTTTGGCAGATACCGCTGAAATTGGTAGTGACTTGGAGCTAGATCTGTTGAATAGAGGGGTTTGTAGAGTTTGTCCTACCAAGAAAATATCTAGCTTCTTTTTACTAATAATAAATTTTCAATGTTTTAAACAATTTATATCTCTTAAAAAAATAAACTAATTATTAGTAAACTGATAAATGAAGTCATAAGGATGCAAGGAATAAAATGTAAATATTGATATATTTTTATTTATACACAATTTATTTATTTTTTAACTAAAAATCCAACCCTTCTGATTCCCTCAATTTTTTTCCTATCTGGAGATAAATTGTTTTAGAGATTTTTGTGTAATCTTCAATGATGGTTTTCACTAAACAACTCATATTTTTGTGGTATTCTTTGACTGTGTTCACAAAGATGATTTCTTTAATTTTCAGGTGTTTATTGAAAAAAAGGAAACTTTACGAATATAAAATCCAAAAATTTTCCAAATCAAAGGAAGATGTATTGGGATATATTAATTCCGAAGTAGATTTATTGATGAAAGTCAAGCAGAGATGACCAGTAAAATAATTATTTAACTCTTATCAAGATCATAATTTTAAAGTATCCATTATAAAATTTACATCTTAATTTTAGGAAAAAGGACTACTGCAAAAGAAAAGGAATTTAGAATACAGTATTGCCAACCGCATCAACAGGCTATACAATGTAGCCATACAAAGGTTTCCAAGCGATTGCAAGATATGGTTGTGTTACATAAAATTTTGTAAGAAAATGGTTTGTGATATATTTATTATCTTATTATTTTTATTTTTTCCCCTGTCTTATTCATCTTGCACTGCAGCCTCAAGTAGGCTTATTGTGAGCTGTCCATTATCCTGTTTATAGAGGCCCATTGTCTTAGTGCAGTGGTTCCCAACTGGGGGTCCTCAGACGATGTCCAGGGGGGTCTACGAGGTGTCATTGGAAAGTTGTATTAAATTAAATTAATGAAAAATGTTTGCGAAAACTAAGCTAGTAAAAAGAATCACTCACCGATTTCACAGACAAATTAAATTGCGGGTAGTAACTGAGAGTAAAGAAGTAAATAGAATCCTGTATTATACTTTTATATTTCAGAAATTCACAGTGAACAATGTTTTCAAACTTGTAGTCGGTTCATAGAGCCTACGTCTGGCATCTACTATCTTGGATTATCTTTAACAATTTATTTTTATTTCAGTCCATTATTTAAATAACAAATGGCTACGTTTAGTTGGATGTGCCTTAAAATTAAGAAGATTATTTATAATATGTCCAATTGGATATCCATTTAAGAAAATATTCAGGGATTTTTATTTTACTGGATTATTTTTGCATTGAAATATAGAATTTTTATTTTATTTTTTTACTAAGTTATGGAAAGAGATGTTTTAGTATGCTTGTGAATGAAATTAAATATGAACGAAGCAACTTTTAGAAATAACAATGTCCAAATAGATATAATTATATATATACACATACACAATATATATAATAACGATTGTTTTAATATAGGAGGTTCTTGTCATTGTACTGATAGGATGAAGGGGTCCGCATGATATTTTTGTTGGGAACCACTGCCTTAGTGAACCTGACCAAACTTCGAGGATTGATCAGTTCACACAGCTGAAATACCGTCATTCTCAAAATTGTATCTCGTGGTATCTCTGCAAAAATATATATCACATGTTACTTAGTTGTAAGATCTGCAATTCGTCGAGGGTATCAACCCCATTTTATGGAGGTGCTTGTTAAGCTAACTGTGTCCTGTATTTAGTCCCGTCACTCTCCTCAAAGTTATCCTGTCTATTGAGAGTAGAGTATGGGGAGCGGCGTGGTCTAGTGGATAGAGCGCTAGTCTGCTGTACTCCGGGTCCTGGGTTCGAATCTTATCCGGCTGTGGCGGAATATTATTTATTCTGTTAATTCAGTCGGGGGGCGACCCTAGGGTATGGAGACCCTCCTGGGGCAGACCCAGCCTCTATAAATTGGGTACCCAAATTAATTGGGGAAAAACCTGGCGGCTGAGCGCGATTAAGGCCTAATCACCTCATTGCACTGCCGTTGGCCTTGAAACAGTATGAATCTATATATGTACTGAGCCCAAGACCCTTCATGGGTTGTAGTGGTACAGGTTAAAAAAATAAAATAAAAAAAATTGAGAGTAGAGTGCAACTTCTCTCTTTGCAGGGTTCCTCCAAAAAGATCTTAGAATGATGCTGCTTTTCAGTATTCTTCCAGTATAGCCTGGTTCTGTTGCCAATAGCTCTCTTGATCAGACCTTTTTAGAAGCTGAGGCTTATTCCACAAACAGGAGGGTATCTGAGCAAAACCCCTCCTTGTGAGGCTATCGGCTCTCTCATTGTCTAAAATGCCTGAATGACCTGGCACCCAATGAACTCGGACCTTATTCTCCAGGGAAAGAGTGTTGAGATTTCTCGTACTCTCTTCCACTAGTTTGGACCGAGTCGTGTAGCTAAACAAAACTCCAATAGCAGCTTGACTATCAGTATGAATAGTTATAAGTCTGTCTCTCATCCCTTCTAAAATTAGGATTTGAGCACAGATATTTATCGCCATTAGTTAAGCCTGAAAGACTGACTTATATTTGCCTAGCGAGATGGAGAACTCCTCCTTGGTTTTTTCCATTCTCCATATTACCGCTCCTGAACCTAATTCCGTTAGAAATCCATCTGTGTAACAATTACTCCACTTTATGGTCTGTGCGAGCCAGTCCTAGTAATCGTTACACAGTAAAGTATGTCTGTATATTTCTTTACCTGAAGATCGGAATGCATGGCTAGCATAGAATCTTCATCAATCCTTCTGAACAAGTTACCATGGACCCTGATATACCAGAGAGTTAGATCTTGTTTCTAACTTAGAAAGCCAATAGGCTGTGTTAAGTGCTTGAGTTTCTACTGCTTTGTGCAATTGTGTTAGGTTCAGTAGAACTTCCATTGCAGCAGTCGTAGTAGTACTCATTGCTCTGGTTATCATAAGGCATGCTAATCTTTGCAACTTTCAAAGCAGTAGTCTATCTTATTCTTTCTTTTTATTTTAATTTATTAGAATGGTTATTTACAATTTATTGTTTCATGTTTGGTGCAATATATTTCTCCACCTGCTAGAAAGATTTGGGTGGAATTGTTTGGTTATAAAAACAATTTATCCATCACTTCTTATGCTATTTGTCAATCAAAAATCTTCTTATTTGTCCAAAAAAAAAAAAAAAAAATATATATATATATATAATAGGATATTTACTTATTATTAAATAAATGAATAAGATTTCCTGTATAATAAAATAATTTAAATACTATATAGAAAATCCTTTTTTCTTAGTTTTGATGTACTTTTATGTTGTAGAAATTTTATACTTGTGTCAGTCGATTACTTGACCAGATGTTCGAATCACACAGTGATAAACCAGCTCTTTTTAAACTAGCTGCGGATTGGGAATATGATGAATGCCATTCAATAGAACGTGCTCGCAGGTTTATTCGGAAAGGTCTCGAAATTCACAAGGAATCTAAATTGCTCTATGCGGAAGCATTTAGACTTGAGTTGTCGAATATGCAACAAAAACTAGAAGGAGCCAAAGGTTTTTTTAATTATTTTATCTCTTTTTAAGATATTAGTTCACCATCATGTGGGAATTCATATCTCTTAAAAAATTACTTACTAGTTGAGTTTTTAGCGAATTTTGTACTAAAATGCTTTTACCATTTCAGATAAAGTTGAAAAAAATGAAAAAGATACACCAGCTGATCCAGATCATTGTAAAGAATGAAAAAGATACACCAGCTGATCCGATCATTGTGAAGAATGAAAAAGATATACCAGCTGATCAGATCATTGAAGGGAATTTACCAGAGGCTATTTACACTTCAGCTGTGAAGAAGATTAATGATGTTTCATTTCTGTTAGATTTGTTGAATATTGCTCAAGAATACAGTTTCACATCATCACTTCAGGATAAGATATTAGAGTGAGTCTTTTTGGATGTTAATTTAGCTTTCATCGTGTTTAAAAGTAAACAGGTACCTTATTTATAAAACTGAATTTAATGGATAATATGTGAAGGAAAACATCATCAACATGCACTAGACTGTCGCATGCGCTACAGATATAGCATAACGATATCAATTTTCGTGTATGTTATCGATACCAGTGTAATATCGGCACAAAAATATCTATATTTATGATACTTTATTCCAGTATTTAATTGAATTGAAATCAGTTACAAATGAATGAGTGAAGACATAGTAGGTAAACTATGTCTTAGAACTTACCTCTTACTATATATAAAGTTAATATAATGAATATCTTAATTCTCTCGACTCTAAAATACCAATATTTATAAATATTATTAATATATTTACTTTGCATGAAAACATTTAAAAATACAAAAAAAAAAAATCATGATGATCTTACTGTCAATATTTAAATCATAGTAAAGATAAATCAAAAAGAATATCTTGATCATATCAGTATAGAAATATGACATTTGAAAATTAAATTCATTTTAATTTTAATTTCAATTAATTATAATGTATATTTCATTAATAATTAAAACATATGTTCTTTGTTTACTTGGGAGAGAAACTGAGATAATATTTGTGAAACAGAACTGCATGGGAGGTTTTCTTATCAACTGCATGAGCCTGTCCAGGAATGGTTTTTATAATGGACAAGAAAGGGTATCAGAAAGCCTCGACAATTGCGTGTTCATGCAAGGAAGAGAGTAAGATGGAGTTAAGTGCTCCCTGCCATGGTAGAAGCACTACCGCCAGAAGCATGTACCGCAGCACCTAGGGAAGGTGCTCTGCCTGGTAGGGATAGGCCCGCACCTACTAATTAGCAGAGGGGACTGGTCATCCATGTCAATAATTGACGCCGTTTCTACCTGACTAGTGTCTTGGCCCTAGGTCAAATTACCTTGAATGTTTTATTTATACACATAAAACAATTACATGGATAAAAATATTTACAATGGCATTAATTAGTAGCAATATACAATATTATTGAATATGGCGTCTTCTTATGTTCGGCCAGTGACACAAGTAGCCACCGCTAGCATTATCTGGGAGCGAGTGCATGAAGCATGCGCTACAAGCCTGATATTGATGAAGAGCTCTCCGTCAACTTTTTGGTGAGGCTGAAGGCTTTGTTGTTGCTGTACAGGATGTGAGTAGTTTCACTGGGAGCATTCAGGAGGCACATAATGAAGGAAAACATGATAACAGATAAATGTCGCCTTTGCTCCAAGACCCATGAGTCTATTCAAGCTTGTGACAAATGGTTATGAGACTTTAGCTGGAACTGGTTATTTGATGTGACACAATAATATACCACCAAAGTTTGTGCAGAGCTCCAGGATTGTTGGGTGATAAAGAGACACCCTATTCTCGGTATAACCCAGAGATGATCAAATTATCACAGACCACAGAGTGCTGCACAGTCCTCTAGATATATTGGTGCTATATAAAATCAACAAAATGGCTAGAATCATTGATATAGCTATCCTAAGTGACTCCAACCTGTTGAGCACTAGAGACGAAAAATTCAGAAAATACCAGAAACTTTCTCAAGAGCTAAAATCACTTTACCACCTGGAAAAAGTAATAAAAACTCCAATTGTTCTCTCTTCAAATGGCCTAATACTACAAAACACGAAGGAGAACGGAAGAGCTTGGCCTAGAACTAATTTTATTTGTATTGTTTCATTATTTTATTTTATCATTGTCATACTGTATTGATATTATCTCTTTTGTTTCTCATTGCGGTCCTGATGATAGCTCACACATTTGAGCCAAAACATTGCTTCCTAGACTGACTCATGATTATTTCTACATTTTATAATTCCAACAGTCGGCTTTACATCCTCAATATTATTCAAATTATGTTTCAGAATGATGAGAGCCAAATACCCTAAGGAAGAAGTAACTTGGGATACTCTTGCCAGGAGAGAACTCGAGCTGAGTGGTACTCTAAAGGAAAGAATAGGGTAAGTATTCAGAAATATTATTTTTATTATCATTATTTTTCTATTGTTCATTATAATTCCAATGAACTAAAATATGAAATTGCGGTAGTTTTTATTACTATTTGGATTTTAAACACTCTGCACATGATGACATGCTATTGGGTTTGCCAATAATCTATACTAATATTATAAAGCTGAAGAGTTTGTTTGTTTGTTTGAACGCGCTAATCTCAGAAACTACTGGTTCGAATTGAAAAATTCTTTTTGTGTTGGATAGTCCATTTATCGAGGAAGGCTATAGGCTATATAACATCACACTGCGACCAATAGGAGTGAAGAACCAGGGGAAAATCTGGGAAAAAACGGGAAAAATTTAGGAGAAAAAAAACCCTCGCATCCCAATGATTCCAAATGATTTACCTTTTATTTTTAAATAATTCAATTTCCCGTTAATTTATATTTTTCCGTAACAATTAATCACAGAGGTAAACATTTAAACACGTAGGAATAGATTTACATCAAGATCGGGCTGCGGAGAAAATCAGTATGTTCTGCCACAAGAAAATTAAACTCATTTAGGTGGAAGTACTTTAAAATATATTCTTTTAAAAACTTCTTAATAGCAATCATAATAACAGAAATTGATGCAGACGAAGTCGAAGATTAGAATATATAGAAAAGGTAGCATGTACTAAGAAGGTTTAAATTTGGATAATAAAATTCCGGTTCTGGGAAACGCCAATCATTCGGTACTGCTAGGGGAAGACACGGAAACTGTACAACTAAATACAAGTGCATTAATAAAAACCGGTAAAGAAATAGGACTCGAAATAAATACCGAAAAAACAAAATATATGATTTGTAGTAGAGACGGTGGCGATCATAGTGATATTGATATATCAGGGTATACTTTTGAACACATAGAGAAATTTAAGTATTTAGGCTCAATAATAACGAGAAAAAAATAAATCCAGGAGGAAATAAAGTCCTGGTTAAAGGCAGGAAATTACTTAGCTTCTGTCTAAAAATTTAAAGGTTAGAATTTATAAAATTTATAGAATTTATACTTAATATGGGAGTGATTCAGGTGTAAGGTTTTACCGACGAATATCATTAATTCATATTTAGGTTGTCAACGGTTTCTGACGATTATTTTTTCATATTAAGTGATTATGGGTATAACCACTTCTACTGGTTTGCTACTGTAAATTTGGCAGGAAGAAGTCAAGATCGGGCTTTAAATGATAACAAAGAGTAGCTGATAGTTGATATTTAATATAGCCAATCTTACCATAAACGCACATAAATTAATACGAAATGCAATATTCGCGAGCAAAGCTGCGTGTCACAGCTAGTAGCAATATATAAGCCTTTCAGTTTTTATTTTTATGCCATTATAATACACTTCTTATCTGATAAATTAATTCCTAAGCTGGATAGTTTATCCTGTTTGTAATATGTCAACAACTATATCTGCTAACTCTTGTTGGAACTAGCTTAGTATTGTGTTTGCTATTGCACTGTGAATATAGAAGAATATTTCATTCATTATCAGCATATTTTGCTGTATTATTTAAAAAAAGGCAAGTGTGGCTCAGAAGCTCATAGAAAAATTATGCAATTAATGGAGATGACTTAACCGAGGGCACCTGTCAAAATTGGTTTGCCATATTTCATATAGGAAATTTTGACGTCAATGATGCTCAACAGTCTGGTCGCCTAGGTGAAATTAAAACAAGCAATGTTAATGCCATTGTTTATCAAAATGCCACCCCAATCAGTTTGAGAGATTGCTATGACCCTAAATTTGTTATACACAAGCGTAGGAAACCATTTGCACTAGCTTGGCTTAATCTTTGGGTCCCTCACTCTCAAACTGAAGTCAGTTTGGAAACATTTAGGGCATGCAATCCGTAAAACCGGATCCGGTAATCCGGCAGATCCACCATCTTTATACATTAACCAGATCCGATTATAGCAATTTTTAGCGGAAAATAGTGGTTTAATAAAAAAAAAAGTACATTAAATGTGTTACATTTGGTGTTCATGTGTGGTGGTGTTGCCGAATCAGTTCAACATCATTCGATCGCCTTTTGTGAGACAATACATGTGCTTTTGTTTTGTCGGTGCTTCACCTAAATGTAAGTAAATAGATATTATTATATAGGATACACGCGAGCTACAGCATCCTATAAGTTGGCTGTTGAGGAACTTCTGAAACAACTCCATCATTTTTTTTAGAGAAATTGCTCGCTCAAGTACTGACTCACTCAAGTGTTATGGTACTGAATTTTATGAAAAACTGCTTACAAATCTATTGAAATCTAGGAACACTGAGCTACGTTACTGCTCACGTCTCCCCATACTTCACTTTCTCAGATAGCTCAATTAATTTATTAAGTTACTTTATAAAATCTTATATAATTATCCTGGCATAATTAACTCAGATGGGAATTGTGATAACAATAATTTTAAATTATTTAAGAATGCTAACAATCACAAACAAGTCTTCTATTTATGATAGATGCCATCTTATCTTGATGAATCTCTCTAATGAATGGCAAAATTATCACAATAATGAGTTTGTATTAAAAGTATAAATCAAAATAAGAATAAATTATTCTACTGACAATATTTGTTTTTAAAATAGTATGTAAGTACTAATAAATTTAGTATCTATTATCAAAAATCAATTTTGATTTTGAAAAAAGGGTGGTAGAAAACAAATAGTTATTATTTTCAGGAAATGGTAATCAATAGCCGACTGTTTTAATAGCCATTAAAATTTTACTTGATACCTAAACTACTGAACTTTAATTTTTTGCTCCATATCTAATCCTAACATAACTTTTATTTTATAAACTTCCTATTATGACTACAATTATACTCGAATAACTCACCAACAGTTCATATTGGACCAAAAAGTGAAAATCAACCTGATTTTGTCAAGCCATCTGGATCCGGCCGGATTGGAAATGATTCCTAGAAACATGCATTTCTGTTTGTGATTCACTACAGAAACGGCAACAAAATGACCCATTTTTGAGAAAGTTGGTAACAGGAGATGAAAAATAGATATTTTGCAACAATGTAGACTGTAAAAAAATTTTTCGACCTAGTAGTGAGGTCCCTTGTAGAATGTCAAAACTCGGATAGCATCCAAATAAGATAATGCTTTACACATGTTTGAATTTTAAGGGTGTTATATTTTATGGGCTGTTGCCATCAGTATAAAAAATGTATTCAATTCTAAACAAATTTAAGATCCAAGCTATAGCAATCTAAAAACAAAATGAGGTCAATCAATTAAAAATAAATTCACAGAACTGGCAAATCACAGGGGTGTTGTGTTCCACCAAGGCAACACTAGTCCCAAAACCTCATTGGTCAATCACAATAAATTATTGAGCCTTGTATGGGACCTTTTGCCCCACCCTCCCTATTCACCAGGCCTAGCTCCAGGTGACCACTTGTTCCACTCTCTGCAGAACTCCTTGAATGGGAAAAAATTCCAAAAGGATGAGACCATCAACACCCACTTAGATTAGTTTTTTTTTTTTTAACAATAAACTTCAGACATTCTATGAACATGGCATTATGCAGTTTGTGAAAAGGTGGGAAAAAGTCATATTAAATAATGATCAATATATTGTAGATTAAAATCAATTTCAGGTCAATAATACATTGAGTTTTATTTCATCCTGAGAAACCGAAAGGAATTATTTACTAACCAATAGTAATTTGATTTCAAACCACACTCCAATAATTAAAGAATTGTTGTTTTTTTAAGGAAATGCATCTCTGTTTATGAGGATGGATTAAGAAATGTCCCAACACGAAAAATGTGGTCTCTTTACATTAATTACGTTCTAGAAATAAATGAAGACCTTACCACTTTACCTACTTTTAAGAAAAACTGTTTAAAAAATGTATTTGAAACTGCTCACAACGAAAACATGCTAACCGAAAAACACTATTTGATTTGGGTAAGTTAATTTAGTCAATTTTTTTTTTCTAAATGTTTTTGAAACTTATCAATTATTACTTGATTAAATTATTAGACCAATTGAATCATATTGTTTTAAAACTGATATACAGTATATTTTAAACTGATATGTTTGGTGTCATCGACTTTTTTTTTTTTTTTAAGGTTAAAATATCTTTTTTATAATAATATCTGTTTAATAATTTCAGAAAATAAAATCAACTATTGACCTTGACTTAAACCTGGACCTGGATTATAATAGTTTCCATTGGGGGTCACCTGTAGTTTAGTGCTAGCATGACAGCTTTCTATCCCCAAGGGCTCTACTCTTCAGAATTTTCGACATGCCAAAATATACTCGGTTCCTCAGCATGATTCTTTTTTTTACCTCTTCCTCTTTCTCCAGCTGATCATTTATGATAGATCCGAGGTACTGGAAGCTTCTAACCACTTCAAAGCTATGGTTTCCAATTATATAATGAATTTGGGGGCTGGCTTGTCTCTTCCTTCTGAAAACCATTATCTTTGTTTTCTTATCATTGATTTCCAGCCCTAACCTGCTTGCTTCAGTTTCAAGCTTTCCAACGGCCTCCTTGATAGAGCTGAGGGACCTTCCAACAATAGCCACATCATCCGCATAGGCAAGAAACTGTATAGTTTTATTAAATATTGTTCTCCCTCTATTTATGGCTGCGTGGAGAGCTACCTTAAAGAGGAGAGGGGCCAGTGGATTTATGTGAACAGAACTTTAATACCCTTTAACTTATTAAGACCCTTCATAAGTTGTAAGTTGTATGTACACAGATATTTTTTTCTTCATGATGGAAGAATTGTTCACACAGTTATTAAGTAAATTTATTTTATTTGTGTGCTGAAGTTTTAGGCAAAATAACTTAGCATAAAAATATATTAATATTATATAATATTATAATAACCACAACACATATTACTAATTTAAAAACATATTCTTTGTTAACTGCACACCAGCCAACTAGGTGAGGTTATATGGTCAACTGTTAAGATGATAAAATGTAGAAACAATCTGAAATCAATAACAATGTTTTAATGTTGCCGACGTTTTGGCTCAGACATATGGGCCATCTTCAAGGCAGTAAAGATAATAAGCTGATTATATTTGATGTATGCCTGATGATGGCTTACATGTCTGAGCTGAATCGTTGGTAACATAAAAAATTGTTTATCAGACTTACTCCTGATTGTTTCTACCTATTATTTTTATTTATTTAACATCACTTTATGCTACTATAGCCAATTGGACAATGCTACATTGGGAGTCCTAAATTTTTTAAATTAGGTAGGGATCTTTAACGGGCACCTGACTTCATATTGGCTTGGAACTACCATTTTACACTTTTACAAAGTGCAGCATGACAAAGAATTTTTTAACTCCCTTTGAAAAATCCTAGGGCCTCTCGACCGGGTTTACAACCCGGGACCTCAGGTATTGAAGGCTGTAATGCTAGCAACTACGCTACAGGTAACTCAAGTCCCATTTCTACCTATTATTTATGCAATTTGAATTTTGGATTCTGAAATCTCAAGCAGAATTTCCAAAGCTAATTCTGTCTATTACCATATCTGCAACACGGTTATCGGAAAAAGAGAAGTAGCACGGAACGTGAAGTTACACCTGTTCAAGTCCATCTTTCTACCAATGCTTCTCTATGGAGCAGAGAGCTGGAATGAAAGGCTACAAAGTCGCATCACTGCCTCGGAAATGAAGTTTCTAAGAAGAATTGTGGGGAAGACACGGAGAGACTGTGTCCGGAATGAAAGGATCAGGGAAGAGCTTAATGTATGCTCTGTTCTGGAAGTCTTAGACAAGAAGCAATTGGGATGGTATGGGCATGTCTGCCGAATGGACCACCACCGGAACCCAATCAAAACAATGGAGGTAAGACCCTTAGGACGAAGACCTAGAGGACGCCCAAGGACCTCCTATATCAACCACATGGAGCGAATAGGGATGCGTAGAGGTAAAACTCTGGGCGAGATAAGAAACCTTGCCACGAACAGAGACAGTTGGTGCCAATGGCTGGGATCTCGCCCACGCTGAAAGGCAAATGGGTCGAAGTGAAAGAAGAAGAAGAATTTTTTTAATTCAGTATCTCAAGTAATTCACATTGCTTTTGCTCATTAAAAGTCAAATTTTGTTCTCATATTTCAATATTTCATAACATACCTGGGGCTATTCAGTTGTACATATAAAATTACCATATTTTTTTAAATATATTTAGGTGAGAAAAGTTGAGAATGTAGACTCTTGTAAAATCCTGCAATGGGGGACTGATAAACTGGATTCAAGTAATAAACTCTGGTCCTGGAGACTGCGCTATCACTTGAGTAAATGCGACAAAGAGGGCGCCATGTCAGTTTTCAAGGAGATCATCTCAAACCCAAACATCCCGGACCAGATCAATCTGTGGATGTTAGTTCTCAGGTGTTACCAAATCATCGATCCTATTGAGGTAATTAATATTTAACTAATAATTTAATATTATAATAAATCTAATTATTTGTAGGATAAGATGATTCAGATGGCAGTGGTCAACAAGTGAGTTGGATAATATTGGGTTGTAAAATAAGTTGGTTGTGTTTTTTTTACTAGTGATTTCAATAAAACTTCAGGTTCTTGTAAATATTTTTAATCAATTATATATGACCCATTTTGATCTATTACATGTCGCAATAATACTGGTAATTTTTGGAATTTGGTTATCATCAACAGTTGAAGGACGGGCCGAGCAAGTCCGCTCTCCTCTGCAGTATTGAACTCTAAAGGGTTAACTAATTTTTTTACTTTCACTTACTATATATAGTAAGGAAAGTATTGCGATCGTGAAAATTTTTGAATTCCAGTTTTCAACGGAAATACACTTTTTAGGGTCCCCTGAGTCCTAATAACCAAGTCCCGCAAAAAGGTCTGTGTGTGTGTGGTAACTCCCGGGCGGAAACGGTAAGTCCTATGAAACTGAAATTTCATATTTAAGACAACTATACGCCCGAGACGTGACAAAACTTTTTTCATCAAAATGAGCTTACCAGAAGAGGCACTTTATACCATGCATTTTGCACCTTTTTTTGATTTTCTCGAAAACGGTTCCGCCGATTTCGATTAAACTCGCTATATCGATGTAAAATTTAATGGGCTTTAATATCATGTAGGTTTTATTTGTATAAAAATGGTCTGACAGGGCTTAAATGCCAATATTTTAAATTTTCTTCCCCTAAAGTACCTTTAATTTTGTAGATTCAATAATAATAACTAGATTATCTTGTTAACGCCGATGAAAAAAAAAAAAAAAAAAAAAAAATACCTGTACCACTACAACCATGAAGGGTCTTGGCTCAGTACATATAGAGATTCGTACTGTTTCTAGGCCAACGGCAGTGCAATGAGGTGATTAGGCTTGATCACGCTCAGCCGCCAGGTTTTTCCCAATTAATTTGGTACCCACTTTATAGAGGCTGGGTCTGCCCAGGAGGGTCTCATACCTAGGGTCGCCCCCCGACAACTAAAGGAGAAAACAGAAAAAAAATATTTTTAATGCAATTTTTCGTTTTTTAACATAAGAGCAGTAATATACATGTATGATATACCGTTGGAAAGCTAAAGATTTTAGAAAAAATATCATCTCATACACAAGCTTTTAAAAGTTAATAGAGAGTGATGAAAAGAAGATAAAACTAACTGATTATTTTAGATAATAATATAATAGATTTTTTAATGAAACACATGTTTCTATATAAATTCAATTTGATTAATTCCTTAATAGTTTCACGTATTTTTATCTTTAACTGTATTTGAAAATTCTTTCATTGATTTTAAAAATGGAGGTAAGTGAAAGTCGTGTGTTGCCCGCACCAGATTTTTTTAGAATATGTAAACATGATTTTATAATCACAGTAAGGATTAAATTAAAATAGGGTTCTTGTTCATATTGACCAAATAGGATTTGTTACCATATCTCAAGGGTCATCTGTTATAAAAATAAATGAATTAAAATATTGAAAAATGCTAATAATTTATTTTACAACCCAATATTATTTACCTAAAATAATTAAATCCTGTTTGACAAATGTTATAAGAGACAAAAAATAAAGAAAACAAATAGTTACAAATTATTCATAAACAAACAGTGGATCACAAAAAAATTGTTATAAATAAAATACTAAAAGGAATGAGTCCAGATGGCGGTTGATGAATGAAACAATTAATTAGTTTCAACCATTTATTTTTGGCCAACGTTTCGACCCCCATTGTGGGTCATCATCAGGGCTTAATTTTAGGCGAGTGAAAACTGATAATGACCCACAATGGGGGTCGAAACGTTGGCAAAAAATAAATGGTTGAAACTACCCAATTGTTTCATTCATCGACCGCCACCCGGACTGATTCCTTCTAGTAATTCTCAACGGTCAACTAATTACATCCATTATCATAAATAAAGTAAATGCATATTGGGTGTGAATAGATTTAGGCGAATGTCAAAGTCTTTGTGAATTAAATGCATATTTATATATAAATGTGAAAAAAAGAAAAGGCTCTAATTCTAATTAAATTAATTTTAAGCATTTTTTATCATAAACAAAATTAAGGCTACCTAAATAAAATTTGAAAACATTTTGTGTAACTTTTTTTTTAATCCAATTTTGTTTTTGTTTATAATAAAAATATAAACAAATAGTTTTGACTTTATTATTACTTTTAACTTTATTATTAGGCTGAAAGTCTGTGGATTGAAGGTGTGAACAATCCAATCGTTGGCGCAGTTCTCAAGGGTCGATATCTTGAATGGTTGTCCATGACTAAAGGAATAGGTAAATACATTTTATAGAAATATTAATATGATTATTATCAAAATCAATAATGGTTTATTGGAAAAAATTATGAAGAATTTTTTTAAATATCTTTTTATTGATTTTTACAACTGTATATACTTGTAAAACCAATTTTGACTACGGTTGCCTGGTGTATGGAGGACTTACCGATGAACTGGAAACAAAATTGAAATGCCTTATGAATCTTTTATAAGATATATTTTTGGAGCCCGTAGACGTGACCATATCTCTGGGTATTATACTGAGTTAAAGTGGTTTTATCCTTCTGTTCGACGGCTATATTTCCATGGATCCTACCTATTCCAAACTTTTTTTTTTTTTTTTTTTTTTTTGCTGGCTTGGGTTGCACCGCGACCAAACGGTCTATTGTGCGCCATAGAATCACGCGATGTTAGTTTTAAAACACGAGTTTAGTAGCAGAAGCAAACTTCAGAAGGCTGTTAGGATTAACAAGTTTGTTGTTAGTGGGGTTTTCTAAGCGGTCTTCACCAAATAAAGTGAACCTCAACATAGCTAGCTTGTCGCAGTGGCAGACTATGTGAAATGATGTCTCATCGTCCGTGCCGCATAGTCTGCATAGAGGGTTGTCAGAAATACCAAGTTTAAACATATGGTAGTTAAGTTTGCAGTGTCCAGTGTAGACAGCAGTCAATGTCCTCAGGCATGTCCTACTCATACCAAGAAGACACCTCCTTCTGCTGGTACAAGGACCATCTAGGAATTTGAGTGATTGTCTAGGTCCCTTATTTAGCCAAAGTTGTTTGTGTTTGTTTAAATAGGATTGTTTGATGTACCTAAAGGCATAGCTTAGGCTAATTCCACTAAGGGATTCTGGTGTGATGGGAATCGTTGCCAATCCCTTCCTAGCTAATTCATCAGCTTTTTCATTCCCACTGAACCCTGAATGACCAGGTACCCATTCAATGCTAACGATGTTCTTCCTAGCAAGACAGTTTAGGGTCAGATTACATGCTTCAACGACTTTTGAGGTGGTTGTGTGGTTGTTTAGGGCTCCTAGTGCTGCCTGACTGTCAGTGTGAATAAAAATCTTTTTGCCACTAATGTTTTCAGTGCACAAGTCTGTAGCACAGTGGAGAATAGCAAGAAGTTCAGCCTGAAAAACTGTTGTGTGTTTGCCTAGTGGGATACTGGCCCCGGAGTGTGGTTTGTCTTTCCTCCAGACACCAGCACCTGAGCCGCTGTCCATTAGTGAGCCATCCGTGGTAGCAGTTGATACCATGTTTGGGTCTGTGCTTCCTTGATTCATCAATGTTAACGTTGTAGTAAGCATTGATAAACTTCCGGATTTGTAAGTCTGAAGGTTATAATATATTCCAAACTTTAAAAAATATAAAACCTTCCTATATAACTGAACTCCTCTCCCTCCGCTCAGACATCCATTCGTTAAACACCAGAACCCAATCAATCAATATTTATACCCCATCACATAGAACTGCATCCTTTCACAAATCCTTTCTCGTTCACTCCTCATTATTTTTTAATTCCTTGCCTATCTCTATCCGTGAAACCGTTTCTCTCTTCTTTCAAACAACAACTCTTCCAATACCTCCTTGAATCTCAATCTTCCGTGCTATAGTAAATATAGGTACTCTGTAGTATAAATATGTGTATATATAAGTGCGTGCTCCAAGTGTATATAAGTATGCAAAGATATATAGATGTATCAAATCTGTCATTTTTTTATTATTTTATTTTAAATTAACTGGACAATAGGCAATTTTTTGTTTTCATTGTTCTTGTTCTAAGGGGACATGGTCCCAGAATAAAGTTTTTTTTTTTTTTTCATTTCATTTCATTTTCATATATACAATTTATACAACAAGTAAAAGAGCTAAAATTACCAATATGGTATGAAATAAGTCTTGTGAAGAGGCTACCCGGTGGTAGCACTTCAATCATTCTTTTAGGTAACAGTGTAATGTTTATTTTATTAACATTTCTCGAGGCCACCGTCTTTTCAGGGGCCTCAGAGGATTATCAGGAAGAGATTGTGATGAGAGTTTACGGACAAGCAGGTTTGTGTGGGCTGGTAGTTTGGAATTAAAGGAGGTGTATCGAATTTGGGCTAAGTCTGCAACTAGTGGAATATTAAGGTCTCTATGGATGAGTTTATTAGTAACAGAATAAGGAGCTTTGAGGATTTTTTGTAGGGTTTTGGATTGCAAGGATTGGATGCGGGAGGAATTTGATGGTTTAGTAGACCCCCATAGCTCAATGCCATATGTCCAAATAGGTCTAAGAATGGTTATATGAATCTTTTTTTGTAGTAAACAGGGAGTTTTGATCGTTTGTCAAGTAAGTGTTGTAGTAAGCGGTATCTAAGAGCAGTTTCTTGCCCTTGAAGTCTTGTATGAGGATTCCAAGTAAGGCGTTTGTCAAGATGAAGTGCTAATTTTTTTAAAATCTTATACTTTTGAACGGTATAATATACATTATATTACTACTCATATTTCACGTTTAATTTTTTCCATGACTTGAGTACAGAAAATTTAATTTTCCCTTCTAAAGAAAAACTATAATTGCAATGTATTTTACTTATAAACCTTCAGGAAAGAACACTGAATGGTTGTGAAAACTATATCAAGATCCGTTTCATGGTTTAGAAGTTCACAGAAACCAGGAATCACTACATCATTTTATATACAGAGAGAGATTATGAAAGCGGGGAGCCCGTAGCTGAGTGGCTAGCGCGCTAGTCTCTCGTGCTACAGGTTCTGAGTTCGAATCCTAGTCCCGGCGGGGCTTTTATAAGGATGTAAAAAAAATGTGGCAACCATATTAATTAAAAAACCATTTAATTATTTTTTCCACTCTATTTTAATACATACTACTTACTTTTACTTTTATATGCATTCCAACATGGATTGCCTTTTACATCAGGGCAGAGCTCCAGAGGTCGTGGACCAGCCAATCTCCATCCTGAAGACCTCGGCCTGCCATTTCCTCCTCAACTCCACCAAACCATCTACCTCTGAGTCGTCCTCGTCTCCGTCTTCCTGGCGGTTGCCAGTCCAAAACTCGATTCTGCAAACGCTCTGTAGACATTCGCCTTACATGGCCGTACCACCTTAGTCTTTGCTGTCCAATTCTGTACTGCTTGAAGCTTGGAATATAGCATTGATGACATGGTCCATGTTTCGGCTGCATACGTTAAGATGGGCTTTAAAATTGTCTTGTTCCACAGAACCAGGTGCAGCATGCAATACAAACTAATTTTAATTTGTATTAGTTTTTATCAGTAAAATTAAATATATAATTATACCCGTATTTTTGACCCTGCAAAATTTAATAATTAGAAATCTGAAGGGTATCAACACAAAAGTTAGCTTTAAAAGTATTAGAAGTATATTACATTAATTAAAAAAAACATATTTAAGATGGGATCACTTGTAGCTGAGTGGCTAGCGTAACAGCCTCCCATGCTAAAGGTCACGGGTTCAAACCCGCAGGTGGTCCTAGGATTTTTTAATGGGAGTAAAAAATCCTTAGTTACGCCGTCCTTCGGAGGGGACGTTAAAAGGTGGTCCCGAGCCTGTGCGATGTCAGGTACTCGTTAAAGATCCCTATCCTAATAAAACCTGGATAGGCAAAATTTAGGACTCCCGCTGTAGCATCGTCCGATTAGCCATAGTAGCATAAAGTGACGTTAAATAAATAAACAAACAAAACATATTTAAGATAAAACTTTGTTGTAGGTTCTGCAAGGAGAGCTTATGAGACCCTTTCAACATCACCTCCTTTATCCATGGAGATCCACAAAGCGATGTTGGCAGTTGAAGATGCTCAGCCGAGATATTGTTCGAAATATTTCAGGCTAGTTTACGACACCGCTATCAGCCAGTATGGTAAAACAAACACAGGTTTGTCTAGTTTCCTTTTGCAGACTAATTTCATTGGATTTCAATTTTTTCTTCTCGAGTATTTATTCTTCCGAATTATTTTCATAGATATTTGGATACAGTACATGAAGCATGAGGCGAAGCTTAAAGAACGAGCTCAAGTGCATAAAATATACGAACAAGCATTAAAGACATTAAACAGTCGTTTGGTAGATGTTTTCATATCTGAATTCCAACTTGTCAAAGGTGAAATTATGAGTAATGAAGAGTAAGTTTTATTTTATTCTATTCATTATTTTATATTTATTACAATAATCTATTTTATATCATCAATCATTCTTGTTTCGTCCACCAATCTGTCTCAATGCTAGAGACTTCGATTGAAAAGACTTAATTTTTAAAAAAAAAATCTGCTGGATAGCATTGTGTGACCTAAAGTTGAATATGAGATATAAAATAAATAAATAAATTAAACAAACAGTAAATAAAAGTTAAACAAAATGAATAAAAACTAAACTAAGGAACATTAAAAACAAAATATTGAGGATGTATAGTCGACTGTAGAAACTATTATAGGTGGAATAATCAGGAATCAGTCATTTTTTGAAAATTTTTAATTTTGCCAATGTTTCGGCTCAAGCTTGTGAGCCATCATCAGGGCTACAAACATCAGAACAAAAGAGATACATATTAATATGATAATGAAAATTTTTTGAATGTAGTGACAATGATAACATTTTAAATAAAACCTAAAATTTACCAATATTATAGATACAAATAATGATAATATGATACACAATCTGATGATGATAAGCATAAAAACAAAACTTTAGACTTTAATATAGAAGTAAAAAAAAAAAAATTATATATATATATATATATATATATATATATATATAAACATACCATTACTGAGCCATGTCCAAGCATAAACTGAGGAAAACCATAAACATAGGTAGTATGGGGAGGGGTTCATGTAAAAACCCTGAAGGTTTTCCCCTCTAAATATAAATACTACAGCTTATCTTTATTTTTAAAAGTTTTACAAAATTATACAATGGAAAAACAAAACAATATGCTCGTATGTACAATAAGGCTCAACATTTTTAACAGAAAATTATAAACACCAGAATCTGAGGTATGTAAAAGATCCATGAGGTATATAATAAAATAATAATAATAATAATAATAATAGGCTTAGCGAACCCGAAGGTTCGATGCCGATACCACCAAATTCCGCCTACACAGACTCGTCCAATGCTCACCATTCAAGCCCAAGCTCCCGAGATCAGCCTTAACGCAATCCTCCCATCTCCGCTTCGGCCTACCTTTCGGACGCCTACCAGTCGGATCAGCAAATACCAACTTTCTCGGAATCCGTTCGTCATCGAGCCCAACAACTTTACTCGCCCATTTGAGTCTCCGCGATGCAATCAGCTCAATTATATTCACAGGATGCAAGTTCCGCAATTCCGCGTTATGCAACCTTCTAAACTCCCCAGTGGCCTCATCTCTCTTTGGACCAAATATTTTACGCAATACTTTATTTTCGAAAACCTTAAGCCGCTGTTCATCGGTATATAATAAAAAATAAAATTAAATAAATAACAAAAACCAGAAGTGTTATAAACGAAAAGATAAATATACAGTAAATAAAATATAAATTACACAAGCAAATTGTACAATAAAGTAAGAAAGTTATAACTTAAGGAGACGGAAGGTGTTGGCATACGAGGGAGAGATAATTTCTTTGTCTGTTTTATGATTGACGGCTGCTCGATCTTTTTCTATATGGATGCGTATAGCTTCGGAACGCCATAAACATAGAACTCTTTTGTTCTGATGTTTGTAGCCCTGATGATGGCTCACAAGCTTGAGCTGAAACGTTGGAAAAATTAAAAATTTTCAAAAAATGATTGATTCCTGATTATTCCACCTATATAAAAACAAAATATTTAATCTATTTAGAAAACAAAAACAAAATAAAATAAAGTTACAAAATAAAATGTATAAAGCTGTTAAAACTAATAAAAACAAAAAAAAACTTACAACTAACAAAATTATATAAAAAAAGAAAAGGGTACTTAAAGTTCAATTGTCCAAATGTGATTGTTGCTGTACGCGTACAGACTGCCGGCTGCTAGTGCGCCAAATACTCTTATAGAGCGAAGCAGAAAACTAAAACATTCACAAAGGAATAAATATTATAATGGAGACCGTAGGTACTCCTGGGTGTACTTGCATAGAGCGTCTAATAACAACTATTCCCTAAGGAATATGAAAAAGGGAGACCGTAGATACTCCTGTGTCTGTGAGCGTCCAAAAACAACTGAAGAGAAAGATAAGCCGGCGTATTGCTGAAGGCATAAACAAACTAATTCTATTTGGATGTAAACATACCGCCGGCTTCCTTTCTTCGAAATACAATATTTAAAAGCCAAACTATGAGATATTTTAAAATTAGAATTTATAATAAAAAGGACTAAAGTGTATACATTATAAAAATATATTGTACTTATTTTTAAAGAATAGCATTAGTGAAATAGAATAGAATACAAATGTTTAATATAAAACAAAATTATTTAAATGAAGTAACAAAAAAAACTTCATTATATACTTGTATATACAATTAAGACTATATACAAACTATTAAAACTATATACAAAATAGAACATATAATGCATATGTATGTATTAGTTATAAAATATATATACATTCGGGCCCGAACAATTCTCATTACTGAAGACTTATAAGGAAGCTCTTTTAAGCGGTGGATTATTAATTGAATTATTTATTATCTACTTCTTGTTAGGGTAGCATACCACAGTCCTGGTACATTCACTTATTTTTCTTAGACTTCACATATTTTTGAAAAAATAAAATACTTATTTTCTCAGAAAGTAAAATTCACAATGATGGAGACAGTCTAGTAAAAGCTGAAAGTGTGTGAGAAGTAGGGGTGGGCATAATCGAATGACGATTATCGGATCATTCGATTATTTCAATCTTTGAATCAATCAATCTTGAATTAATCGATTATGGAATTAATCGGTCTAGAGAAACGAATGATCATTCAAACTCAATTTTTTAACGGCATATAATATTAAGATAAAAATATTAGGGGTTGACATAATTGAATGACATAATTTTTTTTTTTTTTTTATAAATTATATGCATATTCGCACCTAGGTTCAGCAATCTTAGAGGGGGGAATTGTGCCGTATTGTCTTTCAGAATGCATATGAATCATTCGATTATGCCCACCCCTAGTGAGAAGGCACTATACTATCTTAATTCTACTCCACTTTTAACTCATGCTAACCGTATTTTCTATATAAATTTATCCTTTTTTTTTTTTTTTTTTAACTTCTATTTGAAATAATATTTATTTTTTATTTTTATTTGTGGTTTTTAAATTTAAAAAAACATGTTTCAAAAATGTGCTCGTAACACACAACTTATCTTCATTCAATTAATTTATGATGTTTCCGTCACTCTGTATTACCTTACACAACTTTGTATATAAGATAACTTTTTTTTTTTTAATCTTTAGCTTTCCAATGGTATATTATGCATCTGTATTACTACTATCCGAGGGGAGCCCGTGGCTGAGTGGTTAGCGCGCTAGCCTGCCACGCTAAAGTTGTGAGTTCGAATCCCAGTCCCAGGAGGACTTTTTCAAGCATACAAATAAATGGAGATTCACTCACAATCTCCCCTGGGTATGTGGGACCCGTCAGCCAATTGATGGCTACTCTCAAAAATAGGCATGGGGAGTGATGACACTACCATATAAAATGTCATAGAGTATCACGGTGTGGAAACTCCAAGGCCTGTCGCGCCAAACGAAAAAAAAAATTACTACTATCCTTATTTTTGAAAAAATAAACCATCATTACTGTGTTACCTATAGGAATGATTGAAGTATTACATTATACATATACTGGGTAGCCTCTTTACAAGACTATTTCATGCCATGTTTGTAATTTTAGCCCTTTTTCTTGTTGTATTAATTCTATATACAGTTGTAAAAATCAATAAAAATATATTTAAAAAAAACTAGTGAGGTAAGTGAAAGTTGTGTGTTGCTTGCACCAGATTTTTTAAAACAAATTTCATGTATTTTTTTTATCTCTGGACCCTTAACTTGGTTTTTATTCCTGATGGAATATTCTTTCATTTGGCAATTTTATTTCTTTATAAGTGATTTGTTTATAAGTAATTTTATCTTATTTTCAGATCTTTATCGAATCAAATATCAACCGGCAAAGCTTGAAGTCTTATCAGAATTGAACCGGAGACTACATTTTGTTTATTATTTAAGCTATTACTGTTTTAAAAAAAAGATTAACGAAATACTAAATATGATTTATTTATATTTGTAACGTAATCACATCTCAAACTGGTCATCCAATCAAGGGTGCCTTTATTCTATTTTTTTAAAAAAGAAATATCTACTTGGCTTCTTTTTATTCCAAACTTTAAGAGGCAGATAACCTTTCTATATTCTTAGATGAGGAAGATGGTTGGGGGTGCGGTCATAAATTAGAAACACACATTTAAAATAAGTGTTATTTTAAATGTGTGTTTCTAATTTATGACCGCACCCCAACCATCTTCCTCATCTAATTTCTCAACGGTCAACAAAACTCCATCATTATTTCTATATTCTTGACCTATTACACCAATCTCAACCATTCATACCTTTAAATTCAAGATCTCAATCTACAGATATATCCAGCACTGCTTCCTTGATAAAATCCTTCACGATCAATCTAACTTGTTATATTATGTTATAGACATATTTCCGTTCATAAAGCTTCTTCCCTAACCTTTTTCAAATGCCATTTGTTTCTCCATCTCCTCAATAATCTATCTTTTGTATATTTGTAAAAAATTTTGTACTTGTAGATAAATTTGTTCCTTTGCATCTGAAGATGTAATTTTTAATAAAAGAGATACCTAGGACTCCACCTTGACAAATGTCTAACTTGGAATCCCTATACAAGACTGAAACGACTAGAAATTGCCCGACATTTTCGACTACTTCAACACTTACTGGACAAACGTTCCAAACTTCCACTTAATTACAAAAGACTTATTTATATGACCATCATAAGACAAATATGGACTTACGCAATAGAGCTAAACCATCAAATTCTTCTTGTATCCAATCCTTACAATCCAAAATCCTTTGTAAAATCCTTAACGCTCCTTACTTTTTCACGAATAAGCTCATCCTTAAAGACCTTAATGTCCCATATGTTTCTGAGCCCTAACCAGGTATCAATCATTCCATGAAAAACTCTATTTCCTCTTTAATCCACTAGTTTCTCTATCCTGTCATCCTCTTCGATTCTTGATAATTCTCCGAGGTGTCTGAAAAGGAGATGGCCCCGAGACCGTCTAGTTTAGAATACTTTTAGAGTGCTGCTAATGGGTTTTACAGTTTACTATGTCCATCACATTTACTTGTATATAATAATACAGTTGTAAATATCAATAAATATGTTTAAAAAAATAAGAGTGCTGAAGTTATAAATCAGCCTCCAATTTTATTCACAGAATTTGACCTTCACCTTAAAGAATCTACACCTTATGTAAATAATTGTATAGCTCAGCTCATATTAGGAAATATGTACTATATTTAACTTTCATATGTTCAATTTTATTTTTAATGTGTTATTTTGATATGCCAAAGAATTTATTATTTATCATCAAATTGATCATTCACTTAAGTGTACTAGACAAGTAGAGACATTATACATTGTATATTATTCATTGGAGACTTACTATCCCAAAATAAAACAAATTCTTCATTTCATGTCATTACTTAATTTATATGTGAAGAATAAATGATATTTTTATTACAAAAAAAAAAAAAAATTAGTGTTGTCTTTATTTAAAAAAATGTATTTAATTTAATTATTGTTTAGATGAGGAAGATGGTTGGGGGTGCGCTCATCAGAAAGAAACACACATTAAAAAGTAGTACTTATTTTAATTGTGTGCTGACATTTCGGCCTTCAAGGCTAAGAGAAACAAGATAACAACCAATGTAATTATAAACTTAATAATACGTTAGGTATATAATAATGATATGGTGACAGTAAAATAATATGGAAACAAACATAAAATTAAATGTAAAATGATAATAAGATGACAGTTATAAAGTATGGAAGTAAACAAAATTAAGATGATAATATTTCAATAAGAACATGTTTTACGTACCAGGCAAAGAGCATTTTTAACAGAAAACAATATCACTTCTTTAGACACCCTCTCAGAGTCAGTATGTATTTTCTTTCTTATTGAATATGATCTCTTTTCACTGCTTATTTCTTCCTTCCTCTTTCCCTATTCATGTCTTTTTCCATTATATATCCTTATATATAATTGTTAGTTTAATATTATATTACTTTAAAAGAAATTTCATTCATATTGTTTCTCGTTTCTAATGATTATCTTTTTTTTATATACTTCTTCCAGTGGTGAGACAGGCCTTGTAGGCCCTTGGCCTCGTGATGTAACCTCGGAGATTACACTCCCCGTTTTAATTCTATCCTTATAAAAGTCTCTCTGGGACTGGGATTCGAACTCAGAACCCTTAGCGTGAGAGACTAGCGCGCTAGCCACTCAGCAACGGGCTCCCTCCCTTTTTATATACTACCCATGTTCTTTACTATTTTTTTATATATTACCATCAAATATCAGTTCAAAATTGTTCACATATTGTTCTTTTAACATTTAATCATTTTCTTAGTTTCTCTTTAATTATTCTTATTTAATTATTATCATCTTAATTTTGTTTAGTTCCATACTTTATAATTGTCATTTTATTATCATTTTATGTTTGTTTCCATATTATATTTCTGCCACCGTATTATTATTATATACGGAACGTATTATTAAGTGTATAATCACATTGGTTGTTATCTTGTTTCTCTTAGCCCTGATGAAGGCCCACAATATAGGTGGAAATGTAGGCACACAATTTAAATAAGTACTAATTTTTAATGTGTGTTTCTTTCTGATGACCACACCCCTAACCATCTTCCTCATCTAATATTCTCAAAAGTAAACTAAACTTTATCATCAATTATTGTTTAAGTTATTACATATATATCTATACAACACTTAAACGTCAGGCTATCGAGTCAGTTATTTCTCTAAATGAGTAGTTCAGTTTTGTAGATGTGATTTGAAATGACTGAAAAGTTTCACAGCAATCACATCACTTTAGTTACATTGGTTCGAAAGAATAATTTCACTGATCAGTTCTCATACTTAACATCGTGGAACCTACTGAATAGATCTAACCCAACCACTATAGAAGAACAGTTGTTTTTCTATTAATTTAATGTCACTCAATGCTAGTGTGGTTAGTCGGAGAATGCTACATTGGGAATCCTAAATTTTGCCTATTCAGGTTTAATTAGGATAATGATCTCTCAGAAGTACCTGCAATCTCTTACCGCCATCCTGGGGCCATTTCCTGGGTTGTACCTGCGACCTTGGGCAGGCTGTTATGCTAGCCATTACAGTGTTTTGTTACTTCTAAGGGAAGACTATTAGAGAGATGTATAATATTGTTATGTAAAAGATTCCTCAAACTTTTTTGGAATTAATAAAGAATAATGAATTATTTCTTTTAATATAATGAAGTTGGTAATAAGCACTTGTCTTTGGTACTAGGGCCTTTTGGGAAGTAATTAAACAAAAGAACTACTAAAGATTTATCATAAAGGTCTAGGCTTTGTTTTTATATTTTATAGAAACTGTGGTGAGTCTATAACTGCATATTATTATAATCAAAGCTTTAAGGTGGGTCCTTGACTCTATTCTACTTCTATTTCTTGTTACTGTAATAGTTTTTTTTTAATTTTAAAAATCACATTTCCATTTCTCTAAGAAATAAACGAGATTGTTTCGCCACTTTAGATATATTTATCTATCAGTGAGTCATCCTATTATTCATGGTGAGCCATTACTCATTCTTTATCTCAGTCTTAAATCAACTTTTTTATTTTCCCATGAACTTCCGTAATTTCTTATAAATATTTATTGTAGAATTACTTGTTCAAATAAACCACATTTTTAAATGCTTTTCTATTTTTACTCCTCACTTATCTCGATGTATTTTAATTTTAGGTTGGAAGTCTCAAGCACATTTCCCCTTTCTTTTTATAATTTAACTAATCAGTGAAATATGGACTTAGAAGTGTTCCAAAACTAATTTAATGTCTAATTTTAGTTTATTATTTTCAATAATGAAACTTTGTAATCCACCAAAAATTTGTTTTTCATTGCGTAGGAAATTTGATTCTCTAGGGAATAGCACTAAGAGCCAAATTTGATATTTATTTATTTATGAATTAGAAAAAATGGATTTTTTAAAGCTTGTTATTTGGGTTCTACCTATCTCTTGAAACATGAGCCCTTAAATTTTGAGGGTTTTTTTTTTTTTTTTTAAGGTTCAATATTGAAGGTAACATATCAAAAATGAATACCAAACAGAATTTACTAGGATAAAGTATTCCAGAAAAAAAGAAATATAAATGAATTGTAATCAGTATTGAATTATCTGATGATGAGGCAAAGAAATTACCTCGAAACGTTATAATTAAGTTTTATTTATGGTATAATAAATAAAAATATAAAGAAAGAGAAGAGATAGTTCCAGTTATTACATTTATAATTATATTTACTCTTCTATAATAATAATTGATATTAAAGTATTGAATTCATTTTATGAGGAAGATGGTTGGGGGTGTGGTCATAAAATCTAATTTCTCAATGGCCTAGAAACAGTATAAATCTCTATATGTACTGAGCCCAAGACCCTTCATGGGTTGTAGCGGTACAGGTTTATTTATTTTTATATATATATTTTTTTTTTTTTTTCTCTCTCTATCTTCAAATATAATTGAGTTTATTTATGGGTTAACGTGCATACCGGGGACAAACGGATTTTTTTTAAAATCATTATTCGCGTTCTACTTATCTTGAAACGTAAGCCCTCAAATTTCAATTGGGTAGGAGGATATTTTTTTTTTTCTTTTTTTTTTTTTTTTTTGGTCGATTACTGGTTCATTAATGAAAATAATAAACCAAAAGCTCTGTTTATCCGCCGTCCTCGTAATTTCTCCGAAACTACTGGATCAATTTTTTTTTTTATTTCGCTACAAAAATACTAAGGCATACAACGATGATCCTAAAAGAAAAAAATTAATCTCATCATTGTCCTGAGTTTTCTTTAGGTTAAATATCTGTAAGATATATATTTGGTCGTTTCCAAAAGAAGTTTATTGATTTATTTCCCTTTCCCATGTTACAACGTTTCAACCTCTAAGGCCACTTTCAATTATCCATCATGCATATTTATCTATATATATACTCTTACACTGCTTCATCAGCAGTACCGTCGTACAATATAGCTTGTTAACATGTCATCGGCTGTCTTGTAAGTGTTAATCAAGACGAAAAGATGTTGATAAGCTGATTAGGACCACATTGCTGATGAAGCAGTATAAGAGTATATATATATATATATATATATATATATATATATATATATAGATAGATAGATAAATATGCATGATGGATACTTGAAAATGGCCCTAGAGGCTAAAACATTCTAAGGTGTGAAAGTGAAATAAATCAAAAAACTTCTTTTGGAAACGGCCAAATATATGTCTTAGAAATATTGAACCTAAAGAAAACTCAGGACAATGATGAGATGATAAATTTTTCCTTTATCTTAAAAAATATCTGGGTTATTGAATTAAATCACGTTTAATCGGCCACCAATTTAAAAAACCTTTAAATAGTATATCTTACAAATATCGAACCTAAAGAAAACTCAGGACAATGATGATGTTTATTATCAGAAGGCCTGGGGCGTTCCAGTGGACTCTTAATGATAATAAAATTAAATAATGGATTGGCTGTTTTCTTAATGATGCGGACTGTATTAATGAATGGGTATATATTTTCTACTATTGTTACAGATTATAATGAGGGTTAGTTGTAGCTTAATCTCTTGTACATATGTTGTTTCTTCTTTTACTCCTTCTTTCTCCGAATTCTTCTCTTTCATTCTCTTCTTTCTCGGCCCATGGACAGGCCGGCTCAAAATGTACTATTCCCCATAACACGAAGTTTATTAACTTTATTATTATTAGGAGTCCCCTGGAACGCCAAAGGCCTTCTGATAATAAACTACTGGTCCTCCGGGCCGGATGACCAATTGTTGTATTATTAGGAGTCCCCTGGAACGTCCCAGGCCTTCTGCTAATAAACAGAGATTATAAATTTTTCCTTTATCTTAAAAAACAACTGAGTTAGTGAATTAAATCTCGTTTAATCGGCCGCCAATTTAAAAATAACCAGCTGATATCAACTTCTAGGGGATGGTGATGATATCATGGTGAAGAAAGTGATTAAAAAAATTCTTGAATATTAATAAAAGAACGAGACTTTAAGTGAGATGTGAGTATATAAAGGAAAAGAGTCTCACCTTTGATTACTTTCTTCTTTACTAGTTGCTGCAAAATTTCGATCTTGAGAACAACAGAACAAAAAAAATAAGTATATTAGAATATATACATCTTAAAGTGCTTTGAAAGAAGCATATTACACTAATTATTTGTTTGAATTGTTTATTACAACCACTTTTTAATTTGCCAACATTTTTTAACCCGAGTTTTCACTGAAAATTACCATATTTAATAGTCCCTCAAGTACAAATGACTAAATCCCAAAAAATAGTCTGTGTGTGTGTGTGTATATATCTGGGTGAATCAAATATAAACGAGACTTATTTTTACTTTGAACACAAAGAAAAGTACACCTTATTTTTCTACATAGTCTCCTGATTTGGAAATACATTTTTCCCAGCGCATAGGTAATTTTCGAATCCCGTGCTCATAGAATGAAGTAGGTTGTGTCTTCAGCCAATTGAGCACTTAGGCTTCAATCTCATCGTCACTGACGATTCTCTGACCTCCCAAAGCTTCCTTGAGTGGGCCAAACAGGTGAAAGCCACATGGTGATAAGTCTATACTGTAGGGAGGGTGTTCCAGCGTCTCCCAGCCCAGTTGCTCCAATTTTTCTCTCGTCAGGGCCGCAGTATGCGGGCGAGCATTGTCCTTAAGAAGAATCACTTTTCTCATCGGTAGATCCCTTCTTTTGCGGCGATATGCAAGTCTGACTTCATTCAAAATGTCGGCATTGATAGTCCTGCGTTCATGCAAAAAATCAAGATGCAGCAAGCCACGTTGGTCAAAAGACACGGAAGCCAAAACCTTTTCAGCTGACAGCCGTGACTTGGCTTTCACTGGTCCAGATTCCCCTTTCAGTCTCCACTCCATACTCGCTTGTTTTGATTCAGAGGTGTAATGGTGCACCCAACTTTCATCACAGGTGATAATGTGAGTGAGAAATGAGGCTCCCTCAGCCTGAAATCTTGCAAGAAGACCTTCACAGACCTGCAAACGGTTCAGCTTCTGCTCAGCTGTGAGAAGTCGAGAAACCCACTTGGCACACACCTTACGAAATCCTAGCTCCTCTGTAAGTATGGAAATAGTGCTTCCATAGCTCTTATCCCATTCTCACTTGCAATGCCACTGGTGGTCAGACGTCTGTCACCTTCAATAAGCTGTCGAACACGGCTGATGTTGTCTGCTGTGGTGCTGGAGCGGGGTCTGCGGTCATGGCTTTCATTCTGAACACGATCACAACCCTCCACAAACTGCTTATGCCATGCAAACACTATGGCACGAGAAAGTGTCTCTTCCCCGAACTGTACAGTCAACCTTCTCAAGATTTAAGCCGGTTTTACACCTTCAGCAGCAAGAAATTTGATGTAATACGTTGCGCAATCGAGGGGGATACATCCTGCTCAGACATCGTCACGACGGTAACTGGTGAGTTCGAGGGCATGCGCTCACCTGCTTCCCCCACTCCTGGCATCCCTACCCAACACCTCTAAACGCGGGAACGTTCCCGCACCTTCACTGGCCTTCCAGAACAAAAAGTCTCGTTTATATTTGATTCACCCACGTAATTCTCATTTGTACATGAGTTTTCAAAAATCGCGACGCTAACAAGGAAATATCTCAAAAGGAACTAAGTCACAAATTATGAAATTAATACAAATTACCCATCTACACGATGGTTTTAAAAGATATAAATTTAGTTATTGGGACAGAGCTGGTTCCAGAGTTATTGAATTATCTTTGCTGTTAAAGTAACGTTTTCTTTAAGAAATATTAACTTCGGCAATTTCGCATATTTCAGAACGAAAAAAAAAAAAACTTCTTTATAATATCTACAACTTTCTTTTTTATTTAGTGGTTTTCAATTTAATTATTAATCTCTAAATAAAACTAATGTATTTCATATATTGGGCTGATGCGAAATTAATGCAGGTTTCCTCTATTGCAATATCTTAATTCCAATTGTGTAAACAAAGCTAATCCTAACATTGATCATTATTATACCAAAACAAACCTTATCTAATACCCTCTCTTTCACCATGAATTTGTTTAGTAAAATCGTTTTGTTCAGTGTGTTCAAAGGCCTTGAATCGAAAATGTCAAAGTGCGATTTTCGTCAAATTTATTTTTACGAATTTAAATTAGGGCGCAGCGCTGCGCAAACGGCTCGTAATATTAATGAAGTGTGGGGTCAGGGGGCTATTAATGAGTGCACGGTGCAGCGTTGGTTCCAGAAGTTTCGCAGAGGAGATTTCAACCTCGAAGACAAGGAAGGTCGGGGCCGTCATCTTGCTCTGGACAACGACCAGCTGAGGTCAAAAGTGGAAGAAGACCCAACCAAAACCACACGAGAAATGGCGGCGGAACTCGGTGTGAACCAATCCACAGTTGTACGCCACTTGGAAGCAATTGGTAAGGTAAAAAAGTTGGCCAAGTGAGTGCCAGTAGTAACGCCAGACCACACGTTGCACAACCAACGCTTCGACGACTGCACGAGTTGGGCTACGAAGTTATCCAACATCCGCCTTATTCACCTGACCTCTCTCCTACAGACTTCCACTTTTTCAGGCATCTGGACAACTTTTTGAGGGAGAAAAATTTTCAAAACCAGGACGACATTGAAAATTCTTTTCGTGATTTCATTGAGTCCAGGGATTCGGATTTTTTTTCTGGTGGAATAAGAAAGCTTGTTGAACGTTGGCAAAAGTGCATTGATTCAGATGGAAATTATTTTGATTAAATATATATGGTTAAAGTAAAGATATGGCGTATTTACAATACCTACTAAAAACCTGCATTAATTTTGCATCAACCCAATAAATCAAATTATCTTTAAATCATTATGATTGATTTTAAATATTAACTATTCAACAGCCATGCCCAATCTTTGTGCATTTTTTTTCCTGAAAAAATAAACTAAAATTGATCGTTAAGATTAATATTAAATTAAATTAACTATGTTCTAAATATATTATAAATACCTCAATTTGTGTAATAAAGGGTACTTTAGTTTTACATATTCAATGGGCACTGATTATAAAGTTAAGAATATCCCGTATCATATATGTTTATTTAAAAAAGAAGAAATATTTATATTAAAGTTGATAATTCATATTAAAAAGATAGTAAAAAAGCAGTTGTCCAGGTTAAGTTGCCGTGATAACTAATTTAACATGAGAAAAAAATAATAACCAAAAAAAACAGTTTTATTAATATAAGCATTAAATTGCATTTCTTACACAACCTTTGATTTTTTACACTTTCGATGTTTTTATTGGCTGGCTTAAATTCCCTATTTCTATCATTTTTTAGGTATTGGAGCAGTGCTAGTATTGAGGAATTTTCAAAAAAACTATGACTTACAAGAAATTTAGAGAAATCTTAAGTAACAAGTATAAAGTCATTTCGGGTTTCCCAGAATAGCTTAACAATGGTTATATAAAAAAAATATCTCTTTACAAGACTTCTGGCCTTAATTAATAAGTGTATACAAATATCTTACAAGTAAAAAAAGTAATTAATTTAACAAAATACAACGGTTAAAAAATTATTAACTGAGAACTTTCGTGGTGAAGTAAATCTAATCTATAACTCGATTTCTTAAAAAATAAATTAATATTCAATTAATTAAAATGAAAAAAACAATAAAAAGAGTCCCTATATTTAAATAAAAACCTTAATTTTTAGTGCTTTTAATAATAAGGAGTTTTACTGTGTTGAATAACGAAAACATTTATTTATTTTTTCTGCTCATATATATCCGCTTTTATTTTTTCATCAGACCTTGAACACTGGAGAATTAATTATATATGAAAAATTGTTTTATGTAATTAAATGAAGAAATTACTTACGAAATGTTATTGTTTTCTTCATCGGCCTATTTGTATGACAACCAAAGGCGGTGCAACAAACATATTTATTCTCTTACTCAATTACTGACACAACTATGTCATCAGATCACAATAAATCACGAATAATAATGAAAATATATATAAAAAAAAAGAAATAAGAAACAATAAGAAGCTTAATTCGCAGTTAATAAGTTAGGGGAAAGTTGGTGCCACTCCAGCCCAGCCCTTCTATTATATTGTATGTTCTATGAGTTACACCAAGTTATAGAGAGTGCAATGCTTCCTCTTTGGAATTAGATTTTAAAACTTCTAGTTCGCGCATGGTTTTAATTGTTTACTTCTGTTTTACGTTGTTGAATTGAGATTGTCAAAATTATTTAATTGTGTCGTGTTAAAATAACAGCTTAACCATGGCTGAGCAAGTGGAATTACAGATTGAGGATATGATTCCTGAGGTGGAGATGATGGAAAAATTAGGAATATTTAATAAAAGTGAAAAAAGGTATTGTTTTATTCCTAACATTGTTAGAACATAATCATTTATGCTGTTATTTATAATTTAATCATAGGATGAATCAGTTAATATTAAAATAATGGTCAGTGGTGTATCTATTACTTGTCTAATTGTCTTTCGAACTGTTTACGACTCAATGCCTCTTTTATTTCAGAAATATATTAAAGAAGAGAAAAGCACATGAATACAGATTGCAGAGAGTTACTAAGTCAAAAGATGACATACTGAGATATATCAAGTTTGAAGTTGAATTGTTGATGCTGGTTAAGCAAAAGACACAAGTAATATATTTATTTTATTATTGCTATAAAACATTTAAGTCTTTAGCCTTCACAAGTTTGACTAATTGTATTTAAACTACAGGAAAAAGGAATAATGATGAAGAAAAATAACTTGGCATACAGTATCACAAACCGTATCAACAGGCTGTATAACATTGCTATCAGAAGATTTCCAAGCGATTGCAAATTGTGGATATCATATCTCAAATATTGTAAACAAGTAGTAAGTTATCTTGTTAATTTATTAGAAATTCTCTTGAGCTACTACACATAAAAACTTCTATTTGTTAATTGAGACATTGATTTCCAAAAGGTAGTAAAGAATTTACTAAATACTACATTTTTTACAAAATTGATATTTTGACATATTTGTATTTTGATCATTTAGTTGTGCCTAGGTCTTCCATTTGATTTGATTTATATTTAATACTCAAGTCCTTTTAAAACGTGATCAGAAATGCAATTATTTTCAAATGGTACTTATTACTCATTTAGTATGGTTCCAAATCTTACTAAAACATTTTATTCCATAATTTTAAAATATTGTTATTAATATTGTAAAATAAAACAATTCTAGTTTTTGATGCGAAAAGAATCAAATAAGTTGGTTTAATAATATAGTAATGAGAAATTTTTTCGCTTCCTGTAAAGTTCATTAGAATGGATGTAGTACTTTTTGTAAATCAATGTCCTCAATTATGAAAGATATATTGTGGTATTATTGATGCGCATCTGCCTATTTCCACTTCTCCACTCTAAGGATATCACTGACTCTGTTCCTACAGTTCTACAGTAAATAGAACATAAAACAACTGCAAGTTTTAAATCCTTTGTGGAATATTTGGAATTGGAATACATGGAGACGTTACAGCTAAAATATATTAAGTAATTTTGGGTATGCCTATTCCTACTGGATCGCTATTGTATGTTTAACAAAATAAAATGGCAACTTATTAGACTAAAGTTAGAATTATGGTTGATGAGGAAAGTGATTTTAAAACAACTTAACCTATTACTGTAATTAATCTAATATCTTGTTTCCAAATATCGAGATACATTGAAAAATATAACAAAAACTAAAGATCATTATCTTTGTTTGCGGTTTGGTGAATTCAATTTGATAAATAACATAATTTACATTAAAATTGCTACAAATTACGAAAGATGTTAATAGTGACTCTGTTCCTACAGTTCTACAGTAAATAGAACATAAAACAACTGCAAGTTTTAAATCCTTTGTGGAATATTTGGGATTCTATTCACCACAAATGGTGGTCAGTGATGATCACTCCAGTTAAAAAAAAATCTGGTGTTTCGCAGCAAATCTTAGTAAGATCTTAGAACTTGGGTGCTAAACCAGAATACGCTATGTAATCTATTAGGTTGTCCGAAAAGTTAGTGGAGATTTTTAAATTAAAATTAGCCTTTAATTTTTTCTACTAAAAATGAATAACAAAGCTAATGTTCTTTTTTTAAAAAAAGGAAAAAACGTAGGCTAAACTGCAAGAAAGATTCGTGCCGTGTATGGCAGCGATTCAATTGCTGATTACACGTTTCAGATCAGGAGATTTCAATTGGAAAACCAATCCCGGGCTGGCTGGAGTTCGACTCTTGACATCTTTTATATTGATATTATAACGGAAAACTATCTAAAGAAGGGCAGGTACATCTGACGTCACGACGTTTGGATTCCCCATGAGCTCAGTGAATGTAACCTTATTGAAAGGATTTCATGTTGTGATTTGCTGCTGAAAAAAAAATGTGGGAGATCCATTTTTGAAACGACTTGTTACTGGTAACGAAAAATAGATTCTCTACATCAACACCAGTTGAAAAAATCTTGTGGGTTGCCTGGAATGACACCGCTCGCAACACCAAAGGCAGGTTGGCTTGCATCTAAGAAAGATGATGCTCAGTATTTGGTGGGACTGGAACGAACCATTTTGAGCTCCTTCCACAAAAGCAAACTATAAATACTGACTTTAACTGCACCCAGTTAGATCGATTGAAGGCAGCAATTGAAGATAAACAGCCAGAGTTGGCAAATCGGAAAGGAGTGCTGTTCCACCAAGACAACGCTAGGCCCCATGTGTCTTTAAGGACTCGGCATAAGTTATTAATCTTCAGATGGGAGGTTTTACCTTAACAGCTGTACTCTCCTGACATTGCTTCTTCAGATTTCCATCTTTTCCGTTCCCTCGAAAATTTTCTACAAGGGAAATCTTACTCTTCAGAAGATGTCTTCAAAACGGATCTTTTATTGTTCTTAAGGAGTAAGGACAGTGTAATCGCTAATGGTAGTAACTATTTTGAAGATTCAATAAATAAATTTTAAGCTGTTCATCAATTTTAATTTTTCTCCAAATTTCTCAACGAACTTTCCGGACAACCCAATATATCCTGGATCTTGCAGAATCTTTGCTTTCCTTACTGGTACTCTCTCTCTTGAGCGCCTTTATGGTTATATATTCATATTTTTAGAATTTAGGAGGTCCTTACCATTGTACTGATTGGGTGATGGGGTCTGCAAATATTTTTTGTTGGGAACCATTCCTGTTACATTGTATTTCATATATATAATTAATAATTTTACCTATAATGATAAATAATTTACTTTTTATAAAGGATGTAGTTTATCTTAGCTATAATGTACATTTATGTTTTAGAAATTATATACGTGTGTGAGCCGATTGCTTGATCAAATGTTAGAAATGCATGGTGATAAACCAACCCTTTTTAAGATAGCTGCTAATTGGGAATTTAATGATTGCCATTCAATCGAACGGGCACGGAGGTTCATTCATCAAGGTCTTCACATTCACAAAGACTCAAAATTGCTCTTTACAGAAGGATTCAAACTCGAACTGGCCTATGCTAACCAGAAATTGTTGAAAGAAAAAGGTATTTATCAACTTTAAAATACAATTTGTTATAACGTTGTTATTTATTTAATCATGGCCTATTATTAATTTTAACAATTTACAGAAAAAGGGGAGAAGGAAAATCATGATATAAATTCTGATCCAGTCACTGAAGGACATTTAGCTGGTGTCATGTACACTTCTGCTATAAAGAAAATAAATGATGTTAAATTTTTTGTAAATCTATTGAATATCGCTCAAGGATACAGTTTTACAGCATCGTTACAAGAGAGAATTATAGAGTGAGTTTGTTTAACTTTATTTATTTTTTATTATAAAAATTGTGATGGTGCTTTCCTAAAACTGTTAGTATACTCTAAATCTTTATTAAATTATGTTATTTGTTACATTAGCAAGTTTTTGTATAGAGTGAGATTAGGGGTCACTTTTAGTCTGTTTTATACTTGCATGTATATAATGGTGCAAATATTTAAGCAATTCAAGTTATTTGATAATGAAAGTAAATTTTACCAAATAATGACTAAATTATTATAATGTATAAGTGACGTATATTAGTAAAGTTATTCTGTTATAAATGACCTATATTTATTCAATATAGAAAAGTTTGTAAGTACTATTGAAATGCAGATATTTTAGAAACAAATTTAGAATATGATATAGATAATTGTTGAAATATAAATTTTAAATATTACTAGCTGACCCGCCAAACGTTGTTTTGCCATATAAATTATTTCTAGGAAATTTATAGTGTAGAAAAAAAATGATTAACTTATTTTAAGTGTGTAAGGATGTGGTGTGAGAGAGAAAGTATGATGAGAGAATATAAAAATAACAAAACCCCGCACATTAATTTTTTTTTTAATTTAATTTTAATTTATTCCTTAAAATCATATTTATCATTAATTAATTATGACAGAAATACTAACAAATAATATCAATCTTTTAATGCGTGAACAATATTTTTTGTTAGCCCATCTTGAGCTATCATAAACAATTATAAACTGGATGGTTTACCCATGCTACGTATAATTGTCCGTGTGAAAAACATGAGTTACACTGAGATAGTAAAATGATAATTGTAAATGGTACTACTACACTTGATGGATAAACAATAATAATTTTGGAGGGAGTGAGAGAAAGCTTATTGTCTGAGAGAAACAGGAGACTGTCTTCGGTCCCATCCCTACTCCGTGCTGTTTGCTGGCTGAGGTGTGACAGGTGGTAGACCTCTAGCGGTTTACTGTCTATTTTACCAAGTCATAATTGATCAGTTATCGAGCAGAATGAAAAGTTATTAAAATACTAAAACGACTATTAAAAAATAGGAGTTGGTGACAGAAAGATGAAAATTTAGGGATGTATGCATTTTTTAATGCCACATTATAAAAAAAAGTTAAAAAAAATTTTTTTTCCAAAAAAATAAAAAAAAATTTTGGGGGTGGACAACCCTTATCACTTAGGGGTATGAAAAATAGATAGTTGCCGATTCTCAAACCTATTGAATATGCATATAAAATTTCATGTAAATCGGTCAAGCCGTTTCAGAGGAGTATGATAACTAACACGAGAATTTTATATATTAGATTTATTTTGTTGTAAATATGATTCTAATATTAAATTGTTGTTTGGTTCTAATTAGCTAATCTGGATAAGATGAGGCATAAAATACCTCGAAACGTTATTAAGGGTTTATTAATGTTAAAATAAAAAAATGAATAGGAAGTTCCCGAATCTTTCATTCGTGATAAGAATACTCTTCAATATTAGTGATATTAAATTTATCATGTTCTTAAAGTGGTGTAAATCGACTGATAATTCATTAGAATCAAGAGAATGTTTCATAATACAATATGATAATGTTATTGTGGACATTATTTTTATTTATGCTAAAAATGTTTTAGGGGAATGAAAGATAGATACCCTAATGAGGAAGTGACATGGGACACTCTTGCTAGAAGAGAACATGACCAAGATGTTCCATTACAGGACAAAATAAGGTAATAATTATAATATATAATACATAATATATTATTCTCTTGTGTTTAATCTGAATAATAGTAAAATATTCTGTAAGTAAAATGGCTGTCGATTAACTCCCCTGCTTACATCTAACATATACGGCTTATAGCTAACATCTATACAATGATGCCTAGATATTATAATGTAAAATTGGCAAAAATAAACGGAGTCCTATATAAAACTATTTATTAAGATTCTGTTCAATTTATTATGTTTCAGGAATTGCATCACAGTCTACGAAGATGGGATAAGAAATGTACCAACTAGAAAAATGTGGTCTCTCTACCTTGAATACGTTCTGCAAATAAATGAAGACCTTACTGAATTAGCAGAGTTCAAGAAAGAGTGTTTAAAGATTGCTTTTGAAGCTGCTCACAAAGAAAACATGCTTTCAGAAAAACATTATTTCCTCTGGGTAGGTTTATTAACTAGAGTTTTCATTTTTTTTATTTTTTTTTTATTTAAAATTATGTTAGGACTCCATCTGTACATACTGTCTTACTTGGAATTCTTATACAAGACTTAAACGAGAAACTGCTCGACATTTTCGGCTACTTCAATTCTTACTAGACAAACGCTACTATAACCTTCCACTTAACTACAAAAGACTCATCTACAGAACCATCTCAAGGCCTTTCTGGACTTAAGGAGTTGAGCTTTAGGGCTCTACTAAACCATAGAATTCTTCTTGTATTCAATCCTTAGAAAGGAAGTGGCGTGGTCTAGTGGATAGAGCGTTATTCTACTGTGCTCCGGGTCCTAGATTCGAATCCCGGCTGTGGCGGAATATTATTTATTCTATTATTTCAGCCGGGGGGCGACCCTGGGGTATGGAGACCCTCCTGGGACACACCCAGCCTCAATGAAATGGGTACCCAAAAATGAGGGAAAAACCTGACAGCTGAGCGTGATCTCGGCCGAATCACCTCATTGCATGGCCGTTAGCCTAGAAACAGTACAAATCTCTACATGTACTGAGCCCAAAACTCTTCATGGGTTGTAGTGGTACAGGTTTTTTTTTTTTTTTTAACAAAATCCTTTGTGAAATCCTCAATGCTCCTTGCTTAGTCACGAACTAACTCATCCATAAAGACCTTAACATCCTATATATTGCTGATTTAGCTCGAACCAGGTATCACTTCTTACATGACAAACTCCACTCCTGCATTAACCAACTAATATCAATCCTCGCTTCCTCTTTGATTCCTTCTAATCCATTGAGGTGTCAGAAATGAAGATGGTTGCGAGAACTTTTGGTTTAGAATATTTATTGGAGTGCTGCCTATGAGAAGTTTCTCTGAAAGTCTGCTTCATGTCATTTGTCTATTAGCATATTTACTGATTATTTAAAATTCAGTTTTAAATTTCTATAAATAATAAAAATAAAAAATGTTATCTCTAGATCAAGAAAGTGGAGGGTGTGGATGCCTGCCAGGTCCTGCAGTGGGGTACTGAGCGGTTAGTGTCGAGCAACAAACTCTGGTCCTGGAGGCTGCGTTATCACTTGAGCAAATCTGATGAAGATGGGGCCATGGCTGTTTTCAAGGAGATTGTCTCGAACCCAAACATCCCGGACCAGGCCAGCCTCTGGATGTTAGTTCTCAGGTGTTACCAAATCATTGATCCTGTCAAGGTAATAACAAATTAATCTATGTCCCATTAATTAATAATGCTGCTTAGTAAGAGAAGAGGAAAGTGAAAGCTTAAAATGTGTAACAAGTCCGTGATAGTGAATTATTGTACTCCCTCAATGTATTACGATAAATATACCATAAGCGTGTTTTATAATTTCTAAAATCAACATAAATAAAAAAAAACCTTTACCCGTGCAACCCATGAAGGGTCTTGGGCTCAGTAGATATAGAGATTCGTACTGTTAGTAGCTCAGCTTTGATAAACCTCAAGGATCTGTAACAGTTTCAGTCATGCTGCATGAGCATAACAACCATTTTCATTTTTTTAAATGTAAATTTCAAACTATTAAAAACATGAAATTAAGGTTGTCATATGGATAGGTCCTATACGTACATGAACTCTTTTGAAAAAAAAAAAAAAAAAAAAAAAAAAAAAAAACCTTGAGTAGCATGTTCTCTTTAGATTTAAGAATATAAGAAGATATCTCTTTAGAATTCAATCAGAAATCAAATTATGTTTAGCTAGGAGATCATTGGGTCACTTAAGTTATGATTGGTTCACTTTGTTATTAGTGACCCAATAACAAAAGTCGTGTTTTTCAATAATATCTTCCCAAGAAATAAATTTTTTCCAAAACTGATTTCCACACTCCAACCAAAAACGTATAATGATTTCAGATAAGACTAAATTAACATTAAATATAAAAGTAATATGATGAGGTATTAATTATAAATCGATGTGGACCGATGATATCAACAAAAAATATGGCTACACAATTTTAAAGGGACATATGTATTGGAGTTTATTTCAGAATCAAGCAGTAATTTAAAAAGTGTAATTTAATCAAGTTTTTTTAAACTGTCAAATCTATTTAAAATTTTGGTGGATGGAAAGACCATGTAAATGTTTATCGGATATAGATGGAAAAAGTTTTACGGACAAGGTCTTGATGGGAACATGGTATTTTAATGACATTTTTGGTGTTATTTCAAATTTTTGTTTAGAACTGATAAGTTTATATATTCATAAGTATAGGGACTAAGTAAAGTGCGGAAATACCTTTTGGAAAAAAATTGCTTTTTGAGAATAAGAGTGATTTAAACAGATCACATAGATTAAAGATTTTTAATTACGCATTAAAGATTAAAGATTTTTTATAAGTGATGTTCGATTTTATTAATCAGCTTTATAAAAATCAATTATGCCTTTCCCCACTCCTGCTACTATCATGAATTCTCACTTTGAGGTACTTCACTTTCCTCTTCTCTCGCCCTGTAGTGTGGCCTTTAACAGGAAAAGATGACACAATATAGTTGTTTAAAAATAACTCTATCATAAATATTTAAAAACAATTTTGGGAGTAATTAAACTATTTGTTTATTTTTATAATATAAAAATAATTATTAAATAATCATTTTAGGCTGAAGGTTTGTGGAATGAAGGTGTTAACAACCCAATCGTTGGCGCCGTACTAAAAGGCCGATTCATCGAATGGATGGCCATGACCAGGGGAATCAGTAAGTAATTCTTATTGACTATAAAAGTTATTGTATTCGATTCGAAAAAATAGTTCATTTATTTATCCTTCACTGACAAATGAGTGCATTTTTCTTCAGTATTATTCTTACTTAATCCAATTTGAGAAGTCCGAATGACCAAATCCCACAAAAAGGTCTGTGTGTTTGTTTTTTTTTAATCTAGGGAAGGTGGAAATCTTCAAAGACACGGCTAGGCCCATACCTATCTGCGTGAGGGGTTTTCACCCCCTAAAATCAACTCCCTACACCTGTTTACAGGGACCACCTTTAGGCATTGCATGGTTGAGGGGAGTGGCTGTGTGCTGTCCTACTGTCGCAAGCCAACTACTGCCTTTTCTTCTCTTCGGTCCTCAGCTTCTTCATAATATCTGCTGACAGACCAGCCATCCAATACTCCTGCTAGGGCAGCATTCGGCTGATGACATTACCAGCCGTTGGTTCAGCTCCACAGATACTCTTGAACTCTTCCTGAAAGCAGGCACAGCAGAAGAACACATGCTCCACACTCTCTTCCACTTCAGGGCACACTGGGCATTCCTCTGCATCGTCCAACTTAAACCTATACCGTAAAATAGGGTGAATAGGAACAGTGATGATGGAGGATACATCGGTTTGTTAAAAATACCTTTTGTTTAAAAAAATAATCAAGCAAAGTTATATGTTTGTCCCAACTCAAGAGAACGCTTATTTTAGCCTTAGTGAAGTTATATTGAAGTTGGAAGAGCAAATCGGATCTTCTAAAACTTCCAGATTCTTGGGGTCTGTTTCACTTACCAATGATCTAAGTGCATACTCCATTTACTGACATTTCTTCTTCTGCCTAGAGAAACGTGATGCTGTATAACTTTTTTAGAATTAAAGAGACCTAATTTCTAGAATTTAAGTGAATAAAGTGACCTTTTTTAGAATATAACTGACCTAATTTCTATTTTTAAAATATTTCAAATAGAAAAAGTAATTTGTTTGTTTATTGTTTATTTATTTAACTTCACTTCATGCTACTGTGGCTAATCGGACGATGCTACAGTGGGAGACCTAAATTTTGCCTATCCAGGTTTTATTAGGATAGGGATATTTAACGAGTACCTGACATCACACAGGCTTGGGACCACCTTTTAACGTCCCCTTCGAAGGACGGCATAACTAAGGATTTTTTACTCCCATTAAAAAATCCTAGGACCACCTGCGGGTTTGAACCCGTGACCTTTAGCACAGGAGGCTGTTATGCTAGCCACCCAGCTACAAGTGATCCCCGAGAAAAAGTAATTTAATATGCATTTCCAACTGTTCTCCATCACCCCACATGTTGTAAATGAGAACAGTAATATATATATATATATATATATATATATATATATATATATATATATATATATATATATATATATATATATATATTTTTTTTTTTTTTTTTTTTTTTTAAAAACACACCCAGTTAATATGTAATAGAGGGGATGTGGACCTAAGCTTTTATTTATTGTTCAATTAATTGAGATAAAAAATTAATACTTATATTACTCAAGATACCATAGTGTTCCTATTCACCCCATTTTAAGGTACCGGTAGGCTCGAAAGCAGCCATGTGCTATTAAGAAATGAGTGAGGTAGAAGTCAATCTCGACATACAACTGTGGAGTAACCATAGGTTGTGGAGACTTTCAGCCCCTATAAAGTGGGTAACCAAATATTAGGGGAAGACTTGGTGGCTGAGCGTGACTAGTCTAATTTTTTAGGTGTTGACCTAGAGACAGTATAAATTTATGTTCTGAACCCAAGTTCCTTAATGAGTTGTAGAGGTACGGATTGTTTATTCTATAATGGATTAACTACGAAACTTTGTTCTAGTGGCTGCAAGAAAATTATATTCTACCCTTTCCGTCACACCTCCTTTTTCAATGGAACTTCACGAGGCGATGTACAAGCTGGAGGACGCACAGCCTAAAGTTAGCGTTAAATATTCAAAGGAGGTTTTAGAAACAGCTTTGAATCAATTTGGCAAGACAAACACAGGTTTGTATATATATATTTTTTTAATTTGTTTGAGGTAATCTATATTTTTTTCTTTTCTAAAATTGATTATTTTAAATTAATTTTTATAGATGTTTGGATGTGGTATGTAAAGTTTGAATCAAAATTCGGAAAACCAGAAGCAGTTCCTAGATTATATCATCAGGCTATGAATACGCTCAACCATCAATTAGTTGATGTTTTTGTCTCAGAATTTCATCTCCACAAAGCTGAAACTGAAACGATGAATAATGACAGGTAATACTAATCTATATTTATGAATGAAAGTAACATTTTACTCACGTTTCTAGTCATTGCAGTACCTCATCATTGGAGGTTCGTCTTACTGTCTAGATGTGCAATAAGCCCGGTTTAAAAAAAAAAAAAAAAAAACTGTCCTCTTTAGTGGTTTAAAAAAAAATTTTTCTAAAACCTTTTACAAAATTAGTTTTAAAATAACTAAAATAATATACATTTCCTGAAAAGTTATAAGTACTCATTTGAAAAATAATCAAATTTCTGACCAAATGAAAGCAAAATCATCTTAGCCCAAGTTTTAGATATGATACTGAGGTATTTATAACAAATAGTTTTAAGCATGTTGCGTTTCATGTGTAAGTTCCATGGAAACATATGTAATTGTTATCGGTTTTTAAAAACGCTTATTTCTGCAGAGAACTTATTTCTAAAACCTAAAACAGTTTTTTTTTTAAGAAAAAAGTTTTACCTACGAATGCGTGAATAATTCACTTTCATGTTGCAAACGCGTTGTGACGATAATACAATGATTATGCTTAAAAGCTAAAACATATTGAGTAATTTTAGATAGACCTACTTCTACTGATGTCTTATTGTAAATTTGAATATATTAAATTAAGATTTAGTACTGAATAATAACTTTAATCATTGTCCATATTTGAAAGAGTAACGGATTGACCGGTGACAAAGTTGTATATGTAAATGTAACACAAATTGAAACATTATTTAGGTTTCATTCTGATTGAAATAGTTTGACAGAGTTTAAATGCCTATATTTTTAATTTTCTTACTCTAAAGTACCTTTAATTTTGTAGATAAAGAAAAAAAAAAAAAAAAAACATATGATCTTGTTAGTATTGATAAACAATGGTTAAATACATAATTAAAGGAGGAAAGAGCAAACATATTTTTTTATATAATTTTTTCCCCCAAACATAAGAATTGTTATAATATAGAAGTATGGTATATCGTTGGAAAGCTAAAGATTTTTTAAAAAATATATCTTATACACAAAATTGTACTCCATCATTACAAAATTGTATAAAGTTAATGGAGTTCAATGAAAAGCCAATAAAACTAACTAAATGTTGTAGGTAATAATATAATAGATTATTTTATAAAATGCATGTTTCTCTCGAAACTCAATGTAATTAATTCTTTAACATTTTTACTTTAATTTCATCTTTAACTGTATTTAAAACTTATTAAATAGATTTAAACAATGGAGGTAAGTGAAAGTCGTGTATTGTACTCACCAGATTTTTTAAATTTCTTACGTGAACAGGGTATTTACTTATTTAATATAGGATCAATTACTGTATATTTAATATTTATTAAATTATGAAATATATAATTAAGACGTTTTTCCTTTTATTCTGAAGAAAATTTAACTTTTAAAGTATTAATTGCCATGTTTTGTTTTAATTTTCAGTACTCGTTCCTCTGCTAACAATGAATCAAGAGTTAAAGCTTAAAGGTGAGTGTTTTCCATTAAGTTTATCCATTTGGATTATGATGCAGGAAGTTAATGGATTCTACAAGGATTGAGAAGGATTTTAAAATTAAATCAAAATGAATAGGGAAAAAGAAAAAAACAATCTTAACTATTTTGTACCATATTTTGGTAATGTTATCAATTTGAAGATCTTTTTGTGAAATTTATTTTTATTGTATATAACTTTTTTGTATATAATCAGAATCAAATCGATGTGATTAAAGTATTTTATTTTGTTACCAAAAAAAAACAACTTAGGTTTCCTTGACTGTTTTCCAAATCTATTAATGGTGTTCATTTATCACCATGTGAATTACTTATTTATGCATATGTATTATTTTACATAAAACTATTGTATATGTATTTAAATAAATATTTAAATATAATTTTGTTTTTTATATCAACATTTCCTATCCTGGTTGTGTCCTGAATGTATCTTATAGTAACTTAAGTTTAAAAAAAAAAAAAAAAAAAAAAAAAAAAAAAAAATATATATATATATATATATATATATATATATATATAACTAAAATAATAATAAAAAAAAATTTCTGTTTTATACCCACCATGAGAATTCTCCTGAACCTGGTTCTGTGTTTTCGTCTTCCTTCACTTTCTCCTTCCTCTGGCAAATATATGCCATCATTTGATACTGTTTTCTTCAAGAGTTCCCCATCTCTATAAAGTTTCAAAATTACTTTTTTATCATTCATAATTAGATATAAAGCTGATGATAGTATGTGATTTGACTACCTGCATATGGACCTAGTAACAGATTACCAAGGATGATTCTGAGAATACCACATTAAAATCAGCCAATAATGTGGATCAGTGGTGGTTTCCAAAAAAAAACTGACCAGTGTTTAAAATGGGTGGTAAGACGTCCTCTGAGAGGCAGCAAGAATATGCTGAGTGAAACTTCAACGGCAAGTGGAAAAACGAATCACAACAAAATTTCTACCGGCAGTTTTTCAAACTGGACAAGTACATTAACATTTTGCCCTTTAAAATTCAAGTGAAAATTTTGTTGCGTGTACTGATTCTAAAACTCTATACAATTTTTTCTCTATCTTCGAAAATATCGGAGTTACAAGCGTATGCGTAGGCAGAAATTAATTTTTTTTTTTTTTTTTTTTTTTCTTTAATGAGAAGAATAAGACGGGAACACTGTGGACAGGAACAAAGGAAGCAGGAGCATCGTTAAAGGATGAAGGGTGAAAATTGTGTCACCATGATGTACTCTAGTTCAAAAACTGTCCATAAGGACAAAAATTAAAATAATATTATATATGAACACGCTTTAGGCCTTGCAAGTCGCTATGATAAATTCAAACCAATCGCTAGGCCTAAGAAATAAATAAGTTAAAATCAGAACGATGAAGCTCCAGCATTACGTTTCACAAACTATTAACTACATCGTATCCCATACATTCATGCGAAATACCACTTCTACTAAACTCCAAATACCAGAAATAGACAAGCAGAGAAAATAGAAATGAAGAAAAAAGAACCAGGCACTAAGAGTTTACTTCAATTCATTAAAACATTAAACTACTGACATTTAAAACCAATGTAGGAAAGTTATTTATTAACATATTCATAAAGATAGCAAATAATGTTCATTATTTAATGTGAAGATACGCCTGTTCTTTAAGATAATTATTTTGTGTTATGAGTCACGCCCAATGAGCCATTGCGAACCCCACAGACATCGTCTGCAGACCACTTACAAAGGTTGATTGTTGAAAATAATAAACCAAAAATGATTATTTAAGGTGCTTTTATGCATTAATTTCAACTGAGATTTCGTTTCTTTAAGTGGTATTTTGCTTCCTCTAAATGAAAGAGAAAAACAAATTCATTTTCGTCATTTAATGATTTTTTATTTCCGAACAGGAAAATCCGCTGCACAGATGTAAACAGTGCTTTAGAAGAGTAGAGACCAACTACGTCACAGGTCATTCCACCATCTTGCTCTATAAACATCAAATGCACACCTGTTGATAGTGACCGTTCAATCGCGAACGTTATCAGGTGCTATTCTTATCAGTCATGTAAAATAATTACAAATCTAAGCTTTCGGGCCTGATTACTATTCATCATGATGTCAGCATTTAAATTGCTTAATTGCTCAGGCCAGGCATTAGCAACTAGAGCCATGTCTAGTGGCATTAGGAGGCTTCAGGATAAGGTGGCTATTGTTACTGCATCTACTGAGGGGTTAGATGGATTCATTTATTCTTCATTGTTTAAAAAAGTTTAAATAACATAAATAAGGTTTACTTATGAATGATATATTCTTTCAAGGATCGGTTTCGCTATTGCCAAGAGGCTCGCTGAAGAGGGAGCGAACGTTGTTATAAGTAGTAGAAAGGAAAAAAATGTAGACAAAGCGATAAAGGAGCTACACGATGCAGGACTTAAAAAGACAATTGGTATTCCATGCCATGTAGCTAAAAAGGAAGACAGAGAAAGTCTTTTCAAATTGGTTAGTTAAAAATTATTTTTTCTCCCTTATTATCATTTTCCTAATCTTGAAAAAAGATCGAAACCCCAAATAAAGTCCACCCTCAAAACTATGCATGTATCCCATCAATATATTTGTATATGAACAATTAAATTTTGCTACAGTTTTTATTGATCTTTTAAATAAAACCTAATTATTAATTTAGGTGTTAAAATGTTTTTTTATAGTGACATTATCAGAAGATTATTCCCATCAACTAAATTAAGATTGCTAATTACTAAATTTCATGAATAGGTTGAGGAAAAATTTGGACATCTAGACATCCTTGTGTCCAATGCAGCCGTAAATCCTGCTGTAGGAGACATATTTGATGTAAGCAGTATTTTGACTATTGTTACATAGCTATTTTTTTATCATTTTATGGTATTGTCGTATTTCATTTGTAAATAAATTCTCCATTCCAAAACAATAAAAATAATTGAAAATTTATAAATTCAGTGCAGACATTTACCTCGCACAATCTTTATACAAGAAATTTTGTTCATTAATTTTTAACATTAAATGTCTAAAATTATATTCTGCCTGGTAAATAGCTGAATTATGATGTGGAGGTTGAAAAAATTTAAAGGTTATGTAAATTTTGGAACAGCGATAGTGAACATTTATTGGAGAATGTATTTCTTTGAGTGAATTAATAATAGTTTTATATGACTGTATTCATTAATTTAAATACTACATTTTTCCAGTGCCCTGAAGAGGTATGGGATAAAATTTTTGAAATTAATGTAAAGTGCGCTTTTATGCTGTCGAAAGAAGCCATTCCCTTGATGAAAAAAGCTGGCTCTGGTTCAATCGTCTATGTATCTTCAATTGCAGGATATCAACCAATACCGGTAATAAGAAAATTTAATTTATATTTCAGTTAGAATATAAATGTTGTTGGGGTTTGATTATTTATGGATGGACTTTGTCTATTTTTCACTCCTTTTATTTAATATCTACCAATAGCAAAAAATAATACCATTTCAAGATCATTTTTGATACAATAATCTATTCAAACAAGGAGTACAAAATATTATAAACTGCTCCAGATTAATCTTGAAGCTTGTTTTGTCTTCATGTGTGCGTTGCTTAATGAAGATGCATTGTTCATGGACTTATTGTTAAAGGAATATGTAATTTTTGGATATTATTAAATTATTTTTTCAAGTTTTATTTTATTTTATGTTTCTTCTTTAAGCTTCTTGGAGCATATTCTGTCAGCAAAACCGCTTTGCTGGGTCTGACTAAAGCAGGAGCTATCGACTTAGCCAAAGAGAACATCAGAGTTAACTGTGTTGCTCCTGGAATCATCCAGACTAAATTTTCCTCAGCTGTGAGTACTAAACCAATATAATATTCGGTGAAAATTTATCGTTCGATAAATTTCATATTTTTTAAATATTTCAAATAATTAAACTTCTTTCCATGCTTAGTTGACAGATTCAGAGGATGTCAAAGAAACAATATTGCAGAACACTCCTATGAGAAGGTTGGTTAATCTTTATTTTTAAAACTGATATTGGTGTTCTCTCTTTTTTTTATTTTTCAATGCAATTGTTTTTTTTTCCTATTCACAGAATAGGGAAGCCAAATGAGATCGCAGGTGCAGTTGCATTTCTGTCTTCCGATGATGCATCCTACCTAACCGGAGAAACTATTATTGTTGCTGGAGGTATTCCTTCAAGACTATAATAAAGTCAATCTTAAATTGTTAAAATATAGATTAGATAAATCTTTTGTGATAAGTATTAATTAATAATTGTTATAAATTTGTTATTTTTTTATACTTTACAAGAATAGGAAGGTGATAGCATTAATTTTTTTAATAAATTCTTTTTGTGTTTTTTAATATATGTCTATTATTTCTTTTAAAAATTCCTAAAATTGCTTCCTCAGTGCTAAGCTTGTTTAAAAATCTTTTATCATCCCATGCTAAAGGTCATGGGTTCAAACCAGCAGGTGGTCCTAGGATTTTTTAATGGGAGTAAAAAATCCTTAGTTACGCCGTCCTTCGGAGGGGACGTTAAAAGGTGGTCCCGAGCCTGTGCGATGTCAGGTACTCGTTAAAGATCCCTATCCTAATAAAACCTGGATAGGCAAAATTTAGGACTCCCACTGTAGCATCGTCCGATTAGCCATAGTAGCATAAAGTGACGTTAAATAAATAAACAAACAAATCTTTTATCAAGCTCTAAAAAATGATTTTGAATCTGGGGTGAAATTAAAATGTTTTACATCATGTCTATAGCATACCTAAGATCGATCATTGAGGTTACTATTAACTGATAACTCGAAGACCATTCACTCTTATCTTGAAGTGTGTTATCAACCAATACCTTTGCTTATATCATGTCAATACATTTATCTTCTATAATTAGTTTAGCAACTAATAAACACATAAAGCTTAAGTATAAAACAGGAAAAAAAATTATTTATTGTGCTTTTCTTGGTGATAGCACTATTACAGATGATCTGTCAAGATGGTAGGGTAGGTACCATGTGCTAGCTATTTTTTCAATGAAATTTGAATGTTGGATTTTGTAAATAATATTCTAATTTAAGGGGACATTTTGAGTTCAAAGTAGAATGTAATTCTTGGAAGTGATGCTTTAAGCATTATATTTTTTTCGGTATTGCAATGTTTCTATCATAAAAGAAATATAAAAATTGATCTTTAAAATTGAAAAAGCAATGAATTATATAATAATAACTAAACAATTAACATATTATTATATCAGAGTTAATTTAAATAAATGTTAAATATTTGATTGCAGGTCATGTAAAACAATGAATATTGACAGTGAACTGAAAACGGAACATACAAAATAAATACTTCTTACAAAAATGCTTTTGTAAAAATAATAAAATAGTCTTAACTACACAAAATATGTTTACTGTAAAAAGACAGAAAACAGGCTGTGCAATATAAATTTTAGAAACAAGAGGCTCCAACCGTAAAGTCAGATGGGACAAAAATTTATAACCAAATGCATTTCAACCAAACAAAACAACAATGAGAAAGAAATATACAATTGTATTTCTTCAGAATCAGTGGATAGTTAAAGGAACAAAATAAAAATAGCATATTGTCTTCTTAAATAGAAGATGATAAACTGATCAGTTCACAATCCACAAAAATTTATAAGGACCAAATTGATCATTGCAAATTGAAATTTAAAACTAAATTCAAATAATATAATTTAATCAACTGTAGGGGAAGGGGCGGTGTTGAAATATTTACCACTATCCTTCTTCCCTATGATAAATGCTGGTTCAAAATTGGTATAAGTTTACTTATAATTAAAGTGATTAAAAGAGAAAAAAAAAATGCGAAAATTATTGTTATACACTTTTAATATAATAAAGATAACATAAATTGATATTCCTAATTATTAACAAAAATAAAGAAAATAAATCTTTTAAAAACTGATAAAATTAATTAAACTAATAAAATTATAGAAAAAATTAAACACTAAAAAAATTAAAATTAAAAATAATATATAATAAAAAAATGTCTATACACTACGATTAAGCCTGGTAGCTCCCTCGCTGCTACGTGTAAGAAAAGGTCGGCGTGCCGATATATTGGAGGCCGGGCCCGGTGGGTTGGCTTCAATGTAAATGGTTGCAGTAACCAAAAAATGTGCAGAGCACTATAATGAGGTCTTGCTGGGGCAAAGACATGGCGAGAAGAGAGCGATAAGCGGCTGAGGCGAGCGTGGAGGGGACGCTAATACCACTGCTTGTTTATACTTAGAGTATTATAGCGGTACACAGGTGTGTTGCTGTTCAAATAATTCTCTTATATAAAAAAAATATATATATATATATAAAATTTTAAAAGATGAGCTTGAACATCAACAATTGAGACAATTTCCAAAAGGTTATGTATCTATTTCAAGAATTTTTTGAAAAAATGTGAAATCTTTCATTAATCATTTATTATTAAACTGCCGATTTATTTTATTCCATTAGCATTAAAATCTAGAATTTTTTTTAAAAAAGTTATTGGAGGAAAAGTTTTCATATGACTTTTAACAAAATTAAATAAGTAATTAGTTCCTTTTGGATACAACTGCATTTCTATATTTTTGTAGAACTTGGGTGTTCTCGAAATAAAACCGGTTGGTGGATGGTTCATTAAAACTAAATGATTGGAATATAAGATGTCAAAATATCAAGATTATAAAAAATGTCCTTTAGTATCTTTTAGAAATCAATGTCTCAATTATAAAAATCTGGTGCGGGCAACACACGACTTTCACTTACCTTTTTGCGGGCCTTGGTCATTTGGACTCAGGAGACCCTAAACCGTGTATTTCTTTGAGAGTACATCTTTGCCATAATCAGATTTACTACACCAGAGAAAAAGACTCTTAGGCACATAAGACATGTTAAATATCACACTTTGAGGTATTTATCAGGTTAAAATAAACAACCTCTTTGAAACTTAATTAAAAACAATTTTAATAAAAAACATAAAAACTTCACCCAACCATAGGTCCTTTTTCTTCCTCTAGCTTTCACTTCTTCATATTTGTTCAACACTTCCTTAGCACCAGAAACATATGTTTTTTTATAGGAAGCTAAAATCTGTTCAAAAAGTATATCAGCTGATGAATGAGTACTAGTCAAAGCTCTTTCCAACACATATAAATCAACTCCTTTATCTTCTGCTGATGTCGAAACATAACTTAAACCAAAATCTATAAATGAAACTTCCACACTACTTTCCTCAGAAACTAATATATTTGATGTAGTCAAATCACCGTGGATAAGGTTGTCCGAATGAAGTTTACCAATGCTTCTCCCACAAAGTTGCATCACTTCAAGGAGAGATTTATTATTTTCAACTCCTTTTTCTTCTAATTCTCTGTCAATAAACTTTTTCGCTGTAATACCATTGATTCTTTCTAAACAGAGTCTTCCAGTTTCTATATCAACCATATAAACTGCAGGAACTTGAACACCTAAAACATTTAATTAAAGTAATAATCAAATCAAAATAATGCTTCTTTTTTTTTTTTAAGCACTGATCCTGAATACCTGCAATTTTACTCCTCAATAATCCTCTCGCTTCGGCCCTTATTCTCTCTTTTAAAATATGTTCATCTAGAGAGGGATTTCGGTATTTTCTTTTATACCTCTCTTTAAGGATAGCAGCTTTGCCTAAATAAGTTACATTATAAACTCTTGCCTCTGCTCCTTGTTCTATCATTTCTAAATTTTCCATTATCGATAGGCTAAAATGTTAAAAACTTATTACAGATAAAAACTGTTAAAATCGGCTATTTCAAATAGTGAAGTGATAACTGTTATAACCTCCTTGTTATCAAACAGCGGCACCATTCAAAAAGAAATGTCAAAATAGTACAATAACAAAGAGGTACAGGATTTGTTTCATGGCAAGTAAGTTCATATAGACATTGTTTAGAAAAATGAACTTGAAAAAATTGACCATCCATAACTATTTTCAACTTATATGGCTCCTATAGGACGCGTAACTAAGGATTTTTTACTCCTATTAAAAAATCCTTGGACACCTCGGTATTTGAATCCGTTGACCTTTGGCATGAGGCTGATTACGCTAGCCACCAGAAAATGATCCTTGTTCAATATATTAGTGACTTTTTAATAAGGTTTCAATGATTTTATTTCTCGGATTTCCTCAGTTCCTTATAAACAAAAGGTTAATATTAATTTAAGAATTAACCTGATTGGATGTACAATGTTCAATGCTCATATTCAATTGTATCTCACATACAAAACAAGTAAAAATATTATTCTACTACAAAATTCTACACCACAAAACAAGTAAAAATATTATTCTATTACAAAATTCTATACAACAAAACAAGTAAAATATTATACTATTACAAAATTCTTTACAACAATTTTAGCACAATATATATAAATGAAATTAATATATTAATTAATTAAAGCCTTCCGAAACATTTGAAACTTATCAAAGGCAAGTGGTTTTGTGAACAAATCTGCCACATTGCGGTCAGAATTGATGTGTTCCACAGATATTATTTCTTTGGAAATAAGATCTTTAACAAAATGGAATTTTATATCAATGTGTTTAGCTCGTTTAGAGTTTTTGTAGAACAACTTACACCTTTAGGTGGTTTTATAAACACAGGATAGTCTAGTGAGCCATTGAGAAAGGCTGTTGGCACATCAACTTGTCTAATACTCCAATTGTTTTGGCATGCAAATGACAAGAGAGTTCTTACAGTATCCATTCGGCAAACTGGTGAGTAATTGAATACACAATCACCTTGAGTTTGTTCTTCAAACCCTCTTGCTACCAATCTGGCCTTTTTGATTCCATCTTCCTTCACTGTGAAAACCCATTTAGTTGTGATTGGGACACTTCCATTCAGTGCTTCCTCTTCAGACCAAGTGTTCATCTTCTCATGAGCTTTTAGTTCTTTAATAATGGCTTCCTGCCATTCCTCCTTTTTATTAGCATCCTCATAAGATGATGGAACTCCATCTGATCGGCTTACCATACAGTATGCATTATATAACTCATAATCATTTAGGAAATGAGGTTTTGACCGGTTTCTCTGAGGTCTAGAAGTTTCTTCTGAATGCTCTGGATTGGATTCTTCATTCTGAAGTCTTGAAGGGTTTTCTGACTGCTCTGGATTACAATCATTCTGAGGTCTAGAAGTTTCTTCTGGCTGCTCTGAAATATTAGTGTTATTCTCTTCACCATTTTTCCTTCCCTCTTCATAGCTTCCACCACTATTATGATAGACAATAGGTACATTTTTAACTTCTTTATAGGGCATTTGGCTCTCCTCGAATATCACATCTCTAGATCTAATAACTTTCTGCTCGTCTGGCAACCAAATCCTATACCCACCACCACAATAACCAACCATCACCCCCTCCTTGCTTCTGGGATCCAATTTGGAACCTTTAGGAAGAATGGTAGGCCATGCTCGGCAACCAAATATTCGAAGTTTAGACAGATCATTTCTGCCATTCCATATTAATGAGGGAGTTTCACATTTACTTAAGGCTGAAGTAGGTGACCTATTCAGTTCATAAGCAGAACATCGAGCTGCTTCCCCCCACAAGAACTTTGGGATGCCGGAATCTGATACCTTAGTACGCATCATATCTAATAGTGTCCTATTCATTCTTTCACTCTTTCCGTTCATTTGAGGGCTATATGGCAAAGAATATTCTAATTTTATACCTTTATCTGAACAATATTTTTGAAAAAATTTAGAAGTAAATTCTCCTCCATTATCTAAACGTAGCCTCTTCACCGGGACACCCTGCTGCCTTTCTAGTTCCGCTATATAATCCATCAGGTTTGTTTCAGCTTCGCTCTTCATATGGAGAAGTTTAACATGCACAAAATGAGTGAAGTCGTCCAAAATCACCTGCATATACCTATGTCCTTCAACTGATTCAGGATTGAAAGGACCACATATATCAGAGTGAATTAATTCACCCACCTTTGATGTGCGTTTCCTATTATTTGAAAAGGGTTGTCTAGTAGCTTTACCTTCAATGCATGCCGAACACTTCTTGTCACTATAGGGTAATCCTAAACTTTTGAGTCCATGCCGATTCAAATGTCCTAGCCGTTTATGCCATAAATCTCCATCCGTAGCACTTGAAATGTTGCACTTGACTTGATTATCACTGGGTTCATCAAACGTAAATATGTACAATCCATTCACTCGTGGACAACTCAGCTTAAAATTTCTTCCACAGATTTTCATCTCCTTAGAATCTGTAATCACTTTTAAGCCTTTTGAGGTAACTGCACTCACTGATAATAAATTATGTTTTAACCCCGGAACTATCAAACCTTTAATGTTTACAATCCTACCTTGAGAGGTTACTCTTAGGGTACCTTCTTTTCTAGTAAACATCTTATCACCAGTAGCTATATGTATGGCAACATCATGATCAAGATTTGAAACATTAGACAAAAGGGGTTCCAATTCTGCCTTAAAAAGATGGTTACTCGCACCTGAATCGACTAAAAACACATTGTTAGATGATAGTTTAATATTACCACAATTTAGGGCCACCATTACAACTTCTTCATCTACATCTGCTGAATTACCCTGGATTGTTCCTCTTCTTTTCCCACGAAAGCTTCTATTAAAGGATTTACTTCCACGGTTCTGCTTATTTTTGGGACACTGTGCCTTGAAATGTCTTTTATCCCCACATATAAAGCAACCACTCTGTGCTTTAAATGATACTTCTGATGATGATGCACTAGCTGATGACTTTGACTTTAACTTTGTATCTGTATCTAGAAGTCTGGCTCTCACAAAATCCATTTGGACTTCTAAATTAGTTTCTAGAGCTGTCACAACTGTGTTGAACTCATCTGGTAAAGACATCAACAGGTGACATACCTTGTCTGACTCCCCTAGAACTGTGCCTTGTTCTTGAAGGTTTCGGATAATGGTATCAAATGCCAAAAAATGTTCTTCCATATTTCCATGAAGAGAATATTTCAGGCCCATCAACTTCCTGTACCAAGTCAATTTTGAAAAAGAGGTAGATCTGACAAAAACCTTTTTTAAAGCATTTATCATTTCCTTGGAACTTTGGCAATCCATGATTATTTCCAGATGTTTATCTGAAATGCCTTGGATAATGATGGACTTTGCCTTTGAGTCTTTAATGAGAAATTCCCTTTTCTCAGCGCTAGAGGTAGGAGGGTCTGCTTCCAACACATCTTTTACCTGTTCTCTTTCCAAAATAGATGACATTCTGAAAAACCAGCTGTTAAAACTTGTTCCGACGAGTACTGGAACTCCTGAAGTAGTAACTGACGCCATAGTACCGGTAAACAAAATTCACTAATAAAATAATATCACTTCGCGACTACGCGTTGACACTATACACAAATACTATGCTCTGCACAAAAATACTCTGGGCCCATAACCTATTAAAGTTATAGAGTTATCAGGCAGTGGAATAAATGAACCTTCTACTAGACAGCTTGTTTATTACTGCTATATACACAAACAACATGGCGCAGGGGACGCTACCAACTGGACTGTACTGTTTGTTGTTGGGCTGCTGTACACCTAGGTGGAAGTTCAGTGCCACAACTATCTTTACATATACAATCGATATTTAACAATTCCAAGAATTTCTCTTTAACTTCATTCACAAATATACTGATTTCATTAATCTACTAATAAAAAAATCCTGTGAGGGCAACACACGACTTTCACTTACCTCCGTTATTTATATTAATTTAAGAATTTTTAAACAAATTTAGAAATGAAAATAAATTTTTAAAGAATTATTTACATTAGATTTTATTAAAAACATGTGTTTTATTAAATAATCTATTATATTATTATCTACGACAATCAGTATGTTTGTTTATTTGTTTATTCGTTTAACGTCACTTTTTTGCAACTATGGCTAATCGGACGATGCTACAGTGGGAGTCCTAAATTTTGCCTATCCAGGTTTTATTAGGATAGGGATCTTTAACGAGTACCTGACATCGTACAGGCTCGGGACCACCTTTTAACGTCCCCTCCGAAGGACGGCGTAACTAAGGATTTTTTACTCCCATTAAAAAATCCTAGGACCACCTGCGGGTTTGAACCCGTGACCTTTGGCATGGGAGGCTGTTACGCTAGCCACCCAGCTACAAGTGATCCCACAATCAGTATGTTTTATCAGCTTTTCATCACTCTCTGTTAACTTTTACCAAAGTATCATACAATATTTTTTCTAAAATCTTAGCATTCCAACGGTATATTACTGTTTTTCAGTCCAACAAATAAAAATTGCATTAAAAATAATATTTTTGCAGTTTTCTCCTTTAGTTGGATATCCAATTCGTTCAACTTATATATTTACCTGTTTTTAAGCAATGCTAAAAAGATGATACGGCCAGTTTCAAAAAATCTACAAAATTAAAGGTACTTTAGAGGAAGAAATTTTATAATATTGGCATTTAAGCCCTGTCAGACTATTTCAATCAGAATGAATCCTTCATTACATTAAAGTCTGTCCAATTTGACATCAATATAGCGAGTTTAATCAAAATCGTTAGAGCCGTTTTCGAGAAAATCGTGTAAAGGTGCTAAAGGCATGGTATAAAGTGGCTCTTCTGGTTAGCTGATTTTGATGACAAAGTTGCGGTAACATCTCGGGCCTATAGTTGTCTTAAATATGAAATTTCAGTTTCATAGGAATTTTCGTTTTCACGCTGGACATACCACACACACAGACCTTTGGGGACTTGGTTATTTGGACTCAGGGGACCCTAAAACGTGTATTTCTGTTGAAAACTGTAATTTGAAAATTTTCACGATTGCAATACTTTCCTCCCTTAGTATATATTTCATATATAGGTAAATGAAAGTAATAAAATAGTATATAAACTAAGAAAAGGCAGGTAAATTCTTAATTTTGTCAGAGAAGAAAAATATCTGATAAATAATAAAATATATTTCCAAGTATAATTTTGTAATAAAAATATATAAATATGCATTTAAAATAATTCCTCTAGTAATAAAAAAATATATTGAATGCTAAAAATTATACTATTGAATGTATACAAATAAGTTGTTTTCTGTGTTATCTGTAGAGTGATGATCAAATTTTGAACATGTTCTTTTTTGTTACCATTATGGAGTATAATTTAAAAAAAAAATGTGCTTGCACAAATTAGTACATAAGACAAGATTCATACTTATAGAAATATTTATTGCTACACATTTTTATCATCTGATTTGAAGCATAATGCAATCAATGTAGGAAGTGTGAAAAAGGTAAAAAAATAAATTTGATAGTGTAAATATATTTCTGTAAAATCCTACATTACTTAAATAGAACAGTCAGTATGCATTCAGACAAAAACACTTTCTAAGTTATATAACTGCAATGAGAGAGTATATATTGAAGACAGTTTTTATTTTGTGCCATCGATCAATAAGCATGACCCTTGATGAACAGATCTTGTTCTGCGGCTTGTCCTTTCACGGTGCCTGCGACGTATTTACCAAGTGAAGCTTCGCCATTAGCACGAGCTCTCTTCATTAGTTCATCCTGAGCTGACTCGATGCACTCGTTTTTGCCTATTGACATAAAAAGATATAATTTTTTCTCATTATTTGTTTAATAATTTTAGTTTTAATGTATTATTAGTTATGTAATAGCAGCACATTAGTCATAAAAAAAATTAATATACAAGTGTCTTCTTATTAATATTCATTTTAGTTTATACGTGTAATGTATGAATATGTACATACTTTAAAATTAAACTAACCCATTATGCATGTATTTTTTTATTATATAATTGTTGCATTCATAATGGTGTATTGTTCACTTTGGTTTATTATTTTCAATAATGAACCTTTGTAATCAAACAAACAAATAAAAAATCTGTATTTCCTAATTAATTTAAAATACAAATTTTTTCCCTTAGTACTCGGTCATAGAGGATTAAATTGCCTATATACTGAGAAAATAATCATTGAATTGGTTCAGAACTAGGAGAGATATATTGTTTTGAAATTAGCAGTGGTGATGTACTATTTTCCTTTGAATTATTTATTGCTTTTCATATTAGTTAATGTCCTATTAACAGTTATACCCTAATATAGTTATTTGGAAATAATAAACCATTTTGTAACAATTTGCAGCATTTTAATACTGTTTTTGATAAATTTTCAACTAATGGCCAGTTAATTTATTCATATTTCAAATGATTAATTGTTCCTTTTGGACACTACGGGTTTGAGGAGCAAGCCTCAAAATTTGTAAACTTGATTTCTGTGATAAAGTACAACAAAGAAACCGTAGTTGAGGTCAAAAGGAGAATATTGGCTGACAACTATATATAGCTTTTTTAGGCTCCAGAAATATCACTGCAGCTGTTGAATGATTCGGCAAACAAAAGCAATGATGTATAAAAACTTAATTCAGCTTGTATTATGCTATGGCTCAGAAACTTGAGAAAATACCAGAGCTATGACCAGCTCCTCCTCATATTCAAGCGGAAAGTGTCAAGCCATATTTATGGGAGTGTCCGCGAGAATAATGAGTGGAGGCAGAGGAGCTATATGATTAATATCAAGAGCCTGATATCTCCGGCTGTATTAGGCTCAGAAGGCTCTAATGTACAGAACATATCGCAAGAATGGATGACTATCTGACTAATAAGAGAATTTTGACTGAACCCTTCATGCTCTTCTCAGAGCTGGGAGACCAAGTCTGTATTGGGCAGAAGCACAGGATAAAGAATCCTGTTGGAAAAAGGGCCTTTCATAAGTTGTAGATCTATGAAGATGAAGAATTATCAATATTAATTTTTTTATATGTAACGTACTACCGTTAAGGTTCAGTCACAAATGAAAGTGACCAAAAAATAATAGCTAAAAAAAAAATTAATGACTGCAAAGAGATGACTTAAAAAATAGGTTACATAGACAGATGAAAATATTATAGGGATCACCTGTAGCAGATTGCTTTATATCCCAAAGGTCACGGGTTCAAGCCCGCAGGCACTTTTTTTGATGGGAATAAAAACTCTTAAGTTATGCCATCCTTCAGAGGCGGCCTAACAAAGTGGTCCCGAGCCTGTGTGATGTCAGGTACTCGTTAAAGATCCCTACCCTCATTAAATCTGAATAGGCAAAATTTATGACTCCCACTATAGCATCGTCCGATTAGGTAGAGTAGCATACAGTGAGGTTAAACAAATAAAACAAACAAAAACAATATATCAAGAACCAAATATCTCAGACTTAGTTATGCTCAGAAGGCTCCGTTGTATAGAACATAGCGCCAGAATGGATGACTGTCTACTAAGAGAATTCTGACAAGGCCCCTTCATACTCTAATCGAGAGACCAAATCTGCATTGGGTTTGTCAACGAAACACTAGAGTATATGAATGTACAAAACAGGATGGCGGTAGCACAGGATTATGAATCATACTGAAGAAAGAACCTTTCATAAGTTGTAATGCTAAGAAAATGAAGAATTATCATTATTTTAATTTTTATATTTTTTTTATTTTTTATATGTAAGGTACAACTGTTCTGGTTATAAATAAAAGTGGCCAAAAAGTAATGGGTTCACAAATCAATTTTTAGAGACCATTGGCTGCAAATAAATAACTTAAAAAAATTAAGTTACGTAGACAGATTTAAATATTATAGTCTCTCTCACTTAGCTGAGAGTTATAAACTATTAAATAACATTGTTACCATTCATATCCAGTAATGGAAAATGGGACAGATAATCCTATAAGTAACCAACTTATTTTAAACAAAGAAGCTAGGAATTCACTCCATGATTTTTTAAAATCAGGAAGCTGTTAAAGGCAGTAAAAAAAATCCTTAATTATACCGTCCTTAATAGGGGACATGAAATTGTGGACACGAGCCAAGGGGATGTCAGGTAATTGTTAAAGATCTCAATCCTAATTAAACCTGGATAGGCAAAACTCAGGACTCCCACTGTATAATCTGATTAGTCATGGTAATATAAAGTGAAATTAAATGAATAAACAAAATTAACAAATAAAAAATAAGTAAGTCATTAAACATTTTAACATACCACTCCAAGCCTTCAAGACTGAAGCTTGTAGAGCTCGGCCAAAGCTGAAGCTCAAGGGCCAAGGCTTGCGAGCGACGAACTTGTTGATGGCGTCGAGGTTCACGGTGGCCTCTTCCTCAGTCTGACCGCCGGAGAGGAATGTGATTCCAACAACTGCGGGGGGTACCTAAGGCACAGGGATCATCATCACATGTTTCGGAAAAATGTAATACAACAATAAACTATATTAATAAATAAAGAATCTTTTTAATTTTCAGAATAGGTCTGAAATATTTAATAGTGGCAGAAAAAAATACAGATACTGACTTATACCTAATTTAGATTTAGATTAATAGTATTATTAGAATATATAATAAATATTTAGATTATATTTAGTAATTATTAATAGTGAAAAAATAGATTGTAGAGCTTTCAATGTATACTAATATTATAAAGCTGAAGAATTTGTTTGTTTGAATGCACTAATCTCAGGAACTACTGGTTCGAATTGAAAAATTCACATTCAAAATTGAATAAAGAAATTTTTTTGTGTTGGATATTCCATTTATCGAGGAAGGCTTTAGGCTATATAACATTAGGAGCAAAGAATCAATGGAAAAAACGAGAAAAATTAACCTCGCATTCTAATGATTCCAAATGATTTACCTTTTAATTTTAAAAGGATTCAATTTTCCGTTAAGTTATCTTTTGCCATAAAACAATTAATAAATCACAGAGGCAAACATTTAAACACATAGGAATCGATTTACATCTAGACTGCTTTTCACACGGCTAATTATATGTTGCGTTGTTAAGATCGGGTTGCGGAGTAAATCAGTATGTTATTCTGCCATATGAAAATAAAACTAAAAATATCATTTATGCAGAAGTACTTTAAAATATATTATAATATGCTTATTTTTAAAAATTATTCTTTTAAGAAAAAATTAATTAATACAAATATTTACTTCATTATTACTCATTTTACTCTGAGGGTATGGAATGCTTTTGAAATAAGGACATTTTTATTATTTAAACTTTTTAATTATAATAATCACTACAAAAATATGTAACCGTAACAATGATTCTTCATTTTATACAGCAGCTCTCACACTTACAAGTCACCCCTGGAAAAATAACTGGACTCTACAGGTATAAGATAACTGCCAATTTTACTGCTAGTACCTTATTTTAGATCCAAAATGATTCTATTTTGAAACAAACAATTCAGTTGTAGCTGCTAATCAAAATTCACACTAACCTATCGATATTTATTAGACTGCCACAACACAAATAATCAAATAATTAATAAATAAATCTATAATTAAATAAAAAATAGGTATTTAAATACAATATATATTATTTTAAAAACTTCTTAAATCCCGAAATCGACGATTAAGTGACAAGTCGTGGGCAACAGCTAGTATAAAAATAAGATTCATATCATATATCATAACTGTAATGTTATTAAAATTTATTACAAAGTCAAAATTTATTTGATGTTTCAGTCTTTCTAATTAGCCATTACCAAAACTTATTATCATTATTATTTCCACATAAGTCTTATTTAAAACTAAAAATTAAATTGAAGCTTGTTTACTCATAAAAAAATTTTTCTTTAAACCTGTTTTTTTTTCTTTAAACACTGACAATATTATAATAAATAATATTAAATAGAAAATATTATTATTTAAAGCCTTATTACAATATTTAAATTAATATTGTGGGAAAAAAATTGATAAACAATCCTTTAATATAAAAATTTTAATTTTAATTTGTTTACATATAACTTAGATAAGAAATAAGAAAGAGATATTATTTTTAGAAACGTTCAATTAGAAAGGCTGAAAAATCAAAAATCTAATTATTATCCATCCTGAAAAACTTTAAAGATTTTAAACAAAATTTCCAGTTGGAATTCCATGTGGCCACACCATAAACCGAAAGTATGTTACAGCAATATTGATCGATTTTGATTCTTCGAAATACCTTTTTAATGTTTAGAAGTTGTTTTTAATCGAAAAAAATTTACCATATTAAAAATCGATTTCAGCAATTGCATAAAAAAACCAGGTTAAATGATTAATAGTAAGGGTTAAACGAATTTGAATATGGCTAAACTTAAAGGAGGTAAGGAAAAACTTTGCGTACTTAATATATTTTTTTGAAAATTACCAATCTGTTGATTTGTTATTTTGAACTATAAAGAGAAAACTGCAAAATTTAAAGTAATTTTATTTTGAACATAAGAACGTAATATACATATACATACCGTTGGAAAGCTAAAGATTTTAGAAATAATTATTACCTTGTACAGAAAACTGTAAAAGTTAATAAAGAGTGATGAAAGCCGATGAAACTAACTGATTTTTTAGATAATATATAATCAATTTTTTAATAAAACACTGTTTCTATAGAAATTAATTTAATTAATTGCTTAAAAATTTATTTTTATCCTAAATGTATTTAAAATTCTAAAATTGATTTTAATCAACGCTGGTAAGTGAAAGTCGTGTTGGTAGTTTTTAATATTAACCCTTTGTACATTCCTCGAGTCACCACTCTAATTGATGGTGGCAAATCAGAGATAACAATGTTTATTAAGATTTGGCAAAGGAACATCGCTTCACGAGTCTGTCTCTAATTCTTTGTTTGTAATCTTAAAAGATAAGGGCTACAAGGGATGTCTTATCTCAAAAACACTCGAGCAGTGGGTCAAGACTCCGATTTAATTATTAAATATACAAATTAAAAAAATTATATTCCATTTAAGCTTGCTTAAAATTCATGAAATAAGCGAGAACATGCTAGCCCCATTAAGTTGTGGTTCACTAGAGCATAAAAGATTAAGATGGCAATTTTATAATAATTAGAAATCTTACAGTTCTTTGGAGAGCAGTAACAGTGGCTTGAGCAATTTCATAGGCAGAGCACCTGGGGATTCTGCATACCAGGAGTCACCATGTTCGGTTTGAGTAAGGTTCCCTCAAGATAGACGTGGTGGTCATTGAGGGCCTTGTATACCGCAGCCAGGACGGTCTCGGTCACCTTCTGGCGCGTTCCAAGTCATGAGTTCCGTCGGGAAGAACTTCAGGCTCAACAATAGGCACCAATCTAGGAGAAAAAAGAGATTAAAGGATACTATTAAAGAATTTTTTCGAAGTTATAATATTCTATTACTCTATTTGATACAATAATTAGAACAATATGCAATGAGATTTCAACTAACAAGCAAAGGACAATTAGTTATAAAGAAAAAGTTGAAGGATGAGAAGATGAAAACAACACAAGCAATTGAGACGTTGATTTCCAAAAGGTACTAAAGGACATTTTTACTAAATTGATTTTTTTGACATATTTGTATTCTCATCATTCAGTTTGATCTAAATCTTCTATTTGGTTTTATCTGATGAGCGCTCAAGTCCCTCAAAAATGAAATGCAATTAATTTCTAAAGGTACTAATTACGCATTTAGTTTCGTTCCAAATCTTGTGAAAACATTTCATTTAATAACTTTAATATGGTCTTATTAATATAGTAAAAAACAAAACAATTTCATTTATATTTTTTATTATAATATATTATTATACATATATTTTAATGCAAAAATAATTAAATAAGTGCGTCAAATGATATAGAAACAGGGAGGATTTATGTGCTTCCTGTAAAATTTCCTAGAATGAATCTAGTACCTTTTTGAAATCAATGTCTCAATAGTGAAAAATAATCGATGGTATCAATAAAAATCTTAATATTGTGATGAAATAATATTATTGTTCAAGATAAATAAATAATTATATAAAATAAATTTTAAAATAATAAAATAGATTGTACAAAAATGAATGTTTTCAATGTAAAAAAAAAAAAAAGGTTTTATGTGTCCGTGGAGATGGTAAACTCCAAAAATTTAAAAAATATAAATAAGAAGGAAGTACCAATTCACTTCATTTATAATTAAAATTTCTCATGTAAGGAGGCATTTTCAGTGAATTAAATTTAAATGAAAAAATATATCTATATCAAATAATGATTGTCGTCATCATCCCTTATAAAACAGATGATCCTGTCACATATATAGACGATGGCTCTAGTGTTATAAGTTCCAGGTAATTAAAATCAGGAACCATAAATATCAGATTGGTATAAGTTTTACCTGTTAGCTTGACAGATGGATGCATAGCGAGCTAGGACAGTAGCGTTCTCCTGAATGGCCTGGAAAGAAGGAGTGTTCTTGCCGATTTTCAAGACACAACGCCATTTAGCAAAGTGGCAACCGTCTCGTTTGTACTGAGCACACCTTTCTGCCAAATCATCAAGTCCCTGAGTTGTGCATTCGTCTTCAGAACTGTAAATGGATTGAAAATTCTCAAAATTAAAATAAAGTAATAATAAGAAATTTTACATATGTTTTGGTGAATATAAATAGTAAATAACATACCCAAATAATGGAACGACACCTTTGTCGACTTTGATTCCAGGAATGATTCCTTTGCTCTTGAGAAGCTCGGGGAATGTGGTACCGTCATCGGTTTTCTGATAAACGGTCTCGTGGAACAATATGACTCCAGAGATATGGTCGGCCAAAGCAGGGTCTGTGGAGAACAACAGCTGACGGTAACGCCTGCGATTCTCTTCAGTATTCTCAACTCCAATATCCTAAAGAAATATTTTATTTAATGTAATTATTTTTAAATTAAAGCAATACCCTCTCCCATAAAATACCTTTATTGTCCAAAGTTAGATTAGTTCTTTCTTTAATTTTAGGTTATTAACCCTATTTTCAGGACCAATTTATATTTACAAAAGAAAATTGCTATTAACACATTTTTGTCATCTTGTATCTCAAAAACGATAGTACCTATGAAGATGAAATTATTAATGGAGGTTCCTCATACAATTTGAAATCAGCAATAAGGCTAAGATTGGGAAAATTTGTCCTTCAAGTGGTTGAAAAAAATATATATTTAAAAAAAAAAAAAAGAAAAGAAAAAAAAAAAAAAGGTTTTCAAAAGAACTAAAGAGTATAGACAACTCCTGGAAAATTATAAGAACACATTAGAAAGATAATCAAACTTCTAACCACACTAAAGCAAATTTATCTTTATCTGACCAGTATTAGCAAAGATACTGAATTTATAACTAATATATTTAACCATATTGGGATCACTTGTAGCTGGATGGTTAGCATAACAGCCTCCTATGCCAAAGGTCATGGGGTAAAGCCCGCAGGTGGTCCTAGGATTTTTTAATGGGAGTAAAAAATCCTTAGTTATGTCGTCCTTCAGAGGGACGTTAAAAGGTGGTTCCGAGCCAGTGCGATGTCAGGTTCTCATTAAAGATCCCTATCCTAATAAAACCTGGATAGGCAAAACTTAGGACTGCCACTGTAGCATCGTTCGATTAGTCATAGAAGCATAAAGTGAAGTTAAATAAATAAACAACAACAAACATTTAACCATATTGAGCTCTGAACTCTTGCTTAATAAGCAGGCTGGTTCCCATGGAATTATGTTCAATTTTTATCGGATTTAAAAAAATATTTTTAAGTGACTAAAAACAGTCTATTAAAAAACAGAACAACTTATTTCTGAAAATTATAAAAACAGTTTTTTTAATGTGAAAAGCTTCACCCACAAGAATAATACATGTTAACGTTGTTAACAAGTTGCAATGATCTACAAAAATTAATGTTTAATATTATATTAAAAAGCTAAAACATACTGAGTAATTTTAGGTATGCAAGCTTATATTGGTATGCTATAGCTAATTTGACGAAAAAAAAAAAAAAATTTGTTGTGCATTGTTGAAAGGATAACTGATTAGCAAAGTTGTATGTTTTATAATAAATCTAAACGCAAATGTATGTAAATCAACAAATAATGAAATATTCATATAAAAGCCGAGGGACACAGCTATTTCACAGTATAAAATAGTCAATATTCTTATATACGTGTTATATATATATATATATATATATATATATATATATATATATATATATATGTATATAAAATGAAATTTGTTGAAATATAACTGACCAAGGCAAATAAGTACAGAGCTTGACGATATAATTATGATAAATAAATATATATAATAATATTGACAATTTAAAACAGCTGATTTGTCCTGAAGATGTAATAGATCTCTCAAACATGTAAATTAGAAATAATGTATCTTTGGATGATAAAATTATTAAATGGAAGAGGCTGTGTCTATAAAAAATTAATAATTAATTAACTACGTATACAAAATAATATTTCTTACAGTTTTAAAAAATATAAATGTAAACGAACATTATTAGTAAATAAATTAAGAATTCAAGGTTATTATTGCAATAATATATTCAAACATATAATTAATCCATAGATTTATTTGATAATTCTCTAACCCTGAAAACTGCAAACCTTGGACTCTGAAAAAGTAAAATAGTAGATTTCCTTGACCTTCAAAAATCAGCAAGAACGTGATATCACATCGACTATCTTCTGCTTTTTTTCTTTCTTTTTTTTATGGCTTTTCTTTAATCTTAAAATTATGCCAACTGAATATAGATCCAAACAACTATAAAGGAGCAATGAATGTTTATTTTATATTTGGTTGTTTTACTTTTTTTTTGTTTTAAATATTTTTTTTTTTTTTCTCTCTTAGGAGTTCTTCAATATTTTAATTATTTACGTATTAATATTAAATAAATTCTAAACCAAAACATGTTGAAGGATTATAGAACAAAATAAAGATTAAGATAACAAATTATTTTTACATTTAAATCTATAATTAAAGGATCATATATTACTCGGATTAATTTAATACATGTTATTGCTTAATCTAGATTTAAGCGATATCTTATGTAAAAGGCAAATATTATCAGAATCGTATATAAATAACTATTAATGAAAACACTTATTAACCAACAATAATATAATATTGAAAGGATTCCTAACAATTAGATATATTGCAAGATCAATTATCAACCAGTATTTTCTTCAATAATTGAAAACTAAATTTTAATAATCAGATAAGGATTTCCTTATGAAATAATTGATAAGTCAAATCAAATTACCTTCAACCTTTTTCCAGCTGTTGAAACAGATTCATCTGCAGCCAAAATACCTTTTCCAGGTGCAACGATAGCAGATGCAATCTTATGAAGTTCTTCTCTCAATGGAGGTGGTGGATAATGGAAATATGTAGTCATATTGAATTTAGGTTATTTTATCTAAATAAAAGAAAAATAAACATATATTAGTAAATACATATATACCATTAAATTTTGGTACAATTTACTTATTGGTAATTTATAATTCTTATTATTAATTTTCATAGAATAGACCAAACTATCCTTCAACAGCAAAACTTATACTAAAGAAGTTATTCAGAGATCCAATCAACGAAAGAAACTCAACTTGAATGAGGAAAAAAAAAAAAAGAAAATGACTAAAGTTAGGAAATTCAAAATATATTATGAATTAAACTTAATATTTTAGAATTGGGTGTCAATAATAATAATAATACATTTCGACTTAGGTGACAGTTAACAAATTAATAAATGTTCGATAATTTCAAATTAACAGCTAGAGTAAACTACGAACACACAAGTAAAAATTGATGAACGGAAAGTAAAATATTCCAATAAATGAAGTATTTAAAAGAGTTAATTAATATTTGAAAAACAATAAAACTAATCTAATAAACCATTGCTTCAAGTTATTAACGATGACTAAAATAAACCATTATTTGCACAAACAAATCAGAACAAACTAAATAAACCAATAAATGTTAGCACCTTAAAGGATCAACACAATCTTCCTAACTAAAATAACAGAGTGAAGCACTGTGAAGATGGGGATAAGCAACAAACATTATTACATCACAACAGATAACTCTCAAGGCTTATTTTTTTTTTTTTTGTATAAGGAATGACTTCGCGAAAAGTATAAATTTTTGCAAACGAAACAATAAAGAGGAAAACCAAATTTGAATAATCCTAGATGCTAATCCAATCTCAAGATATGGATAAACAATGTATATGTGGAATTAAATTTGGGATTATTAAAGCAGAATGATATAATAGAAATAATAATGATTTAAAATAAATTAGTTTTACTGAGTAAAAGAAACAAATATAAATAATAAAGAGAAAATATAGGATTAGTAGACCAACCTCGATGACAACGTATAATGAAACTGAATGGGGGACACGCCCAAGTTATCACCGGTAACAAAACTTCCTTCCACTCAGATTCAATTCTGACATTAATCATCACCAAGAAAGGAGGAAAATCAATGACGTTATTAGACATTGTCAAAGTATTCAAAAGATGATAAAAAGGAAAAACCTTCAGCTTGCAAATATAATCGATAGTAATCGATATTATCTTTTATCACCTATGATAATATGACGTTAACAATCTAAACAACGGATTGGCTAATCAGTTAATAAACGTGATTTTCAGCAACCGTTTACATGACTTAATAACGAGTTAATCACGTGATGAAGCTGACGTACTTACGTGATCGCTGTCAAATAACGAAAAACAAAAAAAATCGGTGCGTACTAAGCAATTTAAAAAAAAAAATCTACTTTATTTATTTTTATCTACATTAATTAATTCTCAATACATAATTAAAACAATAACAAAAATCATATGTTTAACATTATATGAATTTTGAAAATTCTCATGCATTCCGTATTTTAGAAAATTAGCCAAAATAATCGGATTAAAAATAATACAAAATTAAATAAATATACAAATATTTTACGAGATTGAAGGTTTACAAATACAAATTAAACATATGTTAGAGATCTTGTACGAACCGAAGACGATGTGATTTGTGTGACTCTTGATTTCTAACTGAAGGCTGCTCTACTTGAAATGTATTAAACTGGGGTCAAGGGCTGCGGGTTTTCTGCAAATAGGCTATTTATCTGGGTCATTCGCCGGTTATGATAGAATTATTTGAATATATATAAATTTTTAAGAATTAATTTATTCATATTAAATAATATATTGATCGAAACTCACCACCAGCCGGGAACCAATCAGTAGGGAAAGTGGATCGAGATCTTCATTCGGACCACTGATAAAACCGCTGGATCAAATGTCAATCTGATAACCTTGTCTAATAAGTTTTATCTGAAGAAAACACACCCTCCGAACAGTTAACTGTTTCGTAACAAATCACGCCCTTTAAACTATTGAGATTAAATGAGTTATTTATAATTATAAAATGTTATTATACCTGAATAAATTTGATTATTCTGAAATTTTAATGTCCATCCTTGGTTCCTTGTCTTACTTATGTTGTGAACGTGTTAAAAAATAATTAGAAAAAAAAATTGAGCATCACTAATGTTCAATTAATTTTTTTTTTTTTCAGTTAAATAGTAAACACAGATGAGAACAAAATTTATTTCCAAACATGAAATTAAAACTATACATCGTAACTTGAAACTTCCTTAACCATTAAACCTTATTCCTAAAGAAAATATTTAATCTAAGAATTTGATTTAGGGTGAGTTAAGATTTAAAAAAATATAAATAAAATAGAAAACGGAAGGTTTAATATAGGAATAATCAATTACGTAATTATGTGAGTCCAAAGGATTAATTAATAATCTATTAACGAATTTGCATTTATAAAATACAATGTTCCCATCATCAATTATTCAAATTTATTTCCTTAAGAGACTGATTTTTTTTAAAGCAATAAATTATCTTCAAAACGTCATGGTAATATCCATAATTATTGTATTTCCATAAAATAAAGTCGAGAAAAGATTAATAAGTAACAATAGTTTAAATGTTAAAATAGAAAAAAAATTAAGTTAAAAATAGTATTGTCACTATTTATAAGCTGTCACTATTCTTATCACCCCAAGTTTCAGCTCAAAAGTGCTTTTCTCTTGTATAAATTTCACTCTTCGAATTTATTTTAAAATCCATTAATTATTTGACTAATATGTATTGTTTTAATGCGGATCAAAAGCAGTGTTGTCATTAATCTAAATATAAATTATCACCTCATAAAATTCAAATGACCGTTTTCGGATAAATATGTATTTTTAAATATAAAAATTCCTCACTTGATAATAATTAATATTTTTTTCTCTAATTAATGAAATTACCATAAAAATATCGGTTACTTTTATCATTTTATGTATATACCATTAAAAAAATATTTATTTTTTCCAAAAATTAAATAATTACAAATTTTAAATTTACAATATCTATTGAATCGAATAGAAACTAATTTCTTATGAAAAACAAAAATTAAAAATTTGATCAGGATTTATTTTATAAGTGGTGATTTTAAATAGATAAACACATACCGTCTGTTCTTTCACATAAACATAAAAATTATTAAGCAAATAAATAGCTTCTATAGTTAAAAAAAAACCAAAGAGGAAGGGATACTTGTATGAAAAAACATAGAAATTTAGGAAAGTAAACAACTAAACTTACTTATATTTAAAATTCTGCATTTTAATTTATTTAAAACTGACGCATTGGCAAAAATATTAATTATATCTGGCTTTCATGAACAAATCGTTCATTAAGAGCTGGACGTACAAGAAAAAGAAAAGATCGACATGAAGTGAATCATTTATTACAATCACGTTTACCTAAATTTTGGTAGTCTTAATTAACTAACTTTACCCAGAATGCAGTTAAAATGTACTGCGCATGATCTGTTTGATTTCTAATCTGTGAAGGAACAGACCTGTAAACAATATCCGAATTGGCAACACTGATCAAATGTTCAACTCTGCAGTACATTCATTTTAAGATATTTTAATCTTTCCTTAGTTTCAACTTTTTTTTTTTTTTTTTTAAAGAAATATTGTGTGTTTAAATTTCTATGTAATATAAATTCATACTAATCCCCTTTATGTTAATTTTGGAAATTGCGGTATAATTATGGAAAAAGTGACAGACAAACTTAATATGATAAAATTATCTACTCCCAGTTGTCTAGCAATTTATGTGAATCAGGGTTCAAAGTTCAACTTTCCTCTCCAACACTCAATTCACTTCATAACTTATCAATATGGATTAATAAAGTGGCTTTTCAGACTGATGGGTTTAAAGTTTGAGTGCTTACATTCCTTCTTATTGATAATTGAACATTAAAATATAGCTGTCCGGAGGCGAATAATGAAATAATTAAACTTAAAATAATTTAACTTATTTTTTATGTTTTTGAGGAGTTGTTAACCACTTTATAATACTGGAAGGAAGGTATAAAATAGCTAAAACTAAAAATTACGACAACAATAATTTTATTTTTAACGTTTTGAGCGTTTATTTACGAAAAAGAACCATGTATTTTAATATGGGAGTCATCTGTAAACATTTTAATTCATCAATCTTCTCTTTAAAAATTGTTCCAAACATTCAATCTATTCTCTTGTTGCCTTGCCTCCTGAAAGACGTTTTTCGTACTTCTTGTACCATGTTTTTCTTTTCGTAATATTTTTTTAGAACGCAGCGAACAGTTTAAACACTTATTGTTTATCCAGAAGTTCTGAAAAAATACATAAATAAGCCAAGGTGTACTCATTTGAGGTATTGTTTTCTTATTTGATAAATACAGTCTTTCAGCTTTAGCATTCAATATTTTTTGGACACTCACTTTTTTGCTTTTATATTTTATTATTGTATTATCTATACTATACATAGCCATCCACATATTCTCATAAATTTTTTTTAACATTTCAAGTATTTCTCTTTAAAATATTATTCGAAGCCGTTGTTCGATCGTTGCGTTTTTATTTTAGGACCTTATTTTTAAAAGAATTCTTTCCAAGGTTGAGTATATGTTACATGAGGGAGAAAAATTGTTTAGAACATAAAATTACGTCAAAGATTAGTTAAAATATGAACATTTGAAACCATTAAACGACAGGACATTACGATTTCCGAATACTTTTGACACAGAATGATCATGTAATTTTACATTATTAATCGGATATTTTTAAAAACAATAAATTTTTCGGTTATCTGTTCAGTGATTTTCCTTTATGGGGGTCTCTTTTAAAGATTTAGGAGATAAAAAGAATTATATAAATTCATATTTGTGAAATATACTTAATAAATTAAAATAAATTCGAATTCCGAATTCTTTTGACACTCACTGTATATTTATGTCTTAGATATGGAATGTATGCGATAAAATATAATGTAATACAGTTTCAATTTATGATTAGCTTATAGATGTGAATATTATATAGTTGTTTTCAAATGTTTAATTTATTGTATCCTTGATTTTTATGTATACTACTGTTTTTAGTTTGGAAGTAGTATTTTGAAAATGAAGCAATAGACTTCGAAACGTCAAATGTTAACATAGTAATAATATGATAATAAATTTATGATTTTTATAAGAGAATGGTTCTAATTTTAATTCAATAAAAAATAAAAGCTTCTAAAGGCAACTTGATTTTTTTTTAATTATAATTAGTATTAAAATTAAAGGGAATAATTCAAAAATATCCTTTTAATTGGAAATAATTTGTTTGAAACAGATAGAAATAAAGTCTTTGAATTAAATCTCTAACAAAATATTTTATTTTAAACCTAACGACTCGTGGTTTTAAATATTAAAAGCGCTGCAAATTATTACAATATGGTTAATTATTTTCAAATAAAAATATTAGGGTATAACTGTTTATACAGCTGTTGATGGGCAATTAAGTAATATGAAAAGCAATAATTCAAAGGATAATATCTGGTTATCTGGTCTATGATTTTCCTTTATGGGAGTCTCTTTTAAATATTTATGAGTAAAAAAGAATTATATAAATTCATGGTCGTGTAATATACTTATTAAATGAAAAGAAATACGAATTCCGAATACTTTTGACACTCACTGTATATATGTCCAAATAATAGACAACCAAAATACTTATGTTATGAAATGTACATAAGCGACGATCTCGTTTTATACTTCCTCATGGAGACTGAATAAAAACATAAAAAATTATGTAACTATAAATTAATTGTAACGAAGAACAAATCATTTCGTTTACTTTCACTCACATAAGGGAGAAAAACTATTGCGTGTAAGAGAATTTATAATCCGCGTTTTAAACACGTTTTTTTTTTTTTTGCCCTACTGTCTCCTTCAATAATACTCCTCTTGTCACGGTTGAACAGATCCGATATCTAGGACTGCATCTTGACAAACGCCTTACTTGGAACCCTCACACAAGACTGAAACGACAAGAAACTGCACGACGTTTTCGACTTCTTCAACACTTACTAGACAAACGTTCTAATCTTCCACTTAACTACAAAAGACTCATCTACATGACTATCATAAGGCCGATATGGACTTACGGAGTGGAGCTTTGGGGCTCTACTAAACCATCGAAGTCTTCCCGTATCCAATCCCTACAATCCAAAATCCTTCGTAAAATCCTCAACGCTCCTTACTTTGTCACGAACAAACTTATCCATAAAGACCTCAACGTTCCGTATGTTGCTGATTTGGCCCGATCTAGATACCATTTCTTTCATGACAAACTCCATTCCCACCCTAATCCTCTTGTTCCAATACTTTCTTCCTCTTCAATTCCTGACAATCCTCCGAGGCGTCTGAAAAGAAGATGGCCTCGAGACCTTCTAGTGTAGAAAAGTTACAGGAGTGCTGCCATTGGGTAGTTCTTCTTCAAGTTTGTTTCACGCCATTTAACTTTTGTCACATTTACTTGTTGTACCTTGAAGTACAGTTGTAAATTTCAATAAATGATGTTTAAAAAAACAAAAAAACAAAAAAAAAATCACGTTTTAGTACACTCCGAATCCGAATAACTAATTCTCACGAAAACGTACTTGTAGCAAAAATCTCAAAAACGAAAAGTCGTTGGAAACTAAATTTTTATATTTCAAATTAACTTACCTGAATTGTAACTTTATATAAAAAATTTAACACATTTTTTTTGGATAAAGTTCTTATGTTAATGTACATCATAATTTCAAAGAGATTTGTTTGTTTATCCGTTTAACGTCACTTCATATTACCGTGAATAATTGCATGATGCTACAATGGGAGTCCTAAATTTTGCCTATCCAGATTTAATTAGAATATGGATCTTTAAAGAGAAACTAAAATCCCACAGGCTGCGGGTTAGCATTTTACGTCCCATCCGAATCATTTAGGAGTCCGAATAACTAATTATTATTCTCGTTATATATATTTATATATATACATCTACATCGGGCATATAATCCCATGAAAATTACATAACTATCAATTAATAGCACTCAAACTCAAAATATTATTTTTTTAATATGTACTGTCACATTAGAAAAAAAAAAGATATCTTGGTTCGATGTTCTGATATCACTTACATAACTATACTACTGTGGTATCGATTAAATATAAATTTCTTTCTTTTTTTTTTTTCTATATTCTAAAATGATACGATCAAATAGTAATAATCATTTATTGTACTTTGTCCCCTGTTTGTTGTCCTGTTTTATTAGGTCTGTTCCCTCGTCCCTTTATTTTGTATAGAGATGCGGCAAGACATGCGCTCTACCCTTTTTCCGTTTCACCAGGTCCTGATCAGAACTGTTTTTCCTATCGTATCTCTAGAAAAGGGAAGGGTCTTATCACATTACGTAACCTCTAGTATTAATTCAATATACATTCAAGTACATTAGTGGTAATTTGTATATATTCTCCTCTTCTTAATAGTGCTCTCTATCATAGAGGTGAAAAAAAATATATAAATCTTGAGAGCTTTAAGATATTCGATGAAAAAACTCATAAGAAATGTCGGTTTTTAGATATAAACAGAAGCAAAGATAAAAAAAAGTACGGTATCATTTTTTTTTTTTTTTTTTTTTTTTTTTTTTTTTTTTTTTTTTTTTTTTTTTTTAGTCTTAATCAAAGAAAATTGTTGTCTTGCAATAAACTATGGAAATGAAAATTTTACCTCATTAATACTATGTTCTGTTTTGTTTTTGAGAAAAACACTCCAAAATGGTAGTAGGGGACAACTCGGCATAATTTAAAAAAATAAATATATTTACCTTTAAATTTAATTATTTAAACTGTAAAATATTTATCAGATTTTGGTTTATTATGTTCACTAATCAACCTTTATAATCGACAAAAAAAAATGACCCCTGCTCAAAATTTAATAGCTTACGTTTCGAGATACGTACCTATAATCCGAGTAACGAATGAAAAAAATCCGTTTGGCCGTCGTACGCCGTCGACGTTCGCGGCATTTCTCCGAAACTACTTGACCAATTTTTTACTTTCACTTACTATATATAAGGGGCACTCACTACATTTGCTATAGCATCAATTTTATACAGGAAATAACTGTAGAAACTCGACGGGTTTAGCAAAATAACACAAATAGCATGCTATAGCAAACGTAGTGAGTACCCCTATAGTAAGGGGAAGTATTGCGATCCAGTTTTCAACGGAAATACACGTTTTAGGGTCTCCTGAGTCCCTTAGGGAATAACCAAGTCCTGCAAAAAGGTCTGTGTGTGTGTGTGTGGTTACTCCCGGGCGGAAACGGTAAGTCCTATAACTTTGCATTACCTTTCACAACTTTGTAAATAAGATAATATTTTTTCTAAAATCTTCAGCTTTCCAACGGTATATTATATTATTATTACTATATATATTATATACATATATATTAGGTGTGTGTGTGTGAGGTAACTCCCGGGCGGAAACGGTAAGTCCTAAGAAACTGAAATTTCATATTTAAGACAACTATATGCCCGAGACGTGACAAAACTTTTTTCATCAAAATGAGCTTACCAGAAGAGGCACTTTATACCATGCATTTTGCACCTTTTTTCGATTTTCTCGAAAACGGTTCCGGCGATTTTGATTAAACTCGCTATATCGATGTAAAATTTAATTCGCTTTAATATCATGTAGGTTTTATTCTGATTAAAATGGTCTGACAGGGGTTAAATGCCGATATCTTAAATTTTTTTCCCCTAAAATACCTTTAATTTTGTAGATTCAATAATAATAACTAGATTATCTTGTTAACGCTGATGAAAAACAGGTAAATATATAAATTGAATAAATTCAATACCCAACTAAAGGAGAAAACAGAAAAAAATATTTTTTTAATGCAATTTTTCGTTTTTGAACATAAGAGCAGTAATATACATGTATGATATACCATTGGAAAGCTAAAGATTTTAGAAAAAATATCATCTCATACACAAGTTTTTAAAAGTTAATGGAGAGTGATGAAAAGAAGATAAAACTTACTGATTATTTAAGATAATAATATAATAGATTTTTTAATAAAACACATGTTTCTATATAAATTCAATTTGATTAATTCCTTAATAATTTCACGTATTTTTATCTCTAACTGTATTTGAAAATTCTTTCATTGATTTTAAAAATGGAGGTAAGTGAAAGTCGTGTGTTGCCCGCACCAGATTTTTTTTTATTAAATTTAAATTAGAACCATTCACTTCTAAAATCATATATTTATTATCATATTATAACGATATTAACATTTGACGTTTCGAAGTCAATTGCTTCATTTTCAAAATACTACTTCCAAACTAAAAACAGTAATATACATTAAAATCAAGGATACAATAAATTAAACATTTGAAACAATTATATAAAATTCACATCTATAAGCTAATCATAAATTGAAACTGTATTACATTATATTTTATAGCATACAATCGCATCCAAAATTATTTATTAACATTTTTAATTTTGTTTTCCACAATCGTCATTTAATTATATGACTCACTATATTTTTCTAAATGCTTATTACATAATGGTTATTTTTATATTTTTAGGAAATTAAAATGTTAAGGTCTCTCACAAGCAAGAAATTTATTTTCCCACTTTAACATCCCTATTACGTCAGAATTATCAGTCTTGCCACTACTGTATCTCCTCAACTTTAAATTTACGATTTTCCTTCATTCCAAGTATTGACGTCTGAACTTAAAACAAAATATAAAATAAAAAAACATTCAGTCTCAAAAAAAGATTGCAACGATGTTGGCCTGGTCTTTAAAGGACGAAGTATTAAAAGTTTTATTTTTAAACTTCCTTCTTGACAGGTTTCCTATATCAGTTATTTTGCTAATGGAGTATTATTGGAAGCCGTGGCGAAGTATTTTGAATGTCTGTAACCTTCGTCGAAACCACGTACGCTATAAATAATCACGTAGAAAATATATAAATAAATAAAACGAGTTTAAAATTTGACATTTTTATGAATAAAGATCGCATTTGTGGAAGCCATTCTTGAATGATATGAAGTACTTTGCTGTGTTTATGTGAAACGAATAAGAATCCAGTAATAATTCAATATGTGATATAAAAATACACGATGTATCAAGAAAAAGTTGAAGTTGTTGTTTGTTTGTTAATTCATTTAGTGCCACTTTATACTCCTGCTATTTATTCTGTTGTTTCGGTCGAGGGTGACCCTAGGGTATGGAGACACCTTATGGGGCAGATCCAGCCTCTATAAAGTGGGTACTCAAAATTAACGGGGAAAAAAACCTGGCGACTGTGTGTGATCTCGGGCTAGCCACCTCATTGCACTGTCGTTGAGCCTAGAAACAATACGAATCTCTATATTTTGTTGTTTATTTATTATATACGTTACTTTATGCTACTATGGCTAATCGGACGATGCTACAGTGGGAGTCCTAAATTTTGCCTATCCAAGTTTTATAACGATAGGGATCTTTAACGAGTACCTGACATCGCACAGGCTCGGGACCACCTTTTAACGTTAAAGGACGGTATAACTAAGGATTTTTTACTCCCATTAAAAAATCCTAGGACCACCTACGGGTTTGAACCCGTGACTTTTGGCATAGGAGGCTGTTGTGCTAGCCACCCAGCCGAATCTCTATATGTACTGAACCCAAGAAAGAAGCTTCATGAGTTGTTGAGGGACATATTTTTGTTTATACTGTTGTGGCTAATCGGACGATGCTACTCAGTATACGATACTACTACAAGCTTAGCAAGAAAACCACAATAAAGTATATTTTTTAATTTTGTTTAGATATCATTTAAATACGCTTTTTATCATAGTGACTATTTAGAGAAGGACATTGAAGAAGATACGCTTTTAAAAAATTAAATTTTAAATCGGTTTTGACATAAATTATAAGGGATATAATAGAAAGTAAGAAAGGATTTGTCAAATAATTTAATATCAACTTTATTCAACAGTGGCTAATCAGACTACGCTACAGTGGGAGTCCTAAATTTTATCTATTCAGATTTAATTAGGATAGAGATCTTTTACGAGTACCTGACATCGCAAAGGCTCGGGACCACCTCTTTACGTCCCCTCCGGAGAACGATATAACAAAGGATTTTTCATCCGTTATAAAAATACTAGGGCCATCAGCTGGGTTTCAACCCGTTACATTGGGCCCAGAAGGCTGTTATATTAGCCAATACAACACAGATGACAGACAGGTTTAAAAAATCCTGAGTTATGCCATCCTTCGGAGGGGACGTACTAAGGGGAGTTATGCTATCCTACGTAAGGGGACATAAGTCTTGCTTCCGATTAGCCACAGTAGCATTAGGTGACGTTAAATAAACAGGAAAAAATTAATATTATTTAATTTGTTGATTATGTCTCGTTATTTGAAATACGGATTTAGTTGACCATAAAGCTCTGTAGCCTTGGCACAGTAACGTGAGCTGGTAATGAAAGTACGACTATATTCAGTTCCTGACGACCTAGCCGGATAATTGAAGATTTAGACTTCTACAATGTTGTTTTTTTACATTAATTTACCATAAATACTTTTTAAAATAGGCTTTTCTTGTAGTTGTTCTACTTTTTACTTTCACTTACTATATATAGTAAGGGAAAGTATTGCGATCGTGAAAATTTTCGAAACTTAGTTTTCAACGGAAATACACATTTTAGGGTCCCCTAAGTCCAAATAACCAAGTCCCGCAAAAAGGTCTGTGTGTGTGGTAACTCCCGGGCGGAAACGGTAAGTCCTATGAAACTGAAATTTCATATTTAAGACAAATATACGCCCGAGGCGTTACAAAACCTTTTTCATCAAAATGAGTTTACCAGAAGAGGCACTTTATACCATGCATTTTGCATTTTTTTTCGATATTCTCGAAAACGGTTCCGACGATTTTGATTAAACTCGCTATATCAATGTAAAATTTAATGACTTTAATATCATGTAGGTTTTATTCTGATTAAAATGGTCTAACAGGGCTTAAATGCCGATATTTTAAATTTTCTTCCACTAAAGTACCTTTAATTTTGTAGATTCAATAAAAATAACTATATTATCTTGATAACTCGAATAAAAAACAGGTAAATATATAAATTGAATAAATTCGATACCAAACTAAAGGAGAAAACAGAAAAAATATTTTTTTAATGCAATTTTTCGTTTTTGAACATAAGAGCAGTAATATACATGTATGATATACCGTTGGAAAGCTAAAGATTTTAGAAAAAATATTATCTCATATACAAGCTTTTAAAAGTTAATAGAGAGTAATGAAATGAACATAAAACTAACTGATTATTTTAGATAATAATATAATAGATTTTCTAATAAAACACATGTTTCTATATAAATTCAATTTAATTAATTCCTTAATAGTTTTACGTATTTTTATCTCTAAATGTTTTTGAAAATTCTTTCATTGATTTAAAAAAGTTGTGAAAGGTAATGCAAAGTTACGAATAGGACCTAAACTTCTGTGATTATTTTACACACTTTTATATTGTTATCTTATTTAATATTTTCCAACGGAAATGAATATAATTCTTTAAAATATTTTCAACTGTATTTCATAATTCCAAAATTAATTATATCAACTGATGTAAGTGAAAGTCGTGTGTTCGCACACTAGATTTTTTTTATCCAAAGATCGGTTTTGATTTGAATGGTTTGGTAAAAGTTTTCTTGTTAAAGTGATATTGATGGTTAAAAGAGAAAGGAATTTGCACCAACTACAACAGTCCATGGGGAGAGCCCGTGGCTGAGTGGCTAGCGCGCAAGTCCCTCATGCTAAAATTGAGAGTTCGAATCCAGTCCCAGCGGGGCTTTTATAAGGATGTAATTAAAAAGGGATTCACTCACAGCCTCTCCCCCGGGTACGTGAGACCCGTCAGCCAAATGGTGACCACTCACAAAATTAGGCTCAGGGAGTGATGACCCCTACCCTATAAATTGCATCGAGGAACGCGAGTGTAATCTCCCAGGAGATTACACCGCGAGGCCCAGTGCTTGCACGGCCTGTCGCGCCACTGAAATAAATAATAATACAACAGTCCATGGAGTTTCTTGGGTTCATATATAGTAAGCAACCGTACTGTTTCTAACTCAAATAGTATTCGAAGGTAGTAATTTGGCGAGATTGCGCACAGCTGCAATTCCTCCTGATACAGGAGAATAAAATATTATCCTGTCACTAACAGATTCGAACCTAGAATTTGGAAATGAGTAGTCCAGTTCCCTACCCACTAAGCTATCCTGTTCCTAAATGATCTTAATATATTGAAGTAATTCTTAAAGTAGGAAACATCTACATGTGGAAGAGTAATTAATTAATTTCATAAATTCCTTCATGCATAATGATTAGATAAAATAATAATTTAATATTATTTTATACGTCTGAACACGTACACTCAGAGAAATTTAAGTATTTAGGTTCAATGATAGCAAGAAAAAACGAAATCCAGGCGGAAATAAAGTCTCGGTTGAAGGTGGGAAATGCGTATTATTATTCATTTGCGAAATTACGTAGCTCACGGCTTCGATCTAGAAACTTAAAGGTTAAAATTTATAAAACTATTATTCTTACGACGGTTCTTTACGGATGTGAAATGTGACCGTTTACTTTGAAGGATGAACTACGCATTAAGGTTTTCGAAAATAAGGTACTGCGTAAAAAAATAAATTGATCTAAAGATAGATTAGGCAGATAGCGCTAAGGTAATTTAAAGAGAGTAAAAAATTCTTGATTGTTTCGCCCTTAGAAAGAGGTGTAAAATAATTATGAATTTGGTTTAAAACAATCAAATCATCCGAGGGCTGGGTTTGAACCGCGAACTTGGGCATTGAAGTCTGTTTTGCCGTTTATGATACCACTGCGCAACGGATGACCCATAATAGATTTAGCAAAGGATTAAGGATGTAAAATGCCCAAGAGGGCAGTTTCAAACACGGCAGATGGCTTTGGTATTTCCAAGGAACTAAAACATCCTTAGTTATTTTGTCCAGAATGTAACAAATGCGGTTGAAAAAAAATATGAATTTAGTTTTGAAAAAATATCCAATTGTCATTAGCCGGGTTTGAACCCGCGACATTTGCCTTATAAGGCTGTTATGCTTGCAACTGCACTACAGGTGATATTTGATAGATTTGTGTGATAAGGGATTAAAGATTTAATATGCACGAGGTCGCGGATTCAAACCCGGGAGATGTCCCTAGGACTATTTTGAGGGGGTAAAAAATCTTCGGTTATGCCGTCCTTCGGGTGGGACGTAAAATGGCTCTCGAAGCCAGCGATGTCGTAAAATATTTGAAGATCCTTATCCTTATTAAACCTGGATAAGCAAAATTTAGGACTCCCACCGCTATAATACCGACAGATTAGCCGCAGTAACATAAAGTTAAATGAATAAACAACAACAATATTCAATAAAAATATTTAGTTTTTGATGAGAAAACCTCATAAAACTAACTGTATAAAATTGGTTTAAGAAATTATGTAATTGATTCAAAAAATTATGAATTTGATTGAAAAAATTATGAATTTGACTGAAAAGATTATGAATCTGAAAATAGCTATATATTAGCTTTCAATGCACGTAAGTAACCTAGTGGGGAGGGGGATCTTGCTCATTCTTCTCAAATACTAGTGCTACTTAAATTAAATTTGTTTTCTTTGATCAAGAAACCTTTCTCGAATAACATTCGACTGCCGAAATAAGATGTAAATCATCTTAACGAGTCATCTCGACATTTATTGATATTTTGCAGAATGGTTTATCGATAAAAATTTGTACTTATATGTCAACTATTTCGATAGGCAATAATCGACTCAAAAATCGATATACGTATCTGTCAACAACTTATGAATCGGTGCTGTTGGAGAGGATACGATTGTTATCAGTGGTGTGTTGCAAGTTCTTTTATTCTGCCATTGACCCATGGCTTTAACTTACACCGGATTCAATTGCTAAAGTTAGACTGGAGAATTGCCATAGCATTCCCTGGCTAGTTCAGTCCGTCAGTCATGGCCCCGAAGAACGTATGCGTGGTCGGTTTAGCGGACATTGGAAGGAGTCCAAGACTGCAATATCACTGCATTTCGCTAGCAGAAGAAGGATATTATGTTAATGTCATCGGATATAGGGGGGCTAAGCCCAAGAAGCAGATGCTTAGCAATAACAATATCACCATTGCCTATTTGCCGCCTGTGCCTGAAGTTAACAAATGTAAGTGTGTGAAGGTCATTTATCAATTTTGATAAGAGTTTAGACAAGAAATGTAAGGAGTATGAAACCAGCTTATATTGGAATAGAATGTTTTGCCCTGATCCAATCGTAAAGTAATTTCTACTCACCTATCATTCAGAATAAAACTCCTAGTTTCATTGTTTCTAAATTTCCCTCATAGAGAAAGATCACCTGAAATTATGGTTACATTGAACTGGTGTTTGATTTCAGCCCTAAACAAAAATGGGTTGAACTATTAATTGCAATTCAATAAATAAATATTGCAATCAGTGATTGTGTCACAATCAAGAACATTGTGTCAGTTATCAAGAAAGTCATTTGAAAATCACTGTATTTACAGATCGAAAAAAAATTTGCATTGGAGGTACATATTTAGTGTTCAAGTAACCCTGCTTTTCGGTCTTCCATGTTTTATTTGTGATTTTTTAATTTTTCTGAATGAATTTTAAATAAAAAAACTAATTATTAATTAACAATATTTCATTATGAATTTCTATTAACATTATTTGATGTTTGTATTTTTTCTCTTATTAAAAAAATAACTACTGACTTGAGAAATAGTTGTATTTCACGGATATTAACGATGTGTTATATTCAACCCTTCTTTCTATCTACAATTTTTAAGCATTGTTTATTTTATTGATGCTAAAAAATGTTTTCGTGTGTTTATACATTTAAAATCCACAGGCTTTTAATATTTTTTAAAATAATTTAACTTTTAATCTGCTATTAACTTTTAAGTAAAGCTTCCAAAAAAGTTTTTTTCTGGCTTGGTTTGTAGTGTAACCTTAGAAGGTTCTTTTATATTTCTTCTGGCACCATGTCTTACAAAGACCATTAAGTATACCTGGTCCTCATAAAATCTCGCAACAAAACCGTGCCATAGTTGTCTATTTAAAAAAAAAGAAGAATATACTATCAACTTTTTTTTTATCACTTTTAGAAAATTTTACAATACATACAAAAATCAGTCATTACTTAGTCTTAAAATAAATCTTTATTTATTTTTTCAAAATAAAATTTTGAATAATTTTTGGCTTTATTAATTAACAGTATTTTAAATTATGGAAGGACATTTTTGGTTATGGTTTGGAATGAAATTATATGTATAATTAGTATCCTATGGAAATGACTGTCATTTTGTTGAGATTAAATTGGGTTACGAATTTCAATAAAGCTAAACGATAAGAATAGGCTGTTTGATGTCTGCCAATGCCACCCACTCAACAAGGGAGGAGGGGGGAACAATAAAAATAAAAATATGTTAAAATATTAATTTTGTAAACAAAATTTCTTTTTAATTCAGCATCCCAAATATCAACTTTGATTTGTTTCTTAAGCTGAGTTAAGTAATTTTTAATATTTTATCTTCTCTTCCCAGATGAAGAACTAAAATGTTGGTCAAACAAAACGTCGGTGTGTAAATATCATTTAAATGATTTTTTTTTTTAGTATGATTGTGTAAATATCATTTTTTTAGTATGATTTTTTAAGACCGCTCCCCCAACTAATTTTTCCAATCTGATACAATTACAGTTACATCATCATTTAGTAATTTTTAATTAAATATTCTGCGAATTTAATATTATTTATTAGAAAAACAAATTTCAATGTTGAAACAAATATCCTAAATTAACAATTAAGAGAAAAAAAAAAATCAATTTCCATATATTTATAGTATTCCATTTTACATTTGTTTCAAATTTGAACACTCCTAAAAATGACTGCCGAGTTATTATTACTGTAAATGAAGTTCATTGAAATATTTTAATCATTTTCTTAAAACACTATTTAATAGTTATAATTTGTATTTAAAATTCATAAATATTTGACTATATGGCTTATTCTTCTTCTTTCTAGATCTTCCAAGGATACTCGCCTACTTATTTAAAGTAATATGGCAGAGCATAAGCTTGTTCTTTTTTCTCCTTTTCAAGAGGCGCTCACATTTCGTATTTGTACAAACTCCGCCAGCCATTCCAGTTTTTGCTGTGGCGTGGTTGTACAGTCTCCTTGTGGCTGCTACATTCGTAATCGACTGGCATAACTATGCGTATTCATTGATGGCCTTAACATTAGGTGAAAGAAGTTTTATAGTCCGCGCATCGTATTGGTTTGAATGCTACTTTGGACAAAAAGCTGCTTATAACCTGTGTGTGACTAACGCCATGAGGATGGATCTCATAGAGAGATGGGCTATTGTGTAAGTTTAACATCCAGCTTAAATAACAGTTTGATTTAATTAATAAACACATGCCACACTTGCACAAATTTAACATATTTTTGTTATTTTGCTTTATCATAAATATATTTGTTATTTACTTACGATTTCCATGTGTACTGAAAATTTCAAGGAAAAAATAATTTTGTTTTATAACTTTTTTATATTAACTGTATCATTTAATAAGATTAAGATTTGAAATTATTTTAATTTAATTTATTATTATTATATATTTATTTGAAGAAGTGAATGTGGTTAGAATGCCTGAGAGGAGGAAAAGGGTGAAAATATATAGTTTTTTTTTTTTTGTTTGGTGCAACAAGCCATTCAAGCCCTTGGTCGCAAGGTGTATCCTAGGATAATACATCAGGATTCTTGATGATAAGCTATAGGGTTGGGTCATCACTCCCTGCACCTATTTTTGTTAGTGGCCAATAGTTGGCTAACGGGTCTCACATATCATAGAAAAGAGTTTTGAGAGATTCCCCCATTCAATTATGTGCTTGAAAAAGTCCTTTCAGGACTAGGATTCGAACTTACAACCTAAGGCATGATAGACTAGCATGCTATCAACACAACCATGCTCTTCCCTCAGTTCAGAAAAAAGGTGTGGGTTTGATTTTTGTTGTGCCCGAGAAATGTGTTTTGATACTTTTACTGTGGTTATTTTAGATTGTAGACCTAAACATAGTGATCTGAGGATGCCGAAAAGTGCCAAAATTTGTTCTTACCAGTTTTAGTATTTGCATTTCGGAGTTTCAAAAAATGAGATAGAATTTTTCTTTAGGCCAACTACTTCTTTTTTTTTTTTTTTAAGAATCAGATCTTTCTGAATAATTTACTTTGGTTATAAGTATATAAGCGGGTTTATAAGTAAAATACATCTTGAAAAATATCAAAGTAAAATAAATCTAAAATAAGTGTCATTATTCCTCAATTTTTTTTTTTTTTTTAGAACTTATTGGAAACATTGCTTATTGGTTGCATTGTTTTGGAATGATAACATTTTTTACATATTTACTGGTAACTTGAGATAAAACAACGTAGAACTATATGAATTATATTTGGTGATTATTTTTTACATCATCATTATGCTGGAATTGAATTAAAAATTTTAATTTGTGAGACTAAAACATGGTCATGGCTCGAGACAATAGGGATTGCAAAACTATTGTGGGGTGAATAGTAAGGGAGTTTGTTTGGCATCGTTAAGATTTTCTTATGAGTTTTTGAGTTGGTCCAACTCAGCTATTTATATTATTTTAGGTTTTAGTATCACAGCAGACGCTGTCAAATTCCACTTTATACTATAATTGTCTTGGTAGATCGTTAAAGCAGTGTTCAAAACAGATAAAAAAAAACAAAGAGGTCAAGAGCAAGTTGAAATTTTTTTGAAGAAATACTTCTTTTAAACCTGACTTGAAAATCTGCAGATAGGCTAGAATAGGCCATGATAAAACATGATACTTTCCATTTTGCAACACAAGGAATAATTTGCAACAAGCTAAATGTATATCTGTCCCTATCCATTATAATAGTAAATAATAATATAATACAATATAATTACAAACAGATGTTCACTGCTAAAGAGTCTAATTGGGTAAAAATCTAAACTCACAAATCATTGATTAAAAACATTTCTGACAATTTTAAAAACATTATTTAATGTATTTTCAGTCCTAATTATTTCTTAAGATTTTTAAAACGCCCGTTTTCATCTCAGTTATTTTTATAAATGTCTGAAAATTTTGTTTTTATAATTTTTAATGAAAGAATTTAAAAAAAAAAACAACTAAATTTTTATTTTTTATTAGATTACCAGTAACGAGACTTCTAATAAATAATAAAGTAAGTAATTTAAAGTACCTGATATCTTCTGAAAATCTGCTATTTCTTCACTCGATGCACCACTCATGCAATGGTTTTGAGCTAGTTCAAGCATTTTTCTCGATTTATATATCTTTTTAGGAAGTGGTTTTCCAGGAAATATTGTGGTTGCGAATTTTTGACCAACTGATCTACTTTTTAAACCAAATTTCAAAATAAACTGTTATCATAATGTTACTTTAACCTGAAATTGGTCTGTCTATATTTATGTTTATTTTGAAATTCCCAATCCCTTTTAATTGATACAATATTGGAATTCCTTTTAAAGTTTGCTCTATGCAAATAAAATTTACATAAGCTAATCCATTCATGATTTAGATTTTAATGAACTTGTTGTCCATTCATGATAGCTTGATGTTTATTCATAATTAAATGATTCAATGAAAATATATTTGGCTATAGTTCAAACATTGGCCAACATGATAAAATCTTTTGGACTGATTCCTGATTATTCCTTCTAAAACCCATTCATAGTTTTTCAGCTAAATTAACTATTCATGTTCAAGATTTTTCGAAATTATTTAATAATAGAAGTGTACCATGAATGGTTTATTATAATTTATTTTATTTTTCAGTTCATCTAAAGACCTTAATGAATTGAAAATTATGAACTATACAAATTTTCAATTTTTTTTTAAAGTTAAAAAAATTTCCTTTGGCTGTTGTTTTAAAACATATTTATCAGTCTTATTTGGCTATAAATATTTAGGTTTTCGATGATCATTTATTATTAGTTATGAGTTTAATTCGTGTAGGCATTGCTTGCTAAAGATACATCTGAATGGTTCATAGAGACTTCATTTATTAAATTCTTGAAAATATTTCTTTTCATTTTACTTTGATGAATCAAAAGTGCTTAAATGGCTTTTATGGGTATTCTTGGATCACAGTAATCTTAATTAATAATTATGACTAACCATATGCCTATATAATTGTATTTATTTATGTTCAATGAATATAATTGAATTCATGAAAATCAGCTGTTCTGATTTTTCAACAGACTGAGCTGTTGATCTCTTGAAAATATCTATTATTTCTAAGTGGCAATGTTATTCACTATCGACTGACAAAAGAGAAAATAAGTTCTGCTGATAACTTACAGATTTTTTGAAACAAAGACTTGCAGATAAGCGTCACTACTGTCCTTCCTTATGAAGGTTTCTGATATCAGAGATTTTTTTATTCTTTTAAAAAATTTCCTTGGTGTATTTAGAAATTTCCTGTCCCAAAACATTATTAATTATATGTTATATATAAAGGGTGAAAGCTATATTTAAAAAATTCGCATAACTTAGAATAATTCTCACAAATTTTATTAGTCTGATTGTATATATTTTAGATGGATTTTTTTGAATTTTGGAATCACTGATTAAAATATTTTAATTCAAACTAGATTCTGATTTTAGTCTTTATAATTTTGATATAATAAATAGATTGATAGATTAATAGAAGGGGGTGGCCTGGTTTTCCATGAATCTAATTGGCCAGGTGTTGATGTCAAGACGTTCCTCGATTCTAGTTGCTTGACATTTGCATTATGGATTAGTTTTATTTTTTATTGCCTATATGTTAGGGAGCTATAATTTTCCTATTGCTTTATTAGTATAGTTACGACTTATAATATTTCATTTCATATGCTTTTTAAAATTGAATGAAGTTGAAAGTGGTTGATTGCCAGAGATGTATTTTCTTTATTTATACAAAATTGTATTGTAAAAATTGTCTTATTTATTTATCATTCAATAAATTGAAGTATAAAATATTCATTAATGTCAGTATCATATATCAATAAACAAATTCATATTTATTCCTGCAGTTTTATAACTCGTTTTGATTATAATAGTTCTTTTAAATTTTGAAATTATATTATTTTGGATTAAAAAAAAATAAATCTGAATACAATGCTTTAATATTTTAATTTATTTCTCTAACTAGGATTTTTAAAAAAAAATTTAAATCAAGCTGAAGTCTATAACAGACAGTCAAATTAAAACCAATAAATATCTGGTACAATTTCCTTTTAACCTTATTTCGGATATTGTACATTTCAAAGCTTATCTACAATAGCTGGAATAATTGTTCTGATATTTTAATTAATTTAGGTCATAATTTGTAGTATTTAAAACCAGATGAAACATAAACAAATGACTCTCCTATCAGAAAATCTGATTTCTAGAATAAGTGACTTTTGCCATCTGAGCACAGATTTTATCTTTAGACTAGTTGACCCGAGAGACGTTGTTCTGTCTTAACTATGAATATCACTATCCTGCATTGGCAATAAGAAACTTGTTAGATGATATATTTAACCCTGAATCTGCAAAGATAAAAAGATAGTGAATAGATGTAATATACGATATTGTATAATGAATTGTTTGTACCACCTTGTTACTCTCAAAATACTAAGTCAGCACTGCCATTCCCCCATTAAATTTTTTTAATACACTCACTTCCGGCTGCTTTTAGTGATTCCAAGAGCTACTATAACTATAAATATAAGAGTTACTTTAATCCATTTTGATTGAAAGCTGCCAACATATTTTGCTAAAAAGTTTTTTTCAATATACCTGACTTGAATGTTTTCATAGAATTTTCTTTTTAACCTGTTTAAGCGTGATACCGTGACCAAGGAAAATAGGGATTTATTTTTATATGTACAAATAATTTTTTTTTTTTTCCTATAGTTTCTATTAATTTAATTTTATTTTTAAATTTAACCATAATTTTTTATTATATAATTATTATTGGATTATTTTTGGTTTAGTTCAAGAGTACTTCATGACAGAGCTCCGTCCGAATTCAGAAGAGCTACCCTTGAGGAAACGCATAATCTTTTAACGAGACTAAGTCAAAGGTGAGAAGAAATTTATTTGATATATTGAAATTGAATTAATATAAGCTTGTAAATATAATATATTTACTGGAAGGAATCAGTCCGGGTGGCGGTCTTTAAATGAAACAACTGAATAGTTTCAACTATTTTATTGTTTGCCAACGTCTCGACCCCCATTGTGGGTCATCATCAGGGTTAAAAAGTTACAAAAAGGATACATTTAAAATAAGGTTAAATATACTATTTTAAAAAACTATTGCGCTAGAGAATGTCAATATTATAACATGAAAGGAACTAGGTGTGTAAAGAAATCAATTAATTAAATTACAATGACAAAGGTATACTAATGAGAGCTATACAGAACAGATAATGACTAAAGATAATGTACAAATATATAAGAAAAAATTACATGAAATAAATCTTATGAAATAAATAATCCTTTTTGTATCTTTATATACCCCCACAATGGGTGTTGAAACGTTGGCAAACAATAAAATAGTTGAAACTATTCAGTTGTTTCATTTAATGACCGCCACCCGGACTAATTCCTTCCAGTAATTCTCAACGGTCAACTAATTATATCCACAATAATATATTTACATACTTGTATTGATTTCTTTATGTATTATGTGTTATTGATTCCCTGAAAATTAAATTTTAGTCCCATTTAAATATATTATCTCAATGATTTATTAGTTATTGATTTTTTAAAATAACATATTGAATAGTTTATCGTATTATATTGAAATAAGAAAGAGATGGTTTAAAGACGGTCAATAAATGATTATCAAAAATAGTGTAAATAGTTTTGTTTTGACAGTTAAAATGTTTTGATTTCAATTGTTAATTTTGATTTTTGATAGGTCAAAATAAAGAAGGTGAGATATTTTCTTTTTATCACTTCCTGTATTACTATTGTTATGATTAGGACAATATTTTAAAATTTATACTTTATTAACACGTTCATCCACCTGGTGGGACACACTTAAATATTCCATGGGATGAGTCACTTGTTTTCAGAAAATATGTTGTTAAAAAAATAAGTTTATTTTATTTTTTCTCAACATTATATGTTGTAAGAATTAACAACCGTAAGGGTTTATTTATTAAATATTTTTTAACCTTCAACATCCCAATTAGTTACAATTTCGCGTTTAGCGCATTCGAAGCCTCAAACTGTTGTGATCTCGAATTTACATCGACATTTGGATTGCTGCTTAGGCACAAATTTTACCACATATCTATACTGCTCATTCTCTGCCTTCTCATATATTCTCTTTGAATGGAATAAAACGTCCAGTTTGTTCAAAATTCATATTTCCAGATGACATATAATGTGCTAACAAAACCTGGACGGATATATAATAAGGATGTCCTTAAGGAAGATAAGGGAGCAGCGTAGTCTAGTGGATAGAGCTCTAGTCTACTGTTCTCTGGGTCCTTGGGTTCGAATCTCGGCTGTGGCAGAATATTATTATTTACGGGGGAGAGGGGAGGGAGGGACCACCCTAGGGTATGGAGACCTTCCTGGGACTTCCAGCCTTTATAAAGTGGGTACCCAAAAATGGGGAAAAAATCTGGCGGCTGAGCGTGATCAAGGCCTGATCACCTCATTGCAGGTCCGTTGGCCTAGGAACAGTACGAATCTCTATATGTACTCAGCCAGGTTTTTTTTAATGGAAGATATGGATTTATGTGTAATATACCTTGCTTACACAACGGGACACTATACCAAAAATTTCATGCCTTTAAGTATACTACAAAAGCTGTATTGACAGATGGTTCGAAGTCAATAGAAGTTGCCCTGAACATCTGGGAGACTAGAAGCTCCAAGAGAACCACAAAAAAATAATTGTTTATAAATCAAATGATGAAGAGTTTTTTTTATAATCAAATAATAAATACTAATCTATGTATCCCAGATTGAAATGCGGGGTGTGGCAGAATTATTTATTCTGTTATATCAGCCTTGGAATGACCCTTGTGTATGGAGACCCTCCTGGGGCACACCCAGCCTCTATAAAGTGGGTACCAAAATATTGGGGAGAAAACCTGATGGCTGAGCGTGATCTTGGCTTGATCACCTCATTATATGGCCGTTGTTCATGAAACAGTTCACATTTTTATTAGTACTGAACCTAAGACCCTTCGTGGGTTGTAGAGGCCTTTTTTTTTTTTCTTTTTAAGACTATTTTTGGTAAACATCCTATGACTTTCTCTCAAACCGTCTCATCCTTCATCTTTTCTTTTTTTAAAATAATATATTTCTCCAAATCAGGTATCCCCTCCTCGGCGGAGCAGCATACTCTACACTGTTTACCAAGCTTCGAGAAGATGGTACAGTCGAGCTAAGAGAAGACAGGCCTGCGCTTCTTGTGTCTTCAACATCTTGGACAGAAGATGAAGATTTCAACATTCTTTTCTCAGCTCTTATTGGTGCTTATATATATTTTGGAATACTTAAATCAATTTTATTCATGTTTGTGTTTACATTTGTATTTTATTTTTACCACTAGATTACGATAAATCGGACAGGAAGGATATACCACAACTCATCTGCGCTATTACTGGACGAGGTCCGTTGAAAGACTATTACATCGGTATAATTCAGGCCACAACATGGAAGAGAGTCTCTATAATCACTCCTTGGCTTGAAGAGGCTGATTACCCGACATTGCTCGGATCAGCTGATCTGGGTGTCTCCCTCCATATGTCTTCGTCTGGTCTCGATCTGCCTATGAAAGTTGTAGATATGTTTGGCTGTGGCTTGCCGGTTTTTGCACATGATTTTAAATGGTAAGTTGTGTTTAACTTATCACAATTTACATTAAATAAATTATCTAGATTTATAATAAGGTATTTGGTTATAAGTTCTATGTTAATATTTAGTTTGGTGTGATCATGCCAGGAGTATAAATGCTTCGTTCATGTAGTTTTTATTCATTCATAAAAATCTTTTTTAATGTTTACTTTGAATATTGGCTTGTCACACAGAAAATATCCAAGTTTTTAAATATTTAAGTTTAGGAAGAATTAAAATGTCCTCTGTGAGTTCTTAGCAAAATATTTATCATCTACAATAAAAACTTGTTAATCCTCTATTTACAGTGTATTTACTAACAGTGTTTGTTTCATTGCCTTGCTAGCATAAAAATTATAGGCCTTCTTCAGGGCAAAAAAAACAAAAGATAACAACCAGTAGTAGAACACAATATATAAAGATGATTAGTAAAATGAATTATACTGATAATTAAAAACAAAGTGAAATAGTAGATATGACAGTTGACAAATATAATAATAATTAGAAACAAAAGGGGCAAAAGAAATTTAATAAAAGGTGAATAATTAGATAATAGAAAATTAATTCGTACAGTTTGAGAAAAAGAGTTAGAAATCTATGACGTACAAAATGTCCATACTTTCATAAAATGTGAAACATTATAATATAAAATATAGTGAATAAATATGTTTACATACCTCTGAAAAAAATTATGGAGAGGAAAAAAAAAACAAAAAAAAAGATATGTTGGAAAGGTTGAGGTGTTAGAAGTGGATAGGCAAAGAGGCGAGAGACAGTTAAATCAGATATAAATACGTACCAATTGAAGGAGTGAGAGTCACAACAATGAGTAAATTAAGTAATTATGGCGCGTGGGGTGGGGAAATCAGGAACTAAACTTGGCAGCAACAATGGTATCAAGATTAACACTAAACATACTGTATTCTACTACTGGTTGTTATCTTTTGTTTTTTATAGCCCTGAAGAAGGCCTATAATTTAGGACGAAACATCACCATTAAATTAAGTTTATACTTAATTGTGTGTTTATTCGACTGCACCCTCAACTATATGACTTTGTTATTTCTTGTGATTCAATTTTTACTTTCACTTACCTATTTTTTTTTATTATTATTTTTTTTTTTTTATGTTCACCCCTACCTCGCCTTTGAACGCTATATGGGGGTTTCACGGACCAGGGAGAGAGGGCGGGGTATAAATGCCTAGATAAAAGTCCCCCCACGTACCGAGGGTCGAACTCGTCATGTTTTGGCTTCCGATTTTTGGTTCTCTTTGGTTGCTAGACACCGCGCATCAAAGCAACGCGTGCTAACCACTCGGCTACCCCCCCCCTCCCCTACCTTACTATATGTATTACTATATGAAATATATAGTAAGGAAAAGAATTGCAATCGTGAACATTTTTTAATTCCAGTTTTCAATAGAAATACATGTTTTAGGGTCCCCTGAGTCCAAATAAACAAGTCCCGCAAAAAGGTCTGTGTTTCCGTGTGTATGGTAACTCTAGCGCAAAAACAAAAAGTTGTATGGAACTGAAATTTCATATTTAAGACTACTATAGGCCCGAGATGTTACAGCAACTTTTTCACTAAAATCGGCTGACCGGAAGTCTTACTTTATCCCATGTATTTAGCACCTTTTTATGATGTTCTTAAAAACAGCTCTAACAATTTTGATTAAACTCGCTATATCGGTGTAAAATTTAATGGGCTTTAATATCATGTAGGTTTCATTCTGATTGAAATAGTCTGACAGGGCTTAAATGCAGATATTTTAAATTTTCTTCCTCTAAAGTACCTTTAATTTTGTATATTCTATAAAAATAAGCATATCATATTATTACCATTGATAGAAAACAGGTAAATATATAAGTTGAACGAATTTGATATCCAACTAAAGGAGAAAACTGAAAAAATATTTTTTTAATGCAATTGTTTCACTGCTTGGTCACTGGATGGCGCTGCCATCACCGGAGGCTCCAAGTAGTTCTAACACTTCATTTTTTTATTTATTTTCTGTTTCTATATGTAATAATGTTTATTTTTGTCCAGTGTTGGTGAATTAGTAAGACATGGAGAGAATGGTTTGGTATTCTCAGATGCTGTCCAGTTATCCTCAATGCTCATCGACTGGTTCTCTGGCTTTCCGACGTTGAGACATGAAAAGTTCGAAAAGGGCATCAAGGAGTTCCAATCGGTTCGCTGGCACCAGGCTTGGTTGGAAACAGCGCTTCCTGTCTTCAAAAAGTGAAGTTTGCCAATGAAAAGATGAAAAATGTGTTTGCTTAGCGGATAGTCACAGTTTTGTTGATTTTGCACCTTAATTTTAGCAACAGCTTGAAAGTGGGACGACAAAAGATCTGTGTTGTAAGGCATCTCTTCTTAAAGGCCGCGCTACACGATGAGAGTTTCATTTCTGGAAGTCCTCTCACGATAGTAGCAGGAGAGGGAGAAATGTGTGATTACTTTTAAGGAAGGTGTATAATAACATTAAATATTACTTTTATTTTAATAAACGCTGAAAAATAAATGGCAAAGTTGTTTCTAAAAAAAGAAAACAGTTGTTATATACTCAATTTCAAAATTTTTTTTTGAAGGAACGTTAATTTAAAAATTATTTATTACAAATAAAATAACAATAAAATTATTTTAAACATATGGTTATTATGTATTTATTAAAAATGGAGTGCCATCATGATACTCAATTTCACTTGCCAGTCTCTATCATCGTGTAGAACGGCCTTAAGATACAAAGCTTTCATTTAAATTTAAGTCTTTAGAACTAAGTTCCAATGCTAGCTATATATTTTTATCGAAAAGGCGTAGTTCACCTTGTAGTTTTCTAAGGGAAAGGAAAAATTTATTTATAAAAAAAAAAATTTAAGCAACGAAAACATTGATCAGAAATCATATTTTAAATTAATTTAGCATCATTCATATATTTTCTCTATTCATATTGAAGATTAAATAGTTGACCGTGTGATAAATATGATGAAGTATGAGATGATTCGTATGGTGATAAAAAAAATATTAGAAAACTTAAAAAACACTATTGATATAGAAACATTGATTAATAAATAGTTTTCGCTATTTGCTAATCCTTTTTTACTGCCACCCGAATCACCTCGTCCTTCATATTTTTTTTATTCCTATAATAGAATATTTTTACATTGAATAAGTATACAGAAAATCATCTTTAATTTTTTTTATTCAACTACTTATTTCATCATATCAACATATTAAAAATATTTTAAAGGAAATGTTTAAGTAATGATATTTAATGTATAAATTAAAAATATGTTCCTAATTATATGGTATAATTTCCTCAATGAATGAATTAATGTTTGCTAAATTTAAAGAATATTTATTGAACGACTGGATGATTCAAAATTACTGAATTGATTAGTATCTAATCAATTTAATTTATTTCTGGTTTTACCTTAATGTTAAAAACATCAAGGCATTATAAAGAGAGGAAATTAAAATCGTAATATCTAACTAAATAAATATCAACTGAGGCATATAAGACTTACTTATTTTTAATAGGGAATAAAAATTGAAAGTTCCTTGAGATTAATCTTTAAATAAGACTTGTTTTGCTTATTGAATTTGAGATCTTTCTTGCTGAAAAAAAATATTTAAAAATTTGAGAACATAGTTTATTTAACTATCATATAATCATAAATTTCAGAAAAAAACATTTAGTTATTTATACAAAAAAAAATCAATTTGCTACTTGATTATAAAAAATATTACTGGGAGACTTTTAATAGCCCTAGCTATTTTTTTTTTAAACATTGTTATTATCACTTAAGATTTAATATCAAAAGTTAAGTGTCACTTTATCTGTTAAAACAAAATTATGAGGATTAATTATTTTAAGTAATTGTGTTATCATTTTAAACAAATGAAGACCGAAAATTCCATTCCAACAATTTTACTAAAATTTAATTTATATACAATGTTACGGTAAATATACTCATATTATTTTTTACATTGCTAATAATTTTTTGCCCAAAAAAACAAAATAAAAGGGAAGGTTAATTTTTACCTCAATGCCTTGTTTTTAAAATTGATTGCATTTCTAAAATTTTTTTAAAATGTTTTATCTATGTATCTAAACAGGTTAGGTTAATCACAAATTTATTAATAAACATATTTAACCTCCCCAAAACATGTTGAGGGTAAACAATATTTATTTTATTTCAATAGCGGATGAATGAAAAACTAACTTATTTGTTATTTATATTGTAATAATTTTTCTAAGCTTTGTTTCATTTTTATTAACGGTAGTATCCTTTTCATTGAGACACTGATTTGTAAAAGATACTTTATAGAGTATTTTACAAAATTCATATCTTGACATATTTGTATTTTAATATTTAGGTTTTATCCTATTTCTATCATCCTACTACTCAAGTACTTTAAAAACACTTTTGTAAAAATCAGTTACTGCCAAAAGATAATCAGTACATTTAATTTTACTACGGATTATTCTGAAACATCTTCGATAACACAAATTTTATTTATTTTATATTTGGTAGCATAAAGTTATTAATATAATAAAAAATGAAATAAAAAAAATCTGGATTTTAATGCAAAAAGAATCAGATGAATAGGTTCATCTACAAATTAATGGGAGGTTTTTGTGATTCACCTTAAATTTCCTAAAATTGATGTTGTACCTTTTGGAAATCATCATTTCAATTTATAGCTCTTAATAATTCACTCAAATTTTGATTTTAAAATTTATTGATTGCTGTTCTAAAAATTTTTTAAATGTTTATCTATGGATCTAAACAGATTAGGTTAATCACAAATATATTAATAAACATATTTAACCTCCCCAAAACATGTTAAGTAAGTAAACAATATTTATTTTATTTCAATAACGGATAAATAAAGAAATAAATTGTTTGTTATTTATATTTTAATATTTTTCCTAAGCTTCGTTTCATTTTTATTAATGGTAGTACCCTTTTAATTGAGACTCTGATTTGCAAAAGATACTTCAGGTTTGGAAATATTTTATAAAATTCATATCTTGACATATTTTTTTTCTAATATTTTAGTTTTATCCTGTTTCCATAATGCTATTTCATCTGAAAAACACACAAGCCCTTAAAAATGCGTTTGTAAAACCCAGTTTTTGTCCAATGGTACTCAATACACTTAATTTTATTCCAAATTATATTAAAACATCTTTGATAACATAAACCTAAAGTTATTAATATTATTAAAAATCTGTATTTTAATTAATTGGAGATTTTTGCTCTTCATGTAAAATTTCCTAAAATGGATATACTACCTTTTGGAAATCATCATTTCAATTCATAGCTTGGTAATATGTAATAATTAACTTGAAATTTTGAGTTTATAATAATCTCTCTTTATTTAATATAAAACAAATTTATTCACTTTTTTGATAAAAACAATGTTGAGGATGTATAGTCGACTGTAGAATTTATCATAGGTAGAAATGATAAGGAGTCAGTCTTTTTTAATATTTTAAATTTGCCGACGTTTCAGCTCAAACTTGTGGGCCATCATCAGGGCATTACTGAGCCATGTCAAGCATAAGAGAGAAATGCTTTATTTATTTGGCAATGCTGCCCAAATACATCAGGTTGCTTAAATCACACAGCATACTATATCAATCCTATGGAGATTTTTCACATACGAGTACATTTCTTTATATATAAATATATATAATATATATATATATATAATATATATATATATATATATATATATATTATATATATTGTTTGTTTTTTCCTATTCTAATACAAATTTCTAATATTTACAATTTTGTTATTTAAAAAACAGTTATTAAGTTACTGTACATTAAGTACAGTTTATGCTTGACATGGCTCAGTAATGCCCTGATGAAGGCTCACAGGTTTGAGCCGAAACATTGGCTAAATTAAAATATTAAAATATACTGACTCCCAATTATTTCTACCTATGTTAAAAACAATGAAATTTGCTTATGTGAATGTCTTATAATTCAAACCTTGAAATGTAAAAAAGAATTAAATCATAATTCTTTTAGGATTGAAGGAAGAAAGTAAGTGAAAGGGGATTGTTTCTATGAATTTAAAACTATGAAGACAAAATAGTCAAAATATTATTTTTTTTATAGATTATAAGCTTCAACTGTGTAATCTTCCATTAATATCTTAGTATATGTATTACATTTAATCGTGTGTATTTGTAATTATTATTTGGCCTAAAAAGTAGAATTAAATCATTATGTGTAATTTATAATGTGAAACTAATTAAATGAAGTTGGTATAATTTACTGATAAAACTGGGTTCAGTCCCTTAGAGATATATTTATCACTTAAAAAATGTAAAGCTTATAAAAAATATTTGTGTAGTCTATGTTTTTCTATTTAATTACAAAATGATAAAAAAAAAAAAAAAAATATTATGTTGATGAATGACTCTTATCAGGTGCTAATGGATGCGTGTTTCACATTTAACATTTGTATTTTTATCTGAGAACATTTAAATTCTTAATAAATATTTGTAGAGCAGTTACAATATATTTTAAATAAACTATTAATTATTATTTAAAGTTAGAATAGTAAAATTGAAAAATGAAAGCATGATGAAATTCAACACACTCCATTTATATTTGATTATTCAGTTAAAATGATGCATAGGTCATCAAACTAGTCGCAGCCATTTCCTCCTTATATTAAGGAAGTCAGATTTTTATTTTAAATTTGCTCTAAACTATTCACGAGAATTGTAGCTGTAGTTTTAAGAAAAATAAATTAAAAAAAAAAAAGTAAATATATTTTTTAATTATTTATTTTAATTAAGGAATTTATTTTATGATAAATTAATATTAATATTCTTTAAAACAATATATATTACTAAATATGTCTGATTATAAATGTATTTTTCTTTATTGAAATTGTTATTTTACTTGTGTATTTGATCATCAAAAATGTTCAGGAAAATTATTATTGAGCATTTCCTAAATTAAATGTTTAATTTATTTATCATTTGGTATTTAAAATTTAAAAAATTCAGATATTACTACTTTTATATAATATATATGATATTTTATTTGGGCAGAGTTGAAATTAAACATTTTTTTTATGAAAATATAATCATATTACTAAATAGAATATATATATAAACACACTAAATCTCTCCCTGCAGTGATGGTGTTATGATCAGAGTAATACTATTTCTTTTATGTGTTATTTTTTTTAATATTTATTCGGATACATTACAATTTGTCACAATGAACAATAATAATATTGCTACTGCATCACATTCATACAATATTTACTAAAGGAAAGTCAAATTATATAAAATGAAACTAAAGTAAATAAAGGTACATAATAACAAAATTTACAAATTAAATAAATACTAGGTTAACAAATATTCATACTTATATACAATATTTATGTGGCATTAAAAAAAATAAAAATAATGAAAAACTATTGAATAAATTATGTGATTATTATTATGTCTTATTATACTAAAATATTTAAAAAAATAAATACACAGTGAACAACTAGATCTAAAAAATAAAAATATACCAGACAATTAAAATAAATTTTAAATTGATTTTTAATTATTATTACAAGAATCTCTTTGATTGTATTTGAAGTAATAATAACAATAATTAAACTAACAAATATCTTTTCTAGAGTAATTATATTTTATAACAAATATCTTTTCTCTTTTTCTTTTATTGTTATGTATCCATAAATATGCTGGGTTTAAGACAAAAAATTAAGAATAAACAGGAAAATAAAATTTAACTTGAAACTATTATTCTATGTGTGTAATCATATTAAAAATAAAAAATATAAGTACTGAATGGACCAAGATGGTTGTTTAGAGTTAATGCTTTAGAATATATGTATATCTAGAAAATATTTTGATTTTATCGTAACTAAGCAATTATAATGCTTGTATTATTATGTAATGTAGTTTTGCTATTATTATTATTTTAAATAATAAAAAATTTCATAACTACGATAAAGAAATATAAGCCATAATGTTGTGCACAAAATTCACCAGAGAGCATTAGACTGTTGTTTCAAGAATCTGTTTTATGAACTGATGCATTTTATTATCGCCGTTCAGAAACTGTTGTTTGAAATACAGTTCCATAATACCATTAATTTGTTAATCTGTGATTTTAAACACATAATATACATAAATTGTGTATGTGATATATTTATTTATTATTATCAAATATGCTGGTGATTATGAGACTCATAACAAATAGTCCAAGGCTTGTTCTGTGTACATTTTGGAAATATTTATCATTTTACAAGCAGAATGCAACCTTGATTGGTTAATAATAGTGAGCTTCAAATTTATGAATTAATGAGGTTATCAAGTAATAATGGAGGTTATTTTTATCTTGCTTAGAATTGATAAGGAAAATAAATGCATAGTGTGAGTACTTATTCTGTTATAGGTTATTTGGTCTTCTTATGATATTATATCCTATTATATATTTATATCTGTAACTGATACTGAACTTAATAAGACTTATTTTTTCCTCCAAAAATACATACTCAAAGATGTTTTATTTATTTTTTTATGGATATCTTTTACAAAACAAGTAAATTTTGATATTTTATATCAAATTATGTATAAAATTGGAATTGCAAAATATATGTGTTGATGTGATTGTCTTGTTTATTTTATACCTTTTGAAAATATTTTCTGTTTTTAAGATGATGTGTTTTGAATACTTGTGTGATGGAATTGTTTTTGTCCACCATAACAGCAGGAATTTACATTTACATATTCAAATTATATTTAAATAATCTACTTAATCATTATTTCTAATGGAAATGTAATTAAGAAATGATTGAAAATGCAGAAAAAAAACATTGGAAGTAATTACCAAGTTATAACTTCTAAAATTCTTAGAGAATAAGAAGAAAATCAAAAGAATTGTACATACACTTATATTTAAATAAAATCTCTTATTTATTGCATGATTTATAAAAACAAGTTTGTATTTTAGTTTTAATGTATCAAATTAATTTTTATCAGCTGCCTACATTTTTACTAGATTTGTTTCTTCCCTTGCAAACTACATTTAATAACTCAAGCAGAATATCCATAAGACTTCAAGACTAGGCTCATAATACTCACAGATTAAAAAGGCCCTGGCTTCAAAACCTGTTTTGGACCATATAATTATTTCTCATTTTGGGAGACAAAGAAAACAAATATTTTAATAGAATTCAGTATTATTGTTAATAAAATTTTAAATCAACTATATTGTATCTTTTATGTTTAAATTAAACAGGTTTTATAAAATATCATTACCCTGTGAGCCTAATATTTTTTTTTTTTTTTTATTGAAATTTACAAGATTTAAGTAGTACATCAAATATATGCCCAAAGACAAAATTACTCTTAATAAATATGTTAAAAAATTACACAATGGTAAGATGAACCTAATATTTAATTTTTTTTTTTAATGGTATGTTAACCATTTTTGACCAGTTTTTTTTAGTTTTCAATTTATAAAAAGTGATGGCAAGAAATATTTTATATAAAGGTATATTTTAAACCTTAAGATATAAAAACTAAATCCAAGTTGCTTTTTGAAAAAACATATATAAATAAAAACATCCAAGATCTCTCATGAAGATTATACACATAAAAGGATTTGTCTTTTAATATTTTTTTTCTTAATTAAATGATTGTACCTTGCAAATCTTTATTATTAAACAAGAATTTATTTGATCACTAAAGACAAATTTTAATTCCTTGATTTTTATGACATATAGTGAAAGCTACCATTTGAGGGTTTGAAAACTAGTAAACTGGTGATCGAAAAATTCAAATTTTAATTAGCAAAAGTAAAATTCTCATAATTTATATCCTGTACACCAACTTTTTTTTAAATTTTTTATTAAGTATGGTATTGTTAACACTTCATAAATCGAATTTTATTCTGCTTTAAATTTTTTTTTTTTAGTATTAGGTTTGGTAAGAAATGAATAAATAGGATTGTTTGCATAGTGTTTTTTTTTTTTAAAGTTAAAAGTTATATTTGCATGGCTTTAAAGTCATTATAGACTAATGCATAATGCATTGTCTTCATTTTGTCTCTGTTTATTGCATAACTGTCTGTTGTAGTTACGTACTTAAAATTATAATAGTTATTGATAAATGCAAACTTTTTTAAATTTTATCAGAAATTAAGTGATATCCGTGCGATTTCGCTGTAACATGAACTAACACTTTCGTTAAAAAAAAAAAAGTAAGGGTGGGGGTAGAACATCAGATTAACAAGATAATATTTCATTAAAATCATTTTAAAAGTTTTATTTTAAGTTACATCAAAAATGGGTAGCCAATTTAAATCATGAAATTTACTATTGCATATAACTTCTAAATTAAGGGAAGAAACAGAACAGACATCGTCACCAGTAGGTGGTATAGGTTAGTACAGTTTTGTCTGAGTTCGATATTTTTATTTAATTACGCCGTTCACTCCTGAAATTCCACATTTTTAAGTGCTTGCGTTTTCGTATTGCAGGCAGTGATTAATCGAACTATCAGTCATGTCATTTGATCCTTGGTCGGACAAGAAATTACCTGACGACGTTGCAACTGAGAGGAGTGGTGGTTTTGAAGACAATTTTTTCTGTCCTTTGCCTGATTCAGACCAATACTTAGCACTTTTGGGTAAAATAATTATATCAATCATATCTTTAGGGGCTTGAAATTAGTTATATAATCACTTCTTGTTTTTTGTTTTTTTTACTCTGCCCTGTGGTTATATAACATACTTGATCCTGAGGGTCATGTTTCAGAAAGGAAGCTAGCCAAGCTTGGGAAGAGTAAGTCAGGTGAAAACCGGCAACTAATTGAAAGTTTAGAAGAGAGGAAGACAGATACTGTAGTTCGATTACTGACTGAGAGTGATCAGTCCCTACCTGAGTATTTCTCTGATGAAGATATCCCAACTAAGTGGTTGCGGAGCTATCTGAATCCCGAACAACCTCTTACTGTTGGAGAGCTTCTGAGCCTTGTAAAAGAAGACTATTTGGCCAAATCATCAGAAGATAACGAAACCAAAGGTAATGTCTAAATTAACTTTTTAACAAGATTTAAATTATAGTTCATTTGCACATGGCTTGAGCTTAAAGTTATTGATTCTCCTTGGCATAATCCCTCCTTTCTGCCATAAATATAGTTTTTTTAAGGATATTATAGACTCAATATAAAATATATAGAGCTCAACTCAAACTCAATATAGAGCCATTTATAAGATTTAAAAATGAGACGTGATTCTCTGAAAAATTTAATAAAACCGCATGGTTGAAGAATGATACATGGCTTATAAGTGTTAGTGATTTTTCTTTTGTTTTTTTAAATTCATTCTCAAATATAAATTGCCTTGATAACTAGGGACTGTTTGAAAAGGGGTTTTAGATATTTTTTAAAATTCTTTTTTGAGTGAGAAAAAGAGTGAATATGAAGGATAATTAATATAAGTATTTGAATGGAAGAAAATTCATGATGGATAGTGTATTTAATTATCATGAAAAGATGCCAGACAATTCGGTATGGGTATAACTATTATAAACGGTACATTGCAATGATAAGAGCAGGCAAGTTTGTGCTGAAAGTGAATGATAAGTCACTAACAAAACATGGGTGTGGCTAGCATAACAGCCCAGTTGCAGGTTCAAACCCGGCAAATGGCTTCTTTTTGATTTTTTTAAAAGGAGTAAAAAACCCTTGGTTATACTATCCTTCAGAGGTGTGGTCCTGAGCCAGTGCGATGTCAGGCACTTATTAAAGATACTTATCCTAATTAAATCTGGATTGGCAAAACTCCCACTATAGCATTGTCCTAGTTCCCGGAGTAGCATAAAATGGAAAAAAAAAAAAAAATCTATAACACAATGGAACTCCACTATCAGTCTATTTATAATAAATATACCATAACTGTATTTTTTATATAATTTTATCGTTTATTAAAAATGTTTAAGGACTTTTTTTTTTTTTTTTGTAATTTTATATTTTTATGAAAAATAATATTTGATTTTAAAACAAAAGTACGGCAATATCCCAAATATATGTTGCATACATAGGTTAGTGAAAATAAATTTTATACTGAAAGCATTTTTTTATAGTGTTTTATACTAAAAGCATTATTTTATGGTGTATATATATAAAAACTATGGGGAGCCCATGGCTGAGTGGCTAGCGGGCTAGTCTCCACGCTAATGGTTGTGAGTTCGAATCCCAGTCCCCATGGGACTTTTATAAGTACATAATAATATGAGGATTCTCTCACGGGTGTGTGAGACCCGTCAGCCTACTGGTGGCCACTCGCAAAAATAGGCATATGAATAATTACACCACTCCCAGAAAATTACACCTCACGACCAAGGGCCTACATGGCCTGTTGGGCCACAGAAAAAAAAAAAAGAAAGTATAAGAACTGTTTGTTTTGATGAAATTTTATCATTTAGGTTTTTGAAATTTGTAAAAAATATTACTTAATGTTATATTTTTTTAAAAGATTTTTATAACAAGTAATGTTAGTGTCATTATATATAACCATGTTTTTTTGATAATAATTAATCTTGGCTCCACTCCTGCTACTATCGTGAGAGTATCTTCAGAACTGTAACTCTCACCATGTAGCATGGCCTTAAAACTCTTCATAATACTTTGAATGATTTAGTAAATGATGAGATAGATCAGGAGATGTTCAATAACCATTTCATCTTTCATGATAGAAAGAATATATTCTATTATAATGCCGGCAGACAAATGCTCTTTTGATTTTGTTGTTCCCAGAGTACCAATAGTCTCAAAATAAAGAACATTTCATCATAACTTAGGCTAAAAAGTTTGAGTTTGATTTATGGAATGATTTTTTTTATGTATATTTTATTAAGATTAAGATTAAGATATTTTATTAAGATTAAGAGAAACTTAATTATGACGTTTCGAGGTTTTTCTTTGCTTCATCTTCAGATAAAATATATAATTGATATTAAATTATATTCCATGTTTCTATGCTTATTAATTAGTTTATAAACTTACTGCTTGTTTTAGAAGTAGAAAATGACTGAGATTTGGGGAAAGAAGACATTTTGCCTGGTAACTGGAGGCAGCCAAGGAATCGGGAGGGAAATAGCCAAGCAGTTTGCTGAAAAATTATTACCAGGTTCAAAAATGCTACTATCTGCTCGTTCAGTTGAAGGCCTTAAAGGAACATCAGACATAGTAAAGCAAGTGGCGCCCGAAATAAGTGTTGAGGTATGATTGTTTTAGTTATATTTAAGTTTTGTCCCCACATAAATACTTTGCCTACTGGTAATCCTGTCAATGCATTCATAGTACAGGTTTAGGATGGAACAACTGTACTTGGCATGGGTTAACAGAGTTCTGGGAATCTACATTAGTTAAAGTAGTCATGTGGGAACAGACCTATAATTTAATATATCTTTGATCTACTGCCCAAAGGAGCTTGGTATAGTGTAAATTAGTGTACTGTTCTTCAGGTCTCAGAACCCCGGCTGTGGCAGAATATTATTTATTCTGTTATTTGTGCAGTGGGGGGACCCTGGGGTATGGGGAATGTTCCGGGACAACCCCAGCCTCTATAAAGTGGGTACCCAAAAGTGGTGATAAAACCTAACAGCTGAGCTTTGATCTCTTATCTCTAATCACCTCATTGCACGGCCATTGGCCTAGAAACAGTACGAATCTCTATATGTACTGAGTCCAAGACCCTTTATGGGTTGTTTTTTTTTTGTCTACTGCCTGGAAGTATAGTCAGTAAAAATTGAGTAAGAAAATATTTTTAATATCCAGTCTCATCTGGAAGCTTGGAATTATCCTTAAAATTTGTTGTATTCGTATTTACCATTTGCTGGGAATCTAACATATTTTAGTTATTTAATTAAAATGTATTCATAAAAATCTAGTATTACTTGTCATATTATCTTATCAAGAGGTATTAATAAAAAAAATCATGCTATTTATTTGGTTATCTTTACTTGATAAACTCTCTTACTTTTTTTTTTTTCCCTATAAAGTAAATTTATGGATTAATTTGAGATTAGCTTTTTTAGATATAAATAATCTTTGATTTTCTTTATTTTTTATGATGTTCTACTATATGAATCTGTCTTAAAGGATGGATGTGTTTAAAGTATTGTGTTGATATTTTGAAAAATATTGTTTGAAACTTAAGGAAAAATTCTCTTTTAGAGAATAAAAAAAACCTTATATTATAATTAATATATATATATATCATATAAAAATAAAATTGATTATTTTTGTCAAAAAATATTTTAATATAAATAAATATAAAATTTGGATCAAGAATACATTTGTATCTCACCCCCCAAAAATTTGATTTTAAGATTTCATCCAGACATTAGTGTATTACATTAACTATATGGACACTATTAAACACATTTAAATGAAATAAAACAGGATTTTCATTCTTATAATTTTGCAATATGTATAGTCATTTGGTTGTAAAATAAGTTTTTAGCATTTTTTATCGGCAATTTCAATAAAAACTACTGGTTCTGTAAATATTTTTTAATACATTATACATGACTCATTTTGATCTATTGCATGTTGCCATCTTTCAGGTAGTTATTTAATTCCGTCCTCCCAGAATGACACCTTTGCTTGCGTCTTCCAAGTCAAAATGTCCAGTTCTGAACAGACAAACCACTTACGGACGGTGCTTTCTCCTACGGCATCATCGCCATTCACAATTCAAATTTTATTAACTGTCTGTGCCGCAGATTTTCCTTTTCAGAAGTAAAAAATCATTAAGTGACAAAAGTGAATCTTTTTCTCCTCCATTTTGAACAATCAATATACCACTTAAAGATAAATAATCTCAGTGGAAACTGATGCATAAAAGCACTTTAGCTAACTCCATTTTTAGAATATATATACATTCTTGACCAAGTAAACATGATTTTATAAACTTTGAGAGGATTAAATTGGAATAATGAAATACACTACAAACTTATTTTTCTATAATTTCTATTAATAATGTATTTTTATGGTTTGTTTCAGTTATTTCCTTATGATATGTCCAAACCAAAAGAGCAGGACTTCTCCAACATTCTGCAAAAATTTTCTCCTAATGATTTTGATTTATTCTTATTGGTACACAATGCTGCATCTGAAGGGTCTGGTCGTCCAATAAGAGAATGTTCTGATCCTGAAAAATGGAGTGCGTAAGTATTGATTGTTTTTTTTCTTAAACCTGACATATGTTTATCTTATAATTTTTCATTTCCTTTGGTGTCTACGTATTATAAGCTATGTATTTTCAACCAATTAGTGATTAAATTTTTTTTCAATTGTTATGAATTTATCATAACATTTCAGCCCAAATAATAATAAACATGCCACTTGCTGTTATTAATTATTTTTATTTATACGTTTAATGAATTTATTTGTTCAAATTCAAAATTATAAACCTACCCCATCATGCTTTCTTCTCCATTTTGTAATAGCATCAGAAATTGGCAAAATGAAGTCAACTTTGATCACTCAGAAGGATCCCGTTTTTTTTGCATGACAATGTCTGGCAAGATGTCTCACGGGTCACAAAAACTGTTAGAGCTTGGATATGAAACTCTCCTATATCTGCCCTGCTCTCCAGACCTCTCGCATATGAATTATCACTTTTTTAGACTCCTAAATCATTATTTACATGAGAAAAAATTAGACAGGGGAAATTAAAAAACGCGTTTTTGTTGTTTATCAATTCTAAAGATAGGAAATTCCATTCCGAGAGAATGAAAAAGTTACCAACACGTTGTCTGAAATGTATTGATAATAAGGGAGGTTATTTTGATTAAATAAAACAGTATTAAATCTTTCTTTTTAATTTATAATTCTTCATTATTTTCTAGAAATACAATGTAATTAATCATATAAACTAATAATTTTAACTAACATAATTAATCATAATAATAACAAGAGGTATGTTTACTAGTAATATATTTTTGGATAAACTTGAGAGTGGTCAACTCATTGGAATAACTTTATATTTAAGTGTAAAATAAGTTTTCTGTGATAATAAATCTAATTTCCCTTGTAGTTTTGGAGCATTGTTTATTTTGTCAATAATGTGTACATCCTTTGAACACTAGATCGCGGTTTTAAACCTGGCAGGTAGGATTTTTTAATGGGAGTAATAAAATAAATAAAAGATCCTTTTCTAAAAGGTAATACTTTCCTTCTGAGAGGACGTAAAAATGTGGTTCCAAGTCTGTGCGATGTTAAGTACTCCTTTAAGATCCCTATCCTAATTAAATCTGGATGAGCGAAATTTAGGACTCCTCCTGTAGTATCATACGATTAGCCATAGCAGCATAAAGTGACATAAACAAGCTCATCCTTTGAAAAGAAATTAGTTAAGGTTTTTGCATGCTTTAGTTTCAGTCAAGAAATGTTTATATATGGTTGTGGGATTAAAATGGAAGAAAATATGCCTTTTTGATATTAATCGGTATTTTATTTCCGTAAAGGTTAATCTGCAGTGCAAACTGCTAGAAAAATATGTAGTTTATATGGCGATAACATGTTAAGAGAAAGTACCATCCGTTATTGGTTTCCTCGCTTCCAGAGTGGTAATTTTGATACCGAAGATGTGTACCTCATTTAGTTGTCCTTAATTGTTTATAAAAGCAAAATAAAATTATTTGTACCAAGTGACCTGGGCACATCTACCTGTGATATTGGGCAGACACTTAGCATACCTCATAGAAGCGTCCCCCAACATCTAGGAACAGTAGAATATATTTCTGAGTGATATATGAGTTCTTCATAACTTGACTGAAAAAGCAAAATTGTTAGAGGGAATTTACATCAATGATTTATATCATGATTCTCTTTGTATAATAATGGCTCATATTTGATTGATTAAATATATTTACAAGCATCTGAAGTTATTGTTGAAATAACCAATAAAAAACACTAAGAATTAATTTTACTGAAAAATAATACAAATTTTTGTATGACTAATTGAGACGTTGAGTTCCAATATGTACTATATCCATCCTAGGAAATTTTACAGGAGGCGCAAGAATCTCCAACTTATTTGATTCTTTTAGCATTCAAATTTAGATTTTTTTTTTTTTTTATTATTATTATATTAATAACACCATATTAGACTTATGAAATGAAACTAAATGTGTAATTAGTATCTTTAGAAAATAATTGCATTTCTAATTTGTGTTTTTGAAGGACTCGAGTGTTCATTAGACAAAATCAAATAGAATATTTTGACCAAACTAAATGATGAGAATACAAATATGTCAAAATTTTTATTTCGTAAAAATGCCTATTAGTACTTTTTGGAAATCAAGATCTCAATTGGCGGGAAATACATAGCTTATTTTATTTTTGATTTTATTTTTTTTACAGTTTTAAATGATAGTAAATTATTACTTTTGTTCTAGGTATATGACAACTAACCTTCATTCAATGGCCTGCTTGACATCGGAGTTCTTGAAAGCTTTCAAACAAGACGAAAAGATAGTCATCGTAAACATTACCTCCCTTGCTGCTATCCAGGTGATCCCCGGGTTAGGAGAGTATGGAGTTGGCAAAGCCGCCAGGGAAATGTACATGAAGACCTTGTCGTCGGAGTCACCTGCCCTTAGAGTTTTTAGTTATTCTCCAGGTGATTAATTTATTTCCCTATACCAAATTAACTATACCTTTGTATAGGTAAACTGGACTGGATCTTACAATACTGCTTTATTTAGAGCTCAGTGTGTGCCATAGCACTCGGGAGGTATAATAACAGTTTGTCTGTTATTGTATATCAGTGTATTATACTGTGATATTATTATATATGCGAATGATCTATACCGAATTACTATACCTGAATATGTATAAGTAAATTGGACTGGGTCTAAGAGTTCTTTTTACACGTAATTATTTCTTATAAAAAAAAAATGATAAATTCTTCAAAAATATAAAAATATTTCAAAATATGTTGTACTTATATATTGCATATTGTTGTTGCAGGTCCAGTAGACACTTCCATGGTGGAGAGACTCATTGACAAAGTTTCAAACAATGAGACTAAATCGACTTTCGTCAAAATGAGAGACGAGGTGAAGTTGTTGAAGCCTCACGAGACGGTTAATAAATTGGTTAATTTGATTTCCGCAGGCTTACCACCTTATTCCAGGGTTGACTATTATGACTGATAGTTTCCTCAAGAAATGGGAACCGATATTTAATAATATTTTTATTTTCTTCCATTTATTTTTATTAAGAATGTATGCTTTTGGCAATAAAATTTATTATGTATCAAATACCAAGTGATAATACCCTTTTCAAAAATAAAATATCATCAAAAATATTGATATTTAATATCATTGTTATGTGTATTACTAATTGTTTATTATTAAGTTTGTATACGCTATGTATGGATACTGTTATTATGTATGCTTCGTGCAATATGATTTCTTTTTTTTTATAAATCTTCATGTTAACATTCCCTTGTTACTATATATAAAATATGTATGAATAAATAGTATTGATATTTGTTTTGTTGTTTATTATTATTTGATCGATCCCTATCTAAATAGCAAGAAAACAGTTGGTGGAAGAATAATTAACTGTAGGTAGAATATATAGAAGTTGGGGTAACAATAATAGAAAAAAACAAAACAATGTTTCACGAAAACATATTGTATATATTCTTATATTTTATCCCGATTATCATCAGTGATTGTAAGTTTTGCGGGGTTTTAATTAATGTCTAAATTTTGTTTTTATTCATTTCACATCCTTTTATGCTACTATTGCTAATCGTGCAATCCTATTGTGGGAGTCCTAAATTTTGCCTCTCCACATTCAATTAGGATAGAGATATTTAATGATTACCTGACATTGCAAAGGTTCGGGACCTCCATTTTACATCCCCTCTGAAGGGTTGCTTAACCAAGGAGTTTTTACTCCATTAAAAAAATTCTTAACACATCTGCCGAGTTAGAACCTGCGACCTTTGGACATTGAAAGCTGTAATGGTTGCCACTACGCTGCAGGTGACCTACACTCTATATCTAAATTTTAATAGCTGATAGTGGATTTTTATATTCCATTTAAGAAGTAAAAGCACTGGTAGAATCAGTATTATTTCTTTAAATGGTTTTATATTCTATTTTATGGTTTTTAGTTATAACTTATTTATTCTCTTGAGGAAAATCTGATGGAATATCTTCGTGGCTCCATGATCTCTATTGTCTGTGGATGAAGCTGTATTGCATCGTGATATTTTTTTTTATTCTCTTGTATATTTTTCCTATCCTTTAGTCATATATGAAAACTTTTAGTTTCATATGTTTGGAACAATTTTTGCTAGCATTTATTGACTAATCTTTCGGTAAAATATCTATAGTTTTTTATTACGAGTGTTAAGCATCAGTTTATTAAGAATGTAGGCTGTTAATGCTAAATTTATCTTATAATTCACATTTAATATAGATTTATTTTAAAGATCTGTCTTTCCTTTGTGTTATTATAAAGTTGTAATGGTAAATTAATTTAAATTTGATAGAATTATTTGTTCTTTATACTTTTTTATCTTTTAACTGATTTTACGGGAAGTAAAGGGTCAGTTATATAGAAAATAGACATTCTGCACAGTATATTTGTTCAAATGTCAAAATAAAAATAAAATTTATGTTGTGAAATCAGAGCAAAATTATTTTTTTAAGGATATTAATCATAACATAACATTTCTTATGGGGTTACCTGTAGCATGGTGGTTAGCATAACAGCCTCCTGTGCCAAAGGTCCCGACTTTGACCCGCAGGTAGCCCTAGGATTTTTCAATGGGAGTAAAAAATCCTTAGTTATGCCATCCTTTGGAGAGGACATTAAAAGATGTCCCGAGCCTGTGCGATGTCAGGTGCTCGTTAAAGATCCTATCCTAATTAAACCTTGATAGGCAAAATTTAGGACTTCCTCTGTAGCATCGTTCGATTAGCCATAGCAGCATAAAGGGACGTTAAATAAACAAACAAACAACATTGTTATTGTATTTAATTATGTCTGCAGAGCTGTTGAATTCTGTAGTCTGTTAATGATTTACTAAAGAAAAATAGAATAAATGAATATTACTATTTTACTTTCCTGATAGACCTTTCCGATATTTCTATAATGTTAAAAAAAAAAAACATGCTGATAGAGACATATTTTTGTAAAATGTGGCTTGGATTAGTCATTGAAAACTTCTAGAATTGGATTTGGTGTTAGATATTTCTAATCAATGATAGTTTGGGAATATTGGTTTAAGGTTTAAGGATTAAATCAAATAATACAAACAAATAAAAATATTAAAAAGTTTATTTACAATAATTAAAAAATAAACTTATTGACTTTAGTTTCAATAATCAGTTTCTTATAACTAATTGGTAAAACTTATACGAGTAATGCAATTAAAATTACTTAAATAAAATCACATGAGAGAGAAAAAAAATGTTGGCCAAATCCGTATACCTACTTACACATCTATATATTTCAAGAAGCCCTTTTGTTTTATAATTTTCTATTAAAACGAAAAATATATAAATAAACTAATTATTTATACATTTATAAAAAAAATATTAATATATATTGTACTGACACCTCTGCCTTAACAATCATGGCATTGTCTAATAATTTTTAGTTATTTAAGAATTGATACATCAGAAAATAAATTAAAAATATAACATGAGTTATTCTAAATTTCTTCAATAAGGGCTTCTCTGAATTAAAAATTTAATTAATTTATTAGACATTTACTTAAACGAAATACAAATTCTTTGGCAAGAAACTGTTTTCAGTTGGCTACACTGATTTTGATACAGTTCAAGGTATCAAATGTACATAGTTTGAGGATTGTTTGTTCTTGCGGCAAAGAAGACTTCATCCAGACTAAAGGTAGGCTTTTCAAATGTACTTATTCATAATATTAAGTTATATTAACAAACAATGAAACGAAGTGTGATAAATATCGGTTGATATCGTGAGTTATGAACATAATGTAAATAAATCGTTCTGTTTGTGCTCACCAATCAGGTGATGAGTTCAAATATAAATCTATGATAAATATAAGGTATCTAGTTCTGTTCCCTCTTTGCTTAGAGATAAAAGCAAGGCATGCGCAGTACATTTTTTATGTTCCAATAGTTCTTGACTAGAAATCAAGTAGTCACAGGTTTGTTCCAACACAACTTCCAAACTGTTTTCTGACAATGAGAACGATCACTCATAAAAATTAATATTAATAGTTCAACTGAAGTGTTATCTAAATGTTTAAATCCGGCACTTAATGAATTTAAGTTATAATAAACATTATGTAAATAATTCATTATTTGAATAATGTTCATTTTTCATTTTCGCAACTGCTTAAATAGCTGATAAAATAAAATTTAAAATGTTAATCTTAAACACTCATTTTTTGGGACGAAAAAAAATGTGAAAAGTAATGCGCATGATCTCTTAGATTTCTAAAAGCAATACGAGTGAGGGAACATACCTAATATATTGCAACATTTTAGGAAATTGTCCGATAATTATCGCATACATAAACTCAGTGATACTCAAATTTCATTACGAAACTAAATTTGATATGTTTGAACTACTTAAATTGACTTTCCAAAATCTGAAGTAACATCTAATCAAGGTAGCAGTGATTGAAAAAGAAAAAATCAACTTTAACTTCCTGTTTCTTGAGTGACACCTTATATAATTCTATGGCAATCCCACTTTCTTTCACAGATATAATACTGCCTCTTTAATTAAATTATTGGTAAGCGTTTTTAATTTTAGCTAAATAAAAACGTAATCTTGATAAAAAGTTGATCATCTCAATGATAATATTGATCAATGCATTTTTGATTGGATTTCTGGAATAATTTTTTTACATTTTTCGTTCAATCGTCAAAGTTCATGCGATAGATTAACTTAATATGATATTACATTATTTTTAATAAGACTTTTTTAAAGACTTAAAATATTACATAAATAAGGTTTTATTAATAATGAGAGATAAATGAAATGAAATGAAACTTTACAATAAACCATAATGTTATTGGTACATATTCAGTTTCATTTTCATAATCGCGTACATGACTAATTTCCTATTACATCTTAACTATTAAAATTATTTTAATTAAGATATTTAAAATATACAAATTTACAGAACATACATAAAATATATACAGGACGAAAATATCATATTCCTAATTAATTGTTAATATTGTTTTTTCAACTCCAATGAAAATTATTCAAATCTACATTGTAAATTGAAATGTTTTTAAAATGTGCGTTCTGTTTCCCACCTCTGGCGCTGAAATAACCGGTTCGTTTCACAAACAAAAGATATTTGGGTTATAGATTCTTATAACGAAACTTATGAAGTCGATAATCGGAGTTTTTCATTTGGTATTATAGTATCTAGAATGAACCTATTTTGCTATCAAAGAGTATAAATTTGAAGAAAAAAAAAATGGAATCCATACTATTCCAAACTCTTCTTGTGGAAAAAAACTAAGACTGAATATTAAAAAAAAAAGTAAAATGTATAAGAGGTTAGTCCTACATAGACAGAAATGTGGTTTTAACTGTTGGCGTAGTTTGTAGTGGGTTGTGGGTAATTTTGTCACTTTAATTTACTTTAAAAAAAACACGTTTTATGGCCTTTCACTACATTAAAATATTATATTTCATATTTTAAGGCTTTAATACGTACTTACACAAAAGCTAGAAGCCTTTTCTTGTAAAAATATTTAGATAAATTAATATCACAATGTAATTTCATGGTCTTTGACAACATAAAATTAATTTAAAGCCAATAGATTTTATCTAAATGACTTTTACAGTGAAATATTAAAAAAAAAATAATTAAATCATTTGATTAAAACTTTAAATGATGGGAGCTTAAAATCAAAATTATTTTCTGCATATTGTAGAAATAAGTTATTTATAATATAGCCGAAGGAAAAACAAAGCCTAAAACTGATCAAATAGTAAAAAAAGTCTTATTCCTTCACACTAAAATTTTAGTGGTTTATTACATTATGGGGAAATAATTGATACTTCAAATAAGTTTTTTCTTCTTTTTGGTACGTTGTGACTGAATGTTTTTTCCTAAAGCCAATTGTAATATATCATAACTGTCGCAATCCTAATGATTTTATTGGTTGGAAGTTTGTAGGGCCGTTAAAATTTACATTATAAAGAAACGCATATAATTTAATCCATTCCCAATATGTGTTTACAGTATTTATGTAATCGTAAATAGTTTACCTATTTAACCTGTTTGTAAGTTTTTGTATTAAAGATTAATAAAACTAATGGTTGAGAATAATCTTCAAAGAGAAAGGATCAGTTGGTTAAAAATTTGATAGAAAATGATTAGAGGTTTCGATTCAGTTCATCCAAGTTAAATTGAAAACGTGAAAAAGCACTTAATTCATTTTTCGAAATAAGAGTGATTTTTAAAATAAGCTCCTCGTATAATTCCAGTGACTCAGGGAGTACACTATAGTGCAATAGTTAAAATAATTGGTTTGTTTCAACATGATTGTTTGGTAACAAGAGACTTGTCAGATCATACGTAAGTCTGTTTGATACTAATCAAAACTCGTGTTATATGGTGCAACTTATATTATTAAAAGTTTAGTCTGCTCTAGTGTGAATTGTCGAAACGTAATTGACTAATTAGTAAATTACTAAAATTTTAGAGACTCGAGGCTTTATTTTAATATACTCTAATTGTATATTGACTTGATTATAAATTATTGGAATACTTTATCATGACTTATATAAGAATGTTATTCTATTAAGTATAGGGTTATAAATTAAATTAGATCGGTGCGGGCTGGTTGAGGAAAGACGGTAACTACTGCCAGAGACGGAACAGAAGATGAGGTAGTGGCAGCGAGAAGTGGCATGCCACTAGGGCGCCACCTCGCAGACGAAGTAGGTCTCGAAGCTGCAGGCGGAGTCGTTCCATTTGAGCCCTTTGCCATCGCGGTCCCACAGCTCCAGGCAGTTCTCCTCTTCGCCGTTCTCGTACCTGAAGTTGTTGGGTTCTCCGGTGTTCCAGTTAGTGAAGGTGATCGGCCGTCCGGTAGACATCCAGAAGAACTGTCCCTCCTCTGCCAGGTCGGTACCCGAGACCCAGAAGTGTTCGTAACTGTAACCTGAAACATAGGGGTAAATCAGTATGGTCCTCAGTATATCAGTAAATGGTAGGTTTAAATTTATTGATTCATCTAGTATATGTGGTATAAATATAGTAAAATTACTACTTTATCTTAAATGATCACGTTTTTTTACTTTCCTTACCTATATATGAATATAGTAAGGGAAAATATTGCAATCATGAAAATGTTCGAATTCCAGTTTTCAACATAAATACAGTTTCAGGGTCCCCTGAGTCCAAAAAAAACCCTAAGTACCACAAAAAGGTATGTGTGTGTGTGGTAAGTCTTCTTACGGGAAAATTATAAGGTGTATAAACCTGAAATTTCATATTTTAAAAGCAACTTTTCCATTTAAATCGGCCCACCAGAAGACCCAGTTTATACCGTGTATTTTGCACCTTTTTTTAAGATTTTCTCTTAAAAAAAGGTTCTAACGATTTTGATTAAACTCGCTACATCGATGTAAAATTAAATGGGCATTAATATGATGTAGGTTTCATTCCGATTGAGATAGTCTGACATGGCTTAAAAGCCGATAGTTCAACTTTTCTTCCTCTGAAGTATTTTTAATTTTGTAGATTCGAAAATATTAACCATTTCATGTTGTTAGAATTGATAAAAAACGGCTAAATATATAAGTTGAATGAATTTGACTATCAACTAAAAAAGAAATGAGTCAAAGTATTTTTCAATTTAATTAAAAATAAAATAATTGTGCGTTTTAATTGATATTAAACATCTTGTTAAGTTATATTTGTGTTATTTTCCCTCGCCTGCTACAGTAGAATATCATTGATTCGTGATAACTCTCCCCTTCAGGGAACATACTTTTGGACAAGCCGGACTAATTTGTTATTGCTAATTATGAGGTAGTTGTTAGCTGTATATATATATATATATATATATATATATATATATATATATATATATATATATATATATATAAATATAAGACATATGTCGTCACAAAATATAAATCTTTGCCACCGTCTCTCTGTCCCGCTTGTCTACAACACACACGCGCGCGCACCTGGTATCTATTGAAAATTATTTGTGGTCTTTTTGAACCAGAGAAATACCACTTATGATCGCCTCTAATAATAAAATCACAAGCTTAAATATTAAATAGACTTATAAAAAAAAAAAATCAATAAAAAATAAGGGCCATAGTGAATTGAATAGGTGATGAAGTAGACATGAACACTACGTATTACGTGCTTACTTCATTGATAATAATCTTTCGGATTCCTTTGAATGATTGTAGGATGGAACCGAAGATTGTTACCACAGACACTTGAGGGGATATCAAGAGTGCACCGAGGGAACGGAATTGCAAAAGGTTTCTGCAACATCCTCCACTTGCCAAATCATCTAAATGCTCGGTTTAACCTTAACCACTTTCACGAGTGTGCTTGTGGGTACGAATTATCTTGCGGAGTCGCTAATGTTTATGCGCCGTTAAATTGTGGTAAAGGCCGAGTTCACAGGAACCATCAGTCAGTTTCCGGTTCGAGGCTTCAGGGAATGCAAACCTCTCTTAAACACAAATCAAGAATATATTTGTGAATACAAAGGGAGCGGCGTGGCCTAGTGAATAGTGCATTAGTTTACTTTTCTCCAGGTCTCAGGTTCGAACCTCAGCTGTGGCAGAATTATTTATTTTGTTATTTCAGCCGTGGAGCGACTCTGGGGTATGGAGACCCTTCTGGAACAGACCTAGCCCCTATATAATGGGTACCCAATGCTGGGAAAAACCTGACGGTCGAGCGTGATCTCGGTCTAATCACATCCTTGCACGGCCGTTAGCCCAATGACCCGAGACCCTTCATGGGTTTAGAGGTACAGGTTTTTAGATAAGTAAATGAATTAACTTGAAATGTTGCATTAACTTTTTTTATCAAAATATACACACCAAAATACCACTTTATGCAAAGCATTTTCCATCTTTTCACCGTTTTCTCAAAAACGACTCAAATTATTTAGATTAAAATTACTACATAGATGAAAAAATAAATGGGCTTTTATTGCACGTAGGTTTCATTTCTATTGAAATAGTGTAATAGGGCTCAAATGCCAAATTTTCAAAATTTCTTCTTTTAAAGTACCTTTATTTTAAAAAATAAGAATTATAACCATTTATGCTTATTAGTGCTGATTGGAAATTGGTGAATATGAAATCTGAAAGTATTTGATGTCAAACCAAAGGCGAAAAGTATATATTTTATTTCCACAAATAAGAGTAGTGACATAAAATAAACAAATAATATATCGTTGGAAAGCTAAAGATTTCAGCAAAAATGGATAATAAGAACTATTGTTACATTATTTAATCTTAAATAAATGTCTCCAACGAAACAACATAATTATTTTTTCAACATTAATTTTTAAGGAATTCTAAAATTAATAGTAACTAGTGTGGTAGGTAAGTTAAATTCGTGTGTTGCGAGCACCAGATTTTTAAAATATTTTATTTCATCAGGGTTTAATGGTCGAGATTCATTCCATTTGAACACTTCGACAAACACTTTGAGGTCTCTAAGGTTACCTCCTAATAATCTTCTAGATTAGCAATGACTTAGCTTACTTAATCAGATGAAGAAATAAACTAAAAGAAAGATAGAGCAGCTGTTGATCTAGGCAGCCAATAGCAACTTGATATTACTCCGCAATCGGATGCAGTTAGGTTGCAACTTCCGGCCGGCCGCCATTGTCTTAGCTCACCACGATAAGAGATTATCATTTAGATTAATTGGATTAAGGCAACCTTCGCCTTTGAGGAGGTCAAAGCCAGGGAACACGTTTGTTCCAGCTTAGTTGTAGTTATTAGATTAATTAGGTTTACATTAACCACCACTAATAAATACACTTTTTTTATTCATTCATAATCCAAAAAATTGCTGTCAGAATAAAATAGAATAATTAATTTTACGTTCATGTTTTTATTAACCTGAAATTTATTTTATTTAGGTAATGAGATGCAAGTGAGTATTATATTTTATAATGTTTGACTTTGTTCTTTATTTATTTAACGTCCCTTTATGCAGCTGTCGCTAATCGGACGATGCTACAGTGGGAGTCCTAAATTGTGACTATCCAGGTTTGTTAGGAGAGGAATCTTTTACTAGTGCCTGACATCGCTCACGATTTTACTTCCCCTCTGAAGGAAGGCATGGACCAAGAATTTTATTTCCCATTAAAAAATTCTAGTGCCAAGTTATGGGTTTAAAACGCTATCTTGGGCTTAGAAGGCTTTAATGCTAGCCACTACACCACATATGACCCTTAATAATGTAATACTGTTATGTATTACGATTTTAGTGGACTACATAATTACTTCTTGGTATGGTGTTTCTCTCATTTATCTCTTCATTTCCTCCCTTCGTCAGCCTAAGGGCGACTTTTTCTTCCTCTACTCCATTCTTATCGCATTGTAGTCAGAAAAGAAGAAGAAAATGGTGTGTAGCGTGCACGCTTCTGCTGTACTTTTTTAGCTTCTCTTCCCACCATATGTTTTGTAACAAATATGGCCGCTTTGTGCACACCAATAAATTGAGCGTACATGTTACGCGAACAATGTTCTTTAATAGATGTTCAATATTACATTCAAAACTGAGAAATATTTCCTGTTAGATTTTTTCAGTTATGAAATCATTGTAAAATTTTAAAACTGAAGAATAAAGTCTGAGATTCCATCTTACAATCTTTAGAGGCACTTTGAATAAGGATTTGAAACGAAATTATTATGAAGAAATATTCTAATGGTTGGGAGCGACGTGGTCTAGTAAATAGAGCACTAGTCTACTGTGCTTCGTGTCCTGGGTTCGAATCCCGGGTATGGAGACCCTCCTGGGCAGACCCAGCCTCTATAAAGTGGGGACCCAATAAGATTGGGAAAAACCTGGCGGCTGAGCGTGATCTCGCCATATCACCTCATTGCACGACCTTTGGCCTAGAAACAGAACTAATCTCTACATGTACTGAGCCAAGACTCTTCTAGGGTTGTGGTGGTACAGGTTTTTTTTTATTCTAATGGGTACTGTTTATCAAATTATATAAATCATGTACATTTTCTATGTTTATATTTCGTATATTGTATGTTCTATCAAAAGAATTAATTAAATTATTGATTTAATGCGCATTTTTTTTGGCTTATTACAAAAATACAATAATTTACTCACTTAAAATGAAAAATATATTGGCAACATGTGGGAATAAATAAAATAAATATGTTATCAGAAAAATGAAAAACTCTAGAAGGGAGAGCCAGACCCGCAATACCGATAAACATTGCAGGATCGAATACAGGCACTAGCGTTAAATTGACGTATATACAATATTATACACCGCAGGATTTTTTAATGGGAGTAAAATATCCTTAGTTATGCCGTCCTTCGGAGGGGGCGTAAAAAGGTGGTCCCGAGCCTGTGCGATGATGACAGGTACTCTTTAAAGATCTCTATCCTGATTAAACCTGGATAGGCAAAATGTAGGGCTCCCACTGTAGCATCGTCCGATTAGCCACAGCAGCATAATGGGACGTTAAATAAATAAAGAACAAAGTCAAACATTATAAAATATAATACTCACTTGCACCTCATTACCTAAATAAAATAAATTTGAGGTTAATAAAAACATGAACGTAAAATTAATTATTCTATTTTACAAACAGCAAACAAACAATATTATATGTTACACACCTAATGTAATATACATACATACAAACACACACAAACATATAAACCATATATATTTATATGCAAAACGTAAAAAAAAAAATATTTTCCAGATATTTTATTTCAATTTTCGTAGTGTCTGTGTTTATAAAATAAAGTAACTTTTTTGTCATCGCAGTATCTCAAAAATGACCATACCTATGATTTTTTTCTTCTAACACATTTAATAAAATTGTTTTTCCAATAATTCAAAAACTATGCCTCTCTATTTGAATCTTATAAGTACTCGTTTGGAAGGTAATACAACTTTTTCCAGAGACTACTATTTTTTTTTTTTTTTTTTTTGGAGTTTAGACCATTTTTTACGAGTTAAATTGTTTACAAATGTTTTAGACATTAAAAATGCGTTTTTTGAATTTCTTGATTTTTATTATAAATAAAAAAAAAAAAAAAAAAAAAATGAAACGTTGGCGTGGGAAGCCGTGGTTTACAGCTGGTAGTATATGAAATAATAAATGTTCAACTTACCAAAGTCCCTGATGGTCTCCTCTAGCTTGTCGTTCTCCTCCTGACTGGAGATGCTGGCGAGGTGCATGCCGTGGTACCTGCAGTACTGAGCCGCTCGGAACCAGTTAGCCTAAGACAGTAATATTCATCATGAGAAACATATAATCTCCATTCGTCTATATTTTATTATTTTTACGTTTATAATTATATATGAAGTATATTTATAGCAAGGGAAAGTTTATATAGGAAGGGAAATAGTTATTATATATAGTAAGGAAGAGTATTGCGATCGTGAAAATTTTCAGATTCCAGTTTTAAACAGAAATACGCGTTTTAGGGTCCCCTGATTCCAGATAACCAAGTCACGCGAAAAGTTGTGTATGCATATGTGTGTGTGTGTGTTTTTGCGTGTTCGGGTTATGTTTGTGCTGGTATGTGTGGTAAGTCTTGCACGAAAACTTAAGAAATCTAAATTTCATATTTAATCAGCTATAATCCCGAGATGTTAAATAAATAAATAAATTCTTTATTATTCTGGGAAAAGTCCCTTTAGTATAACATTAACATAATATATAAATTAGGCTTCAGAGTCTTGGGGTAATTAATTATTTATGAATAAGTTAACTAAAACTAATCGAAAACAGACATACGCAAATATGTAGAAAATAAAATAAAATAGAGTTTTATTTACAATTTTGTTCTGACTGGATGGTCATGAGATGAATGAATAAGGTGGATTTGAATGTAGGAAGAGAGTTGGAGTGACGGATAGAAAGAGGAATAAAATTCTATAGGATGGAGGATCGGATGAGAAATGATCTGTCAAAATTTGCAGATTGTTGGGCCGTTGTGTATAAATATGAAGGCCTAGAGCGTGTACAGCTGAAATGGACAGAGGATTTGAATTGTAAAAGGTCGAAAATGCATGATGGACGGCGGGATTGGATAACTTGTTAAAGGAATGATGCAAAGAAATACTTGTGACGATTAGAAGGATATAGCTACTTCAACTCGCTATAAAATTAAAAAAAGTGTACCTCGGGACCCCGAAAATAAATCGAACAAAGCAATTAATTAGGCGTTTTATTTTTAGTTCGAGATCCCCAGAAACACAACCGTATACCGTACAGCAGTAGTCGAAGTGGGGGAATATTAGAGAGGTAACGAGGAGCTTCCGGATTTCATACGGGAATAGGTGACGAAGGGAATTCAGTCGCTTTAAGGTGGAAAAAGTGTTTCAAGCACCTTTTTCAATAAAATCAGCGAAAAGGCACTTAATACCATGAATTTCGCACCTTTTTAAGACTTTTTCAAAAAACGGCGCAAACGATTTTGCTTATACTTGCTATATCAATGAAACATTTTTGTTTAATAAAATTTCTTCTGCTTAAATATTAAATATTTTATAGGTTTCATTCTGATTAAAATTGCCTGACAGGTCTTAAATGTCGAAAATTTAAATTTTCTTACTCTAAAGTACCTTCAATTTTGTAGATTTCAAACCATTAAGCATATCATGTTTTTAGCATTGATAAATAACGTCTAAATATATAAGTTGAGCGAATTCTAAATCCAACTCATTTTTTTAACATGAGAGCTTTAATATAATTTGTAATATACAGTTGGAAAGCTGAAGATTTTCGAAAAATATTGTCTTATACAACCAACACTAAGATTTAATGGTGAGAGATGAAAAGCCGATAAAACATAATATTTTAATTTTCTATTTTTTATCCTGGACAATATTCCCTTTAGCTCTCACCAAACTAATGGCACTTCGTCATCTTTTTGATTTTGTACGTACACAACTAGTAAGAATGTTACATTCCTGTTTCATTGAATAAAAGAAATTTTGTCCTGGAAAGGGGAGAAAGTCCTGTATTTTTCTTCGGATACTGGAAAAGGAGTTCTACCTTTAAAACTGTTTTCTCGAAATAAAAATACTCCCATATTATTATTCAAAGATTTAAAAAAATCTGGTGCGGGCAACACACGACTTTCACTTACCTCGATTTTTAAAATCAATGAAAGAATTTTCAACTTTCAACAGTCGTAGGTAAAAATACGTGAAAATATTAAGGAATTAATTAAATTGAATTTATATAGAAACGTGTATTTCATTAAAAAATCTATTATATTATTATCTAAAATAATCAGTTAGTTTTATGTTCATTTCATCACTCTCTATTAACTTTAATAAGCTTGTGTATGAGATAATATTTTTTCTAAAATCTTTAGCTTTCCAACGGTATATTATAAGTGTATATTACTGTTGGATTTATAACTATAATTTGGTAAATCGATGACGTGATAATGAACGTAGATTATAATGGTTTGATTTAACAGGATAAAGGAAAAAAAAAAATCAAATCATTATTTTAAATAATTGGAGGATATAGAACTTAAATACCATTTAGTAGCAAATGTGAACCAATATGTCACGACCTTGAGACTAGCCGAAAATAGGCCGGCTTCCTCAACCTTACCTAGTCAATAATTAATCAGGCACAACTAACCCTACAAGATCCGCAGACTACAGCCATCGCAGCCAGAACTGACTAAGCAGGCCTTGAACTTTGGAACAGGAGCCACGGTGAAGGCTGAGGTCGGATCTCAAAGGGGGTTAACGAAGTGGATGTTCTACTTTGCAACTGTATGGCCCTAGATTTTGGACATTGTGAGAGAAAAGTTACGATAGAACGTTGAGATTTTCGAAATTAAATTTTTATAGGGTTAGGGTTAGGGTATTGGAATAGGTGCTCAACCTCTTGGTTATTAGCACCGAATAAATTTGTAGTAACAGCTTGGTTTTACTCTTTTTTCTTCTTTTTATTTATTTATTTTTCCTTCTATTTTTATTGTTTATTTATTTATTTTATTTTTACTTTCACTTACTATATATATCAAGGGGAAGTATTGCGATCGTGAAAATTTTGGAATTTCAGTTTTCAACGGAAATACACGTTTTAGGGTCCCCTGAGTCCAAATAACCAAGTCCCGCAAAAAGGTCTGTGTGTGTGTGTGGTAACTCCCGGGCGGAAACGGTAAGTCCTATGAAACTGAAATTTCATATTTAAGACAACTATACATACGAGACGTGTCAAAACTTTTTTCATCAAAATGAGCTTACCAGAAGAGGCACTTTATACCATGCATTTTGCACCTTTATTCGATTTTCTCGAAAACGGTTCCGACGATTTTGATTAAACTCGCTATATCGATGTAAAATTTAATGGGCTTTAATATCATGTAGGTTTTATTTGGATAAAAATGGTCTGACAGAGCTTAAATGCCGATATTTTAATTTTTTTTTCCCCTAAAGTACCTTTCATTTTGTAGATTCAATATAAATAACTATATTATCATGTTAACGCTGATGAAAAACAGGTAAATATATAAATTGAATGAATTCGATACCCAACTAAAGGAGAAAACAGAAAAAATATTTTTTAATGCAATTTTTCGTTTTTGAACAGTAATATACTGTAATGTATTGAGGTTACTGAGGGGAGTTCATAATTAAATAATTTTAATATTAAACAATTAATGATAACGAACCTTTGTCGGAAAAACATCAAAAGGTGTTTACCTAGCCCCCTAGATTTCCCATCGGTATGGGCCCCCCAGCGGTACCAGAAACCTCTGGTAGTTTCCCCCCAGCGGCGGCCAACAAGAATTTTAAGATGGGTGTAAAGATAAGAATAATAGCACAAAGGCTATATCGCCAACCGAGGCATTTCCCATCTCGGCCCACCCGAGGTGACGAGAATGAGAGAGAAGAACCGAAGAGGCAGTCAAGTTTTATTCTCAGGAAGAGGGAGTCGGGTTCCATCTACAAGAAGAGGAGGTGGCCGTCGAGGTTCTGAGAGCAGCTGGAGGATGATGCCAAGAAAGGGGACCTAAGACTGTTTTCACCTTCGTCAGCCGGTTAAGGGTTTCAAAGGTATATCGTTATTTGTAATATTGTATGGCAAAGGTAGTAAAATGTCCCTCAGTATTCTCAATCAGAGTTTTAGGCAATGTGTTAATATAATGACGTGTAAATTAATAATTATAGTAATGTATTAATTGAATCTTGTTTACTTTAATCTTACCCTGCATGCCACCTCTTGGATTGGTAAACACGATACCTTTGGAAAGGAGATCCATGGTATCATTAAATATAGTTTATATATTGACTAAATATAGTAAGTAAGCTAGTTTTTGAAGCTACCACTGCCTTAGAAAAGCAGCCAGTCAAAAACATAGCAATACATGTATGATATACCGTTGGAAAGCTAAAGATTTTAGAAAAAATATTATCTCATACACAAGCTTTTAAAAGTTAATAGAGAGTGATGTAATGAACATAAAACTAACTGATTATTTTGGATAATAATATAACAGATTTTTTTAATAAAATACATTTTTATATATAAATTCAATTTAATTACTTCCTTAATAGTTTCACGTACTTTTATCTCTAACTGTTTTTGAAATTTCTTTTCTTCTTCATTGATTTTTAAAATGGAGGTAAGTGAAAGTCGTGTGTTGCCCGCACCAGATTTTTTTATTTTATTTTATTTTTTTGACACATTCTGAATTAGTAAATTTATTCCAATTTTTATTTATTTATTATTATTATTATTTTTTATTTATTTAATTTTTTTCTTATCGTTCCGGGAGCTGAGAACATTCTTTGACGAACCTAATCAGTGAACTAACTGTTTCACTATAGTCCTTCAAGCTCTCACTCAACGATCTAGCTAGATTAAGCTTATCCATTTCTACATTTTTCTATAATGGATATTTCTATTACTAAGCTTCTAGATATTATTGCTCGTGCGTGTAGTATTACTTAAATCAGTGGTTCCCAACAAAATAGTTCCACGGACCCCTTTAATCAATCACTTCAACGGTAAGGACCCCTAAATCCTAAACGCTGTTAATATATAAATATAGATATACGCAAGTGGCTATAGATGCTATTCCGCACGAAGATATAGCGTTGATTTCTTATCTTCACTTCCAAACACAGAAAAGGGTAGTGCCGCATTAGGAGACATGCCTAAGTCAGACCCTGAGCATCAGGAACAAAGACGGTAGAATCAGAACGGTGTAGCACTGGCATTAAGTTTACTTCAAACCACAAAACTTTGAATTGCCAAAATTTAAAACTAATAAGAAATATATATTCAAACACTCATAGTGAAATCAAATATTTTCCATTATATTATGCAAAGTTACATCCGTTTTTTTCTAAGCTCGAATTATCTTTTCAAAATATATTATTTGTTTATTATTTTCAATTATAAACCTATGTAATCGAAAAAAAAAAAAAAATATCCCCTTCAAAATTTGAGGGTTTACGTTTCAAACTTTTTTGCTTTTAATTTTATTTCATAGAGAATTAAATTTCCTACAAAATGAAAAAAGAATCATTGAAATTAGTTAAGAATTAGCAGAGATATAGCATTTTGAAATTAGCAGTTGTGATATGATATTTTCCTTTGAATAATTAATTTCTTTTCATATTACTCAATTTTGCCTATCTAAAACTTTATGAAGAGTTATACCATAATATTGTTATTTCGAAATAATAAACCACTGTGTAATAATTTTCAGGGTTTTTTTTGTATCTTGTTCATTCCCGAGTATGTTTGCTCATTACGTAAGCAGATGGAAAATTTTCTTATTGTCAAAAACACTCCTATAAATAACTAAACAAAATAAATAATAATGAAAGGACGGTTTATAATTGTAATATTAGAAAACGTTCAATAAGCAAAAGGAGAACATTCTAACGTTCACGAACGACTAACTCGCTCATACATAGTCTTGTGAATAAACATTCGTGACCGTGTTAAACAAGTTCGAGAGTTATCAGTAAACCAATGTTATGTAGGTCCAGTCATTATGTATGCGCTTTTACGCCACATGCGTCGTATCTGATCTCTTTACTTTTGTTGGATTAATGCAGGACGTTTCGAGAACTCTACAAACACAACACACCTGCTTCTAAATGCCTATTCATCCGGATCTTGAGTTCAGTTTGTAAAAAAAGGGCGTCGCCGGAGACCACTCTACTTCAAACACTTCACAGAAAATGGAACACGGAAAAACGTGGGTGTGAAATCAGGCGAGAGTTTTTTTAGAGTAGTTGGGAGCAGGTGGAATTCCATCGGGCGTAAATTCCATTGGGTTATATCACATAGAAATCACTTCAAATGACCATGAGTTAGCAAAATTTATGGAATGCAGGAATGTGCTACAGATTTTTCTACACAGTTTAAGAAGATATAGTTATTCAATGGTAAAAACAAATGTTGGGTATTAGATACAGTTTAATAAAAAAAAATTGATACAAAAAATATTAGGTACATCGGGGTAAGAGGCTCGTAAACTTTATTCCGATGAACATTTGATTGACCACGAACTTCCTATTTTTTGTAAGTTGTAAGTTATAATTAAATTTCGACCACAGATTCATCCAACATAGCCTTAATAATAATAATAATAATAAGTCTTTATTGATGTACATATAAACATTTATAATACATTTTTATTTACAAACATTATTTTTTCCTCTTTCTTTATATACATATATGTACATAGACCTTCCTTTTCATACATACATACATACATCCTCGGCGCTACAGCCCCGTTCGGGCCCTGGCCTCCAGAAGAAACCTTCCTCACTCTTCTCTATTCCTGGCCATCGTCCACCAGCCTAACGCTCCCAGCTGCACTGCATCCTTTCCAACCTGGTCCAACCATCTCATTCGGGGTCTCCCTCTCTTCCTTTTGCCTACCGGCGCATAGCTTATTATTCTCTTGGGGATACAATCATCTGCCATCCTTTGAACGTGGCCAGCCCAACGAAGCCTGCTTATCTTTATAAATCTCACCACTGGGACATCCTTATACTTTTCATAAAGCTCTCGATTGTGTCTTATTCTCCAAAGACCATTTTCGCATATAGGCCCATAAATCCTTCTCAGTATTCTTCGTTCGAAAACAGCAATCTTTTGTTCATCTGTTTTCCTTAACACCCAGGATTCACAGCCATAAGTCAGTATGGGCCTAATCAGGGTTTTGTAGAGCGTGGCCTTCGTTTCCTTATTAATTTCTTTAGTTTTAAATATTCTTATTAGACCATAATAACCCCTCGTAGCAGCTAAAATTCTCTTCTCTATTTCTTTGGAGGAATTATTTTTGGCATCTACAAACGACCCGAGGTATACAAATCCCTGAACTGTTTCAAATTTGTATCCTTGTATCTCAATACATAGTTCTCGTACCTCAGCCCCTGCAACCATATACTTGGTCTTGGATTCATTTATGACAAGTCCCATTGTCTTAGCAGATTGCTCTAAAACTTTAAAATCCTCTCTTATGCCCGATTCTGATCTACTGATCAGACCTTCTTAGACCTTCCTTTTCAGGAGTTTAAAGTCTTTAACGGTAACTACCCGTACTTGAGTTGAAGAGTTCGCTCATCTTCATCTTCCAAAATTCTCTGTCCTTGGCTTGACGTGACCATAGCACCCCTTCTGCCTTTTTAATTTCGTCGATCAACCTTTTTCTTTGCCTGCCTCGGTTCCTTTTCCTATCCAATAGTGTCCACTCAGTCTACATTTTAGCCCAGTTTTTATCATTTTTCCTCATTAGATGACCAGCCCATTGCCATTTCATCTTTTTCACGTATCTGATTGCATCAGTGATACCACTAGCTTTTCTTATTTTTTGACTGTTTAGCTTTTTTCTTTTCCTTATGCCTAACATGCTCCTCTCCATTGCTGTTATAATTTTTCTCTCATGTAGCTTGTTGAGGGACCATGTTTGTCATCCATAAGCTAGGACAGGCAATATACAGCTATTGAAGGCTAATGTTTTTAGAGGCTGGCTGATATTGTTGTTCTTCATTACCATCCCTAAGCTCCAATATTTCCGCCAAGCCATAGATGTCCTAGTTTGGATTTCAGTAGACTGTCTATCTTTAAAAGATATCACTTGTCCAAGACATTTGATTTTATCGACTACACTTATTTCAGGATGATCTGTTTTTACTTTTGCGACACTGGAGCTGGTGATTATTTTATTTTTTTGCCAAGTTCAAAGACAGTCCATGTTGTGCACTTCTATACCTAAGTTGTTTCAGCATTGTTACTATCTCTTCTTCTTTTCCGGAAATCAGTAGCACATCATCAGCATATTTATAACATAGCCTTACATATCTTTAAACCTTCCATATTGCTGAACCTTAGTCTTTCTGATTGAAAAGACCTCGCAGATGTCGGGTTTAGTATTTTTTTTTGTTTTTCTTGCATTGCCATTAATTTTTTTCTTAAATTGAAAGGCTTTAGATATTGCAAAAGGCTAAAGATATAAAGGACTAGTGTTAGAGCATTAGTTTAATATTCTACCGACCCCGAGTTAGAACCCCAGCTGTGGCAGAATATTATTTATTCAGTTATTTCAGCCGTGGGGCGACCCTGGGGTATCTAGACCCTCCCTAGGGTACACTTAGTCTCTATTAATTGGGTACCCGAATAGGAGAAAAACCTGGTGGCTGAGTGTGTCGGCCTAATCACTTCATTGCACTGCCGTTGGCCTTGAAACAGTATGACTCACTATATGTACTGAACCCTTGACCTTTCAGGGGTTGTAGAGGTACAGATTTATTTATTATTAGTTTATTATTATTATTATTGTTAAACTCATTATGGTTAATATAGAAATCAGAATAGGGACCATCCTCTTTAATAGCTGAAAACATAACCTATACCTTATTTGTACTATTACTCTCTATTATTTTACCTCATCGTTGCAATATAAACAAGGCCTATAGGATGAGTGGGTCAGATTACCATTAATGAATATTTAAAAACATTAAAAAATAACTAAATACCGATACTTGAGTGTCCAAAACATAATCCATGTCAAATACTTGCACGTCCGTTGGCCCAAAAGCAGTATGAATCAGTGAAAAAGTTGTATGAAAAAAAAAGCATCCTGAAATCCTACCTATACATACGCTTTTAACTCCGTTGTTTTCAAAGATAAAGAGAAAAAAAAAAGTTGATCTATATATTCTAGTCACCAATTATAATAGATGTGATATAACCAGAACTCGGTTATTATTGAAGATTGAGAAAAATCGAAAAGATTTTCGAGAACAAGACCACGCGATGAACAGAGAGAAAAAATAGTATCTGGTCAAGCCACAACTTATGAGAGATGTGATTCCCTGATAACTCGGTTAACATTGGTTGATGAGAAAAAATGTAAGGTATGATTATATAAATTGGAACAATATCTTCTAATTTTGTTTATATGTATTTATTTATCAAAACATGTCAATAATAAATCTTATTACGTTTTGAGGTATCCCATGCCTCATCTTCAGATGTTCAATATTAATTTATTTCCATATTGTATCTCAATATAGGTCATTTAATATTATAATTTATTCACATTAAGTTCATATAGATAATTCTATCAAATTTTAACTTTTCACTATCACATATTAATTTTTCTTGTGCACTTGCAACTATCATGTGTACTAAACTTTTAACTAAAGAAAAATTAATATGTGATAGTGAAAAGTTAAAATTTGATAGAATTACTATTCATATATATATGAACTTAATATGAATAAATTATAATATTAAATGACCTATATTGAGATACAATATGGAAATAAATATAATATTGAACATCTGAAGATGAGGCATGGGACACCTCGAAACGTAATAAGATTTATTATTGACATGTTTTGATAAATAAATACATATAAACAAAATTAGAAGATATTGTTCCAATTGATATAATCATATCCTAAATTACTCTTCTATAATAGTAATTGATATAAAATTTAAGGTGTTTCTGGAATCAGGAAATTTTATTAAAATTACTAAATAAAATCGAATTAAAAGAAAAGTAATAGTAATGCTTAGTTTATTGTCTTCTATAAGAACCTTTGTAATCGAACAAAAGATGAATACCTCCACTCAAAATTTCTTGGCTTCCTTTTCAAGGTACGTGGAATTCGAATAAGTAAATACCGTAATTTTTGCTGTTTGTGCTATTTCATAGGAAATGAAAATTTCCTACAAAATGAAAGTATAATATTGAAATTGGTTCGGAACAAGCGGTGATATAGCGTTTTGAAATTAGCAGTGTTATATACCATTTCCCTTTGAATTATTTATTGCTTTTCGTATTAGTTAATTGCCAATGAACAGCTATATAATGTATATAGTTATTTGGAAATAATGAACCATTGTGTAATAATTTGCAGCGTTTTTAAAAATTTAAATTACTTTATTATTACTATTATTTAAGTAGTACACAGCTACAACTAAGATACAAGTAAAGACCATAAGAAGTTTGATTATCTCAGATAAACTCGTTTAAGGTTTTCAAATCAGTACCCAGTTATGGTCATACATAGTTTAAGCGATGCATAATGTATAATTAAAGATTCAAATCGTTTTTCTTGTTTAGGTGCGGTTAAATTATGGTTCCTATAATAGCTGAGTCATTCTACCGGCTGGATTGGAGCCTAACCCGATTATATTCAAATCCAGTTCCCAAAGATATCCTCTATCAAGGACTATTGCGAAGGAATTAGCTCTTGTACCTGCCGGGTTTGAGGGCACCTGTCCGTACCAGCGGAGGAAATATGGGATGTCGATTTCAACTTACTTCGGGTCCTACATTTTAGGTCGCCCACTCAAAAAGCCACTTGCTAAAAAAAAAAAAAAACCAAGTAAAAAAAAAACCACGAAAATAAATGGGCTGTGCTACTTAAATTAGTTATCTAACTCACACTGTTAAATGTTATAATGAGAAACCTGTTTAATATCGAGTAAAAAAAAAAGGACTAGTATAAAATATTTGTGATGATCGACATTATTGTTGTACTAATGGTGTTACAATGCTCTTATAATGACAAACTTTATTAACGCTTTCACTTCATTATATATATATATATATATATATTATATATATATATATATTTATATATATTTTATTTTTTTTTTTTTATATATATAAGATAATACATGTTAAAAAAGTACTTTTTTGCTCAACTTCATTTTAAGGATGTTTGGTGATTTACTGAGAGCAGTGTGATCTAGTGAATAGAGCACTAGTCTACTGTTCTCTGGGTCCTGGATTTGAATCCCGGCTATGGCAGAAAATTATTTATTCTGTTATTTCAGTAGGGGGGGGGGCCTAGGGGTTGGAGATCCTTCTGGGATCTGGGAGGCAGACCCAGCCTCCAGAAAGGTGCTCGAATTAATGAGCAAAAAATAACCATATCATCTTATTAGCGTTGATAAAATATGGCTAAATATATAAATGGGACGCATTCGATAACCAACTAAAGGAGAAAAGAGCAAACATATATTTTACTTTCACTTACCTGCACATGAAATATTGGGTTGTGTCACATGAAATATTACGATAATTTAAATTCCGATATGAAAACAAGATAATTTTAATCGAAGTAATTACCTCCTTTTTCTACACGTTTTTCCCAACGTAACACCAACTTTTTTATCCCCGAACTGAAAAACTCTGAGCTTTGAAGTTAAACAAAATCAGAAAACGCACTTTTCTAAAAGTTTTCCTTTGACGAAGTTGTCTAAATTCCTGAACTGGTGGTAATATGTTGGAGACAAGTCGGGAGAATATGGTGGGTGCGGAAGAACTTCGTAGCCCAGTTCTTTCATTTTTTGCACGGTATGTTTTGAAACATGGGGTCTTGCTGCCGCTCAGTGAGATCATAAGGTACCCATGTATCGAGCTTTTTTACTTTCCCAATACACTTTAAATGTCTGGAAATGGTAGATGCACTTGCATTTAGTCCTTTAACTGTTTGGTAGGTGTTTCCGTCTACTGTATGTTTGAGGACATCGTTGTCTATTACCGACGGTCTTCCTCTGGGCAAGTTTTCCAAGTCGGCATCTCCAGCTGAAAACTTAGCAAACCAACGTCGAATGGTCCGTTCATTAACACTCCCTTTCCCAAACGCCTTGCAAATATTTCTAGCGGCCTCGGCTGCTGAATGGCCGAGTTTAAACTCGTACAAAAATATTACTCGAAAATCGTGTGTTTCCATGTTCATTTGGAGGTATACTAAAACGTGGGTAATTGATCAGGAAGCTAATGTTATAATACAAAGGTAGAGGATCAGTAACTGTTTACTTTAAATATGTATACATTCGGAAGAAAACAACAGACACCTGCAAAATCCTTTATGTATTTCAGAAACTATAAAAACGGACATTTCATGTGAAACAACCCAATATATAGTAAGGGAAAGTATTGCGATCGTGAATATATTCCAGTTTTCGAAGGAAATACACTTTTTAGGATCTCCTGAGTCTAAATGACCAAGTCCCGCAAAAAGGTCTTTGTTGTGTATGTGTGGTAAGTCAAGCGTAAAATCGGAAATTCTTACGAAACTGAAATTTCATATTTAGAACAACTATACGGCCGAGATGTTACAAAACTTTTTCATCAAAATCAGCTATCCAGAATAGCAACTTTTTTCAATGTAATTTTTGGTTTTTAAGAATAATAATAAATGTAATGTACCTAGTCGCATAATACATCATTGGAAAGCTGAAGATTTCAGAAAAAAATGTTATCTTCCAAACAAAGTTGTTAATAGTTTTAAATCAATATATTTTTTCTAAATATATAATTATTTTATATATGAACATATATAAGATATTTAACTTTTATATTTATAAACTTATGTAGTTTTTAAAATGCATGTTCTCTTGTCAAGAGACAGGTGATCTGAAAGTGAAAATTGAATTTTTAAAAAAATATTGATTTTGATTTTTTGCTTTTTGCGGATTTAACTCAAAGCAAACGGTTCTTGAAATATTAATAGAAAGTGACGAACAGCGGATTGTTGCAGATAATAATATAATATATTATTTAATGAAACGCATCTTTTTATCGAAACTCAATGTAATTACCTTTTTTCATCTTATTTGAAAGTTCTTTGATTAATTTCAAGAACCGAGATAAGTGAAACTCGTATGTTGAGCGCACTAAATTTTTTAACTAAAAGATTTAACACTGTACTTATACTGATCCTCTATATTGGATTAAATCAGACACGCCGCACAGTGGTCAATATGACCGATTTAGGTGGACAAAATTCTGAAACTTGTGTATTTTTAACCTTTGGGATCCCAGATAACGGGGGAAAATATTTAAATAAAGTTATAAGAAAAAAATTATAAAAACTAATTAATTTTTTGACACGTTTAGCGAGCGCACCGTGGTCAAACATCAAATTTATTTCCTAAAATCTAAAACTCTCCTATATTTTACGTTTGAAGTCCCAGAATACGGAAAAGCAATACAAAAAATCTAATTATGACTCGGAGTTGCTAATATCTGCTAATAGATGTATTTCATATGGTTTAGGAAATTCTTGAAATTATAGATTGTAAAATTTTTGATTCGGAGTGTTGTGTCTGAAAAAAATGTTGTATCACCCAAATCGCAAAAATTCTTTGTAATATTTAAAGACTAGAAGGATTGATGAAACAAACCATACAAACAAATTCTTGGGGTTACTCGGGGTTTATATAGTTTTTCGTTATTGAATAAGGGCGTACATTTACAAATTGCTAAATCAACTCTACAGGTGAGATTGCAATTTATATTCAATAACGAGTTTGGAAATATAATGGCTTACCTGTCTTAGCAATGCTCATTGTTAAATAAAAGCAAAAAGCTTTGCTCTAAATACACCTTGAACAGAATAAATGACCATCGAATAAAAATAATCCCACTGTTGGTTGTTAGGCACTTGTGTGAACAGGAATGATTCATTCATTTACTATTTATTTGTAAACATGGTATGGCGGGAAATATTAGTATTAATGGTCTTGCCAACTAATAATAAAAAGGTGAAGCACTGGAAAATTCCAAACTTTTGACTTGACTTTTGTCCACCTAAATTGGTGATTTTGCCCACTGTGCGGCGTTGCGGAGATATAGGCGTGTCTAGAAAAATATTTTTGCCTCTGCGTAAGTGAAAGTAGTCAACGGAATTTAATAACGCAACTTAGGTTTTAAAAAAATTCTTTTAATATATCTCTCTATATAAAATGATAACGCGATTTTGATTTCCGCAAACTCGTTTTAAACCAAAAGACGGATTTTGGTACGGTTTTCACCATCAGTTAGGGCATTGTTTCCGCAGGGTTTATAAGTGAAATACGATGCCATTTGGTTTTCGTTTTAAACGGGGAAAAATAAGTTTTCTGTAACAAAGTCATCAAAAAATTATTCCTGAAATATGAGTATTAATATAGACGTATAAAATACCGTTGGAAAGCGCAAGAATTTAGAAAAGTAAATAGTAATAAAATTTTTTTTTCAATTTAATATAAAGTTGTTCTCAGCTCATAAATTCACATAAATAAATATAAAATAGTCATAAACCTAATAGGATACGAATGTTTGATATTTCTAAAGGTTTTTTACTTCCACTTACCTATTTATGGAATATATAGTAAGGGAAGTATTGCGGTCGTGAATATTTTAGAATTCCAGTTTTCGGAAATACACGTTTTAGCGTCCCCTGAGTCCAAATGACCAAGTCCCGCAAAAAGGTCTGTATGCGTGTGTGTGTGGTAAGTCCAGCGCAAAAACGAAAAGTCCTAGGTAACTGAAATTTCATATTTAAGACAACTATACGCCCGAGATGTTACAGCAACGTTTCATCCAAATCAGCTGACCAGAAGAGGCACTTTATATCATGCACTTTGCATCTATTTACGATTTTCTCAAAAATGGCTTTGAGAGAAAAATGATTTTGATTAAACTCGCTATATCGATGTAAAATTGGACGGGGTTTAAGATTTCATTCTGATTGAAATAATCTGACAGGGCTTTAATGCCGATATTTCAAAATTTCATTCCCTAAAGTACCTTTAATTATGTAGTTTTTATAAAATTGACCATATCATCTGATTAGCATTGCTAAAAAACTGGTAAATTTATAAGTTGAACGAATTCGATATCTAACTAAAGGAGATAACTGCAAAAAATATTTTTTTTTGCAGTTTTATGTTTTAGAACTTAAGAACAGTAATATGTATGCATAATATAACGCTGGAATGCTAAAGATTTTAGAAAAAAAAATTTTATTATACATACTATTGTAGAAGTTAAAGGAGAGCGATGAAAAGCCGAAAAATCAAACTGATTGTCGTTGATAGTAGTATAAAAGATTATTTAATAAAACACAAGTTTCTTTTAAAATCCAAGGTAAATAATTCTTCAACGATTTATTTTTGTTTCTCAATTTGTTTAAAAATTCTTAAATTGATATAAATAACGAAGGTAAGTGAAAGTCTTGTGTTGTGCTCACTAGATTTTTAATACATACATCCCAATCAAGTTTATTTATATTTAAAATTTGAATTTACTGTTATCTCCGTTTACTTTAGAATAATAAATAAATAAATCAATTGCACTTTTCGTTAGGGCAAACTAAAACTCCTAAAGCGATAAACTCTAAATCGTCAGTTAGAGATATTTTGAACATAAATTACACCTCGTTTAAATTACAGGGGCCGGTCCTCTGATCATATAATAAAATCTTCAGTACAATGCTTTATCACGTTGTGTCCTAAATGTTTAATTCATTGTAAAAATATTTTTTTAATGTCTTAATTAATACGTCTAATCCAGTTTTAATGGAAATATGTAGTTCTGCCCAGATTGCCATCGACTGGGACATTATGAAAGAAAGAATCCAGGCCATTGGTCCTCAGTAGCAGGCTGTTATATAAGTCACTAATTAGCTATAAATATTAGGATAATGAACCATCTATATCGGTTCGGGAGTCGGCACCTGTCACTAAGGGTAGTAGGCCAATAGATCAGGGGCGTTGTTGTTCTAGAAACAAAACCATTAGTTAAATAAACTTACTTTCACTTGCCTATATATGAAATAATTGGGTTGTGTCACATGAATGTCCTTTTTCAAGGTAAAGGATTTTATTAAAAATACGATATGAAAACAAGATAATTTTATTCGTATTTACTTCTTTTTCTACACATTTATAACACACAACTTTTTTTATCCCCGAACTGAAAAACTCTGAGCTTTGAAGTGAAACAAAATCTGAAAACGCACTTTTCACTTGATCATCATTTTCAAAAAGTTTTCCTTTGACGAAGTAGTCTAAATTCCTGTATTGGAGACAAGTTGAGAGAATATGGTGGGTGCGGGAAGAACTTCGTAGCCCAGTTCTTTCAATTTTTGCACGGTATGTTTTGAAACATGGGGTCTTGCTGCCGCTAGTGAGATCATGAGGTACCCATGTATCGAGCTTTTTTACTTTTCACTTTAAATGTCTGAAAACGGTAGATGCACTTGCATTTAGTTGTGCTGAGAGTCCTTTAACTGTTTGGTAGAGGTTTCCTTCTACTGTATGTTTGAGGACATCGTTGTCTATTACGGACGGAGGTCTTCCTCGGGGAAAGTTTTCCAAGTCGATATCCCCAGCTGAAAACTTAGCAAACCAACGGCGAAAAGTCCGTTCATTACCACTCTCTTTCCCAAACGCCATGCAAATATTTCTAGCGGCCTCGGCTGCTGAATGGCCGAGTTTAAACTCGTACAAGAATATTACTCGAAAATCGTGTGTTTCCATGTTCATTTGGAGGTATACTAAAACGTGGGTAATTGATTGGGAAGCTAATGTTTATAATACAAAGGTAGAGGATCAGTAACTGTTTACTTTAAATATCTATACATTCGGAAGAAAACAACAGAGACCTGCAAAATCCTTTATGTATTTCAGAAACTATAAAAACGGACATTTCATGTGAAACAACCCAATATATAGTAAGGGAAAGTATTGCGATCGTGGACATATTCGAATTCCAGTTTTCGACGGAATTACACTTTTTTAGGATCTCCTGAGTCTAAATGACCAAGTCCCGCAAAATGGTCTTTGTGTGTATGTGTGGTAAGTCAAAGAGGTCTTACTCGGGGCAAGTTTTCCGGCGAATGGTCTTTCTTTGTGTCGTAAGCAAAGCTAAGGGGTGTAGTGTCTAGTATAACAGCATATATACACAAGGTCGCGGGTCCGAACTCGACAGATGTTTCTAGGATTTTTTTAAGGGAGTAAAACATCTTTGGCTATTTCCGCTTACACTATATTATTTTAAACACGGAAGGGACGTAAAATGGTGACACCGAACTTTTGCGATATCAGGTTCTTGTTTAGGATCCCAATCCTAATTAAACCTGAATAGGCAAAATTTAGGAGTTCCACTGTAGCATCGTCCGATTAGTCACAATAAATCCTTAAACGATAAATTCCTTGAGATCAAAATTACAGTAAAAATGATATAAAGCTACGTTTTATTACTTTATTTCTATTTTTTAAACGTTAAATAATTGTTGAAGATTTACCGAATTAATTACTACCTCTTGTTTTCGAATAATTGTATCTTACAAATTTCAGGAGAAAAAACGTACACGACTAGTTTCTCGTAATTTATCCATTATTTATATTGATTTCATTACTAGCATAAAAAAAAATTAAATTATTAGTAAATGGTTGAAAATGACTCCTTTGATTAATCTGTTCGCATTGGCACTATGTGTTTTTCTGCTATTCTTCAGATAACCGATCATTTTTATAATTCATATGAGAATATGCTTAACAATCGGTTATCTACAACAATTTATATTACTATATTTGAACATTAAACGCAATTAAAAAAAATCTGGTGCGTGCAACACACGACTTTCACTTACCTCCATTTTTAAAATTAATGAAAGAATTTCGAATACAGTTAGAAATAACAATGAGTGAAACCATTAAAGAATTAATTAAATTGAATTAATATAAAAACACGTATTTTTTCTGTTTTCTCCTTTTGTTGTTTATCAAATTCGCTCAACTTTCACATTTAGCTGTTAATTATCAATGCTAACAAGATAATTTGGTTATTTTTATAGAATCAACAAAATTAAAGGTACTTTAGGGGTAGAAAATTTAAAATATCGGCACCTACATGACCTTTAAGCCTATTAAATTTTACATCGATATAGCGAGTTTAATCAAAATCGTCGGAACCGTTTTCGAGAAAATCGAAAAAAGGTGCTAAATGCATGTGGCTCTTCTGGTTATCTCATTTTGATGAAAAAGGTTTTGTAACGTCTCGGGCGTATATTTGTCTTAAATATGAAATTTCAGTTTCATAGGACTAACCGTTTCCGCCCGGGAGTTACCACACACGGACACACACACACAGAACTTTTTGCGGGACTTGGTTATTTGGACTCAGGAGATCCTAAAATGTCTATTTCCGTTGAAAACTGGAATTCGAAAATTTTCACGATCGCATTACTTTCCCTTACTATATATAGTAAGTGAAAGTAATTAAGAAAGGCTTCACCTTAAATTTATTCCATTTTCCGGTAGTTTTATCACAAAAACGTAACAACAATAAGAATTGTAATATTCAAATAGCATGTTTATTTTTATTATTTATTTCATTGTTACATGCTTAATGGTCGGAAGCTTTAATTCCAAAATAAAAAGTTATTATTTAAATAAATATACAATCAAAAAGGTTTAACCCTGTGATAAGACATTATTAATCAAAAGTATTTACAATATTAATAGCCAATACACCGCAGGTGACCCCCTCCTACAATAATTTAATTTGATGGTTCAGTAATTTCCTGGACCATTTTTGGGAACTATATAAGACAGGCCATGAGGAAGTTAAAGCAGGACCCTTAATGCGAGCTCGTGAGATCATCGTCATTAGTTTGTTTCCTCATCTTTGTTAACTCAAGGATCTACTGTCGAAATTGCAACATTCTGTCTTTTAATATTTGTTGTAGCACAATAGTTTATTATTTCTATATATTTATAATGTATATCGAATTTATATGGCATTAAAAATGAGACCAGAACTTAAAAGTAAAATAAATATGTAAAATGCTCACGATCATATAAAATCATCGGCCTAATAATTTCGGAGAAAAGCGAAAATTACCCTATTTCAAAGCTGAATAATTGGAAAAATAAGCCATTAAAATAGTTTAAGTTTTATGATAGGTTATAACCCTAAAAATATAAATAATCTCTTCAAAACAGTACTTCTATTAAGGTTTCTTTAAAAACTGTTCTCAGATTAAGATTTATTTTTAGGAGTTACATACATACAGTTTTAAGAAACCTAATTAAAAGTACTGTTTTGACGCGATTATTTATTAGGTTGTGTCACATGAACTGTCCGTTTTCAAGGTAAAGGATTTTTATTAAAAATACGATATGAAAACACGATCATTTTATTCGAAGTAATTACCTTCTTTTTCTACACATTTTTCCCAACGTGATACCAACTTTTTTATCCCCGAACTGAAAAACTCTGAGCTTTGAAGTGAAACAAAATATGAAAACGCACTTTTCACTTGATCATAATTTTCAAAAGTTTTCCTTTGACGAAGTTGTCTAAATTCCTGAACAATTTCCACGTCGGTATCCCCAGCTGAAAACTTAGCAAACCAACGGCGAATGGTCCTTTCATTAACACTCCCTGCCCCAAACGCCTTGCAAATATTTCTAGCGACCTCAGCTGCTGAATGGCCGAGTTATCGTTCGTTATGTAGTACTAGTTTGTTTAAAATTCGTTTTTTTGGATTTTATATATCTTGAAACATGAATACTCAAACTTAGAATATGGTTATTTATTTCATATTTTTTGGTCAGTTCCGATGGTAAAAAATCAGGTGCGGGCAACACACTTCAACACACTTGACTTTCACTTACCTGAGTTTTTAAAGCGATTAGAGGATTTTTAAATACAAATAAGAATGACTGAAACTTAAATTGAATTTCTATAGAAACATGTATTTTAATATCGGTTTTTCATGAATATTTCCTTATTTTTACAAACATGTTTATAAGTTAATATTTCTTCTAAAATCTTTAGCTTTCCATCGGTATATTATACATGTATATTACTGTTCTTATGTTCAAAATAAAAAATTGCATTAAAAAAATATGTTTTCAGCTTTTTTCTTTAGTTGAATATCAAATTAGTTCAACTTACATATTTACCTGTTTTTTTAATAATGGTAATAAGATGATATGGTTATTTTTGTAGCATATAGAAAATTAAAGGTAGTTAAGAGGAAGAAAATTTAAAATATCGGCATTTAAGCCCTGCCTAAGTTCTTTTTTTATTAGCTTGCTGTTGATTTATTTTGTCTAAAGTTAAATAGTATTCAAAATCATGGAATGGAGTTGGCAGGAAGAAAAATTCACTCAACTGACGTGAATACAAGAAGGACATCTACCCAAATGCCACTTGTTGGAACGTGTAATTGTCAAGACGGGCTTTTGTAAATGTCAGAATTACACTTTTCTATCCGCTGAGGAATTTGAGATTATATAGCTAAGTTAACTTTGAATTCTCTGACCAGTTTTTGTTACTTTTTAGCAACTAAACAAATAAATGGCATTAACTAATATCTTTTTCATTTCTGGTTATAAATTTTAAATCGTTCAGAAAATAAATGCTCAATTATAGAAGGTCTCCAATTCTGAATGACATCATCAAGGAGACAAGTGTTCGTATTAGAATATTTTCAAAACCTTAAATCCGAAATTTTGACTTTATTTTCTCTTACACGAAAGCGTCTTACGAATCCTTTGCTTCTAATATATATTCTTTTTTTTCAACCTTAATGTTTTTGTTCACAACTGTCCACTTTATGGACAACCAGTGAATCCGAGCGCCATCTCTTCCTGGCTTGATTCCTTCTTTTCATTCTAACATGTTACTTGGCCATAGCCATATTTTGTACTAATGAGTTAGTATGTGGGGGTCTCTATGTAAAGTAATGTTGTTAACGTACCAAGGGGATCTAGTGATTGCCCTAAGTTTTGGATAGAAAAATTAGAATTTCACGTGTGTCTTTTTCGCTTTCCCGTATATTTGTGGCGCGTAAGTCCATATGGGTCTTACAAAGTATTCGTAAGTATTAAATTTCTGTTTAAGTTTTAGGCTTTGTTGCGTGTTACCTGTCTGTTGTTAATATTGGGTTGATGCAAAATTAATGCAGGTTTCCTCTATTGCAATATCTTAATTCCAATTGTGTAAACAAAGCTAATCCTAACATTGATCATTATTATACCAAAACAAACCTTATCTAATACCCTCTCTTTCACCATGAATTTGTTTAGTAAAATCGTTTTGTTCAGTGTGTTCAAAGGTCTTGAATCGAAAATGTCAAAGTGCGATTTTCGTCAAATTTATTTTTACGAATTTAAATTAGGGCGCAGCGCTGCGCAAACGGCTCGTAATATTAATGAAGTGTGGGGTCAGGGGGCTATTAATGAGTGCACGGTGCAGCGTTGGTTCCAGAAGTTTCGCAGAGGAGATTTCGACCTCGAAGACAAGGAAGGTCGGGGCCGTCATCTTGCTCTGGACAACGACCAGCTGAGGTCAAAAGTGGAAGAAGACCCAACCAAAACCACACGAGAAATGGCGGCGGAACTCGGAACTCAAAAATTGCAACGTCTTTGCCCAGCATTGATGAATCGGAAGGGGCCGATCCTGCTCCACGATAACGCCAGACCACACGTTGCACAACCAACGCTTCGACGACTGCACGAGTTGGGCTACGAAGTTCTCCAACATCCGCCTTATTCACCTGACCTCTCTCCTACAGACTTCCACTTTTTCAGGCATCTGGACAACTTTTTGAGGGAGAAAAATTTTCAAAACCAGGACGACATTGAAAATTCTTTTCGTGATTTCATTGAGTCCAGGGATTCGGATTTTTTTTCTGATGGAATAAGAAAGCTTGTTGAACGTTGGCAAAAGTGCATTGATTCAGATGGAAATTATTTTGATTAAATATATATGGTTAAAGTAAAGATATGGCGTATTTACAATACCTACTAAAAACCTGCATTAATTTTGCATCAACCCAATATATAGGCTCCATGTCATTCTCCTATCGAATGTAAAACCGAGATATCTGATTGTGCCTGTCTGCGGAATTAGGATGTTATCAATATATGTTGTTATCAACATAGTATAAATATACAGAAATGTACATGAGCAGATGATTTTAAAGTCTTTCTTATTACGTGTCAATTGAAAATCTGATCAGTAATGTGACTTTAGGTTTAACCCTTATACATTTTTTAATGGTCGCTACCTAATATTATTTTTTTATTTTACGACTTTTATAAGATATAGTCATATTTCGTCACCATAAATAAGTCTATACATATATTTTCCCCTGCTCTCCACACTATATCCCTCTTCATCATACGTACCATTGTCTCCCCGGACGACCCTTCTTCCGGTATCCGTTTAAAAATCCTTCTACGCTATCTTCCTTCTTCCATGCTCATCATATTCTCAAACCACTTAAACCTCATTGTACAGATAGTGAAGAGGATGTTCTTAATTTGATTGACCTGATTTCTGACATAATTATTAGAGACTTTTTGAATTCGGGAGAGATTACATGATCGCATTCACTAGTCCATTTCTAGGGTTTTGTAATTTTTAAGATTGACACTATTTAAGTGTCGAAGACTCCGCTCAGTAGAGGGTAATACTTTCTAAAAACAATAATTTCTACTTTCACTTATCTGCATATTAAATGTATAGTAACGGATATGAAATATATTGCTGCATATAAAATATATTGTGATTAAGAAAATTTTATAATTCGAGTTTTTAGCGGAATCAAGTATTGAGTCCCCTGAATCCAAATTACCAAGACCCTCCAAATGGTGTGAATGGTAAGTATAGCACGTATGAAAAAAGTCGTTCGAAACTAAAATTTCATATTTAGGACATACAGTTGTCTGGGAAGTTACAGAATTTTTTTCACAAAACTCGACGGACCAGAAGAGCCACTTAATACCACGCATTTTGTACATTTTTAAGATTTTCTTAAAAACGGTCATTATCATTTTGATTGAACTCGCAATGACGGTGTCAAATTTAATGGATTTTAATATGTAGGTTACATTGTGATTGAAATAGTCTGATAGGGCTTAAAGGCTGACATTTAAATTTTCTTTCTTTAAAATATCTTTAGTTTTGTTGATTAAAAAAAACAAAAAAATATTTTGTTACCATTTACCATAAAAATCGGGAAAATATGCTAGGTGAAGCAATTTGATAACCATCTGTTGGAGAAAAGATTTTTTTTTTTCGCACAATGGAATAGTAATATAGAGTGTAATATATTGCTTTAAATCTAAAGACTTGCATATATATATATATTATATATATATATATATATATATATATATATATATATATATATATATATATATATATTTTTTTTTTTTTAAGGACATTTCTTTACCTACGCATAGCACTGCATTTAACTAATACTTCAACTAATTCTGTATATTTTATAATGTATAAAATAAAATGATTTAGGTGAAAAGTAAAATAAAATAAATAAATATTATTTAATTATAGCGAGCTTTTAATAGTTTATAATTATAACTATAACACTAAGAAGCTATAAAATATACGAAGAGAAAACGTTAGAATCCTTTGAAGAAAAAATTATAAGCTATGAGGCTCGCCTGAAGGTTACCTAATCACTTTCTCCCAGTTTATGGCTGCTCTTGGTTTCAAATTTGAAGATCAACCTGTTCTTTAGAAGGATTCCTTTGAATGTTTTGAATATATTAATTAATTATAGTAATTTAGTAAAGGGTGATATTAGGAGTTAATTATTTTATAATGAGTATAGTGAATAATTTTCTTTGAGAAATTTAGATGTAAGAGTAGCGGTCAAAAAGAAAACAATGGAGTAGTATTTAACTCACATGTTTTTTAGGTCCACATTGTAAGTTATTATCAGAATAAAAAATTACATTATAGTATGACATTATATGTATCTATCTATCTAACGGCGCTGTGGTCCTCGCAGGACCTTGACCTCCTCAGCGATCCTCCTCCACTCTTCAGCTGCTCTTCTCCACCTGTCGACACCCCACGATGGAAGGTCCTCCTTATATCCTACAGCCAACGAAGTCTAGGTCTGCCCCTGCACCTTCTTCCACCAAGGATGTCCTTCCAACATCATTTTTTCCATTCTCTGTAAATGTCCCGGCCATCTTATCCTGGCACTCTTAATCATGGCTACTATATCAGGTGTCTGATAAAAATTTCGAATTTCACCACTCTTCTTTATTTACCAACGGTCTCCTTCTTTTGTAGGACCAAAGATTTTTCTGAGATTTTTTCTTTCCCACATGTTTAATAGCCTTTCAGCGCTATTACTGTCCAGGACTCGCTTCCATACATAACCGCTGGCTGAAGAACAGTGCGATATAATCTTATTTTGAGTTCTCCGGATATTTTCCGGTTCTGAAATATTTAAAAAAATACCAATAGCATCTATTGCCAGCTGTTATCCTCGCTTTGATTTCGTCTCTAATCTTATTATTCTCAGTGATAACAGTGCCCAAGTACTTAAACTGTGGTACTCTTTCGAACCAATATCCAGCCCATCATGGGATCATCTGCCTGTTTCCTGTTTTTTGTTGTTTTTTTCGTTCTCCCGGTTATCACAATATCATCTGCAAACGCTAGATGTGTCAGCCTGTGATAAAAACATCGTCCAGGCCTTGTCCTGATTGACCTCACGTCCCCTTCTAATACCAAATTGAATAAAACTGGGGATAGAGGATCGCCCTGTTTAACACCTATCTGAATGTCAAAAGAATTTGATAATTCACCGTAAATTAATAATTTTCTGTGAATTAGTAATAGAAAACTGTTATACAGTGATGTAGCGGAAGCACTGAATAAATTAAATTTAACACGGCTAATTATAGAGGCTTTTTACCGAGAAAGGCTTAAATATGGGTGACAAGATTCCGGTTTTGGGGTATGCCGATGATTTGGTACTGCTAGGTGAAGACACGGAAACCATACAACTAAATACAAGTGTGTTAATAAAAACCGGTAAACAAATAGGTCTCGAATTAAATACCGATAAGACGAAATATATGATTAGTAGTAGAAATGGTGGCGATCTTGATGAAATTAATATTTCAGGGCATACTTTTGAACATGTAAAGAAATACAAGTATTTAGGTTCAATGATAACAAGAAAAAATGAAATCCAGGAAGAAATAAAGTCCCGGTTAAAGGTGGGAAATGTGTGTTATTATTCAGTTACTAAATTACTTAGCTCGCGGCTTCTGTCTAAAAACTTAAAGGTTAGAATTTATAAAACTATTATTCTTCCGACGGTTCTTAACGGATGTGAAACGTGACCACTTACTTTGAAGGATGAACAACGGCTTAAGGTTTTTCGAAAATAAGGTACTGCGTAAAATATTTGGTCCGAAGAGAGATGAGGCCACTGGGGAGTTTAAAAGGTTGCACAACGCGGAGTTGCGGAGTTTGTACCCTGTGAATATAATTGAGTTGATAGCATCGCGGAGACTCAAATGGGCGCGTAAAGTTGTTGGGCTCGGTGAGGAACGGATTCCGAGAAAGTTGGTATTCGCTGAACCGACTGGCAGGCGTCCGAAAGGTAGGCCGAAGCGTCGATGGGAGGATTGCATTAAGGCAGATCTCGGGGGCTTGGGCTTGACCGGTGAACATTGGACGAGTATGTGCAGGCGGAGTTTGGTGGTATCGGCATCGAACCTTCGGGTTCGCTAAGCCTATTATTATTATTAATTATAGAGGCGCGTGAATAATCCTATTTACAATTATAACAAAGGAGACGAACTAAATAAAAAATATCTTGCATGTTTAATGAAAATGAACAATTTTAAGAAAAATAAGTCACTTTAATTGCTCTAACACCTTCAAAGATCTAATATTTTAGATAACATTTTTCTATTAATTGTTTTCCATTAATTACTTTTATTTTATTAATTTATGTATACTCACGAGAAAAATGAGACAAATATAGTTACATATATGGATTGGACTAACCAGGGGAGACATACTGTCTACCAAACGTCCAAAATGAAAATAAAAGATATAAGAAAGAACTTTTCCTTTAGTTGTTATAAAATTATATATTTAAAAAAGAAATGGAATTCAAGGTTTGAGTGCGATTTTTTGTTTTAAATGAGACTATAATGCCTGTGAGGTTGATGCAATGTCGTTAATTAAATAATTTTCTTTTCTTTGACAACTGTTTGATTAACTTTGTAATATATCATTCATTCTTTCTTTTTTAAACGCAGCAAAACAACTTCAATACTTGGTATTCGCTCTAACAAAAATAAATAAATAATAATAATAAAAATAATAAATAAATAAAATATACCAAGGCAGAGTTTCCTTTTGAAGACAGAGGTAATGTTATAATATTATGGTCCAGATTGTTGTTAATGATTAATATTCCTCATTACCCAATTAAAGAGCAAGACCTTCAAATATACATTCTGCAAGGTTTCCAACCCGGAATATTTCCAATCCCTTTTCTTCTCGGCAATGCTCCTTTTGGATGATTTTATTTTAAGAAACAAGGGCTTGGTAAATGAAAGATAAATGTGTACTCCATCTCAGAGATAGCAAGACGGTTCTTAATCTAAAAAATCTGGTGCGGGCAACACACGACTTTCACTTACCTCCATTTTTAAAAATAATAAAAGAATTTTCAAATATTGTTAGTGATAAAAATACGTGAAACTATTAAAGAATTAATTAAATTGAATTTATATAGAAACATGTGTTTTATATGAAATCTATTATATTATTATCTAAAATAATCAGTTTTATCGGCTTTTCATCACTCTTTATTAACTTTTACAAGTTTGTGTATTATATAATATTTATTCTAAAAGCTTGAGCTTTCCAACGGTATATTATACGTGTATATTACAGTTGCAAAGTTCAAAATAAAAAAATTGTATTAAAAATATATTTTTTAGTTTTCTCCTTTAGTTAGATATCGAATTCGTTCAACTTATATATTTATGTGTTTTTCATTGGTGGTAACAAGATACTATATTTATTTTTATAAAATGTACAAAATTAAAGGTACTTTACAGGAAAAATAATGTAAAATATCGGCATTTAAGCCCTGTCAGACCATTTTAATCAGAATAAAAATTACATGATATTAAAGCCCATTAAATTTTACATCGACAAGCGAGTTTAATCAAAATCGTCGGAACCGTTTTCGAGAAAATCGAAAAAAGGTGCAAAATGCATGGTATAACTTTGGCTCTTCTGGTAAGCCCATTTTGATGAAAAAGGTTTTGTAACGTCTCGGGCGTATATTTGTCTTAAATATGAAATTTCAGTTTCATAGGACTTACCGTTTTCGCCCGGGAGTTACCACACACACACACACACACACACACACACACACACACACACACACACACACAGACAAAGACACACAGATCTTTTTGCGGGACTTGGTTATTTGGACTCAGGGGACCCTAACACGTGTATTTCCGTTGAAAACTGGAATTTGAAAATTTTCACGATCGCAATACTTTCTCTTACTATATATAGTAAGTGAAAGTAAAAAGTAGAACAACTACAAGAAAAGCCCATTTTAAAAAGTATTTATTCTCTTAATGGATGTTATATCACCGAGAAGAGAACAGAAGGGAGTCATTAGAGTAGGCGCTGATCTGATTACCTGAGTGTTGATAACCATCTGATTGCGAGAATCTTCTGAGGATTATCTTTCCGAAGGGTGCTGTGGTTGGTTGACTCAGTTAAGGAGTTACGCTGTAAGAACTTCTTGTGGCACGAATTACGTTAAGTATATCTTTAATGGTCAATTACTAATCAATACTTGGGATATACCTTTAATGAGCATCTTAAACCTTTACGTTGATAAATACCACTGTCCCAACATCGGTGTGGGAGGAATTGGAAAATATAAAAAATTTCTAGCGAACGCATTGACCAAAGTGGATTAAATTACTAGAAATAGTAAATCCATTAACTAAATTATCTACGGTTAAAAAAATTAATAACGTTTATATAACTAAAACCTCGATAAAAGATCGGTCCTAACATTTTAGACAAAACAATGTATTGCTTATATATATATATATTGCTATGTTTTTAGCCGGCTACTTTTCTAAGGGAGCGGTACCTTCAAAAACTAGCTTACTTAATATATTTAATCTATATATAAACTGTATTTAATGAAACCATTGGATTTCTTTTTTAAAGGTTTCGTGTTTAGCAATCCCAGTAAGTGGCTTGCAGGAACATTAAATTACCAACAGATTTAAATTAGAGCAATTATTATTAAATATAACTATTACATAGATTTTTTTTTTTTTTTTTTTTTTTATTGAGATATATTACAATTTGTTACAAAAAGAACAATAATAATATTGATAAGAGACCACATTCATACTATATATACAGAAAATAATAATAATGGTCAAATTTCATAAAATATAACATAAATTCAAATATATACAATAAAATAATAATAATAAATAAAAAACAAAACAAATCGAAACATAAACCTATTATTGAGATAAATAAAAAGTTGGCAAATAAATAAACATCTTACACACAATCATAACTATATACAATATATACAATTGCTAAAGGGACCCCAGCAAGCGCTTTTCCCTCCACTTGTGGAGGAAAAAGCGGACATAGATTTTAAACTTAAACTCTATTTACATCATTTCCAGATCTTTGATTGAGAATACTGAGGATCATATTACAATTAACTTTGCCATACAATATTACAAATAACGAGATACCTTTGAAACAATTAGTCGGCTGGTGAAGGTGGGATCAGTCTTATGCGGCCCTTCTCGGCTTCATCCTCCAGCTGCTCTGAACCCCGACGTTCCTCCTCTTCTTGTAGATGGAACTTCTACTCTCGAGGCTGGTATAAGACTGACCTCTTCTTGAGGATAGAACTTGACATCTTCAGGATAGAACCCGACTCCCTTTTCGAATCTTCTTTCTTATCCTCGTCACTTCGGTCGGGGCTGATATGGGAAGTCCAGCCTAGTAGCTGGGTTCTAGAATATACCAGATGTACCGTGAGGGCAACCCAAGCCCACGGACAATCCAAGGGGGTTTGGGAAATGCCTTTTGATGTTTTACCGACAAAGGATTCTTAATCTCTAATTGTTTAATATTAAAATTATTCCCTCAGTATCCTCAATACATTGCAAAATATAAGTGGTACATACATTCGAATTCCATTCACTTAAAATATTACATTATGAGAGAAAAATAATACCAAAAAAAATAAATATAAAAGAAATGATTACATCGCAAAATATGAAAAACGCACAATAAAAAAAAAAAAAAAAAAAATCAGTTGTCCAAAATCTTAATTCGCGTAATGCAAATTTAATAAACTCATATTAACCATAGGTATGCATAATAATAATAATAATGTTGTCATGGATCATGTACCTGAATACCCGAATCTCGGACCACAGTAATTTGGAAAATACAACCCAACCTCTCTCTGAACCATTCACAGCATCTTTGGTCAGTGTTCATTTGAAAATGGTAACATCCACAGAGGCCTATGTAAGAAACTATATTTATAGTTTCTAGGTTCTTTATCGTTTGAAATTATTAGTAAATTTGTAATACACATAATTTATTTTATAGCGTTAGAAAAAAAGTTAATTCATATTAATATATCTATTTACCTACTATTCATCCATTTTGAATTCACTGAATCTATTGAATTTTGAATTCTTAAATTTATTCAAACATGTTTTGTTTCTCAGAAACAATAATGTCATCGACTAATTATTCAATGTATAAAAGTATATATATATATATATATATATATATATATATATATATATATATATATATATATATGTGTTTGTATAAAACTTTATATATATATATATATAGCTACGTGTAATCGATCTCTCAGCGTGGAATACCTTTTTAGCATAAAGAATTTAATTTAGTACATAGGAATTCATTTAATTTAATCTTTCAAGGTTGTCTCGTTTTATATAATACGTTCAATATATAAATATAAGTAGGTGTATGGGCGTAGACGGGAAATTTTTGCCAATGCCATTTTTGGGTATTTATTTGTTAATAATTAATAAAAGTTTGAAAGAGGATTGCCAGTAAGCGATGATTGTGGAGTTCGTTTTACTTTTTAAAATGAATAGAACAAATAGATAAAACAACTGATAAAATAAATGTTCTCTATTATATAAAATCCTAAACAGTACAGTACGAATGACTCTCCGTTGCTTCGCACGGCTGCAATTTAAATGTAGTGTCTTTATGTTTAAAACACATCAGTTCGACCACTTAAGAGTTTATCATTTTGGGATTATGAGTGCATCGTAATAAAAAGTGCACTTATCTAGAAAATATATAACTTCTTTGGATCATTATATTTAATCATCGGCAGATATTAGAAACATTAACTGGTCAAAATATTGCTATGTTATTGACCTGCTGCTTTTCTAAGGCAGCGGTAGCTTCAAAAACTAGCTTACTTACTATATTTAGTCAATATATAAACTATATTAAATGATACCATGGATCTCCTTTCCAAAGGTATCGTGTTTACCAATCCAAAAGGTGGCATGCAGGGTAGGATTAAAGTAAACAAGATTCAATTAATACATTACTATTATTATTAATTTACACCTATAAATTATATCAACACATTGCCTAGAACTCTGATTGAGAATACTGAGGGACATTTTACTACCTTTGCCATACAATATTACAAATAACAATATACCTTTGAAACACTTAACCGGCTGGCGAAGGTGGAAATCAGTCTTAGGTCCCCTTTCTCGGCATCATCCTCCAGCTGCTCTCAGAACCCCGACGGCCACCTCCTCTTCTTGTAGGTGGAACCCGACTCACCTCTCTTGAGGATAAAACTTGACTCCTCCCGGTTCTTCTCTCTCATTCTCGTCACCTCGGGTGGGCCGAGATGGGAAGTGCCCCGGTTGGCGGTATATGCATCTTCCCACCCATCTTAATATTCTTGTTGGCCGCCGCTGGGGGGAAACTACCAGAGGTTTCTGGTACCGCTGGGGGGCCCATACCGATAGGAAATCTAGGGGGCTGGGTAAACACCTTTTGATGTTTAGCCGACAAAGCTTCGTTATCATTAATTGTTTAATATTAAAATTATTTAATTATGAACTCCCCTCAGTATCCTCAATACATTACAATATCAAAATTGGTTCAGTTCGTTCGTTTGTTATATTAAACTGTTCCAATTTTATATATGAAATGAACATTTTAAAAGTTAATTAAGTTTCCATAGAAATCACATTTAATTTACAGTGGAACATCCGTTTTTATAAAATTATCTATAACTAACATTGTTAATAATTGCTGGAAGGAATTAGTCCGGATGGCGGTCATTAAATGAAACAACTAAATAGTTTCAACTATTTTATTGTTTGCCAACGTTTCGACCCCCTTTGTGGGTCATCATCAGGCGCATGGTGGGAGAATGGAAACTAGGTCAGACCTCAGTTGAAACTATTTAGTTGTTTCATTTAATGACCGCCACCGGATAATTCCTTCCAGCAATTATTAACAATGTTAGTTTATAATAACTTTCCATTTATTTTAACACCTAACGAGCGATTTTGAACTAATATCTTTTCTAAAATTTTGAGGGATCACCTGTAGCAGGGTGGCTAGTATAACAGCCTATTATATCAAAGGTCACGTATTCAAACCCGCAGATGGTTCTAGGTTTTTTTAATGGGAGTTAAAAGGTGGTCCCGAGCCTGTGCGATGTCAGGTACTCCTTAAAAATCCGTATTCTAATAAACCTGGATAGACAAAATTTAATCGCATCGTCCGATTAGCCATAGTAGAATAAATTGACGTTAAATAAACCAACAACATCTGAAATCTTGAATTCTCTATGAAAAAACGTAACCTGTACGATCACCATGAGTCAACATAACTCTCTCTCTCATAAAAACATTACAAATAACATATATTAATAGGTTTATGCAATTATAACATCTTTTTATTAACTTGTACGACTTATTTTATTGTATATTAACTTTTATAAAATCTTGCGCTTTCCAACGGTATATTATATGTCTATATTACTACTAATATTTCAGGAATAATTTTTTGATGGCTTGATTGTAGAAAAATTAATTTTCCCTTCCAAGGAAGAACTTACTTGCAATGAATTTTACTTATAACCCTTCAGGAAGGAGTTCTCTAAAAGAGAGTGAAAACGGTATCAAAATCCGTCCAGTTGTTTAGAAGGAGTTAGTGGAAACCATGATTCGCGATAAAATTTGATTTGTATAGAAGAAGTTAAATAACAATAAGTGGAATAGTTATTCACTTACGTTTTAATTTCGATTCTAAATAATGGTCGTTTTGTAATTTTTTTATATCATATATTACTTCATATCCATTACTAAATCTATGGTTAATTTTAATTTAATTTTACATAAACATTCCTTGATGAAATAAAAATCATATATTTCTTCAGTTATTTCTATGATTGAAACAGCCATTGGTGTTGTATAAATTGTACATGGTATAAAAGTTGTCATCAATATTTTTCGTGCCGAAACTTTCACACTGTAAAGTTGTTAATAATAATAATAATAGTAAATACAGGCACGAAATAAATGTCTGACATCCCTCGAAAAGTGTTAGTCATCTTAATCTTAGAACCCACAGCAAAGGGCAGATTTCAGATATCTTCGTGTGGCCTACTGTTGAAGAGACTAGTGATAATAGATTGTGTAATGGCTTACGAAAGATTACGAAGAGCCTAGCTATTGTAAAAATATTTTCACTGCTTGCATATAAACCTAGACGTTGAAGTTTGACTCCTATTTTATTTATAAACCGTTTATTTTTATTTTGTATACAACTCCATATGTACGAAATGACTTAAATTCATGAGAGAGAATTACGATTTAAAATATAGTGGAACAACACTTCTTTTCAGTTCTCACTGCCCACGCAAAGACCTACATAATATGTGGCGACATCTGCAGTAATATATTGGACGCGTCTAGATGTCGCCACCTGTGTCTGGAGTATTAATACGGGCTATGAGATACCATTGGCCGACCCAGAGGCAGGTTTTTTAAGGTGGAACTTAGGATTTGGAAGGACTTAATTACCAACATTAATTTAGCCAAGAATTAATTTTAAAAATGTTTGGCTTTGGATATTTCTTTAATTATTTAAGATAATAAGAGCTCCTCTCGCCGTTTTCGGTTACTTCAACACTTACTAGTCAGGTCAAATGGGTCAAACCTTCCACTTTCGCCTGAAAATATTAATTTACAAAGCCGTTCTCAGACCAGCCCTCCTCTACGGAGCACCGTTGCTAAACAACATAACAGCACCGACGGCAAAGAGACTTCAGCAGTTTCAAAACGGAGTATTACGACGAATGGTAAGGCATACCTCACTACAGAGGACAAAGACAGACCAGTTATATGACACCCTAGACCTCCCGACAGTGACGGAGTTCATCTCCCGCAGGCATATCAAATTCTTTGATAGCCTCCGGTACTGCACGAACCCACTGTTTAATACATTGACTCCAACAGGACGGCCACAGCGCTGGCAGGACTACGTACAAACTCTCAGACTAGACTGAGAAAACATAACTTCCTTTCACTGACTCAAAAAGACTAGTGAGCCCCATCACTAGAACTGACTCATAAACTGCTTCCCGACCCCGAAAATCTTCCTATCCTCAGACCCCTCTTAGAATGCATCTGATGCAGTAAAAGAGGACCCTTGATTCCTTCCCTTATCCTTCCTTGACTTCAACCCCAAATCCCATGGGGCTTAGAAAAAAAAAAAAAAAAAAAGAAAAAGAAAAAAAAAAAAAAAAGAAAAAAAAAAAAAAAAACCTTCCACTTAACTACAAAATGCTCACCTACATGACTGTTATAAGATCTATCTGGACTTACGGAATCGAGCTATGGGGCTCTACCAAACCATCGATTTCTTCTTGTGTCCAATCTAAAATCCTTCCTGAAATCCTTAACGCTCCTTACTTTGCCACGAACAAACTGATCCACAAACACCTTAATGTTCTGTATGCCAGTAATGTAAGAACCGTTATATCTCTGATAGATACGGCCTGGGACTCATCAAATCAATAATTAAAATAAGAGGACTACTTCTGTACCTTAATTGTAATGTTACAAGGGCGGAAGAGCTACATGATTGTAGTTTATGTAATAATAAAGACATAGAAAATATGAACCATTATACCAGACCCCTAGCTCTGAGTGGATCCGTTGGCTTGGCGGGGCAGTATTTTCCAGACAGGAATACATAAGTTATCTAAACGGTTAAAATTGGGTAGCATTGTATAATTATCATTTAAGGGCCTGGAAATATAGATTGTTTGTTTATTTATTTAACGTCACTTTATGCTACTATGGCTAATTGGACGATGCTACAGTGGGAGTCCTAAATTTTGCCTATCCAGATTTTATTAGGATAGGGATCTTTAACGAGTACCTGACATCGCACAGGCTCGGGACCACCTTTTAACGTCCCCTCCGAAGGACGGCGTAACTAAGGATTTTTTACTCCCATTAAAAAATCCTAGGACCACCTGCGGGTTTGAACCCGTGACCTTTAGCATGAGAGGCTGTTACGCTAACCACCCAGCTACAAGTGATCCCTGGAAATATAGATATATACTTATATCAGAATTCAATATTTAAAGAAAGGGGGAAAAATGGGGGAAAAAAATTTTGTTAAGGCGCGCAAGTCTGCAAATGGACCAAAGTCTATGCATAGTGTGTAATATATATATGTATAGTAAATTTATAAAATCAATAAAACACATTGTTATTATTGTGTTCTGTTTTGGCCCGAACCAGGTATGGATCCTTCCATGAAAAACTCAATTCTCACTCTAACCCTCTAGTTTCTATCCTAGCTTCCTCTTCGATCCTGATAACCCTCCGAGGCGTCTGAAAAGAAGATGGCCTTGAGACTTGTTTAGATTAACTACTAGAATGCTGCCAATGAGAACTTTTGCTTCATGTTTTTTCATGTATTTTATCTTTAAGCAACATTTTAACTTGTTTTATTATAATATACAGTTATAAATTTCAATATAAATAAATAAAAAATTAATAAGGATGCATTCGCCAAGTCTGGTCTATATGTTTTTAAATGCTTTTAATATCGCCGCACAGTGCGCTAAATCACCAATTTAAGTGTCAATGTCAATAGTTTGGAATTTTCCAGTGTTTCACCTTTTTATTATTGGTTGGCAAGACCTTTATACTAATATTTTCCTGTTTCATTAACTGTTTTACAAATACAATAGTAAATTAATTAATAAGATCATCCCGTTCATCACAATGTCTAATAACCAACAGTGGGCTCTTTCGGTGAGGACGTTAAAAGGTGGTCCGAGCTGTGCATGTATGGTACTCGTTAAAGATCCCTAATACTAATAAAACCTGGCATACGGCGAATTTAGGAACTCCCACTGTAGCAACGTCGAATTCCATAGTACATAAGTGACGTTAAATAAACAAACAAAAACCAACAGTGGGATTATTTTTATTCTATGGTCATTTATTCTGTTTAAGGTGTATTTAAGCAAAGTCTTTTTGCTTTTTTTAACAATGGCATGCTAAGACAGGTAAGACATAATATTTCCAAACTCGTTATTGAATATATATTGCAATCTCACCTGTAGAGTTAATTTAGTAATTTGTAAATGTATGCCCCTATTCAATAACGAAAAACTATATAACCCCCAAGTTACCCCAAGGATTATTGTTTTACCAAACCTTCTAGTTTTTAGATATTACAAAGAATTTTTGCGATTTTTTCGCGTTTTGGGTGATACATCAATTTTTTTAACACTACGAATCAAACATTTTACAATCTATAATTTCAAGAATTTCCAAACCATATAAAATACATATATTAGCAGATTTTAGCAACTCCGAGTCATAATTAGATTTTTTGTATTGTTTTTACCCGTATTCTGGGACTTCAAAAGTTAAATATAGGGGAGTTTTAGATTTTAGCAAATAAAATTGATGTTTGACCACGGTGCGCTCGCTAATCGTGTCAACAAATTAATTAGTTTTTATAATTTTTCTTATAATTTTTTTAAATATTTTTTTTCGTAATCTGGGAACCCCCAAAAGGGTTTAAATATGACAAGTTTTCAGAATTTTGTCCACCTAAATCGGTCATATTGGCCGTATAATAACTATTTGCGTTGAAACATAAAAAAAAAAAAATCCTCATTTTTATCAAACTTAACCCCTCTTCCTATAAAACCCGGTCACGAATACTCAGCAGCTGTTTACCATTTATTACGGGAAAGAATAACTAACAATTTAATACGCTTCTAGATTTGTTTCCCTTTAAAGTTCTAGTTGTTTTGTAAATACATTTTTTTAAATAAATAGATTTTTTAGTGTACAAAGGGATGCACAGTAGTAAACGCCAGACTCGTCATAGTCTTAAAACTTTCAATAATTAAAACAAAATAACATAAATAAAATATTTTTAAAATGAAAGTAGAAAACGTCGCTACTCTGTTACTGTTATAAAAATAACACGTGCCTTTCTAAACTGACTATTAAAATAAGTAATTTAGACTATTAGAAAGGATGAAATTGGATATAATATGAAAAAAAAAAAATGAGGGATGAAGTTATGAAGACTGTAATTCATATTATGTGTTTATAATATAGCATCTTATTGTATAATATTTTACATCAAATTTTGGTCCAATTTATTATTTAAAATTTATGTATTATTATTTTTTACGTGGTAAATTTTATTAGGAATATGACTGTAATACCAATGATCGTTACTGGTAAAAATACAAAAATATAGAATTCTCTGAATTCATAACTTCTATTACGTAAAATTGCGGGTGGACATTAGAAACATCTTTTTATTTTATTTAATTTTCAACTAAAATGTCCTTTTTTTTCATTTCTTATTACCTATAATTTTTATTCTATTTGGTTGAATCTTAATCGTTTTATTTTCTTTCATTAAAATGACTTATAATTTTTATATTTTCTATTTTTAACTGACTCCTAATATCTATCAAAATATTATATATTTGTATGTAACATTATGAGCCAATTACTTCCATTTCAATTGTCTTAAGAAATTTTCGTCTACAAATACGTTGAAATAAATTTTCTTATTTGTATGTGTTATTCGCATTTACCACTCCTCAAACAGAATTATGCAGTTAACTATATTTAGATCATTTATAATCTAGAAGGTGTAAATAGGATGTTTACCCTTTTTAGTTAGAAAAACGAGTGCCTATGCGAAGATAAACGACCGAATTTGACAAACATGTAACGCTTTGGAAAAACACTTATAAAAACGTAAGTACAATTGAAATTTACATGCTTAAAAATTCCACGTATTCCGGACGAAGTGGAGAATAAAACAACGATTTCCAAAATCAATTGAATTGAAATTGAGTATGAATACCGCAATTATAAAAAAATATAAAAATTGTGTTCTATCTATCGCAGAGTTCGACTTTGGAACTAGAAAAGTGCCTGGTGCCGAGTGCCATCTTATCCTCCAGCCTAAACAGAGTCTCAGCAAACTCCGGTATAGAATGTATAAAATATCTGACCCAAACCGGTTAACAAATTTTTTGTCAACGAAATTTCACATTTACTATCAAATCAGATAATTTATAAATCTATTTAAACATAAAGTTTTCTCGCAATGCGAAGAATATGTCGTCATCCGGCACTAAAAGTTAATTTACATCGAAGTAATTTGTCCCTTCGTTTATTTTAGACATTTTGTCACATCTTTTTTTTTTTTTTTTTTTTTTTTTTTTTTTTTTTTTTTTTTTTATTGAGATATATTACAATTTGTTACAAAATGAGCAATAAAAATCTGGTGCGGGCAACACACGACTTTCACTTACCACCATTTTTAAACTCAATGAAAGAATTTTCAAATACACTTAAAGATAAAAATACGTGCAGCTATTAAAGAATTAATTAAATTGAATTTATATAGAAACATGTGTTTTATTGAAAAATCTATTGCATTATTATCTAAAACAATCAGTTAGTTTTATGTTCATTTCATCACTCTCTATTAACTTTTAAAAGCTTGTGTATGAGATGATAATTTTTCTAAAATCTTTAGCTTTCCAACGGTATATCATACATGTATATTACTGCTCTTATGTTCAAAAACGAAAAATTGCATTAAAAAAATATTTTTTCTGTTTTCTCCTTTAGTTGGGTATCGAGTTTATTCAATTTATATATTTACCTGTTTTTCATCAGCGTTAACAAGATAATTTAGTTATTATTATTGAATCTACAAAATTAAAGGTACTTTAGGGGAAGAAAATTTAAAATATCGGCATTTAAGCCCTGTCAGACCATTTTTATCTAAATAAAACCTACATGATATTAAAACCCATTAAATTTTACATCGATATAGCGAGTTTAATTAAAATCGTCGGAACCGTTTTTGAGAAAATCGAAAAAAGGTGCAAAATGCATGGTATAAAGTGCCTCTTCTGGTAGGCTCATTTTGATGAAAAAAGTTTTGTCACGTCTCGGGCGTATAGTTGTCTTAAATATGAAATTTCAGTTTCATAGGACTTACCGTTTCCGCCCGGGAGCTACCACACACACACACACACACAGACCTTTTTGCGGGACTTGGTTATTTGGACTCAGGGGACCCTAAAACGTGTATTTCCGTTGAAAACTGGAATTCGAAAATTTTCACGATCGCAATACTTCCCCTTAATATATATAGTAAGTGAAAGTAATAATATTGATAAGAGACCACATTCATACTATATATACAGAAAATAATAATAATAGTCAAATTACATAAAAAAGGACATAAATAAATTCATATATATACAATAAAATAATAATAAATAAAAAACAAAACAAATCGAAACAAAAACCTATTATTGAGATAAATAAAAAGTTGGCAAATAAATAAACATCTAACACACAATCATAACTATATACAATATATACAATTGCTAAAGGGACCCCAGCAAGCGCTTTTCCCTCCACTTGTGGAGGAAAAAGCGGAATCCAAGAGATCTCAGCGCCTATATCTCAGCCGCATCACAGGTCTGAGCCAGTGGAGGCTAAGTTAGGGCGCTGTAGCCACAAACATACCGTACATTGTCACATCTAAATAGTTTGTTGGAAATGGATTTTCCTTTTAAAAATTATTATTTATTTGAATATGAAGATTACAAGATTTTTTTTTCTTAACGAGTTCGATTACTTTACCGAGAAATAGAAGAGTAAACGTTCTTGGAGAATGATACAATATTTATAACACCTTACAACAATATATTATAATAATAATTATATATATATATATATATATATATATATATATATATATATATATATATTACAGATATGATATAAACATACCTTGAAGAAGATGCCTAAGTAGTATCGCTTTTCCTTGTACTTGAAGATGGGCATGTTCCATTTGTTGATCTCAGGTCCCCGACACTGTCGTCAACGCAGTTTGTACATTCTCCTGAAAAAGAAATTTCATATCAAAACATTGTATTTAATATTTAATTTTGCAAAATATTTCAATATTTAATTTTCAATCTAATATTAAATCTCTATAAAATCATATTTCTACAATTATTTACGGGAAAAAAAGAGTATTAGGTATTTTAGAAATTCATTCAAAGTTCATGTATTTATAAATTCACCATGTCTTCGTTATTTAGACTTATCAAACCGTTAAAAGGGTAGTTTCATTGTACACTTAGCAAAATTAATAAAACATTCTTAGTCTGGGATCACTTGGAGCTGGGTGGCTAGCATAACAGTCTCTTACGCCAAAGGTCACGGGTTCAAACCCGCAGGTGGTCCTAGGATTTTTTAAAGGCAGTAAAAAATCCTTAGTAGTGCCGTCCTTCGGAGGGACGTTAAAAGTGTCGAGCCTGTGCGATGTCAGTACTCGTAAATCCTATCCTAATAAAACCTGGATAGGCAAAATTTAGGACTTCCCACTGTAGCGTCGTCCGATGAGCCATAGTAGCAAAAAGTGACGTATAAATAGCAAACAACATTCTTAGACTAAATCTAATAATATAATATGTAAGATTTCCTAGATCGTGCTAGTTACAGTAATTGCATAATTTCATGAGATGTACGATATACATCTAATTGCACAAATAGAGAACAGAGTATAATTTCAGTACAGGACTTCAGGAAAGAAAATCATGATAAGGTATTGTTTATTACCTTCAGTTAATTAGAGTTCCTGTTCTACACGAATCTGAGTAAACCTGATTTGTTTTCCTTTTCTCGGGGTTTCCCAATCCACCAATGACCGTACAGGGCTAATAAGTAACCAAACTATTCTAACCAGAGTGGATCGGTCGAGAATTAAGACGTTAAGTTAAAAAAAAATACTTACCCACATTAAATAATTTTACAGGAAACGCAAAAATCTGTCGTTTATTTATTAATGGACCAATTTAGTTGATTATTATTTAAATCTTTCTTTTTCTTCATATCTATATTCACGCCTGTCAGAAGCTATCTGACAATCAGCAAATGTGCTGTACAATTGATATCAGGCATGGTAGGCATGGGGCAGGAAGTGCCCAGTCATCACCCTTCCTTGGCTTTAATTTAGCAGAGGAGGTCTCTCATCCAGCTTCTCTTTAGCCTTCTTCTGACTGGAATTTCACCTATTTCCATGTCGTTAATCAGTCTATTGTCGTGTCCGTGCAGTTTACTGTGAAAACGAGTAAAGAGTGTTCGTATATGTTGGTCAACTGTTGGTTGTTGTAAGTCCATATTGGCTTAAGTAGGTATGTGTATGTATTTACTTTCTTTCTAATTTTTAATTTTGATGATTTGGATAAAAGTGAGTATAGTACTTTCAGCCGGTGGTTGAGAGTCTGTCTTTTCATCTGGTATGAACTCCAAATCCTTCGTTTTAAGACCCCTACAACAGATTGTTTTACCAAGACCTCTCTCATTGTATTGAGATAACAATGTGTAATCTGTGCTACACATAAAGAACAGGCTATTATCCACTGCTAACAAGATCGGACAGATACAAAACAAGAGCGCTGTTCCGCGGCAGGAACAGTTACTATTGTGTAAAGAACACACAGGAAATTGGTTGCGCTAGTATCGCTACTATAGCCGCTAATAGGAAAGGTTAGGATCAGGTGTGGCAACCGCTCTCACCGAAATACCAACAATAGTCCATTTTGTAACCTCATTGTCAGCCCTCTTGGCTAAACGTCGGCCTTAACTTGTTTTTTTTTTGTTTTTTTTTATAGGATTGTCGGAATTTCTCCGATACCGGCTGATACTGAGTGGCTAATAATAGCATAATAGCTTTCTAGGGCCAAGGTCACGGTATCAAACCTGGCAGATAGCTCCGAGATTTTTTAAATGGAGTTAAGAATTTTTTGCTGTCCTTCGGAGGAGACGTATTCTGGTCGAGCCTTTGCGATGGCAGGTACTCATTAAAGATCTCTATCCTAATCGTAATTAAAAAGAGAATTGTAACTAACATCTATTCTTGGGACATCCACAGAATCATAATTGACTTTAATACATTGAAATATATTTAGAATAAGTTCTTATGAAATTTAAAATTGTAATAAACCGAATAAAATAGGAACCGTTAAACATAATAAAAAAATAAACAAACCAATTATTGATTTGTCGACCAATTTATGTTTTTAATTTCTTCCGATGATTAAATATTATAATGAATAGACGTTATATAAGGGGTACTCACTACGTTTGCTATAGCATGCTATTTGTGCTATTGTGCTAAACCCATCAATTATATACAGGAAATAACTGTAGAAACTTGACGAGATTAGCACAATAACACAAATATAGCATGCTATAGCAAACGTAGTGAGTACCCCTATAATAAACATAATGTTTTCTTGCTAAGTGCAGTTTTTATTACGATTTACTCATAATGCTAAACTAATAAACATTTAATTGGTCAAACTGAAGTTTTTTTAACATAAAATTACACTAAATTTAATTTGCGTCCGTGCGAAGAAAGTTTTCAATATATTATGTTATTTTTTTGTGTAATTAGCATTTTTTTTTTAAACATGCGGTTATGTTTAATTTTGGAAACTTGTTTTTTTTGAGTGATGAAATTTTTACGACCACGACTGTAGCATGAAAACTGTTTAGCATTTTGTAATCAGTTAAAAATTAGCTATATTTGATATGGGTATATTTAATTGAATAAACATTCTATGAAATGCATAATGGGTATAAGATATGCGTTTCAAAATGAATAAATTGCTAAGGAAGGCTATATGAGGAAAAATATACTCCTGTATTTCGAAATAAACAGTAATTTTCATTGACTGGGATACAGCTAATTTGGGATGCGGTGGGCCAACAGTTCAGGGTTAAACAGGGGCGCCGTTTCTGGCACGCTGATCCACGCATCCAGTCTGACCTTTTGGCGTTGAAAAATGAAAGTTTTGAGGAAGAAGAGTTGGTAAGGTTGTAACTAGATACATCATCGTCCCTCCGGACCGTCATTAGTGCCTCACTGACCTTCAGAATATCACAGCCTTTGAGATATTGCCGTTGCTAATTCTATGCCTCCTGAATATTACTTAGCCTTTGAAGGAATCGGTACTGATCGTTCGCTTAAAATCGCGATGGCGAAAACATCGATTTATTACAGGTATAGATCAAACTATCGATTTGTACTCGTGATAGTGATCGATCCAAAATGTTTCATTTGTACTTTTGTAATCACGATATATCATTCAAAAACCAACTGAATTGTCTTAATGTCTGATTCTATTGTGCTCTTATAAATTTAACAATAATACGAGGCATGTTTTTTAAGTAAGTACCCTTTTGGAATTAAAAAAAGACGTGCAAAGATATCGCAATAATTTTATTTTTACATGAAAGCCTGTACTTTAATCTACTTTTCTACATAATTTCCATGAATTTTTGAGGCACTTGTCATAACGCGGCACCAGTTTTTGAATACCCTGCTCAAAAAATTCTGCCGCCTGACTTGTTAACCACTGCCGACCGCCCAGGTGTTTCTTCAAGGGCAGGAACAAATGGTAGTCGCTGGGCGCCAGATCAGGGCTGTATGGAGGATGATCTAGAGTTTCAAATTTAAATGATTTGATGAGATCTTTGGTCCGATTAGCCACATGTGGACGGGCATTGTCATGCAGCAAAACGATACCCTTACTTAACTTGCCACGTCTTTTGTTCTGGATTGCACGACGCAGATTTTTCACTGTCTCACAATAAGACGCTGCATTGATTGTCTCGTTACGGGGCAGAAACTCCACTAACAATACTCCTTTTCTGTCCCAAAAAAATGTGCACATGATTTTCCGGGCAGAATTTGTTTGCTTAAACTTCACTCTTTTGGGTGATGATGAATGTCGCCATTCCATGGATTATTGTTTCGATTCTGGTTTGACGTTGGCCACCCATGTTTCGTCACCAGTAACAATTTGGTCTAAAAAAGTGGTTAACAAGTCAGGCGGCTGAATTTTTTGAGGAGGGTATTCAAAAACTGGTGCCGCGTTATGACAAGTGCCTTAAAATTCATGGAAATTATGTAGAAAAGTAGATTAAGGTACAGGCTTTCATGTAAAAATAAAATTATTGCAATATCCTTGCACGTCTTTTTTTAATTCCAAAACGGTAGTTACTTAAAAAACATGCCTCGTAATATAATACTCAATGTATTTAAATCTATACTTACTAAATTCTCATACGAATCATTTTTATTTTTATTAAGAAATCAACGTTAGGTTAGGTTATTTTATTTATGGGCACAAAACATCTGGGGTCTTTAGCGCCCTTTTCTATTTACATAAAAATTTCATTAGATTTTTTTAAACAAATCAAATGTTTTTAAAAACTCAATTGTTTTTCTAATCGTTGTAGTGTTGTCACCTAGTATCCTCTTGAGGTTTTTTGAATATTTTCTGTCTGAAAATAGTTGTGGTAGAGTGGGCAGTCCTCAAAGATGAGGCAGATGGTCAGTCGCTGGTTGCAGTTCTCGCAGCTCGGAGGTGTGCTTTTCTCTATAAGGTATCCATGGGTCAGTCGCGTGTGCCCTATTCTTAAGCGAGTCATGACAACACCTTCTCGCCTGTTGACACTGTTGGCGCTCTTCCACGGTTGAACATCGGATTTGATACTTCTTAACTTATTCGACTCTTCTGTATTTTCCCAAAGCTCGGCCCATGTCATTGTCGCTTGTTTTTTTAGATAAGCGCATTTATCAGATTTTGTAAATATCGGGGTGATTTCTGTACAGGATAATGCTGCTTCTTTGGCTGCTTGGTCTGCTTTTTCGTTGCCTTTTATCCCTACATGCGATGGTGTCCAAACAAGAACCACGCTTTTGTTTATACATTTTATCATCGAGGCATTGGCTTGGGCTTTCTTTATCACAGTATCATTGGAATAAATATTTGTAAAAGCCAATAAGAAAGATAAAGAGTCCGTAAATATTACGAATTCTTCCTCTTCACACTGTAGGATTTTGTATAGTGCTGAACTAATTGCGTAACTTTCTGCTGTGAAGTTGCTAGCAGTGTGTGGAAGTCTGTGCTTAACAATATTGGGTTCGATTACAACAGAACATCCAACGCTATTTTCTGTTTTTGAGCCATCTGTATAAATATGGGTCCTATTTTCATATTTGTCCTTAACGTTTTGATATTCTGTTGCATAGGTGAATTCTGAGGTGTTGTTTTTCTTAAATTTTAGAAGCGTTAGATCTATGGTGGGTAGTTGTAAGGTCCATGGAGCGAAATTATTTTCAAAGATCGTTGTTTCGATGTCTTGGATTTCGTCTATATATCTTTTGTATCTGACTCCCAGTGGGGCAGCTAACCTTCGGTTTTCTGCAAACCATCTTGTTTTGGGTTGGAAAACATGTTTCCATGCAGGATTATTTTTATTAAATTTTAGTTTGCCGATGTATCCACATGCAAGCTGCTGTCGCCTGACAGCCAGAGGAGCAAGACCAGCTTCTACACATAAACTATTCACAGGACTAGTTCTGAATGCACCCGTAGCAAGTCGGATACCAGCGTGGTGGACTGAGTCTAAAGCTGAGAGATCTTTAGGATTTGCAGATGAGAAGATAGTGCAGCCGTATTCTAATTTGGGTCTTATCAAACAGGAATATACTTTCAGCATGCTAGGCCTGTCCGCTCCCCACGAGCACCCAGCTAGAACCTTGAGAATATTTAATCTTTTTTGAGTTTCTTCCTTTAACCACCTAAGATGATCTTTCCAGTCCAGTCTGCTATTTAAAATCAAACCCAGAAATCTTACGTTTGATACGAAGCTCAGTTGTATACCTCTGTACGTTAATTCTGGAGGAGGAGTAGGTGTTCTAAATTTTGAAAAAAGTAGGCATTTTGTTTTTTCTATTGAAAATTTTAATCCAGATTGAGTAGACCATGAATCTAACTTTAACAAACAATTGTGTAGTATTTTTTCCATCCCTTGTTTGTTTTTAAAAGGCAGTAATAAAGCCAGATCATCAACAAATAAAAACGTTTTTATTTGTTTCGGGATTATATATGTAACTTGGTTGATGGCGATAGCAAAAAGTACGCAGCTCAAAACACTTCCCTGAGGTATTCCGTTGTTCATTACTTTTGTTGAAGATAGGTTATTGCCTATTCTAACTTGGAAGGTTCGATTATACAGAAAGTTTTTTATCAGTATAAAAAGACGGCCTCTGATTCCCCATTCCCTTAACTGTTGTAGGACAAGAGAGGGATTTAGGTTGTCATAAGCTTTCTCAGTATCAAAGTAAATGCCAACACATTTCTTTTTTTCGGCGAAGGAATTAAGTATTTCATATTCCATAGTTACAAGATGGTCCATAGTGGAACGTCCAGTTCTGAATCCACTTTGCGCGCTTGATAGAAAGTTGTTTGTCTCTAACACCCATATGAGCCTTTTAAAAATTATTTTTTCTAGTAGTTTGCACATACAACTTGTGAGTGATATGGGACGGTAGCTTGAGGGGAGTAATTTATTTTTTCCTGTTTTCAGTATCGGGATGATTATAGATCTTCGCCAGATATCAGGAAAGTCTCCTGTGCACCAAATATGATTGTAGAGTGCAAGAAGTGCATCAAGAGCTGGTTTAGGTAAATGTTTCAACATGTCATTATGTATATTGTCAATTCCCGGAGAGGTCGGTTTCAGCTCTTTGATATTGGTCAATAGTTCTGTCTTAGTAAGTGGAAGGTTATACACGTATTCAGGTTGAAAATCAATTGTATCCAAACTTGTATCTTCTGATATCAACAACGGTGTTAGTGGGGTATATATATATTTGAATAAAATGTTGCGAAGTGCTCAGCCAGCGTGTCTGGGTTTCGTTCAATGTTTTCGTTAATAAGAAGTGTGGGTTGGTAGTCGATATACTTCCCTGAAACTCTCTGTATTTTATTCCAAAATAAGCTTGGTGAGGAATTTGTTGAGATTGTTCCCAAAAATTGTTCCCAGGATTTTTTCTTTTTGGTTTTAATTAATCTACGGGATATAGACCGGGTCTTTTTATATTCAATTAGATTGCTTAAACTAGGTTCCCTTCGGAATGTCTTAAGTGCCTTTCTTCTATTTTTGATTACCAGTCTACACTCGTCGTCATACCAAGGAACAGTACTTCGCCTGGAAGTGGTATTAGTGGAACTTTTGGGAATTGAGAGATCTGCTGCTTTCAAAATAGATGAGGTGATTAGGTGGTTTATCTCGTTGCTACTGTTTAATGGTGATAAATCTGATTCCGTTACTGTTATATTGTGTTGGAACTTTGACCAATCAGAACTCCCTGTGATCCACTTGGGATGTTTTGAGATTCGGGGGTTGCTATGGCGGAAACTAATAATTAAAGGAAAGTGATCACTTGAATACTGATCATTGGAAACCTCCCACTGTAAGTGGGTGAAAATACTTGGTGAGCACCATGCAAGATCTATACAGGAGAATGTATGGTAGGTCGGACTTAGATACGTTGGCTGCCCTGTGTTTAAAATTATGGAGTTGGTGTTATCTATGATTCGTCTAATAATATTAACTCGCGCTGAGCAATATCGAGAACCCCATGAGGTGTGATGACCGTTCACATCACTCATCGCGATATACGGAGAAGGAAGGGAATTTAAAAGATGAAGTAAATCGGTTTCAGATAGATTTCCCGGAGGGAGATAAATATTGGCGAGAAAAATTGGAAAGTGGAGAAAAACTTTAACAATAATTGCCTGTAGGGGAGTATTAATTGTTATCAACTCGGAAACGATACTTTTGTGTACTGCAATTAAAACCCCACCACTTGCTATTCTATTTTCTTCAAAATCAGTTCTATAAATTTCGTAGTCTTTTAAATTAAATTTTCTGTTCTGAAGGAGTTTAGTTTCCTGAATACAAATTATTAGTGGATGATATTTATCGATAATAAGTTTTAATTCTTCATATTTCCCAGTTAAACCATTGCAATTCCACTGAATAATATTGGTTTGAAGAACCATAAAGAAAAATATGTAGATTTAATTATAACAAGAAGAAAGATTGTGGAATATATTAAACGTCGTGAATTATATATTAAATTTAGAGGTATAGATGGTATTAAAACCGTACAAATAATTAATTAGTTTCCATTGTCTCCGTTCGACTAGGAGATTTTTTCCTGGTTTTGCTTCGGGTTCTCTTTTCTTTAACCGTTATCCAATCGTCATTTTGGTCCTTTAAGCTACCCTGAAGAGAGACGACTTCACTAGAAGTCGATTTTTCTAGGGCAGATTTCGCATATGAGGGATACTCCTGGTTGTTATTAGGAGCTCCCTTGGTTTTGGACAGTGTTCCGGTCGAGGACCGAGTTTGGGAATTATCGATAGAGTTTGAGGTAGAGGGTGTAGGGGTAGATGGGAGTGAGACAGGAGTAAGAGTAGGGGAAGAAGGAGTATGGAGAGGTATAGGAGAGGGGAAAGAGGAAGAGTTTGGGGAAGGGTTGGGTAAAGAAGTAGAGAAAGGGGAAGAAGAAGAGGTGGGGGGAAGAGTGGTATGGGTAACGCTCAAGTCATTATGAGCACAACTAAGGCTTGATGTTTTATCATTAGCTAACATTTCGATCGGTTTGCTGATTTGAAATGCATTATTACCAAGATCTTCAGTTTGGACACAAACAATTTTTTTATTTTTTACCACGTTGGAAAATGACTTCTGAGTTGACAGAGGATGTAGCATGTCATATTTTTTTTTTGCAGCAACATATGTTATTTTTTCGGCTTCCTGTATGCCTCTAATTTCTTTCTCTTTAACGTACAGAGGGCAGTTTTTCGAAAATGAATCATGGTTACCCTGACAATTTACGCATTTAATTGGACCATCACAATCTAACCCTTCATGTTTTGTTTTCCCACAAAACCGACAAAGGGGCTCCTTTTTGCAAACTGTTTTTGTGTGTCCGAATTTGAGACAAACATAGCAACGCGTTGGGTTTGAAATGTATTGCCTTATAACGACATTACAATATCCTATTTTTATTTCTTTAGGCAAAGTGGGGTTATCAAATGTTAATAGGTAATAATGGCTATTTTTCCTTTCGTTATTTTTAAAGTAAGTCATTCTTTTAACCTCTACAACGTTCTGTGGTTTCAACTCATCTCTTATTTCGTCAATTGAACAAAAATTTAAGTCAGGGCACCATATTACGCCTTTACTTAAATTTAACCTACTATGGGGCTCTACTTGAACTGGGAAGTTTATAGCAAGGCTATCACATCTTATCAATTTTTCGGACTGTGTTTCAGAAATTACCTCGACTAAAAGTGTTCCATCTTTCAGTTTTTTTACAACTTTAACATCACCAATAATGCTTTTTATGCTTTTATAGATGAAGAATGGAGACACTTTTTTAAAATCTAATGCATTACCTTCGATGTCCACTTCTGTTCTTCTTATAATAAAAAACCTAGCACAGTTTTTCTTTATGCTTACATCATTGTTACCCATGATGGAAGTTTTAAATCTCCCTTTTTTCCTTTTTAATGGGGGGAGGTTCACCCATAGTGCTGAATATAACAGTACCTTATAATAATCAAAATAAGAAAATTTTGAAGACACTAATAAGTAAATTGTTATTACTTAGCTGGAGAGACACGCTGATATTCCGCAGACCACCGTGGTTTCACGACTGGCTCTTCAACACTTCGCCAGCGTGGTAGTTCAACTTTATATGGTTCTAAAACACTTAGTGTGTCCTAACCTCACCTAGCCTATGACTCAATTTACACTGTTCACAATTTAATTAAGTTAAAACATTTTCAAACTGTAACAAATACGGAAAATAACTAAAATAACTTAAAGAATTGAATCACTAGAACTATACGTTTATGAAAATAGCTAATAACTCAGAGCGAGATATCACTTTATATTACAGCACGTAACCTTCCACCTGTATCGAAATCAACGTTATGTTCGCTCTATAAAAATCTTTGTTCAAATTTACACGCTTCCTCAATGACATTCCTCAAGTTATATATTCATTTAAATTAGTTTGTATAGATTTATAATTAAGTATTTTCCTGATTAAATTTCATGCTGTAATTTTTTTTTATTATTATTTATTGAAATTTTCAACTGTATTAGTAAATACATCAAGTAAATTAGCTAATAGAGAAAATTCATGAAAAGAAAATGCCCATTGGCAGCACTCCACTAGGTAATCTAAACTAGAATGTCTCTAGGCCATCTTCTTTTCAGACACCTCGGAGGATTGTCAGAAATGGAAAAGGAAGCAAAGATTTAAACTAGTGGGTAAGAGTGGGAGTGGAGTTTGCCATGGAAGGATTAATACCTGGTTCGGGCCAAACCAGCAACATATGGGATGTTAAGGTCTTTGTGGATGAGTTTATTCGTGACAAAGTAAGAAGCATTGAGGATTTTTCGAAGGATTTTTTATTGTAAGGATTGAATACGGTAAGAAATTGATGGTTTAGTAGAGCCCCAAAGCTCAACTCCATAAGTCCAGATAGGCCTTATGATGGTGATATAGATGAGCCTTTTGTAGATAAGTGGAAGTTTAGAGCGTCTGTCAAGTAATTGATGAAGTAAGCGAAAGCGGTTTCTTGTCGTTTCAGTCTTGTGTGCGGATTAGTATAAAAAGTTAAAATTATAAATCATTTTTACGTACAAGCTTTGCGATTTCGTGGAGTGTGGCCTTCGAAATCCTCTAGTGGCCTCATCACCCTTTGTACGGAAGATTTTAAGCATTATAATACAGTTGTTAATTTTATTAAATAAAGAAAAAAAAATATGCTCATGCTTCGAACTTTGTAATGGTTGGCGATTTGATATAGTTGGCTAAAAAGCATCAGGAAATAACAATTAATGATCTGATGGTTCGTCGAGTATTCGTAATGAGACATGCTTTTGTGTAATTGGAAGCCTGTAAGAGCCATTGTAAAGGTTGTACTGCTAATCTGCCTTCTAAAGGAGACAACGGAACAAGGATCGGCATTAGTTTCGCTTAATACAATAAGAATGTAAGACAATATGTGCAGGAGCTAAGACAGACCTGTCCAGTCTTCAGTTTCAGCTAACGGTTTCTTCTTCCTCTGTCTAACTTTTTGGAGTTTATAAAAAATAAAAAACGCTGCAAATTATTACATAATGGTTTATTATTTCCAAATACCAATATTAGAATATAACTCTTTATATAGCTGTTGATAGGCAATTAAGTAATATGAAAAGCAATAATTAAAGGATAATGGAATATCATTACAGCTGATTTTAAAACGCTATATCTCATCTAAATGTTAACTAATATCCATGATTCTTTTTTAATGTTGTCAAGAATTTAATTCTCCATCGAATGGCACTAAAACCAAAAACAACTCAGTTATGAGCGTATTTTGTGTGAAATTTCAATTTTTTCCTTTCTTTTTTTCTCTTTTATATAATTATTCGCGATATTTTGGCTAAAATACATTTTTTTTTTAAATATATTACTTTCACTTACTATATATAGTAAGGGGAAGTATTGCGATCGTGAAAATTTTCGAATTCCAGTTTTCAACGAAAATACACGTTTTAGGGTCCCCTGAGTCCAAATAACCAAGTCCCGCAAAAAGGTCTGTGTGTGTGTGTGTCTGTGTGTGTGTGTGTGTGTGTGTGTGTGGTAACTCCCGGGCGGAAACGGTAAGTACTATGAAACTGAAATTTCATATTTAAGTCAACTATACGCCCGAGACGTGACAAAACTTTTTTCATCAAAATGAGCCTACCAGAAGAGGCACTTTATACCATGCATTTTGCACCTTTTTTCGATTTTCTCAAAAACGGTTCCGACGATTTTGATTAAACTCGCTATATCGATGTAAAATTTAATGGGCTTTAATATCATGTAGGTTTTATTTAGATAAAAATGGTCTGACAGGGCTTAAATGCGGATATTTTAAATTTTCTTCCTCTAAAGTACCTTTAATTTTGTAGATTCAATAATAATAACTAGATTATCTTGTTAACGCTGATGAAAAACTGGTAAATATATAGATTGAATAAATTCGATACCCAACTAAATGAGAAAACAGAAAAAATATTTTTTAAATGCAATTTTTCGTTTTTTAACATAAGAGCAGTAATATACATGTATGATATACCGTTGGAAAGCTAAAGATTTTAGAAAAATTATCATCCCATACACAAGCTTTTAAAAGTTAATAGAAAGTGATGAAAAGAAGATAAAACTTACTGATTATTTAAGATAATAATATAATTGATTTTTTAATAAAACACATGTTTCTATATAAATTCAATTTGATTAATTCCTTAATAATTTCACGTATTTTTATCTCTAACTGTATTTGAAAATTCTTTCATTGATTTTTAAAATGGAGGTAAGTGAAAGTCGTGTGTTGCCCGCACCAGATTTTTTTTATTGAAATTTACAACTGTACAAAAAATACATCAAGTAAATGTGCTGAAATGTTATAACACATGAAATAAACATGAAGAGAAACTGCCCATTGGCAGCACTCTTTGGTAGTGATTCTAAACAAGAAGGTCCCGAGGCCATCTTCTTTTCAGACGCCTCGGAGGATTATCAGGAATGTAAGAGGAAGCAAGGATTGAAACTAATGGATTAGAGTGGGAGTGGAGTGGCTAAAAAACCTAATGAATTTTTCTCTATTTTCGAAAATAACTGAGTCATTGAATTAAATCGCTTTTAATGGGCCGCTATTTTTAAAATAACCAGCTGATATCAACGTCTGGGTGTTAGGATCATCGTTGCATGGACTGGTATTTTTGTAGTGAATATCAAAAACATCGGTCCAATAGTTTCGGAGAAATGTCGCGAACGGGGGAGAAACGGAATTCTTTTTGTTCGTTATTCGGATTCTACGCATCTTGAAACGTAAGCTCTCAAGTTTTGGAAGGAGGGTAATTTTTTTTTTGGTCGATTACAAAAGCTCATTATTGAAAATAATAAACCAAAATGTTTATGGTATCTAGATGTCTATAGAGATAGCGGTTTTAATGTTTATATCGATTTTCACAATTCTGTAGAAAAAAGTGGAAAAAAAAAGAAGGAAATATTTTCAAGTCCCGCAAAAATGACTGAATGTGTGTGACCCGATTTTTTTTCTAAATTATTTGAAATTTTTCTAATACTTTAACAACGGAGGGCCACAAAAAAATAAATTTTCCTACAGCCTCTCCTCCCCTCCCAAAAAAAAAAAAAATGTCAACTGCCTAATCTAATTTTTGACTTGATGAATCCCGTATCATTAATGGTATGTATTTTGATTGACAATGGAATATTTTCTCTCATAGAAGATGACTTGAGTCTCAGCGTTCTGTAGGAATAGAAAATATTAAATAAATTTCTATAGTAAAGTCAACATTTACAACATCATGAGGGACAAAGGTAGTAGTGATAATATACTTCATTTATCCAATATTTACAATAATAACAAAAAACAATAGAAGTATAGAAAAAAATATTGCAAAGCAAAGTTAACAATATGGTGCGAATAAAATCAAATCAACTTGAAAATATTATCACAAAATATTCAGTTTCATAGGACTTACCGTTTCCGCCCGGGAATCACCACACACACACACACACACATTGGTTATTTGGACTCAGGGACACCCTAAAATGTGTATTTCCGTTGAAAACTGGAATTCGAAAATTTTCACGATCGCAATACTTTCCCTTACTATATATTGTGAAAGTAAAAATATATGTTTTGGATTTTACAAAACGTTTTCAAACAATATTTTTTCGTACGAAAATTTAGGTAACAATTTTTTGTTGAATTTTTCAAAAAAATATTTTCAGGTTATGATGGTTTGGTACACCTCCAATTTTTCGCTTCTTTATTTCATTGGAGGTTCTTCCGTAATATATATTTTTTTCAATTTTATCGCAAGTGTACCCCATGGTGAAAAATTAAAAAAAAAAATAATTTTTTCTTCTGAACGGATCAACCGACTTTCACGAAAAAAATATATTGGAAGGAATTAGTCCGGGTGGCGGTCATTAAATGAAACAACTGAATAGTTTCAACTATTTTATTGTTTGCCAACGTTTCGACCCCCAATAAAATAGTTAAACTATTCAGTTGTTTCATTTAATGACCGCCACCCGGACTAATCCCTTCCAGTAATTCTTAACGGTCAACAAATTATATCCACAATGAAAAAAATATATGTTAATGGTTTTCTAAAATAGTGTCAAAAAACATTTTTATTTAAATTTTTCATTTCGAAAGCGTGAGTCAATATTTTTATTTTTAATTTGTTAATTTTTTATTTAAGTTATGTTGGACTGGTACACCTACAATGTTTTGCTAATTTAATTCATTGGATGGTACTGCACAATATATATATTTTTCAAGTTGATCTCAAACGTACCCAAAAGTGAAAAATAAAACAGCATTTTTTTCAGCTCTCTGAGTAGTAACTAATATATTTTCCACTCCCATTAAAAAATCCTTAGGGCACCTGCCATATTCGAACCCACGACCTTGGGTAACAGAAGGCTGTTATGTTAGCCACTACACCAAGGGTAACCCCTATAACCTATAGTGAATACATTCCTGTGACATTACACAAAACGCAATCAAAATCCTTGCACCTGCTTGACGCAATCATACACTGCGATGACCCCAATAAATCAAAATGGCATACTGACCGACTTAATCCCCGATGGTACTAACACTCTAATTATTGCCAAGCTTTACGATCCCTCATAAAGTGTTATTGCGAAATAAACGCGACGCTACACTGTCGGTCATCGAAGGACCATGACTTCAGTACTATACTACCCAAGCTGGCCGGCTGAGGTCGGGACTTTCGCTAATACGGCGCTGCCAAGGGTAATCCGACAATTATAGTTGAATCAGTGTTTTCAATTAACGACTCATTACTAAGTATATTCCTAAATTGCATGTTGAATTAATTATTTATTTTTGTCGTAGACTTAAATTTGATTTTGTTATTTTTCAATTACTCAATTAAGAAGGCAGTTGATAAGACATGCTTTATTAGATTCCGAACGTTTTGAAATAAATACGTCTATGTATCTAAGTCTGACAATTTTAGTGTTTTTTTATGGTATATGCTTTTGATAATCACCCTTGCTAAGTCGGTGTCACCTGTAGCATGGTTAGCATAACAGCAACCTATACCGAAGGCCCCGGGTTCAAACCCGCAGATGGCCCTAGTAGAAAATCCTTGGTTATGCCGTCCTTCGTAGGGGACTTTAAAAGGTGGTCCCGGGCCTATGCGATGTCAGGCACTCGTTAAAAATCCCTTTCCTAATTAAACTTGGATAAGCATAATTTAGGACTCCCACTGTAGCATCGTCCGATTAGCCACAGCAGCATAAAGTGACGTTAAATAAAGAAACAAACAATAGAACAAATATCAAACAATAGAACAGTGATGAGTAAGGGAAAGTGTTACTGTCGTGAAAATTTTCGAAATCCAGTTTTCAAAGGAAATACACGTTTTAGGGTCCCCTGAATCCAAATAACCAAGTCCCGCAAACATGTCTGTGTGTGTGTGGTAACTCCCGGGCGGAAACGGTAAGTCCTATAAAACTGAAATTTCATATTAAAGACAAATATGCGCCCGAGACGTTGCAAAACCTTTTTCATTAATATGAGCTTACCAGAAGAGCCACTTTATACAATGCATTTTGCACCTTTTTTCGATTTTCTTGAAAACGGTTCCAACGATTTTGATTAAACTCGCTATTTCGATGTATATTAATGTATGTATGTAATTTTGTTGATTCTATAAAAATAACTATATTATCTTGTTACCACTGATGAAAAACAGGTAAAAATGTATATTTATTTAATGCAATTTTTTGTTTTTGAAGACATGAGCAGTAATATACATGAATGATATACCGTTGGAAAGCTAAAGATTTTAGAAAAAAAATATTATCTTATACTCAATATCAAGCTTTCAAGAGTTAATAGAGAGTGATGAAAAGAAGATAAAACTAACCGATCATTTTAGATAATAATATAACAGATTTTTTAATAAATCACATGTTTCTATAGAAATTCAATTTAATTAATTCCTTAATAGTTTCACGTTATTTTTATCTCTAATTGTATTTGAAAATTCTTTCATTGTTTTTAAAAATGGAGGTAAGTGAACGTCGTGTGTTGCCCGCACCAGATTTTTAAAAAATAGTATTTGAGTTGTTCGAAATGAAAGAGAAAACAAAAATTCATTTTCGTCATTTAATGATTTTTTATTAAAGCGCTCGGGTCGTCCTACACCTGCTGATGATGACCAAATTAATTGTAAATATTGGGTTGTGTCACATGAAATGTCCGTTTTCAAGGTAAAGAAATTTATTAAAAATACGATATGAAAACAAGATAATTTTATTCGAAGTATTTACCTTCTTTTTCTAGACATTTTTCCCAACGTGACACCAACTCTTTTATCCCCGAACTGAAAAAACTGAGCTTTGAAGTAAAACAAAATCTGAAAACGCACTTTTCACTTGATCATCATTTTAAAAAAGTTTTACTTTGACGAAGTTGTCTAAATTCCTGAACAGGTGGTAATCTGTTGGAGACAAGTTGGAAGATGTCTATTACGGACGGAGGTCTTCCTTGGGGCAAGTTTTCCAAGTCGGTATCCTCAGCTGAAAACTTAGCGAACCAACGGCGAATGGTCTGTTCATTAACACTCCCTTCCCCAAAGGCCTTGCAAATATTTCCAGCGGCCTCAGCTGCTGAATGGTCGAGTTTAAACTGGTACAAAAATATTACTCTAAAATCGCGTTTTTCTATGTTCATATTTGGAGGTATACTAAAAAGTGGGTAATTGATTGGGAAGCTAATGTTTATAATACAAAGATAGAGGATTAGTAACTGTTTACTTTAAATATGTAAACATCCGGAGAAGAGGACCTGCAAAATCCTTTATGTATTTCAGAAACTATAAAAACGGACATTTCATGTGAAACAACCCAATAAAATTAAAATAAAGATTGAAATCACCAGTAAAATACTCTACGAATTTATATTACAACCCAATACATTAATAATGTACTGTAATACATATATTGATACATTAGACAGTATAATAGTTTGTAATGATATTATTAATGTTTATGTAATTATTTAAGAACTTTACGGGCGTAATAATCTCGTAATTTATTAATTGGTTGTACCTTTCTCCGAAAATTAAGTTAGTTTATAAATAGTAACAACAGAATCAGAATAATGTTATTCGTAAAAAATCCTTTATATAGAATAAAATAATACTTTACAATTTTCTTCTTTTTCTGAAAGGATGATTATTTGCTCAATGCCAAAATAATATTTTCCTCATTTATGCTAAAATTGAACAGATGCGAAGCCACTCCGAACTGTTTCGATGCCCTTGCCTGCTCTATATAAGGTCAGGCGTATAACCTTTGTTATAACGCGCCTACACGGCAACCTCTTTGTATTTCGCAAATGTTGGCGAAAAAAGAAAGAAAACTTATCTGCCGAGATCAGAACACGTGAGGTGGGAAATTTTGACCTCATTTGCTTTTATAATCGTTCATATGAGTCATTGGATGATCTAGTGAGGGCTATGGGATATGAGAGTCATATGCCCTTTCTGCATCACTTCAGGAAATGGTTTTACGCATATTAAAAATCATGGAATCAATAATAATAATAAACTTTAATACCTTTTCGGAATTTCAAGGAGTTTCAATCTTTAATTAGAAGCTGTGGGAACGTTATAGTAATTAAAATCGCATATACTGTTTGAAATGCTAGGGAAGTATGCTTTTTTTTACGCATTGTAAATAGCGGTCATATTGATAAAATTTATAACTTTTTTTGATAGATTTAGTAGATCTTGAGCATGGAAGGCTGTAAGGTAGCCATTACACCACAGGGACATCGACTTGAAAAGAGTGATTATCAAAAACATATATCACAAAAAAAACCACAACAAAATTGTCCAATTGTGGATGTAATTAGTTGACCGTTGAGAATTACTGGAAGGAATTAGTCCGGGTGGCGGTCATTAAATGAAACAACTGAAATAGTTTAACTATTTTATGGGCGAAACGTGGCAACAATAAATAGTTGAACTATTAGTTGTTTCATTTAATGACCGCCACCCGACTTTCCTTCCAATTATTTTTTTCGTGAAGTCGGTTGATCCGTCAGGAAGAAAAAATTGTTTTTTTTTTTATTTTTCACCATGGTTTCATATTTCCCACATGCGCCTGATGATGACCACTAAAGGGGGTCGAAACGTTGGCAAACAATAAAATAGTTGAAACCATTTAGTTGTTTCATTTAATGACCGCCACCCGGACTAATTCCTTCCAAAAATTGTCCAAGTTAGATACTAATCTTAATTGATTTAAAAGCTCAACTCTAAACACTACGATTAACTTCAAATTTGAAAATTAGAGGCTAAAAGAGGTAATCATTAAGAGAAAAATTTTTTTTTTAAATATTTATTTATTGTAATTTACAACTGTATAACAAGTAATACAACAAGTAAATTTGAATGAAATATAAAAAGGCATGAAACACATGTAGAGAAGCTTCCCAATGGAAGCACTCTAAAAATATTATAAACTAGAAGGTCCCGGGGCCATCTCCTTTTTCAGGCGCCTCGGAGGATTGTCAGGAATTGAAGAGGAAGAAAGGATTGAAACGAAAGGATAAGGGTAGGAATGGAGTTTGTCATGGAAGGATTGATACCATGTACAGGCAATCGCACATAGGACTTAAGTTTGGATGAGTTTATTGGTGACAAAGTCATGTTAGGACTGCTTTTTTAACTTAAAGGTAATGCATCGGCGACAAAATTTTTTATTTTCTTTCGGTCTCGTTCAGAACGTCACGAGTTAAACAAGTAGAACAGGTCCTTAGATATCTCGTATTGTAAAAGACACACGACCTCATACAAGCAACAACATGGAATAAAACTAGACTGGACCGAACAAAACTACTTGTAGGATTGTGACATACACATGAAAAATACTCTCGAATAATAAATAACTCATCAATAATGTAATGTTTCATGTTATTTCCAATCGTGTAATGAATTAATTAAAATAACACGTAACTTTCTAAACTACTTAATTTTTTTTATTTAGAATCAATATAAGGCTTATTTATCAGAATTCTTAATATTCGTATTCAATAATATTACAATATGTGAGTAAAATTGAAAAAAGTGATTTGAGGTTCATTTAGATATATTCACACAAAAACAAAATGTAAAAATCTGGGTCTGCAACACCGACTTTCACTTATCTTAATCAATTTGAAACTTTTTAATAAGCTTAGAGTTAAAAAAAAAGGTTCAAGAATTACATTGAGTTTCGATGGAAACATGTGTTTCAGATTAAATAATCTAACAATCACTTAATTGTACTTGCTTTTCAACACTCTCCGTTACCTTATCCAACTTTTTATATTAGATAACACTATTTCTTAAATCTTTAGCTCTCCAACGGTAAATTATACATTTACATTACCTACTATTCTTATCATAAAAAAATATATTTTTATTGTTTTTTTACAACTTTATATTTCAAATACAATAGTAAAATGTCTGAACTACAATAACAGGCATGAACAGACTGTAAAGAATCTATCCAGTGGTATTACTTCAAAGTTTATTTTATGAGTTGGTCTCGAGGCCACCGTCTTTTCAGGCGCCTTGGAGGAATTACCGGGAATAGATGTAGATGAGAGGTTACAGGACAAGCGGGTTTGAGTAGACTGGTAGTTTGGAATTAAAGAAGGTGTATCTATCGCGGGCCAAATTAGCAAAATATGGGACATTAAGGTCTTTATGGATGAGTTTATTGGTGACAAAGTAAGGGAGCATTGAGGATTTTGGCCTGTAGGGATTGGATACGAGAAGAATTCGATGGTTTAGCAGAGCTCAACTCCTAAGTCCAATATCGGTCTTATGATAGTCATGTAGATGTCTTTTGTAGTTAAGTGGAAGATTAGAACGTTTGTCTAGTAAGGGAAGTAGTCGAAAACGTCGTGCAGCTTCTTGTCGTTTCAGTCCTTGTATGAGGGTTCCAAGTTAGGCGTTTGTCAAGGTGCAGTCCTAGATATCGGATCTGTTCAACCGGGACAAGAGGAGTATTATTGAAGGAGACAATAGGGCAGGATGTCATAGGTTTACGACGAAGGGTAAGGTAATTTGGTTGGATTTTTGGTATTTATTTTAATTCTCCAGTTCTGACACCATACTTCAAGGTCTCTGAGGTGGGATTGGAGAGTTTGAGAGGCAATAGTTGGATCGTATTGACTGATAACACACAAGTGTCATCAGCATAGGTAGAATGGAAGGTGTTAGGATGGGTTGGGATATCAGCTGTAATAAAATGTCCTAGGATACTACCTTGAGGGATACCAGCAGACTGACTAAAAATGGATGAATATGAATTATTATGATTGATTTTGAAGGATCTGCAAGTGAGGAAGTATAAACAATACAATTTAAAATAAAAAATACTAATTTGGTTAAGAATATTGAATATTGTTGCATGATTTGCTTTTCCTATTAACTATTAATAGATAAGAAAACTTTACTTATCTAAGATAAAACTTTAAGAAGTTGAAGTTGATTTGGAACCTCATGAAAGTTTTGAAATCGTCACTAAAGATCGGTGGTGATCCATAGAAATAGATTAAAACATTTCAGGTCTTTATAAGGTTTATCGAATACCTAAAATATGAAAGAAAAGAGATATTGTTCAATCGCCTGTACAAAGAAGTATTGTAAGGGTTTGTTGAAAATTGTACCACGCATGTTGTTCTTTGTGGGATTTCCTCTCCCCTCTCCACCTTGTGATAGTGAACGACCTATTTCTCGTTCACTAATAAAAGTCAAAACGAAAGGATTTTCTTTTATCAGATCCTTTCTCCTTCAGGACAAATGTCTGTTCCTGGCCTAGAATACTAATCAAACCTCTAAAAAAGGAGAAAAAAAAACTCTTCTTACTAGATCCGGAAAGGTTTCTTGTGCAGTTGAAAGGTGGCATATGGTCCGCGATTGTCAACTTGAACAGGAAATTTATTGAGCTCTAGGACCCCTTCACCTGCAAACCAGAAATAGGGGAAGGCATCCATTATGGGCCGTCGGAGGCTGTATGGTGTCTCAATGACTAATGGTCATGTATGGATATGAAGGGATTAGAAGGGTCATGAAAATGATTGATTATAGGTATGTTCCAACGGCAGTTCTGACAAGCACGAAATGGTCCACATGGCAGGTACGCGTGCCTGTACAGGTTATGGAAGAAAAAGCTGTTCCAACTAGTTTCTGGTTATCAATGTTGGAACAAACCTATACAAGTAGCTGCCAGGAAGATATAGGCGCTATGCACACTACTATTTATTCCCAGTTAGTTTTCTTCAAAATTATTGAATCTTAATAAAAATATTCTTCAAGGGTAGATATTTGGGCTGATTAATTTCTTCCAAAAACTTAATACGTTAGAGGGAGGGGGGCAATCCTGGGGCACACCCAGCCTCAATAAAGCGGGTACCCAAAAATTAGGAAAAATCTGGCGGCTGTGCGTGATCTCAGCCGAATCATCTCATTTTCTATGCCGTTGGCCTAGAAACAGTACGAATCTCTATATGTACTGAGCCCAAAACTCTTCATGGGTTGTAGTGGTACAGGTTTTTTATTTTCTATTTAACGTCATTTATTCTACTGTGCCTAATCGGACGATGATGCTATTGGGAGTCCTAAATTTTGCCTAAATTTTATCTTATTTTTAATTAAAAATAATAATTTATAACGGAAAAAATGCATAGTTCAAAGTAGGTATTAATTTAAATTTTATATATATTAGAATGAATTTTTCACAAACTAATAAACATTTTAAAATTTATGAATATAAAATATTATTTTCCTACTGTAATTTATAAAATCGAATAAATGCTACAATTACTTATGCTTTACTTTACTAAAATCAATAGCGAATTACTTCCTCAAATTAAAATATTTATTAACAACTTTAAAAGCAAATTTTAAAAACTGAGCGTTATGAATATAAATTCAATTCCAGCCATTTTTCTTACATTTATAATCTTTGAAAAAAACGAAAAGACAGTTGTGTGTTTGTTTATTCACTTAACGTCCCTTTATGCTACTATGGCTGATCGAACGATACTGCAGTGGAAGTCCTAAATTTTGCCTGTACAGGTTTAATTAGGATAGGGGTCTTTAACGAGTACCTGACATCGCACAGGCTCGGTAACAACCTTTTAACGTCCCCTCCGAAGGACGGCATAACTAAGGATTTTTACTCCTATTAAAAATCCTAGGACCACCTGTGGGTTTGAACCCGTGGACTTCTGCATAGGAGGCTGTTATGCTAGCCAACCAGGTACAAGTGATTCCTGGCACGACAGTATATTATGTTATGTATTATGTATGTACTTTATCAATATGAGTATATTGAGATATATAAAAAAAAAAAAAAAAAAAAATATATCCTCATGCTTCGGTGCTGTGGTGTAGTGGCTATCATAACAGCCTTCTACACCTAAGGTGATGGGTTCAAACCTGGCAGATAGTCCTAACGTTCTTTAATGGGCGTAAAAAAATCCTTAGTTAGGCTGATCTTCGAAGGTGGTCCCGAACCTATGCGATGTCAGGTACCGTTGAAGAACCCTGTCCTAAAAAAACCTGGATAGGGACGCTTTAGAACTCCCATTGTAGCATCGTCTGATTAGCCACAGTAGCATAAAGTGACGTGAAATAAATAAACAAACAAACAACAAATATGCTCATATCCAATTATAAATTAAATATTAAAGGACTATATTTTTCACATTGACATTGTTAGATTAACTCTATTTACGGTAACATTCCTTAAACTGAATATTGTATACCGCTACGATCTATTCTGTACAAATGCGAGTTAAAAAAAAAAAAATCTATTTAGCAGATGCAAATATTTCAAATTAAAGACAACATGATATATACTCATTATAAATATATGTATATATATATATATATATATATATATATATATATATATATATATATATATACATACAAGTTTCTGTTGTTCTCAGGTTTCAGTCAATGAATAAACAATTTTATCTATGCGACGTTTCGAGAATTTATTGTTCTCATAATCAAATTCTCGAAACGTCGCATAGATAAAATTGTTTATTCATCAACTGAAACCTGAGAACAACAGAAACTTAAATTATCAACAGTCGAGAACTGATCAAACACTAAATATATATGTTATCATAACATTTTCTATGAGGATATTAAAACAAAAAAATTAAGTTCTCTGTTGTTCTCATGAAAAGTAGGAAGTATATCACTTATATTGTAAATCCTTATATGTTTATATGTATCACAACATTGATTTTTTCTTAATTTATTTATTTAAGTAATGTATTGTTAGCAATCTTTGCTATAATTTAATTCATTTATTTTTTTTTTTTTTAAATAAAGATAATAAAAGATAGGGTAAAAGTGATTGCCCAGAACTATGGTTCGCTGGTGACAGAGAAGGTCACTTGGCCATTTGTTATGTCGTCTCTACTTAGTCGGCCATTGTGTGGGTGAAGCTAACTGTCAATAGCAAAGTCTCCAAGTCTAAGTTATTCGAGATGTCAAGATCATCGCGGATAACCTGTCATACAGAGCGGTCGCGTGATTCCAAGGACATTATAAAAAATACTTTTTTCTTCTTATGTACTAAATATTGAGCACGAAAAATATTTAACATCTTATTTAATATCTCTGTTTTTAGTGAAGGTAGAGAAATGAGTTTGGTGTAATATTTACCTTGTTTTAATGTAAAATAATTTAAAAACTAATTCATTAAAATATTTAGGTCTTATGCTTAGTAATAATCCTAGAAATATGAATAATCCCGTCAAAACAGTACTTTAAAAAAAAGTTTTTTGGAAATGGTGCTCAGATTAAGATACTTTTTTATTTTGGTGATGTTGATATATCCAGGCGTAGAAAAATTCAAGTACTTAGGTTCAATGATAACAAGATAAAATGAAATTCAGGAAGAAATAAAGTCCCGGTTAAAGGTGGAAAATGCGTGTTATTATTCAGTTGCTAAATTACTTAGCTCGCGGCTTCTGTCTAAAAACTTAAAGGTTAGAATTTGTAAAACTGTTATTCTTCCGACGTTTCTTTACGGATGTGAAACGTAGCAGCTTACTTTGAAGGATGAACAACGGCTTGAGGTTTTCGAAAATAAGGTACTGCGAAAAATATATATAAATCTAGAATTTTTTTTTTTGTATGTATTAAATATTGGGCGCGAAAAACATATTCTATTTAATATATCTAGTTCTAGATGCCAACTTTTTATTTATCTCAATAATAGGTTTATGTTTCGATTTGTTTTGTTTTTTATTTATTATTATTATTTTATTGTATATATTTGAATTTATGTTATATTTTATGAAATTTGACCATTATTATTATTTTCTGTATATATAGTATGAATGTGGTCTCTTATCAATATTATTATTGTTCATTTTGTAACAAATTGTAATATATCTCAATAAAAAAAAAAAAAAAAAAAAAAAAAAAAGTTCTAGTGATGGTGGAAGGATGGACACAGTTTTTAAGAAATATTCTTAAAAGTACTGTTTTGACAAGATTATTTATATTTTTAGGGTTATTACCAAGCATAAAACTTAAATATTTTAATGGCTTTTTTTAAAAATTATTTTAAATTAAAACAGGGTAAATATTACACCAAACCTATTTTTCTACCTCACTAGAACCAGAGAAATTACATAAATTATGTTTTTCACGCACAAATGTTCAGATTTTTTTACGCGACTCCTAGGGAGCGTTGGCCTCTAATATTTTGCATAATGTTTAGTTTTAAATATAAAATATTAATTAAAATAAGTGGGACACATTCGGATCCTCTTCATGTAAGGAGTTGCAGTAATAATAGGTAACAGACTTATAATTTTTGCAGTTTTTCGCTGAACATTATAATCTGTGTGGCGTAAGTTTATTAATTGTTTTGTAATTAAATTTGAAACATATATTATTAGATCAATGAGTTTTTAAACAATGAATTAGATATTTATTAACCTTGGTATGTATCTGACATCAGATTGCTATTCCCCCTCTAAATAGACTTCCGTTTCGACGAGGTGTATTACAGTAGGAGAATGTCCTACATCTTGGGGTTGCAGAAGACCCTGATGAACCTTGCGACACTCCAGCTACCACTGTCTTAGCCTAGATCTGTGCCTATTACGTAACTACCAGGGAGGCCCTCACAGATTCAAGAACTATTCCTATTTTCCTCCCCTCAAGTGGTGTAATGATATCCCGGAATAAGGATGGACAATTTGAATGTACGCTGACTTTCTAAATCTTAAAATAGAAGCGCGAAGATAAGGTATGCAGGGAGAAAGTATTGTAATCCAAACAATGCAAGCTAGACAAGAGCGTGGGCTGGATTTTTGTTAGAGGGGGGCCGAGTAGGTCGAAAATACAAGTTATTTTTTCCAAACACTTTATATATCCATATAGAATTGACAATTCAGCACGTTCTTGAGAATGAAATCAGTCTCTAACCATACCTTTCTACACCCAAGAAGATAGAGGAAATTTTAATTTAATTTTCTCACTAGAATAATTAATTTATTATTATTGCTCTGTATATTTTCTTATTTATATATCATTTACAATATATTAAATATTTCTAATCAATTTAAAAAAAAAAAAAAAAATTTCCTCCCCATAAGGGCTTACGTTTCAATACGTATACGTAGAGCCAAAATAACGTATACAAAATCGGCCTGTCCGCTTTAAGTACTGTAAATTTCTTTTTATATCAAAACTTTATGAGCCTGTACATATTTTTTATAATTCTAATCTTGTTTCCTGTGTGTTTTTTAATTATTGGAAGTTATCTCTTGAGTTATTATGTTTAATAATTTCTATTGTTTTTGTTATTTTACTTAAACACTCTACAGTCCACTTTTTATTGTTTGTTTTATTGGTATTCAATAGGACCTTGTCTCAGAATAAATAGACAAACAATTATTATTTAAGTTAAAATAATATGAATTAATGGATTAAGAAAAAATAAAAATAAAACAATCTGACCTAATCCATTAAATAAATTTTAATATTTAAGGCTTACATTTAAAGATACATAGGACCCAAATAACGCATAATAGATAGGCCTGTCCGCCTTAGGAATTAATAAAATAAGTATAAAATTTCCGAAATAACAAAAAAAAAATCATTGAAATCGGCCAAGAAATAGCAGATATATAAAGTTTTGAAATTAGCATTGGTGATAAACCATTTTCCTTTGATTAATTAATTAATTAATTTTGAGTTATTTGGAAATAATAAAACATTTTTTAAAAATTTGCATCATTTTTACAATTTTATTCTTATTTCCACATTTTTCTTTAACGTTATTCTAGATAGACTTTTTTCAGCATAAACCAAGAATTGAGACGATGATTTATTTATTATTGGACCAATTTACGTGGTTCTTTTTTTATTAAAAACTAAAGTTGATTTTTAAGTGTGTTGCCAACTCATTTTTCCAAATTATTGCACTTTTCCGATGATTTTAAATAATATAATATGGATATAGTACTTTTTGGAACGAAACATGAATATAGTACTTTTTGGAAGAATATAACGCGAGATAAGTTGGTAACAGTGACTATAACCTTCCTAATACAACAATAGTGATAACTAACGTCTTTATATCGTTAATTACTATGTTATGTATATTTCCTTGTTCTCCCTCTGAGAAATATCTTTCTTTGTCGGTTAATTACTTTGATTATCTATTATTTATAAAGAAAGTGAATATTTAAAGGACACTTTATCTATTTATAGCATTATAATAAGAAAGTATGTAATTATGAAGTTTGTTTTGAACTTGTATTTACTATTTGTGTGAATTTAGCAAATTTAACTATATTATTAACGACGTGTAAACAATATTTAACCATAGAAACTGATAAATAATAACTTTTGAGCTTTTATTTTACACAAAAAAATCGACTACTACGTTAGATCATCAGGCACGGATTTTCTTCACATTTTTAGCAAGTTCGTGGAATACTAATTCCAATATTTGCTGCAACAAATACCATTATTCTATCAAAATGTGAGTTTCTGAAAAATTTTAAAGCAAATCTATGTTGCTGCAAGAAGAAATACTATGAAAAAACTTAATTTAATTGACAACCTAAAAGAACCGAAGCGACGCAACTAAGTTGTTTCAAATATCCTAACTGATTATTAAAGGAAAGGTTATAAATGTTTACATAGGATATAGTACGTTTTGGAACGAAACATGGATATAGTACTTATTAGAATGAAATAAAATGTGGATTTAGTACCTTTTGGAATGAAATGCTATTTTTAAATACTTTTTTAAACAATTTTTATGTTTTTTAGATAACATTTGATGACGGATTTTGATAAAACTAAACCATTAGAACACAAAAATGTGAAAATATAAACTTTGAAAAAAATGTCCTTTAGTACCTTTTGGAAATCAACGTCTCAATTGATTATAACTATTTTATTTTTTTTTTTTTTAAGTTTTTATGTATCAGCTGATCTGAGGCATTATGTTACTTAAAAGTTTCTCCTGAAACTCCTAGTAGTTCTCCTATTCCAAGGAAGATGCTGTACGCTTCTTTTATTATTGAAGATATGTTATTAATGTTGTTCTAAATGAACTTTTCTTAGAATAAATAAAGAATTCGATATTATTATATATTTTTTAAAGTTTTTATGTATCATCCGTTCTAATTCATCACAGGGTAGGGTACTTTTAGTAGGGTAGTTTTTCCAAATTATTATGACAATTTTTATAATTATTACCCCGCGATTAATTATTTTTAAAAATATAGTCATAATGTTTACATGGTAGATATAGAAGATGATATAAGCCTCTAATGCTGTTATTATTTAATATTTAGTAAAATTATCGATTAATTGTTCGGAAATAATAAACCTTTGAGTAATATTTGCAGCGTTTTTACTATTTTACCTAAGACTTTAAAGTTCACATTTTATTTTTCTTTAATATGATTCTAGATGGAGTTTTCTCAGAATAAATATATAATTGATTATTTCTATAGTCTTTTAACATTATAATATCATCTGATCTTACGCATTAGGTGAATTGATAGTTTCTCTAGAGCCTAGAGAATTGAGAAAATAGATTTTATAATCGTTTAGTTTACACATTTAGTTTTGTTCCAAATCGTATTAAAAGAATCAAATAAGTTGGTTTAATCATATAGTAATGAGTGATATTAGCACTTTTTGGAAATCAGCGTCTCAATTATTTACATTTTGTTATTTTACTCTATGACTCTAAAGTCCACATAAGGTTTTTCTTTAATGTTATTTTAAATGGTCTTGTCTCAGAATAAATCAATTGTTGATTTAAAAAAAAAAAAAAAAAATCCGCATCTACCCAAACTGGTTATTGGCGGCATAACTATAGTTTTTAAAACATCAAAATATCATTTGATGTTACGTATTAGGCTACTTTACTAGATGATAGGTTCTTCTATTCCAACGCTGAATAAATTAAATAAATAAATAAAGATGAAACTTGACTACGACCTACCACTATTCGCTAGCCATGGAGCATCCCTGGCCCCTACTAAGAGGACACCCCTCTCCCCGGACGTCCGGAGCACCAAGAGCGCGGCGAAGACGAGGAGTACGGCGCCCAGGAGCTGAGGAACCATCTTGCAGCGCGGCTCGAGAGGTACTGCCTTCGCTGGCTACAGCGGCACTTTCGAAACAGGTAAAAGCGGCTTTTTAAATAAGCGTCGGCTGGAAGGCTCGGCTAACCTGATAGCTAGACTCCCTTCTACCCGGTCTATTTTCATTTATATACATAGCTAGTTCTAGTTCTGCATTTCCTAATCTAAGCGGTAGATGGAGGGCAGCTTCCTCTCCAAGTCGATCCCGTTTAGCGTGAAAGTGAAGGAGTCGAGGATTTGCCCATGATTACCGCCAGGTTCATTAGCCAACTCATTTTATTATACTAGTTTCAGGGGAGTATTTTTTTTTTTTTTTAACGCTTAATAATGTTTGTCGGTTAGAGAGGGAATTGCAGGGTTTGCGAGGAAATAAAAAATGAGGTTGTTCCATCCAAAAGAGATTGGACTTAAATGTGCTGATTTATGGTGAAAAAAAAGAGAAGTAAATTGGTCAGCTACCTCATTTTCGCTGGATATCCATCATATTAATTTACTTAGCATCATACTTTTAAGTATCAATACGACCCTAACAAGATCGAAAAGAAATTTCACGTTTAGTAAGGCTACGGACTAACCATGGCTGTACAAAAAAATGTCTTAACTTAATGAAAACAGAAAACGATGGGAATTGTGTTACATGCAAAGTCCCTGATATTCTATTTCGGTGCAGAAAATATGGGAACAAAAGAAAAGTAGTAATTCTACAAGAAGTAGAACCCAGATTCTTACAACAATTAGACAAACAAAAGTTAGCAATGATTAAACAATTCTTCGCTATCACCCAGTGTTAAATCTAAAAAAAAGGCCACAGATTTTATTTTTTTTTTTCTCTTTCTTTTGTGTCTCCTTCCTCTCTCATTTACATCATTTCACTTTTTTACTCTATATACTTAATTTTTTATTTTATTGTTTTTTTATTTACCCTTTTTTATTGTTATTTTATTTTTTAAATATTAATTTTGGTTCCGTAAACTAACTTTTTATAAAATTATGTCAAACATGTATTGACCATATAGGATTTGGTTACAAATCTTGAAGGTCATTTATGCTAATAAATAAATAATAAAAAAAAAATATATCATAAATTTAGTGGTCACTCGTGCTGTAGTGGCTAACATAGCAGTCATTTAAGCCCAAAATCGTCACTTTAAACCAGGCAGACGGCCACCAAGAGTTTTTGAAATGAGGTTATGCCGTCCTTCGGATGGAATGTACTATGTTTCCCCCGAGCCTGTGCGATGTCAGGTACTCGTTAAAGATCTCTATCCTAGTTAAACCTGGGTAGAAAAATTTAGGACTCCCACTATAGCATCGTCCGATTTGGCCACACCAGCATCAAGTAGCGTTTAATGAATAAATTAACATTCAATAAAGCACCCACTACCTTCCTTTCATCATCCAATTACTTTATTTCCTAAGTCTTTTAACACCTTTTTTTTTTTTTCCATCTTAGTCGACGTTTCGGGGTTGTTTCCCCATTTTCAAGACTGAAACTTATTCCTTGCTACAACATTTTTCATTATTCATTACATCTTATAGCACACTGCTACTTGTCTTTATTCCTTGTATTATCCATAATGGAAACAGTGAGCCAATAGACAAGTAGCAGTGTGCTATAAGATGTAATGAATAATGAAAAATGTTGTAGCAAGGAATAAGTTTCAGTCTTGAAAATGGGGAAACAACCCCGAAACGTCGACTAAGATGGAAAAAAAAAAAGGTATTAAAAGACTTAGGAAATAAAGTAATTGGATGATGAAAGGAAGGTAGTGGGTGCTTTATTGAATATTCCAATTAAGAAAACTTCCACAAAAATTAAAAAAGAAAAGAGAATAAATTAACATGTTAAAAAAACAGGTATAATATATAACATCGGGGACACCTGTCGTATCATTAGCATAACATCCTCCTATTCCCAAAGTCTTTTTATAGGAGTAAAGAATCCTAGGTTATGTTGTCCTTCAGTGGGGACGTAAAATGGTGGTCCCGAAGTTCTCGTAAAAAATTTCTATCCTTTTTTAACCTAGATAGAAACAATTTAGGATTGCCACTATAGCATCTGGTATTAGCCACAGTAGCATAAAGTGACGTTCATTGAATAAACAAACGAGGATATAATAAATAAATGAGGATTTATGGTTGACTGTTGAAATTAACATAAGTATAAATTATCAAGAGTCAGTCGGGTGAAAAATATTTTAATTTTGCCGACGTTTCGGCGTAATTATTATCAGGGCATCAGCAAGCCGTGTAAGGCAGCCTAACCTCTTATAACTGATGATAAGCCGAAACGTCGGCAAAATTAAAATCAGTACTATAAATGTATCTAATTTCTTTTTAAGTATTATTCACTTAAAACGTTGTTAAGGCGATAATAATACGATGCAGTAGCCTTATAACGTTTAAGAATGGGAATTTTCACTCTTTGGTGTTGATTATCATATTTTTAAAATAATTTTGAATTCGATACTAAGTTCTAGCAGGTTTCGGTCTTTCATAAAACTCTAGTTCCATGAATGAACAAGAATTCTAAATACATTTTTTGTGCGATAAATCTTTCGCTGCTCTACAAAAGAAGTCTTTGATACATTTTTTATTTATTTAATTTTTAGACATCACAACGTTTCAGTCTCTAGGACCATTTTGAAGCATCATGCATATCCATGTTATATATCTATTCTTTCACCGCTTCATCTGTTCATCAGCAGTGTCGTCAATTGAGACGTCGATTTCCAAAAGGTACTAAAGGACATTTTTTACGAAATTGATTTTTTGTCATATTTGTATTCTCATCATTTAGTTTTATCTAATTATTCTATTTGATGTTATCTAATGAATTCTCAAGTCCTTAAAAAACGTGATTTAGAAATGCGGTCATTTTCTAAAAGTACAAATTACGCATTTATTTTCGTTCCAAATCATTCTAAAAAAAATCATTTCATAACTTTAATATGGTGTTATTATTATAGTGAAAAAATAAATCTAAATTTTAAGGCAAAAAGACCCATATTAGCTAGTTTAATAATATAGTGATGAGAGATTTTCGCGCTTCCTGTAAAATTTCCTAGAATGGATATTGTACCTTTTGGAAATCAACGTCTCAATTATTAGTAGTGTCAAATTTTAAAAGCACTTAACATTAATCGGCCGTCTTGTAGGTGTTCTCATAAAAGAAAACTTAGGATAATAATGGGAAAATAAATTTGTTGGTCATAATTTTTAAGTGTCCACTGGTGGGCTAGTCTAGCTTCCTGGTCCCTCTGCTTGCCCAAAGTAATTTTGAAAGTAAAATTAGTTGTTGAGAAACTAGCCACAGGTAGCTGTCTGATGATTGTTCTTACCAAAAAGGTGAAAGGTCCACTGTACAACCTTCCGAGGATTATGAAGATTAAATTGAAGAGGATGGTTACGACCAGCGGTTTTGTAAGTGAATCGGGTGATGAGAATTGTATATACAGCTTTTAGAGGGCTATTCGAATTCTGGCTACGGTTAATGTAATGTGCAGTAGTTATTGCATCTTCACTTATCGATTGAAATGCTGGGATTACCTGGGTCCTGCATTTTCTTCCACAATAATGTCCCCCTTAATAATAGCCTGCCTCGGAATGTCTTAGTCTAATATATTCAGTTTTATTATTTTTTTTTTCTGCAATGTTTATTACCTTCACTTAGCTGAATATGAAATAAATAGTTAGGGAAAGTATTGCGAACGTGAAAATTTTCACAAGAAATGAACATTTCAGGGTCCCCTGAGTCCAAATGAACAAGTCCCACAAAATGGTCCGTGTGTTGTAATGTGGTAAGTCAAGCTCGAAAACGATAAGTTTTATAAAACTGAAATTTCATATTTTAGAAGCGTATATCCTTGAGATATTATAGCAAATCTTTCAACAAAAGCGGCCAACTAGAAAAGCCATTTTGCACCTTTTTACGTTTTTCTGAAAAAACGGATCAAACTATTTTGATTAAAATCGCTGTATCGGTGGAAAATTAAATATAATTTAATGTAATATAGGCTTTAATCTGATTGAAATAGTCTGATAAGAATAGTAGGTAACGTAGATGTATAATTTACCGTTGGAAAGCTAAAGATTTTAGAAAAAGTGTTATCTAATATACAAAGTTGTATAAGGTAACGGAGAGTGTTGAAAAGCAAGTACAACTAAGTGATTGTTAGATTATTTAATCTGAAACACATGTTTCCATCGAAACTCAATGTAATTCTTGAACCTTTTTTTTAACTCTAAGCTTATTAAAAAGTTCTTAAATTGATTTAAGGTAAGTGAAAGTCGTGCGTTGTAGGCACCAGATTTTTATCTTTTGTTTTTGTGTGAATATTCTGAACCTCAAATCACTTTTTTAAATTTTACTCACATATTGTAATATTATTGAATACGAATATTAAGAATTCTGATAAATAAGCCTTATATTGATTCTAAAATAAAAAAAAATTGAGTAGTTTAGAAAGTATTCGTGTTATTGTAATTAATTCATTACACGATTCGAAATAACACGAGCATTACATTATTGATGAGTTATTTATTATTCGAGAGTATTTTTCATGTAAATGTCACGATCCACAAGTAGTTTTGTTCGGTCCAGTCTAGTTTTATTCCATGTAAGTTGCTTGTATGAGGTCGTGTGTCTTTTACAATACGAGATATCTAAGGACCTGTTCTACTTGTTCAACTCGTGCACGTTCTGAACGAGACCGAAAAAAAAAAAAAATTAGTCGCCAATGCATTCCCTTTAAGTTAAAAAAACAGTCCTAACTATGACAACCATTAAGTCACCCTGAAAATGACCCTCAGACCTTACAGCAACATTTTCTCTAAAATCGACTAATTTGTGTCACTTTATTCTCTGCATTTTACGTTTTGGGATTCTTTCTCAATCTTCACGACTCATTTCTTCAACATTATATTGTTGCATTTCGGTAAATTGTTTACTAAAATCTTTTTACTTTCACTAACCTATATATGAAATATATAGTAAGGGAAAATATTGCGATTGTGGAAATTTTTGAATTCCAGTTTTTAACTAAAATGCGCATATTAGGGTCCCCTGAGTCCAAATGACCAAGTAAGTAAGTTTAGCGCGTAAACAATAAAGTTGTATAAAACTGAAATTTCATATTCTAAGAGCGTCTATGTCTGAGATGTTACAGCAACTTTTTCATCAATATCACTTAACTAGAAGAGCCACTTTATACCATGCATTTTGTTTAAGTTTTTACGATTTTCTCAAAAACGGCTCAAACGATTGTGATTGAACTCGCTATATCGATGTAAAATTGAACGGGCTCTATATATTATGTAGGTTTCATTCTGATTGAAATAGTCTGACAGGGCTTAAGTGCAGATATTTTAAATTTTCTTCCCCTAATGTACCTTTAATTTTGTAGGGTTTATGAAATTAACCATATCATCTGATTAACAAATCTAAAAAACAGGTAAATATATAAGTTGAACGAATTCGATAACCAACTAAAGGAGAAAACTGCCAAAATATTTGTTTAATGAAATTTTATGTTTTTGAACTTAATAACAGATCTATAATATGCCGTTATTATCTTATACATTCTATTGTACAAGTTAACGGAGAGCGATGAAAAGCCGATAAAACAAACTGATTGTCATAGATAATAATATAATAGATTATTTAATGAAACACATGTTTCTTTTAAAATCCATTGTAAATAATTCTTTAACAATTTATTTTCGTTTCTGAATTTGTTTAAAAATTCTTTAATTGATATAAATAACGGAGATAAGCGAAAGTCATGTGTTTTTTATATTTTTACTCATATTTAATTGTTGTATTCCATAATAAATTATTAAACTGTTATAAATATATTTAATTTTTTTTTTAAATTTATTAGCAAGCAATACTCTTGCTCAGATCTGATGTTTTTAAATACTGACTTCATTTTTACTAATTTACCTAATTGAATGTGTGTATTAGTAAATATACTTGGAGTTCTGAACATATAACAAGACTTCTGAAGATGGGAGAATATCCCGAAGCGTCATGCTGATGAAATAAAAAATTGAGCATTTATGAAAGAATTTATTCAGCACGAAATCTATCTTAATAATTTATAAAGTTTGATATAAGGAAAATTTTTTCGTGACCTCACTAATTTTAAACGTTTTAATATAAATGTGTTTAAGAAAAAAAAAAATTGCTTTTTCCTGTTCCAACTCCATGTCTTCAACAAGAACCTGATTTTTTTTTTTTTTTTTGTATTACTGTCAATTGTTTTTTTCATAAAAATTTTAAATATTGATTGGAGGAATGGTATGCAAGCTTAACAAAGGAAATATCAAGGATTGTATTTGCCCTCATTAAGGACTTCCTTATAAAGATTACTTTCGGTTTCAAGTGAGAAGGGAAACAATGCGGAGGACTTATATAATATTACGTTTGTTTTAGAATGGACTTAGTCCTAACTAACAGCCAAATCAGCTCCCGTTTCTAAATGCAGGGAAAGAGACACCCAGATTTGCTATTTCTGGTTACGAGAGGATATTGGCACATTGCTTCGTTATAGTCTTATCTGTTCCCGTGTGAGTTTATTCAAAGAACGTAACCATATTATCAATTGCAGATTTTAAGGAAACACGAAAATCTTAAATGGTTTATATAAATGTGGTTCGCCCAATACAGGACTTTTACTCAGCACCGTTGTTAAAATCAATCGAAGAACGTTTAAATAAAGTTTGGGTAGAAAAAATCTGGTGCGGGCAACACAAGACTTTCACTTACCTCCATTTTCAATGAATTTGAAAAATCAATGAAAGAATTTTCAAATACAGTAAGAGATAAAAATACGTGAAACTATTAAAGAATTAATTAAATTGAATTTATATAGAAACATGTGTTTTATTAAAAAATCTATTATATTATTATCTAAATAATCGGTTAGTTTTATCTTCTTTTCACCACTCTCTATTACCTTTAAAAGCTTGAGTATAAGATAATATTTTTTCTAAAATCTTTAGCTTTCCAACGGTATATCATACATGTATATTACTGCTCTTATGTTCAAAAACAAAAAAATGCATACAAAAAATATATTATCTGTTTTCTCCTTTAGCTGGGTATCGAATTCATTCAATTGATATATTTACCTGTTTTTCATCAGTGGTAACAAGATAATATAGTTATTTTTAGAGAATCAACAAAATTAAAGGTACTTTAGAGAAAGAAAATTTAAAATATCGGCATTTAAGTCCTGTCAAACCATTTTAATCCGAATGAAACCTACATGATATTAAAGCCCATTCAATTTTACATCGATATATTGAGTTTAATCAAAATCGTCGGAACCGTTTTCGAGAAAATCGAAAAAAGATGCAAAATGCATGGTATAAAGTGGCTCTTCTTGTAAGCTCGTTTTGATAAAAAAAAGTTTCGTAACGTCTCGGGCGTATATTTGTCTTAAATATGAAATTTCAGTTTCATAGGACTTACCGTTTCCGCCCGGGAGTTACCAAACACACACACACGCACACACTCACAGACCTTTTTTCGGGACTTGGTTATTTGAACTCAGGGGGCCCTAAAAGGTGTATTTCCGTTGAAAACTGGAATTCGAAACTTTTCACGATCGCAATACTTTCCCTTACTATGTATAGTAAGTGAAAGTAAAAAGGTTCAGGAAGTTACATTGAATTTCGATGAAAACAAGTATTTCAGATTAGATAATCTAACAATGGAAATTATTACCGACAAAGATTTCTTAGTAATATCCGCTTTTCATAATAACTTTGTGTATAAGATAATATTATTTTTAAGATATCATTACACCCTTCGCTCTGATATCCATTCGTTAAATACTAGAACCCAAACAATCAATATTTATACCCCATCACATAAAACTGCATCCTTTCACAAATCGTTTCTCTTTGGTTCCTCATCCTTCTGGAATTCGCTGCCATCTCTATCCGTAAAGCCACCTCTCTTCCTTCCTTCAAACATCAATTCTTCCATTACCTACTCGTATCTCAATCTTCTATTCCATTGTAAAATATAGGTATATATTGTATAAATATATGTATATATAAGTGTGTAATAATTTGTAAAGATTTATAGATATATTGAATAGTTAATCTTTTATATATATATATATATATATATATATATATATATATATATATATATATATATATATATATATATACATACCTTTTTTTTTTAAAAGTAACCAGACCATAAGGATTTCTTTTTGTTCATTGTCAATATTCTTAGTGGGCTTGATGTCAGAATAAATTTATGTTATTTAATTTATTTTTAAAATCTTTAGCTTTCCGACGGTATATTATACATCTATAGAACTATTCACATGAAAAAAAACATAAAAAGTATTTTTGCTCTTTTAAAAATACCATTGTATATACCATTGTATAACCATCCTTTGGTTGATTATACAATGGTCATACAACTCGATTAAGAAAGTTCACTAATATATATATATGCTGAGAAACGGTCCTCTTTCTGTGTCAATGGTGGTGATTTCTTCGAGATTACGTTGAAGCGTCAGTTTTCTTCATTATTTTAATTTTTAAAAAAGATAATAAAAGACTCATAACTGCAAGTTTATTATACGAAAAAAAAACAAAGATCCAGCAAACTAAAATACATCAACTGATTTAACGGCCATGTAATGAGGGTATAATGTCGAGATCAATCTCAGTCGCCAGGTTTTTTACCTATGTTTTTGGGTAGCTAATTTATAAAGACTGAGTAAACCTCAGGGGGGAGTCTGTGGCTGAGTGGCTAGCGCGCTAGTCTCTCATGCTACAGGTTGCGAGTTCGAATCCCAGTCCCGGCGGGGCTTTTATAAGGATATAATTAAATGGGGATTCACTCACAGCCTCTCCCCCGGGTATGTGAGACCCGTCAGCCAAATGGTCCCAGGAGATTACACCGCGAGGCCCAGGGCCTACACGGCCTGTCGCGCCACTGGAATAAGAAGAAGAGTGAACCCCAGAAGGAGCTTTCTATGGCTAAATTTACTTAATACATTATTATTCTGCCAAAGCCAGGCTCGAACTCGAGAGAGTTTTAGAAATAAAGATTCTTTCAAAGCATTTTAAAAATTCTTTAGGTTCTTTTTGAGAAACAGATACTGATACGGGGTAGTTTAAAAACAAGCGAAATAACCTTTGATCTCAAAGATCTGTTGGATCACCTGAAATCGGTATTATACAAGTATACAAATTACCCAATATTAAAAATAAAAACAGATGAATTAAGCTTAAATTTATTTAAATGATAAACCTGCCAACTCCTTAGTATACTACTAAAAATGATTGTTAGTAAAGTGCTGGGACATCAAAATCTACGATGGAATGGGGTTACTCAAAAACTACAGCTACCTTCTTCAGTATTATAATTAAGTGCTCTAAGTTTGGTGCTATATTAACAGAATTAAAAAAATGTTTGTTATCTGAGAGAATAATCGGGTCGAAAGGCATTTTATAATTTTAGTTAGAATGTTATTTAAATTAGCTGAATGTTTTAATCATAGGAAGAGAAATCGATATTTATTCGGAATGTTTTATAATATTTTAGCCAACTCAAGATTGGGAGTCCTCATCAGAACAAGCTATTTAGTAAAGTTAGAACTAGATGATTGCTCTAAATCTCGAGGAAACGTTAAAATATAATAAAACTTATGGAATGAATTTTGACTATTCCTTCTGTGATCGTTTACAAGAATTTTAGAGTTAACGGATAAAATAGAAGATCCCGAAGGAAACAATTAAAAAGTATTAATATCTTCGGTATACTTGTGTTATTTTTAAAAAACTTTGGGGCATATTATGTATACGTCCCATCGATTATATTAATAAAGGATGGTTAAGAGCAATTAGTAAAATTTTTAGCAGAAGAATAGTTGACTATAGAATAAATAGAAGTTGGATGAGGGTTCAGTCATTAAAGAGATCGCGTAAAATTAACATTATTTTATTGTGTGTCGAATTTTCAGGATAAATTTTAGGTCGAATATCGAAGAACTCCGGACAGTCCTATTTATAATTTTTCTCGCTTTTTGGAGAATTTCTGTTAGCCCAGTAGAATTAGGTAAAAAAAGGGGGTTGGCTAGAAAAAGGTGGGGTAAATTTAATTTTTAGGCACGATTGTTTGTACTGTCCCCCCCCCTCCCTCATTAAAAATTCAAGTTTTCACCCCTATGCGTTTTCCGCCATCTTGAAAAAACCTCTTAAAAAAAACACTTTTTTCATTTTTTTCCTTCTAAATCTGTTCCTGGGCATTTTAGAGCAAAATTTGTCATTAGAAATTTTAAAAATCAATAAATTGCCTACAAGTTTGGTATGCAACGTGTTGGAAAATTTGAAACACCTTCTGAGATATGTAGTTGTCAATATTGGACAAATTGTCAAAAAAAACAACACGGAATGTCAGAAAAGTCGGTGGTTTCGCTTCAATAACTATTTTGGTGTGCAGTTTATTAAAAATATTTACGAAACAATCTTTTAGAGCATTATATTTCTAAAACGTTAGGTAGTATTTGACTTATATAATGTATCATTTTGAATGAAAGGCTGCGTATCGTCAAACTCGTCTTCTTCAATGTTCTATTTAATATTTGGTCTATTATTGCAGGATTCGAATCCGCAATAAAGACAGACAATAGAACATTGAAGTCCACCTTTTTCGGTTTCTGAATGAGGGAAGCAGTACAAATAATCGTGCCTGAAAAATTAAATTTACCCCACCTTTTTCTAACCAAAATCCTATTTCTACTGGGCTAAGTACACAATTAATGTCTAGTGATCTTCGACGGTCGTCCTAATAAGGAACTGAAATTCGGACGAAACGTCTTCACACAAAAAAATGAATTTCCTGATTTGATCTCTTAAATGACCGCAGTATCTTACTAACATTGGTTTAATTTTTTTTATGTAATTGTGCTAATAAACATATCGGACCTACCAGCATTTAAATCATTGTAAAAAAACGACAAATTTTGTTCTTGAAAATTTAGTTTTCTTTGAGAAATTTTGTTCAATACGGGCAATTGCATTCTCTTGCATTATATCTTCCTGCCCATATCAAACATTTTTTTAATTCTTTCATCTACAAAGCTGATCCCATTACCGCCATCTTGATAATATGATGTAAATCTGTACCATCCAATTCTTGCTCGATATCGGATAAATATTTCGTAGTCCGAATCCTCCTCTTCTTTCTCGTCACTTCTCTTCACGGACGACGCAGGACTTTCGTACTTAAGTTTCCTGGGGGCCCTTTCTTCTCCGGGAGGTTCAGTCGACAAGTCCTCGATTCGTACTTTTTTCCATCCTTTTTGCCAGAAGACAATCACTGAAAAATGGGGAAATTCATTGAGATTGGACTTTAAAAAAAGGATAGAGTCATTGGAGAATGAAAGACCAGTGTGGTTTGGTTAACTTATTATTTAATCGAAGGTGTAATATTGTTTTATCTCATAATCCGACACCATTTTAACCAATATCCTTTATGTATATATTTAGTACTAAAAAAACACTTTGTTGCGAAATCTATTGTTTCTGATATAATGATTTACAAATAACAGTCTCCGATACCGACGAAAAGTCTAGGTGAGCGAAAGTCAGGAAATACTTATGTAAAGCTAATTCGATAAGATGGAATTTCGAATTGGTATTTTTATTTTCGCAATACCCTGAAACAAAGGAAGTAAAACAATCGACTAATATTTCCTGCCTTTTGACTTCATGTTTAGGGCTAATAATGATTTCCGTTCTTGTTTTATTTTTAGTTTATTTATATAATAGAATATTGGTAGCCTGACATTGAACGGCTAAACTATTTTAAGTGAATTATTGGGTTATTCGAAAAATAATGCAAGCTTTTGTAGATCTTCTACATAATAAGAACTGTTTACTTTACTGGATTTTTCATTTGTATGATTGTCAACTCTCAATAATCCCCTCATTATAATGTTTGCTTACCTCTGTATTATTTCACTAACTGCAAATAATTCAGTCTTTGTCAGTTTTGTTACACGAGTTTAAACTCAGCCTTAACTTAGCCTGGACGGTCAGAAACTTAAATGAAGTCTAAAGAGAGAGAGAGAGGGAGAGAGAGAGACAGAAGAAATGTTCAACAAATTTCGAGAGGGAGACTTCAGTCTTCAGAAGACAAAGAAGGTCTGCTAAAGATTTCCTCTCTTGATGAAGATGCTCTACGGGCTTTGATGCGGTACGACCGCAAACAAAAAAGAAAAGAAAAAAAATCGCGATATTATTTGTGTTACACTCCTTTCCTGAAAAAAAAAAAAAAAAAAAATCGACCCATTTATAAATTATAACATGAATATAACGCGTTTTTACTTGTAATGAAAAGTGGCTGCTTTACGATAATAGTTGACATTCTAGACAGTGGCTCGAAAAAGTATTAGCAACTCAACATTTTCCAAAGCTCCAAATCATAAAAAAAACGTGATAGTTACTGTTTGGTTGACTTCATTTTGTTTGATGCACTATAGCTACTTAACTCCTGGAGAAACAATCAGTGCCGAAAAGAATTTTTATCAAATTGATGCAATGCATCAGGAATTGGCAATGATGAAGCCATCTTTGGTCAATTGGAAGTAGCTATGACAACGTCCGACCAAATGTCTTATCAGTCTTACTCTCTGAACCTTTCGTCTACGGATTATATTTTATTTTAGAAATACGGAGCACTGCTTACTAGAAAATCCGTTTTCGAATAAATTCCTAAGATAGGAAATACTATTCCGAGAGAATGGGAAATTGTAAAAATATGTTGGTAGTAGTAGAGAATATTTTAATTAACTTAATGATTGTTGTAAATATTTCTTTTTAAATAAAAATTCTGCTTTTTTTTTTTCAGACAACCCAATATTAACGCATTTCCTTATTGTTGCACCATTACAGTTTGTTCTGTTGTTCAATGTTATTAATCTTACATGAAATCTGTAACAATAAAGTCTCGAACTCCTTATTTATTAACTATCAGTCTGCTACGGAAAAGTGTTTTTTTTTTTTTTAATTGCATGAAGAGTTTTCAGCTATGCAGAAATCGATCCTCTTATTACAGATAGCTCCACTTCAAACATTATCTAATTATTAAATTATAGCTTTAGATTTCACTCCATCATGATAATATTACAAAACTAGTCGTTCCATTACGAAATTCAAGATCGAAACCGGGCTTGAAGAATTCCAGAACAGGTCGAAGAAGTGGTTCAGATTCCGTTGCAGATCTCTCGACAGGTTTGCAATTTACAACTGACTTTTAAATGACGGAAAACACATTTCTTCAAATACAGAACCTGATTTATGGACCGCGCATGAAACAATGCAATATAAAAACGTTGCTCGAATCGAAAATTTGATGGTAGTTACCTTGTTACAAATTCGGTGGAGAATATTTGTTGTTATATTCCATTACTTTCACTTACTATATATAGTAAGGGAAAGTATTGCGATCGTGAAAATTTTCGAATTCCAGTTTTCAACGGAAATACACGTTTTAGAGTCACCTGAGTCCAAATAACCAAGTCCCGCAAAAAGGTCTGTGTGTGTGTGTGTGTGTGTGGTAACTCCCAGGCGGAAACAGTAAGTCCTATGAAACTGAAATTTCATATTTAAGACAACTATACGCCCGAGACGTGACAACACTTTTTTCATCAAAATGAGCTTACCAGAAGAGGCACTTTATACCATGTATTTTGCACCTTTTTTCGATTTTCTCGAAAACGGTTCCGACGATTTTGATTAAACTCGCTATATCGATGTAAAATTTAATGGGCTTTAATATCATGTAGGTTTTATTCTGATAAATTTGGTCTGACAGGGCTTAAATTCCGATATTTTAAATTTTCTTCCCCTAAAGTACTTTTAATTTTGTAGATTCAATAAAAATAACTATATTATCTTGTTAACGCAGATAAAAAAACAGGTAAATATATAAATTGAATAAATTCGATACCCAACTAAAGGAGAAAACTGAAAACATATTTTTTTAATGCAATTTTTCGTTTTGAACATAAGAGGAGTAATATACATGTATGATATACCGTTGGAAAGCTAAAGATGTTAGAAAAAATATTATCTCATACACAAGCTTTTAAAAGTTAATAGAGAGTGATGAAATGAACATAAAACTAACTGATTATTTTATATAATAATATAATAGATTTAATAAAACACATGTTTCTATATAAATTCAATTTAATTAATTCCTTAATAGTTTCCCGTATTTTTATCTCTAACTGTTTTTGAAAATTCTTTCATTGATTTTAAAAATTGAGGTAAGTGAAAGTCGTGTGTTGCCCGAACCAGATGTTATCGCTAACGTTCATATTGGTTTAAATGAAAAAGTCACCTTTGACTACATTTATTTAGTGTTGGGGTTTCATCAACACGTTCTGTGTCAAAAAAGCTGTGTTGGCGTTCCTTTCATTAAAAATATGAAGTTTTTAACGCATATAGCATATGCCTCGAAGAAAAACTTATTGAGAGGTATATTGCTTTAAATTTAAAAAGTCACGTTTTCACTGTTGATAGATTTTTTTGAACCACATACGGATTTTTTTGTAGGCTGTGAGACGAAAGGATCGATCGGGTGAGCTCGGGATCACCGAGTGCACCCGAGCGAGAAAGGTAGTCAGCTGCTCTTCACTGATGTGTCGCTGTGTTCACCACATTCAATTTATATGTAATATTTGTTATTATTAATTATTATCAAGTATACAAAAGTTGTTTATACGTCATAATAATCATTATTTTAACAATCATTTGTTTTACATTTTACCAGCTGTGTTGGTGTTCTTTCATTAAAAATATGAAGTTATTTACGCATATAGAATATGCCACAAGGACCAATTTTTGGGGGGGCAATATCGCTTTTAATTTAAAAAGTCACGTTTTAACTGGTAGATTTTTTTGAAAACTTCTTTTGGCGCACAACACACAGATTTTTTTTGGATCAGGCTGATCCGTCACGCTCTGAGATGAAAGGATCGATCGGCTGAACTCGGGATCACCGAATGTACCCGAGTGAGAAAGGTAGTCAGTCAGCTGTGCCCATCAGTGCTGTGTCGCTGTGTTTAATACATTCAATTTATATGTAATATTTGTTATTAATTATTATCAAGTATTCAATAGTTTTTAATAGTTATTGATACGTCATAATAATTATTATTTTAACAATCATTTGTTTTACATTTTTGGTTTATATTGTGAGGTTAGTGTATGTAGCTAGCGGTGTATTATATAGTGGAAAAACATTAAACATTATAAAAAAAACATAATTATTGTTATTGTTATTATAAAAAGTGATTCGATTGTGTAGGTAGGTCATTTAATGTTTATTTACACTTATATATACATACATGCATGCATATAAATATGTACAAAATTTTATATTTTAATATAATTAAAAGTCAATCTCACTTTTATTATTTGTTAGCTTTTATTTTCCCATATTAAAAAATAAATATAATTATTATAAACAGTGATAAGTAAATAACTTCGTATATATATATCCATTTAACACGGGTCTAACGATTTTGATTAAACTAGCTATATTGATGTAAAATTGGATGAGCTTTAATATAATGTAGGTTTCATTCTTATTAAAATAGTATGACATGGCTTAAATGCCGATACTTAAAACTTTCTTCCTCTAAAGTACCTTTAATTTTTTAGATTCTATGAAATATCATCTGATTAGCATTGCTATAGAACTGTTAAATATACAAGCTGAACGAACTTAATGACCAACTTAGGGGTAAAAGCGCAAAACTATTTTTTTTTTTTTTGCGATACTGTACGGTGGAAACATTGAATAACCTTAACCTCTCTCATCACAACATATGTTAATAATTTTATGCTGTAGTATGACTAATTTTATTGAATATTAACTTTTTTAAAATGTTCCAACGGTATATTATATGTATATATTACTACTCATGTTTCGGGAATAATTTTTTGATGATATGATTTTAGAAACTCTAATTTTCTCTTCCAAAGGAATACTTAATTACAATGTATTTTGCTTACAAGAAGTTCCTAAATGATAGTTAAATCCGTTTTATTTAGAAGGATTTAGCGGAATCCAAGAATCGCGATATTATCGTATATGTAGAGATAAACAATATGAAAAAAAAATCAGTTACATCAAAAGATATTAAAATCGATATTAATTGAATGAATCCAGATTAGGAACGATGTCGAAATACTGGAGCACACAACTACTGATAGTAGTGGACTCCAAAGAAGGTAGAATAATAAATGCCTGTTAAGTAGTGCAAGATCGCTCAGGATTCTTGAGTCCGTGTTTAGGTGCGTCCACACCGGACTCAGAAAGTAAATTCTTCAACCTAAAAAGCACCTCTATATCTCAAATTACCCTAATCTCTCATTCCGTTGAAGACGACCCTGTGTTCGTCTTTGGAGAAAGCTAGATCGTAACATTGACATCTGTGAGAGAAATTGTAGAAATAACATCTTCAATAATTGAGACGTTGATTTCCAAAAGTTACTAAAGAACATTTTTTTATAAATTGATATTTTGACATGTTTCTATACTAATGGTTTAGTTTTATCTCAATTCGTCATCAGATTTTATCTAAAAAAAACATAGAAATCCTTTAAAAACATATTTGAAAATTGCATTTTATTCCAAAAGGTACTAAATCCACATTTAATTTCATTCCTGAAGGTACTAAAAACATTTCCTTGCAAAACGTACTATATCATATGTAAACAGATGTAACCTTTCCTATTAAGCACCTAACCCCGTAATTTATTACCATTAATTAATTATTTTCTTCATTTTGTGTTTTCATTCATTAAGTAATTAATTTCATTAATTTAGATTAATGGTTTTAACGTAATAATCAGTTTTTACGGTGTTTTAAACAATTTAGTAGCGTCGCTTTGGTTAAACAACTTAGTCCGCGTTGATTCTCAATTAAATTAGGTTTTTCCTTAGTATTTCTTGTTGCAGCCACAAATATTTGATATAAAAATTGTCTGAAACTCACATTTTAATAGAATAATGGTATTTTATCCAACAAATAGATGGAATTATCCTTCCCTGAGCTTGCTAAATATGAGAAGAAAAGCCGTGCCTGATCTAAGCTAATAGAAATTATTGTTTTAAAAAAGGTAAACATAAAAGTTTAATAGTTATTTATTTATCAGTCTTTATAATAGAATATTGTTTAAACGTATTTAATAATATAAATACATTTGTTAAATTCAATATTTAAGGATGAGAAAGCATAAGTAGAAGTTCAAAAAAATTCATAATTACATACTTTCTTATTATAGTGCAAAAAATAAATAAAAGATCCTTTGAATATTCGCTTTCTTTATGAAGATTGGAGAATAAAATCTTGTTAACCAAGGAAAGATATTTCTCAGGGTGAGAATAGGAAAATATACATAACATAGTGATTAAGTAATGTTATATGAGGAAGGTTATGATGGCTGTTATCTCTCGTTATATTCTTCCAAAAATTACATTGTTATTGTTAAATATTATATTGTTAAAAAGTCCCGGAAAAGTGTAATAATTTAGAAACATAAGTTGCAAATACAGTAATCAAATTTAGATTAAAAAAAAACAAAAACCATTAGATTGGTCCAATAAGAAATTGATGACAGACTTTTGCGTTTCCTGTAAAATTGTCGGAAGTGGATATGATTTATATGCCTTGTTCATATTCAAAGCATATCAATGCATTCACGGATCAATGCTATCACGGACATTTCATGTGACACAACCCAATAGTATCAATGCACTATTACTACTGTCATTATGACATATTTTAATATTTACATATATGTTATAAAATGGATTTAATTTATTTTTTCTAAAATTTAAAATCTATTTTGTAATCAATATTTATTTAATGAAATAATAGGTAATTTATTTATATATAATCTATTTATCTGTTGCGATATTAAAATAAATTTCTAAAATACTTTGAACAGTATAAATTTATTACTTGAAAATGAAAATTGAAAATTTTTTTTTAGAGATTTTCCCATAGTTAATATATATTTTCCATTATGCCATTCCTTAAGGATTAGTTTCAAAAATCGATAGTTCGAATCGACTTTGTAAAATGCTAATTGGTGAAACGGAGAAAGTTAGAAGAAGAGAAGCCTAAATCTGATCATCCTGCTTCGTAATTTATTCCAGTTGGGTTCCACTTCTGAAGTTATTGGTAGGATCTTCCAATCAGTACGAAATTACTCTTTCCACGCGGTAATTAGTCCCAACCTAATGTAAATACAACCATTGTAATAAGAAATTGTATTAATATAAATAAAACACCATACCATTATGGGTATAAAGGCTCTTTAGAGGTGGGAGGGAATTTAATAAATGGTAGCTTTTATTTATTCAACTATTTTTTGTACCTAATCGGATGATGCTACATAGGATCCTAATTTTTTCCAATCCAGATTTTATAAGGATAAGGACCTTTAAGGAGAGACATCGCAATCGGGACTACCTTTTTTCGCATCTTCCGAAGGACGGCATAACTACTCTCTTTAAAAAAATCTGTCAGATTTGAACCTTTGACCGTAAACTTAGACAGCTGCTATGCTTGCCACAACATCACAGGCTTACCCCTAGTACATACTAGTGATTCGTACTGTTTCAAGGTCAACAGGTGATTAAGCCGATATCATGCTTAGGAGCAACATGTTTTCACCAATTTTCGGGTACTCACTTTTAGATGCTTAGATGAGCACAAGGGAGATTTTAGACCAAAACTGCTAATTTAAAAAGAATTCTCTACTCCGACCAACATTACTACGGTACCCAGTTAAATACGTTAGAATATACGAAAAAATATAGTAACAATTCCAAAATGTTATTTTGAAGATCACTGCCAAAATAAATTATTTCGTAACAAATTAACAGAAGAAAATGAATATATTTTTTAATATTCTTAAGGCTAAAATGTTCATTGACAAAAGAAGTAGACAATGTATTGGGTCGTGTCACATGAAATGTCGGTTTTCAAGGTAAAGGGTTTTTATTAAAAATACGATATGAAAACAAGATAATTTTATTCGAAGTATTTACCTTCTTTTTCTACACATTTTTCCCAACGTGACACAAACTTTTTTATCCCCGAACAGAAAAACTCTGAGCTTTGAAGTGAAACCAAATATAAAAACGCACTTTTCACTGGATCATCATTTAAAAAAAGTTTTCCTTTAACGAAGGAATTAAAACGGGGTTAGGTGCTTAATAGGAAAGGTTACATCTGTTTACATATGATATAGTACGTTTTGCAAGGAAATGTTTTTAGTACCTTCAGGAATAGTGCGTATATACGTCTATGGGTATCGTATACGATAGAAGTGCGTAAATTGCACAGTATAAGATCTTTCTGCTTTTTTTTTTTTGTAAAACATTTCTTTGGAATCTGTAGCTTAGGCGTATCTTAATATAAAATTTTAGTTTCGAACTACGCACAGTAGAAAATATGACCGATTTAGATGGGCAAATTCTGAAACTTATCTAAATTTAACCTTTGGTATTATGGATTATAGATTATGGAAACAAATTATAGGAAACATTATAAAAACTAATTAGTTTTTTGACACCATTGGCGAGTGAAAAGTGGTCAAATATCAAATTTATTTGCTAAAATCTAAAACTTCCCTACATTTTACGTTTGAAGTCCCAGAATAGGGGAAAAATAATACAAAAGATCTGAATATGGCTGGAGTCGCTGAAACCTGCTAATAGATATATTTTATATCAATAATGACAACTCTACAAATTATAGATTGTAAAACTTTTGATTCGGTGTGTTGTGTCTGAAAAAAATTATTTATCATCCTAAACGAAAAAATCGCTAAAATTCGAATATTAAAAGACTTGAAGGATTGATGAAACAAATCCTTGGGGTAACTTGGGGATTATATAGTTCTTCGTTATTGAATAGGAGCATACATTTACAAATTGCTAAATTAACTCTACAGGTAGATTGCAATGTATATTCAATAACGAGTTTGGAAATATAATGTCTTATCTATATTAGCAATATCCATTGTTAAATAAAAGCAAAAAGACTACGCGCTAAACACACTTTGAAAGATAATCCCAATGCCGGTTATTAGGCACTTGAGCGAACAGGAATGATTCATTCATTTACTATTTATTTGTAAACATGGTATGATGGGAAATATTAGTATTAAGGGTCTTGCCAACTAATAATAAAAAGGTAAAGCACTGGAAAATTCCAAACTTTTGTCCAGTGTGCGACGTTTAGTTTTTGGGTTGACTTGTTACAGAAAATATTTCATAGACAATCAAGAAACTAACCACTTGTACAGTTGGTAATTCTGGGAATATTTCCCATTATTAGTTAGGTAGTTATAGTTTTATATTAAATTTTAAAATCTACTCTTAAAAAAAAATAAAGTAAAACAAAATAATTTTATCTTATTATTGATTTAGATATAATTTGAATTGTTTTCATTAGCTCAGTAAAATTATAAAAGGAAACCGAAAAAATAGGATAGATATAGATAGGCCATCCCAACGGCAATGAAGTAGCTATACTGAGGGAGTTTTACGATGATGGTGACTGAGGAAAACTTCAACGGGTGTATAAACAACCTTCGAAGCTTGCCTCTTTTGATGGAAATGGGTGCTAAAACTATTTTTACGTCCAAACCACAAATTACTTTCGCTTAAGAGTATCTGATTGCTACGAGAACGCTCATGGTGAGATACTATTACCAATATTGTTAATAGTTGGTAGTTATTATTATGCACGGTTATTAATAACTGTTACCAGCGTTTCGTCGTTTAATCGTAAATATTTACTACCATGTTTAAAAAGGGTAAATAAGGATAGCTCTGGAGTATGGATATAGTACCTTTTGGAAATCAACGTCCCAATATATTCAAGTTGTTATGGATGATTTTATTGGTGACGAAGTAAGGAGCATTATGGATTTTTCGGAGAATTTCGGATTTCGAGGATTGGATGCGGGAGGAATTCGATGGTTAGGCAGAACTCCATATGTCCATATAGGCCTAAACAATGATTAAAATTAACTATAAAACTAATTTCTGAGATTTATTATTAAATTATTCTATTCATATTTACAACTTTACATAAGAATATAAAAAGTAAGTCCGATCAATACGATTATGGGATTGATAAAGTCTTGTTACGTGGAGGCAATTTAATGTATGTTTAAGTCAGCAGGTCTCGAGGCCACCGTATTTTTAGTGCCTTGGAGGATTATCAGGAATATATTTATTCTCATTATTTAGTTTTATATAAATCTTTCTATCCTATGTTAAGTCTTACTTTAACGAGACTAGGTCAGTTGATTGGGTGCCAAAAATGGGAGTTGATGGAAAGTTATATCTTTGCTAATTCGTGTTTTTTAGGCAGTTGATCAAGAATTTTAAAATCGTAGCCTCATTTTTTTTTTTAAAGGAAATATCTGCAAAAATGCAGTGGGGTGATCCTGTGGAAATGGAACCGGACTAGAAATCTTTGGGGTTCGATTCCGCCAGTGGTAGTCATAATTGTTTATTCTGTTATTTTAACCATGGGGTGTTCTCATCTAGGGATACTCTAAAAAGTGGGTACCTAAAATGTGAGGAGGAAATCAGGTCATTGGTCGTGATCTCGGCCAGCACAGAACAGCACGCATTTGTATTTGTAATGAACAAACCTTCATGGGTTTTAGAATTTCTAGTTGTTTTATTTTTGTGAAGTAAAACATATTTAGTCGCGGCTACGGGGTGTTTTATATAACTTAACCTTTATTATTAAATCAAACCAAGTACTAATTCACAATACACTTCATTAACCTATGACAAACATTACAACATATTTGATCCACACCGTTCCAACAACTCTCACAATCTGATCTTATTAAACATGTGATCTTACTTAAACATATGATCTATTTAGTTGCCACATACATCACGGGATGACTGAATACTTTGGATGACGTCAATACAACGGAAACGTGCTGCTCCGAAAAGGCATATTAGCATAATCCGCTTTTAGAAACATATTTATGTTGTATGTATGCTTATAATAATAATAATTTTGTTAATAAACATTCTATGAACAAATAAATAAAAAAATATATATATTGGTCATATGAAATAGAATTAATTATATATATATATATATATATATATATATATATATATATATATATATATATATATATTTATACACACACAAGTATTTTAAGTATTTCTATACTCTAGCAAATCTATGAGTCGGAAATAATCAAAGCATATTATTATGATATTTCAGACTATGATATACTCTCTACCTCTTACAATACATTTTGTATACTTATTATAAATACATGAATGATGTGCATATTTTATAGACCCAAGATATAATAAATTTTATTTTTTTGCCATAATTTTAAAATCTGACCTTCTTTTTTTTGTTTATACCTAACGATTTCTTCTCTTTTCTCATTTTCTTATACCTTGTAAGACATTTGAATTAATTCTACAATATTAATCGTTTTAAAAGAAACTAAAGAAGAATAAGTTAGCTACAATTTCGGTTCCAATGATATTTTTTAGTTTTGTGTCACTTTGAAGGAAGCGGGAATCGAAATATGAGACGAACCGAAAAAAATAATTAATGTAATTATTTTTAAGATGCTAACAGATTTATGTTTAAAGGAAATACTGTAACGTCTCTATATACGTTATATAATTATTTATTTAAATAAGTGCTAGCCCAGCGGAGGGGTAGTGAGTAGTAACCATTTTGGACTTGAAACTTCTTCATTTTCACATCAGGTAATTGAACCTAAAAGGTTACAATACAATTTTATAATTAATCACATTTAGAACGTTTACTGTAAAAAAAAAAAAAAAATTACTAAACGTCAAAGATAAACTTACCCCTACGGGTTCAATATTCATTAATAAATAAAAACAAAAATAACATAGTAAACATGTATCATAAACTGAACAAGACTAAGATACATAACCAATAACACCATCAATGTTTTTGTAACCTCCCTTAATTTAAATACTTTTTAATTAAAAGATCAGCTGATTTCATCAGAGCGAGGGTTTGTTCCGACCCTAGTTTTGTCAGCTGTGACAATACATTCAGGAAACAAATGTAAAATTCTGAAAGAGCAAGCTAAAATTGTAAATGTCGCCGATATTCAGAACTTTTCCAAAAATCTCAAACATACCCTTGATTAGACTGCGACAAACGAGTTCAATCAAACTTTTCTTGTCATGAATAGAATAAAATGTTCTATCTAAATATCTGATCGTTATGTATTCGTATGGCACTAGTTAGTCATATCGTTATTGGCTACTATTACACATAACAGTATAGATCTACCTGTGGGAACAGAGACAATGAACAGTAAACTCTGTGAGGGAACATCTGTTGAGAAATGTTATGTCAACATTCTCTAAGAGCTTTCCAAGATGTCGGAACCCACCTAGCGGTAGGGTCAACCTATCATCCTTAGTTCGCTTAGAATATAATGATCTTGCATTCTGCATCCTAAATATTTAGTCAAGTTTTTTTATCAATTGAAGCCTGTCAGATCATGCGGAGTATATTGGTTTCATTCGAACACGTCAGAGATCAGAAATTAAATCTTCAGGCAATTGTTATGTTCTGTTTGCTGACTATCAAAACGATAATTAAAAAAATATGAACTTAAACATAGTGATTTTAAATATGTCCTCCAATCTATGTACTGCCAAAAAAAAAAAAAAAATATATATATATATATATATATATATATATATATATATATATATATATAGTACTTTCGTAGGAGTCCTTATATTAGATAGATTAAAGTAAAAAAAAAATGCTTAAAATTATTGCTGATAACCATTGATTAACTATTTTCTGATAGTTAACTATTTGGTGCTGAAGGCGTAAAATCTTTGATTTTTGGTGACTTGTATTTTTGAGTAAATAATTAGGAAGAGCAATATCAATAATAATAATCTATCATATAATAATATCATATAATATCTACATAAATCCTTATTTCCACGATTTTTAATTTAATTATAATTTTTGCATTTATTATAATGATAATAAGCAGAAAATTCGAGATTCTGCGTATCTGGTAAATTGAAACCAACAATTTTGAGTGAAAAGAGTTATTTCATTTATTTATCTTAGTCGATTACAATGATTCATCGTGGAAAATAATAAATCCATGATGAAATTTATATTGAACTTTTTTCCTGTTCCCTTTTGTTTTAATTATGTTTACTTAATAAGAAAAAATTGTTATTTTCTGTTTGTGTATTGATAATCGCGTTGTTGGCGTACATTATATGTTATCTTCACCATGGAGGCAATTATTTAAAAATATTTCTTGGTTTCCTCACTCTCAAAACTTTTAACTTTTTTCATCACCAAAAATAATTGAGATATCAGGGAGTATTTAAGTTAGATTTATTATTATTTTTTTTTTTTTGTTGATCCAAAACATTTAATTTTTTTCTATATCTTCATATATGATTTATCAAAGTAAACATTTTTAATCGGCAGCTATTTTGAAACTGATACATCGAGGTTTTGGAATCCTTGTCAAGTTCCCTGTTATATTATTGTAATATTTTGGAAAACAAATTAAGTATTGGGGATCACTTGTAGCTGGGTGGCTAGCATAACAGCCTCCTATGCCAAGGGTCACGGGTTCAAACCCGCAGGTGGTCCTAGGATTTTTTAATAAGGGTAAAAAATCCTTAGTTATGCCTTTCTTCGGAAGGGACGTTAAAAGAGGGTCCCGATCCTGTGCGATGTCAGGTACTCGTTAAAGATCCCTATCCTAATAAAACCTGGATAGGCAAAATTTAGGACTCCCACTGTAGCATCGTCCGATTAGCCATAGTAGCATAAAGTGACGTTAAATAAATAAACAAACAAATTAAGTACTCTATAATGTAAATATCAAAGATAACAAAACAAATATTAAATTTTATTCGCATATTGGAGAAAAAAATTGTATACCACCATACAGACATCCTAATATAAGTACTACTAATTTATATCTAGCCTTGAAGAAACTTCTATTTATCAAAACTAATTCATTTAAGGCATAATGATTTTATATACGATGGTCATGCCCGACGAATTTGGATTTTTTAAGAGCTGCTTTATTATTTACCGAGCTCTAGGTTCAAATCAGGCTGTGGTATGATTATCTATTCTGATTCGATAAATTTTAAAAAAATCTAAATTTCCTATGCAACAACTTAATGCATATATTACATAATGTACGTATATATCAATAATATTTTTATTATTACATAATGCTTAGAAAGTGACAGGTGACAGACTGCCCTACTAATCTTCAGCGACAGCTAGATCTGTCAACTCGGTTCCTTTAATAAGCTTCCAGTCCACTCAGGACGTCAGCTGTAATTTGCAGCATTTAGCGAAATGGCTACCTTCCGCTGGTTTAGTGAATGTTAATTGACTGCACTGTTAATAATACGACTCGGTTGATAAGTAGTATTATCTGCATAAACCAAAATCTTAGCTTTTAATTAAGGTAAAACGTTATCGGCTGCGATGATAAATGGTTTGTTCCAACGATCCCTAACTGATATTCCTGACTCGTTTTGACTGATCCATGATTACTTTGACTGATCGCTGACTATCAGTGGCCGTTATGTAAATATTGTTAGTGGTAAAGTATTAGGGATGACCTGTAGTTCTCTAGAAAGTTAAGAGTTCGTCATATATAGAGATAATTTTGAATAAGATAAGGAATGATGTGGTTACGATGGAATAATATGATTGGTTCAATGTAAGGATATATCAGTTACGAAAACACATCTTGTCCATGCTAGACCAAGTCGGACCTCTTATGCTAAGTTTCTATGTAACGGAAAGGATATGTAATCAGAAATACGACCATTTTGTGGCTTTTGCAGATCTTGTCAGTAGGTACTGAAAAAACCTGAATAAAAGATTTCTTTTCGAACACAGCGACCAAGGTGCATCCCGCTTCAAAATAAATTTTAAAGCGCCAAGACTGAATCGAAACAGAGACCGTTTAAAATTAAACTCAATTGCAAAGATTAACTGCATTAAAATAAATACAGTTAATATATTTTATGGAAATATTAAACAATGTCATGGTACACATGGAGAGAAACTAACCATCAAGATGCACTTCAAGAAATATTTCTAATCATAATGTCTGTGAGGAGCATTGAGGATTTCATAAAGGAATATTTGTAAGAATTGGGTAAGAGATGAGTCCTACAGTTTAGTAGAGGTCCAAAGCTCAACTCTTTACGTCGATATTTGGCATCCGATAGTTATGTAAATGAGTCTTTTGTAGGTAAGGGGATGGTTTGAGAGTTTTTCTAGAAAGTTTTGAAGTAGTCGAAAGCAAAGTGTACCGCGCGGGTTGCTGGTCACAGTACAGTTTCCCCCAACAAAAGGCTTCGCCAAGGTGATACGCTAGCGTGCCTCCTGTTCAACTTGGCACTGGAGAAGGCAGTGAGGGATTCTGGTTTGCTGACTAATGGGACCATATAAAATCGGATGGTCCAGCTATTGGCCTACGCAGATGATGTGGACATCGTGGGGCGGTCGTTGCATTCCGTCAGAGAGGGATTTTTAGCTTTGTTGGAGGCCGCCTGAGCACTTGGGGTAGAAGTGAACGAAGGCAAAACTAAATATATGGCCTCGGGAGAAATCCCTCGACCTGGCGAGACCATCTATATTGGCACCTTTATCTTTGAAGAAGTAGCGCAGTTCAAGTATCTGGGATCAGTGGTAACACAAGACGCACCTGAAGTCGAAGTCAAGAAAAGAATATTGATGGCTAATAAGTGCTACTTTGCCCTTCGCAAGGAATTCACCTCTCGCCTTCTATCCCGGCCGAACAAGCTATATCTGTACAAAGCATTAATCCGCCCAGTCCTGCTGTACGCATCCGAAACATGGACGACAACAAAAAGAATGGAACAAGACCTCCTAATCTTTGAGAGGAAAATTCTTCGAAGAATATTTGGAGGAGTACAGATCGGTGGAAACTGGAGAAGGCGGACAAATGCTGAAATTTATTCAATGTTTGACGATCAAGATGTCATCCTGAGGATGAAGCTCGGAAGACTTAGATGGGCTGGCAACGTGGCAAGGATGGAGGATAAAGCAATAGCAAAGAAGATCCTGAAAGATCCTCTCTACGGCACGAGAATAAGAGGGAGACCAAAACTGAGATGGTCAGACGGTGTTGCGAAGGATTCCAGAGATGTCCTGGAAGTCGGGAACTGGATGATAGCTGCACAGAACAGAGATGACTGGAGGAAGTTGGTGGAGGAGGCCAAGAGGAGTCACCGAGTTGTAGAGCCACGATAGTAGTAGTAGTCGAAAGCAAAGTAGGTCTTAAAACTCTTGGCCACCATGGTACTGAAACCACCTCTGGTAACCAAAGTATGCTGACCTGTAAGTAACAGCATTCGAAAAAGTAACCCTTACAAAGAAGACAAATCTCTACAAGTTTGCGAATTTGTTTGTTAAGATGCTATTATCTCAGGCATAGGTGCTCTTAAAATATTGATTTTATACTGGTTAATGTTTTCGAGCTAGACTTGCCATACAGATTATAGGGGTATTTTTTTTTAATCTATAAAATTAAAGGTACTTTAATCACAATAAAACCTACTTGATATTAATGTCCATTGAATTTTACATCAAAATGGCGAGTTTAATCAAAATCGTTAGTTAGAGCCGTTTTTGAGAAAATCGTAAAAAGAGGCAAAATGCATGGTAAAAAGTGGCTCTTCCGGTCAGCTGATATTGTAGAAAACGATTTTGTAACATATCGGGCGTATAGTTAAATATGAAATTTCAGTTTCATAGGACTTGTCGTTTTCGCCCGGGAGACACCACACACACACAGCCATTTTTGCGGGACTTCGTTGTTGTTTGTTTGTTTATTTATTTAACGTCCCTTTATGCTGCTGTGGCTAATCGGACGATGCTAGTGGGAGTCCTAAATTTTGCCTATCCAGGTTTTATTAGGAGAGGGATCTTTAACGAGTACCTGACATCGCTCGGAACCACCCCTCCGAAGGTCGGCATAACTAAGATTATTTTACTCCCATTAAAAAATGCTAGGACCACCCGCAGGTTTGAACCCGCGACTTTTGGCATAGAAAGCTGTTATGCTAGCCACTATACTATGGGTGACCCCATGGCAAAGCCACTATGACGGTTATTTGAACTCAGGGGACCTTAAAATGTGTATTTGCGGTGAAAACTCGATTACGAACATTTTTACGATCGCAATACTTCCCTTATTTCGTAAATACTTATGTGAAAGTAAAAAAAAAAACCCTGTACCACTACAACCCATGAAGGGTCTTGGGCTCAGTACATATAGAGATTCGTACTGTTTTTAGGCCAACGGCAGTGCAATGAGGTGATTAGGCCTTAATCACGCTCAGCCGCCAGGTTTTTCTCCGATTAATTTGGGTACCCTCTTTATAGAGGCTGGGTCTGCCCAAGGAGGGTCTCCATACCCTATGGTCGCCCCCCGACTGAATTAACAGAATAAATAATATCCTGCCACAGCCGGGATTCGAACCCAGACCCGGAGCACAGCAGACTAGTGCTCTATCCACTAGACCACGCCGCTCCCTCTATGTGAAAGTAAACAAATGTTAAATCTATCTTACGTGATTATGTACCTAGTTGAAAATACAACGTTTCATCTGAACTTATTTCAATAAACAATTGCTTGAGGAACCTATTAGCCTTATCAATACACGATCCGTCCTCGGACTCTTACATGCACTCAATAAATTGGCCTAATTAATTCAAATAATGAGGACCAGATAACTAACTTGCCGTAGTCGCTGTATTGAGACATCGCTAAGAGCCACTAATTGACAAGTTATATAATTCAAAGGAATGTCGCCTTAAGTTCTCGATCACACCCGAAGCAGACTTTTTCAGATAGAACAAAATTTATTAGAATTATATTATAAGTATTTTTTAATTTTACTCACCTACATATAAAATGTATACTAATATAAAGTATTGAGATTGTAAACAATTTTACAATCGAGTTTTAGTAAAAATACCCTTTTTAAGGTTCCCTGAGTCCAAATGACCACGACCATACAAAGGTTTGTGTATCTGTGTATATGCTTCTGTGTGGTATGACGATTTATTTTTTTGTTTATTCACTTAATGTCACTTTTATGCAATTATGGCTAATTGGACGATGCTATGGTGGGAGTCCTAAATTTTTCCTATCCAGGTATAATTGGAATAGGGATCTTTAACGAGTACCTGACATCGCACAGGCACGGGACCACTATCTTACGTCCTTTCAGAAGGACTCTTTACTCCTATTAAAAAATCCTATAGTCACCTAACAGGTTTGAACCCGCGACCTCATAGAAGGCTGCTTTGCTGGGCCATAAACCACTGGTGACCCCCTATAAATAAGTAAACTTTTTTAAAAATCTTTTATTGGCTTCGACCAATATTATTCACCCATTAAAATAATTAATGAGCTATCAGTTATTGATGAAATAAAATACAAATTATGAATTTTCCATTCTTATTTTATGAAAAAAGTGTTAGGGGATTGCAAATGGCTTGGTAATTTTTATGGTTTGCCATATTTATCTATTACGGCCAATTTCAGACTATATAAAAGATAAATATAAATGCAGAGAAATATCGTAATATCGATTGATAAAAGCTGTTATGCTAGCCACTACAACAAGTGACCCCTATACTTAGATATTTAAGCTTTAAGATATTTGTATAGAGGGATACCGTGGCATAGCACACAAGTCTACAAACACAAATGTTGTTAGTTCGAACCCAGCCTCGGAAGTACTTTTTATATAGAGTATAATTAAATAGGAACCATTCGCAGACTCTACTTCAACTACTGTGAGGCATTTCAGACAACTGTTGAAAAAATAATATGTACCCTTTAACTTATCATCGAAAATATCTTATTCTCCTGGGAGATACGGTAATACTACAGCCTACAACCTACACAGTAGTGATTGTTTATTTGTTTAACGTCACTTTATGCTACTATGGCTAATCGGACGATGCTACAGTGGGAGTCCTAAATTTTGCCTATCCAGGTTTTATTAGGATAGGGATCATTAACGAGTACCTGACATCGCACAGGCCCGGGACCACCTTTTAACGTCCCCTGCGAAGGACGGCATAACTAAAGAATTTTTACTCCCATTAAAAAATCCTAGGCCCACCCGCAGGTTTGAACCAGCGACCTTTGGCATAGAAAGCTGTTATGCTACGCAACTACGCTATGGATGACCCCACAGTAGTATGTTAAAATATTTTAAAATGAAGAACAATTAAAAAAAATTGTCAATGTATATCACTAATCACTATTTTATTTTTAGGAGTTACCTGTAGCATGGTGGTTAGCATAACAGCCTCCTATGCCCAAATGGAGCGTAAAAAAATTCATAGTTATGCCGTCCTTCGGAGGAGACGTTAAAAGGTGGTCTCGAGCCTGTGCGATGTCAGGTACACGTAAAATATCCCTATTCTAATTTTTTTTTTTTTTTTTTTTTTTAACTTTAAATCTTTATTCACACCTGTAAATAATACAATGAACAATCAGTGAATGTGCGGTCAATTTTAAGAAACATGGCGTGATAGGCATGAGAGAGAGCAGCACCCAGCGGTACCTACTCCTGGCATGAAATTAGTGTATATTACTAAAGGAGAAGGTCTCTCATCCAACTCCTCTTCAGCCTTCTGTAGGCATTTCCTGGCATGAGTGTTGTGGCCATGTCATTGATTAGTGTGTTAGGGTGACCTTGTAGTTTGTCGTGGAAACGTTTGTAGTGTGTCCGTATGTGCTCATTGACGGTTGGCATCTTAAGGTCAGTATGTAAAGTTATGTTGCTAACGTACCACGGTGCTTTTGTAATTGTTCTAAACGTTTTAGCCTGAAAGATTTGAAGTTTGTTAATGTGAGTCTTTTTAGCTGTCCCATATAGCTGTGATGCGTAAGTCCAAATAGGTTTCAGTAGGTAAGTATAGATGTTTAATTTCTGTCGAAGTTTTAGTTTCGAGTGTTTTGAAAAGAGTGAGTAAAGAAGTCTCAGTCTTTGGTTAAGGGTTTTCTTTTTTTGGTTAATATGCGGGCCCCAAGTCATTCTTCTGTCAAACGTCAAACCAAGATAATGTACAGTGTCCGTCTGTGGAATTTGTGTGTTGTCTAAGAAAACGGGAGGACTCGTGTCATGTCGAAGAGTAAAGGTGATATGGTGTGATTTGTCATTATTCAATCGGATTTTCCAGAGTTTGAACCAGTCATGTAATTTTATTAGATGTTGTTGTAGGATCTCTGAGGCGTGGGTTGCAATTTTATGTTTTGTTAAGATCGCCGTGTCGTCGGCATAAGTCGCTGTCGCTGAATATTGGGGCTGTAAGGTATGTCATGAGTGTAAAGAATGTAGAGTAACGGAGCGAGCACTGCACCTTGGGGTACTCCTGCTGCGATAGATCTCATGGCAGATAGCTCTGATCCCTGTCGAACGGAGAAAAATCTGTGAGAAAGGAAAGAATGAATAATGAGGTAGTAAGTAGGCGGAAGGATAGTCTTGAGTTTGAAGAGAAGCCCCTGGTGCCAAACTCTGTCGAAGGCTTGAGCAACGTCGAGAAATACGCCAGTAGTGTATAACTTCTGCTCTAGTGCGGTGGATATGTAGTCCGTCACTCTGTGTAGTTGGTGCAATGTCGAGTGATGTCTTCTAAATCCAAATTGATGATCTGGTACGATGTCGTTGTTAGTTAGTACATCAAGAAGTCTTTTATGTAGTAGATGTTCGAAAATTTTGGAGCATAGCGGAAGTAAGCTTATTGGTCGGTATGATGAGGGAGTATTTTTGTCCTTGTTGGTCTTGTGAATCATTGTAATATGTGAGTATTTCCATTGAAGCGGGAATTTGGTTGTCCTCAGTATCGCGTTATAGATTGAAGTCAGAAACACTAGAGCTTTCCTGGGCATTTGCTGGAGTACCTCAGCGTTAATTAAGTCGTGTCCAGGGGCTTTCTTTTTAGGCAACTTTCTGATTTGTTCAGCGACTTGAGCAGGTGTAAAGGAAGGAGGAGGTAATGTCAGTTGTAAAGGTTCATCCAGAGTTTTAAGTACAATTTTATCATGTTCGATGTTGTTGAATTCTGTGTGTGGTGTAAAGATAGAAGATAGATATTCGGCGAACAGTTCGGATTTTTCTCCGTCAGCCATGGCCCAGGAGCCATCTTCTTTTCGGAGGGGTGCAGGCACTTCCCGATGCTTAGTAAGGTTTTTAGTATGCCTCCACAAGCTGCCATCATCAGTCGAGAGGTTACTAATGTAGTTATCATAAGTTGTTCTTTTAAATTTTGCAATTTGTCGTTTGAGTTCGTTGTTGAGTCGGTTGTAAATTTGTTTGTCTGATGGAAGTCGGTCTGTCTGCCATATTTTCCGGGCTCTTCTTTTTGCTCTGATCAAATCCCTTATGTACTGTGGATAAATTGGTAGCTTTTCATGTTTTCTTCGTCTAGGAATTGATGAGGACCATGCAGCGTCTTGTAGCTTCTGTGTGAAGCATTCTACAGCATCCTCAAGCTCTTCTTCATTTTTAATAGCCAAAGGAATGGAGAGAGCAGTATTTAGACAGTTTCTGAACGCATCCCAATCCATTATGCCATTTGTGAGAGATGTGTGTTTCTTAGCTACAAGTGGTTCTTCAAATAGTTCTAAATGCAAAAGAGAATGATCAGAGCAAAGATCTGTGCTCGTACTTATTGTGTGAGGTGTAGTGCGGAGTCCTTTAGTTATGAAAAAATCAAGTAAATCTGGTGTCTTACGTTTAGATGTTGGCCAGTAAGTAGGTGAGTGTGGTGATATCGTGTCTAATGAAAGTTCGTGAAGGACATACCTGAGATTTCTTCCTCTTGGGGTTGATAATCTAGATCCCCAAGTCGGGTCTTTAGCATTATAATCGCCACCTGCGACAAAGCATCTGCCGAGACGTTTGAAGAAGTTACTAAACATCGTGGAAGTCAGGACATATCTCGGAGGGCAATAAACAGCAGCAAGAGTAATGTTGTGATGTTCAGAGAATAGTGAAATGGCTGTAGCTTGTATGTCAGGTGATATGGGTAATTGCAAAGGATGGTGTTTTAGTGTTGATCTGATGAGAATAGCAGTGCCTCCGTGTGAAGTATTGTCTGGATGGTCAGTTCTATAGATTTTGTAATCATGAATGTAAAATTTGGATTTTGGTGTAAAATGTGTTTCAGTGATTAGTGCTATGTCAATTCGTTTCTCGTGTAAATATATGTCTAGTTCTGTCCTATGTTGATTAAGTCCGTTTGCGTTCCATAGTATGATAGACATGGAGCCTACAGTCATCTGATTAATGGGCATATAATTGTCTAAGGGCAAGGGTAGTTTGAGAGAGTTGTTGAAGAAGACCGAAGAGGGGCTGAATGAGATTGTTTAAGTTATTGATAATATTGTATAACTGGCCAGAGGAGTTATCTACCGGCGGGACCGGTAGGGTAGTGCCCCCACTCATACCTGTATATCTGTGTCGTTGGTGTGGCGCTTGAGCTGGTAGCTGTTGGTGTGGGGCTTGCGATGGTTGTTGCGGCTGTCTCTGGTGCTGTTGGTACTGGGTCTGAGCTGGTTGTTGTGGCTGTCTCTGATCTTGATGGTCTGGTGCTAGAGCTGGTTGATTCAACTGCCTCTGATGCTCCCGGTCAGTTCTTGGATGAGGTGGCTGAGGTGGATTTAGTTGTGGAAGAGGTGGAAACTCGTTGAGGGCAGGCGGTGCATGTCTTACTGTTGGAGGTCGCTGAGGAGCGTACTGCTTCGAGCGATGTTTTCGAAGTTCTTTCAAAGTTTGGCAGCCCCTATAGTTGGCGGGATGAGCGCCATTACAGTTGGCGCAGGTTGCAGCTGTTTCTCTTGGTTTTGTGCAAGCACTGCTTTCGTGGCCCAGTCCACATCTTACACATTTTGGTGGGTAGTTGCAGTACGTTTTTGTGTGTCCGTACTGCTGGCATCGAATACATTGAGGAATCATTTTTCTTTTGCGCGGTTCCTCTATTTTTATATGGGTATAGTACAAAAATTCAATGTCAAAGATTTTGTCATTGAATGTTGCTTTTGAGACGTCCACGAAAAACATGGGAAGGGGTGTTTTAAATCGTGAAATGACGTTGACAATACTTGTTGCCTCATATCCATATTTGGCCAGTTCTTCTTTTATGGTGGTTAGTGGTGTGCCGTAGTGTAGGTTTTTGATAACAACTCGTGGACTTTTTTCCTCTGGTAGTTGATATGTGTGGAAGTACGCACCTCCCTTTCTTAAACTAGTCACTAACTTTCGGTAAACATCTGAGTTTTTCAGGGTATACGGTTACTCCCCTGACAGATGTCTTGAGCCTGAAACTGTTTGCCCCTCCCTCATTATGAAGGAATGTTATGAGTGCAGGATAATCTTTAACGTCAGATAAATGTATGGGTGGCGGTTTGGTGTTGGTAGGTTGATTAGTTGATGGCTCAGGTTCATCTATTGAGGGTGATAACGGTTCGAACCTGTTCTGAGTATTTGTAGGTGGACTAACCTTCATAATTTTCCTGGGGTCTCTTTCTGCAGTTAATTGTCTTTTTCTTCCTGACACAAGCTCCCAGGAGATATTTTCGTGCTCGATAGCATTATTGGAAATGTCTAAGCCACTGGTTGGAGCACTTGAAGTTGAGGCTTCCGTCATTTTTTCAGTGGGAGAACCCACTTCACTAAATAAATTTTACTTCTCTTCTTGTTTGCTTGTTCAGCACACAGTTAGGAAGCAAGTTTGTTTGTAAACACTGAATTTTTTCACTTAAAACATAACAAAAATCGGAAAAAACTAGAGAGCAAACTTATCACAGTTATAACCTTCCGCGTCCAAAATGGCGACTCCTCCCTATTCTAATTAAACCTGAATTGGCAAAATTTAGGACTCCCACTGTAGCATCGTCCGATTAGCCATAGTAGCACAAAGTGGCGTTAAATAAACAAACAAACAATAATAATCCTGTAATTTTTAAGGTTCTTAAATTGATTTTAACAATTGAGAAAGTCGTTTTTTTTCCTACAAGATTTTTTCTTCATTTTTAAAAGCCACTTCCTCCATGAGCCCTGAGGTTTTGAAAACTTGGGGCAAAAAGTTGATTTCGCTTAAGACGATCCACTTATGTTGGTTGGCTGGTTGGTAACTGTTACTGTGAATGGCTTGAGAGGGCAATGCCTGGGAAAGTACACGTTAAGTACACTTCTTTTACATCCGATGGTAATGAATGTTCTCTAATTGGTGGCTTAAGGGGTATAAGTCTTCAAGATGATGCACTTTTCTGGATAAAAACAACAAGCCATAAACACTTCAGAATTGATTTCAAGGAAAAAGAAGAAAACGAATGTTCATCATGAAGAGATTGGTACAACAGTCAGTGCAACATCATAAACATCTGCGTGCAAAAGTTGCATTTGCTATTAAAAAATAGATAAAATTGCATATTTTTTGAAATAATGTTGATATCAGACACAAACAAACGTTTACCCAATATTGAACCTTATTACTTGATGAACTTAAATTACCTCGGATGGTTGCATTATTATCGAGGTAAAGAAGTTCAAGTCGTGACATTGCTAAAAGCGGAGAAAGCTGGGGCTACGTTTGACTTATTCTGGAGCACGTTTCGGGTTAAGTGTATCTGTCATGTCCAAGTACTGCTTAGCTTAATCCAAGTTTAAGTTGTTTACTATGGGTTAGTCGAGAGGATATAAGTTCTACTAGAGGATTCTTAACACTGATCTGACGAACTAAGTTTTACTAAGTATCCAGTTATTAGGCACCTACTACCATGCTAACGGCTAACAGAACAAGCCAAAATAATGCTTACATAACATTGCTTGTATTTATATGTGTATTATAAATAAAACATTGGTCTTCTCCAGTGTTAAATTGGGACAGATTTACAAAAAAATAATCAAATTTAGGTTTAACTATTTCATGTAGACTTTATAACTATTTCAGAATTTACTATGAACGCTTTTGACACAATTCTCCTTTTGACTGTTTTCCTACTGGCAACAAACCTCCGAAATTATAGGTTTTCAGTTGTATTGTTAACAAAGTCATAGGCGAATCCAGAAAAATCGTCAGAATTCGATTTTACTATCCTCAATGTCGTTTAAATTCACCTGACAATATGAGATTTCATAAGCCAACGTCAGCAGCATTCGCAAAACAATTTGCAGAAAGTAATTTCTTTTTTGGATCTACAACTGTATAAATGAATATATCACAGTAACTTTAATATTAAAGAAATGCATGATACACGCACAGGGAAACTACGTATTTGCAGTAATCTAAAAACATATTTTAAATCAGAAGATCACCGAATCATCTTCTTTCCATACGCCTTGCAGGATAATCAGGAATGAAGCATGGAATGAGAAAATTATACTAGGTGACAATGGAGTTTGTCATGGAAGGAGTGATAACTGGTTCGGACCACAGAAACATATTTAACATTAAGGTAGGCACCCGGGATTACTTTACAAACTCCGCAAATTCCTCCCCCCTACATACTTCCTTATCATCCAGTCCTACCTCACTGGCAGATCCTTCAAAGTATATCATAATAATTCCTATTCATCCATTTTTAGTCAGTTTGCTGGTGTTCCTCAAGGCAGTATCCTAGGACCCATCCTTTACACAGTTTATACAGCTGATATCCCATCTCATCCTAACACTTTCCTTTTTACCTATGCTGATGACACATGTGAGTCAATGCTGATCCAACTATTGCCTTTCAAACTCTCCAATCCCAAATCAGAGACCTTGAAGTATGGTGTCAGAACTGGAGAATTAAAATAAATGCAAACAAATCCAACCAAATTACCTTTACCCTTCGTCGTAAACCAATGTCATCCTGCCCTACTGTCTCCTTCAATAATACTCCTCTTGTCCGGTTGAACAGATCCGATATCTAGGACTACACCCTTGACAAACGCCTTACTTGGAACCCTCATACAAGACTGAAACGACAAGAAATTGCACAACGTTTTCGACTACTTCAACACTTACTAAACAAACGTTCTAATCTTCCACTAAACTACAAAAGGCTCATCTACATGACTATCATACGTCCTATATGGACTTACGGAGTAGAGCTTTGGGGCTCTACTAACCATCAAATTCTTTCCGTATCCAATCCAAAATCCTTCGTAAAATCCTCAATGCTCCTTATTTTGTAACTAATAAACTGATCCACAAAGACCTTAATATTCCGTGTGTTGCTGATTTGGCCCGACCTAGATACCATTCCTTTCATGACAAACTCCATTCCCACCCTAGTCCTCTAGTTTCAATCCTTTCTTCCTCTTCAATTCCCGACAATCCTCCGAGGCGTCTGAAAAGGAGATGGCCCCGAGACCTTCTAGTTTAGAATAGTTACAGTAGTGCTACCATTGGGTAGTTCTTCTACAAGTCTTTTTCATGTCCTTTTTCTTATATCATATTTACTTGTAGTATTTTTTTTTAGTACAGTTGTAAATTTCAATAAATTATGTTTAAAAAAACAAAAAAAAAAACATTAAGGTCGTTGTGGATGATTTTATTCGTGACAGAGTAAGGAACATTGAGGATTTTACGAAGGATTTTGGATTGTGAGAATACGATGGTTCAGTAGACAACTCCGAATGTCCAAATAGGGCTTATAATCTTACAGTAAGAGCTGAAGCCTAAAATGTTGATCGGTTTATTTATAATTGTTTTAGGTTTTAAAAAGGATTAATTAAAATAGTTTCAATTTTCTATTATGAAGAGAACAATTGTATTACTAATTAGATATGTCTTTTCTATTTAAATATATGAATAGATTTATTAACAAGATAATACAAAATATTGAAATAGAAGAGATAGTTCTAATTAATATGTCAATAGATTAATTAAAAGTTTTTCCAGACTGAATCCTAGGTATCGGATCTATTCCAAAGGGACAGTCGGAATATTATGAAAGAATACGTTGGGGCTGGATGTCTTAGGTTTACCACTCAATATTAGGAATCAAATGTATGAAGGATTTCGAAATGTTAGGATTTGGCACGAGAAGAATTCAATGTGTTAGTAAAGCATCAAAGCACAACTATATATGTACAGGTTGGCACTTTGATAAAATCACGTTAATGTGTATTCAGTTGTTCAGTGGTTGATATGAGAATAATTATAAGGTTAGGTAAAGCTCCACAGTTTTCTTTCGAAAGGATTAAGCGTTTGTCCAATAGATATTTATCACGCATCCAATCATAACACACATTAATTTTATATTATAACTACATATTACTCTGTAGCAAGCGTAAAATGTAGAAATCATATAGTGTATCTTTCATACCATTATATTAGTTGGTGTTAAAGTGAGTCAAACGATGTTTGTAATGAAGGTAAGAAGTATTAAAGAATTAATAATATGTAATTAAAAAAATAAAATTAATATTTTTAGGATCCTAAAGTCATAAATTGAAAATGATGAAGTAGTAATCGTGAATATAAACGGTCGTAGCTTTTTAACTATATTTGGTAAAATCTTTAGATATTTTTACAGCATTCCTTTCCGGCTGTAAAAGTTTCAGTAAAACTGTTGATGGAGTCGTTAAAGACCGTCCTGAGGACTGTTAGCATAAATTATAAAGATATATCTTTATAATATGATATTTATTATAGCTAAAGATTTATAATGAGCTTCTACTGTCCAATGATGACCTCAAGGTCGAACTGGTTAGTTTGCTGTTTCCTCGATTGTTCAAGTCTCAGAATTTTCTAAAATGCCTCGTAGTCTCTGCGAAAAAATATCAAATAAAAAAAAAAATCTGGTGCGAGCAACACACGACTTTCACTTACCTCCATTTTCAAAAAAATGAAAGAATCTCCAAAAACAGTTAGAAATAAAAATACGTGAAACGATTAAGGAATTAATTAAATTGAATTTATATAGAAAAAACATGTGTTTCATTAAAAAATCGATTATATTATTATCTAAAATAATCAGTTAGTTTTATGTTCATTTCATCACTCTCTATCAACTTTTAAAAGCTTGTGTGTGAGATAATATTTTTTCTAAAATATTTAGCTTTCAAACGGTATATCATACATGTATATTACTGCTCTTATGTTCAAAAACGAAACAATTGCATTAAAAAAATATTTTTTCTGTTTTCTCCTTTAGTTGGGTATCGAATTTATACAATTTATATATTTACCTGTTTTTCATCAGCGTTAACAAGATAATATAGATATTTTTATTGAATCTACAAAATTAAAGGTACTTTAGGGGAAGACAATTGAAAATATCGGCATTTAAACCCTGTCGGACCATTTTAATCAGAATAAAACCTACATGATATGAAAGCCAATTAAATTTTACATCGATATAGAGAGTTTAATCAAAATCGTCGGAACCGTTTTCTAGAAAATCGAAAAAAGGTGCAAAATGCATGGTATAAAGTGCGTCTTCTGGTAAGCTCATTTTGATGAAAAAAGTTATGTCACATCTCGGGCGTATAGTTGTCTTAAATATGAAATTTCAGTTTCATAGGACTTACCATTTCCGCCCGGGAGTTACCTCACACACAAACACAAACACAGACCTTCTTGCGGGACTTGGTTATTTGGACTCAAGGGACCCTAAAACGTGTATTTCCGTTGAAAACTAGAATTAGAAAATTTTCACGATCCCAATACTTCCCCTTACTATATATAGTAAGTGAAAGTAAAAATGGTCGAATTTTTTTCTTACTTTAGTTCTTTATTATTATTACCAACTTTTAGAAATTATTACAGTTACTTCCAAAAATCCATAATAACGCCAAGTGCGTTTTATACACGTATTACGTAAAAGTTGATTGGTGTATGCTTTTATTTCTTACTTTCACTTACCTTTATATTAAATGTATTGTAAAGAAAATTGTGCGTACCCTCTTTATAGATTGTTAAATTTTCGAATTCAAGTTTTTACCAGAAATTCACGTTTTATGGTTCTCTGAGTCCAAATGATTAAGTCAGACAAAAAGGTCTCTGTATGAGTGTATGTATGTGTGTGGTGGCCCTAGATAGAAATCGATGTTGTTTAAAACTGAAATTTCTTATTTTAGAAGCGTATATGCCAGCAATGGAGAGCCCATGGATGAGTGGCTAGCGCGCTAGTCTCTCATGCTACAGGTTGTGAGTTCGAATCCCAGTCTCGACGGGGCTTTTATAAGGATGTATATTAATAAGGTTCACTCACAGCCTCTTTCACGGGTATGTGAGACCCGTCAGCCAAATGGTGGCCACTCACAAAGTTAGGCGTAGGGAGTGATGACCCCTACTCTACAAAATGCATCAAGAAACGCGAGTGTAATCTCCCAGCCTGTCGCGCCACTGGAAGAAGAATATGCCAGCAAATTAAAAAAAAAATCAATATACCAGTATAGCCATTGTGCATCACATATTTTTTCCCATGTATAAATTCTGAGGCTTATGGCCACTTGTAAAAAAAAATTATTTTTAAACCAAAAACATTTTTCCTACTTTTAAGATTTTCTCCAAAAAGCTTCAAACAATTTTCGTGAAACTTTCTATATTGGTGTAAAGTTCATTGGGATTTAATATCATGTAGGTTTCAAAGATTAAATGTCGATATTTTAAATTTTCTTCTTCTACAGTACCTTAAATCAGTATATTAATACAAAATTAACCATATCATCTTGTTAGCATTGATAAAAAAATACGAGTTGAACGAATTTTATAACCTACTAAAGGAAAAAGGAGCAAACATATTTGTTATAAGAATAGTAATCTACATTACTTTATTTGGTAATTATAAATTAATCCAAGTTGGAAACATTCAAAACTTTAAAACTCTTCAAAATCTTCTCGGGTTTACTCTATGAACATTTTTGAGTTACTTCGTTTAAACATCAATATTAATGTAATTAATCTGATAATGTAATAATTAATTTAATTAATTAAATATAAGATCTATCGAAGTTTTATTGTTCAATAATGCTTTTAATATTTATTGTTGAAGGAGTCTCACAGAATATAATATTATTCCAACCATATATATTGGAATCTATTGAGTAATTTTTGTCTTCAGTTTGAAAGAATTCAAAAGTGTTTTTCGGAATTCTTTCAAGCTGAAGACGGGACCTAAACAAAAAATTATCCATCTATTTTTGATAGGTGCAAATCAATATTAGAACTCTGACAGACTCCGCCTCCTGTTGTAAGCTACTAAAAACAATCAATAACAGAAAAATTGCTTCATATTTAACTTTTGAAATAATCAACTTGATAGCCTCCGAAAACAACCACTACAAATTTCAATGGATTCCAAGCCACGTAGGATTATTTGGAAATGAGGCTGCTGACAGAGCTCCTGGGACAACGCAACCATTCAAAGAGAACGCCAAGGTACCCATGAAGGATCTCCTAAGACACTTATGGAAAGAAGAAACAAGAGAATGGCAAGATAGGTATGTCTGGGATTCACTAGTAACATGCCGGACAATACTCGCAAAAGACTGAAAAGAAGCTAGATGAGGGACCTTCTAAGCTAAATCCGTAATAGGAAGCACGCCAGGAAGAGGTGCCGCTGGGCATCTTCTCTCCATCATGCCTACCACGCCAAATATCATTCCTTCATCATCACATTCGCTGATTGTCAATCATTTATTGACAGATGTGAATGAATTTTTTTTAAAATTAAAAAAAAAAAAAAAGAATTGTACACTGTCCAGGTAGGATTTGTTATCAATAGTTGTTGAGGGTCATTTGTAATATACAAAATAAATAATAAATAGTAGATCAGACAAAAAAAGAGAAAAATATATCCTACAATATATGAAGATTCTTAGGTTCAATATGCATTGATATAAGTAATGTTTTTAGGCCAACAGCCAAGCAAGGTGTTTAGGATGAGATCACACTCGGCTGCCAGGTTTTTTCCATTAATTTTTGGGTACCATCTTTATAGAAATTGGGTATGCCCCAGGATGGTACTCATGTCCTAGGGACACTCCACGGTTGAGTAAATATTTAATTTGTGTCTACAACAGCCGGGGATCGGAAAACAGAAGATTGTTTATTCGTGTGGAAGTCCTAAATTTTACATGTACGTTATGTTTTTGTACCCAGTAGTTATTTTGAAATTAGAAAGCGGTCCTTACCTATTTGTTGATTTATCTGATATTATATGATCAAACATAACCTTAAAACACCTTGACTTATCGACTTTGAGAATATTTTGAATCAGCAGAGCATGGAAGCAAGCAAAGCAGGGATTGTAATTAAATCGATTCGATATAGATTCGCATAATATCCCGATACTTCCTTCTTCATAAGGTTAGTTACCAATATGATCTCAATGCTGACTACAAGTTATTGTCTGGTTCATGAATAACCAACCGACCAGTAACATTTAGTTCGAAAATAGATTCGATTCATGCTATACGAAACTGATTTGATCCGGTAACTACAAGTGACCTAAGAATCTGCACCACTATAACCCTTGAAGATTCTATTGTACTGTGCATAGTTGTCATTTGTGCTGTTTCTAGATCAACGGTCGTGCAAGGAGATAAATCACAGATATTACTCTCAAACGCTATGTTTCTCTCAAACATTTTGGTATCCTTATATTAATGATGGATGGATCTCAAGAGGATTTCCATACTCTAGTGTATACCAGTATATTATGTATTAGATCGATTCATATGAAATGTATGTTTTTTTTTTAATTTCTAAAATTCAAATAGGGATCAGTGGACTTTATTAAGTTCGTGTTTTGTATTAAGTTGAGATTATAATCACTCCAATAATCGCACATTGTTTAGTATGCCATTAGATATTACTATGAAAACACGCGATTTTCGAGTAAATATACGAGGCATGTTTTTTAAGTAAGTTCCGTTTTGGAATTTAAAAAAATACGTGCAAAGATATCGCAATAATTTTATTTTTACATGAAAGCCTGTACCTTAATCTACTTTTCTACATAATGTCCATAAATTTTTAGACACTTATCATAACGCGGCACCAGTTTTTGAATACCCTCCTCAAAAAATTCTGCCGCCTGACTTGTTAACCACTGCATCACTAATGTTATGACTTCTTTAAAAAGACGCGGCAAGTTGAGTAAGGGTATCGTTTTGCTGCATGATAATGCCCGTCCACATGTGGCAAATCGGACCAAAGATCTCATCAAATCATTTAAATGAGAAACTTTAGATCATCCTCCATACAGCCCTGATCTGGCGCCCAGCGACTACCATTTGTTCATGCACATGAAGAAACACCTGGGCGGTCGGCGTCTTCAAGACGATAACGAAGTCAAAACATCTGTGATGCGGTGGTTAACAAGTCAGGCGGCAGAATTTTTTGAGGAGGGTATTCAAAAACTGGTGCCGCGTTATGACAAGTGCCTCAAAATTCATGGAAATCATGTAGAAAAGTAGATTAAGGTACAGGATTTCATGTAAAAATAAAATTATTGCGATATCTTTGCACGTCTTTTTTAAATTCCAAAACGGTACTTACTTAAAAAACATGCCTCGTATTATGAGTTTAAACATGGGCCCTCCGACAGCTCAAGCTGCAAGAAACATAACCACGGCGTCCGAAAAAGGATGGCTTAGCGAAAGATCCATTCAAAAAGGTTAACGGGCTAAAATAACAGCCTACTATACCCAAGGTCGCCGATTCAAGACCAATAGGCTTTTTGAATATAGGATGTTTTAAACGTAGGAACAAAAATATCCTTCGGAAGCATGGTGTTCCCGAGCCTATGCGGTTTCAGATACTCATTGAAGATCCCTATCCTAATTATACCTGAATTGGAAAAATTTAGGACTCGCGCTGTAGCATCGTTCGAATAGCCACAGTAGAATGAAGTTACGTTAAATGCATAAATAACCAGACAATGAACTATTCGTCGGTAGTTTAGTTTGTTTTAGCTGGTGAAACAGAATTAATAGATTTAATTAGAAATAAATAAAGTTTTATTCATAGTTAAAACCATCATATCCACATCTTACTGCAGTGATAGTGACTTAATGAATCAAATCCTTGTTACAAAATGAAATGTATTGGTTAATCGGAAGGGACCTATACTCTTATACGACAACGCCAGACATCTTGTTTCACGAGTCAGTGAAAAAAATAAAAGCTGAAGGAAAGTTTAAAGAGTTACATTGAGTTTGGATTGATTTTCGATTCGATACCAGGCGTTGCAAATTAATAAATCTGATATATCATTATCTACAACAATTTATTATTTTTATCAGATTTTCACCACTCTCCGTTACCTTACACAACTTTACATGTAAGATAATTTTTTTTTTCTAAAATCCTTATCTTTCTAACGGTATATTATACATCTATATTACTATTGTTATGTTTGAAAGAAAAAATTAACCTGAAAAAAATATTTTTGTTCTTTTTCCCTTTTTCTGGTTATTTAATTTGTTCAACGTGTATATTTAGCCGTTTTTTATCCATACTGGCAAAAGGATATGGCTATATTTTTTAAATATTGCCATGTAAGTCCTATCTGACTACTTTAAACAGAATGAAACAGTCATGATTCATTAAATTTTACTGAATAGATTTAAATCAAAGTCTATTAAATTTTACACCGATATAGCAAGTTTAATAAAAATCGTTCTATTATTTTTCGAGAAAATCTTAAAAAGATGCAAAAAGCACAATATAAAGTGGATCTTCTGTTTCGCCGATTTTGATTTTTAAACAAAGTGGCTGCTAAAATATGAAATTTCAGTTTCATTAACTAATCGTTTTCGAGCCAGACTTATTCGCAGGTCAACAACGCATGAAGGGTCTTGGGCTCATTACATATTAGGAATTGGTAATGTTTCCTAGGCCAATGACTGTGCAAGATCATTTGACCCAGTTAGCGATCAACCATCTTATTTTCCTCTCAATTCTCGGCTACACACTTTATACAGAATATAGAAGGACAGAGCCGTCTCATGGTTGAACGAACAGAATAAATAATTTTTTTCCACAGCCGGGAACTGGACGACAGAAATTTTTCTATTATTTTATTGATATAGCCAAGATCACGCTTAACCACCGAGTTATTTTTTTTGTAAATTTGTTTGTACCTGTTTTAAAGACGGTGATCCCTGGTGAGTTTTCTAATACCAGAGTTGAGCTAAGGCTTGTGTGAAAAAATAATGAATTATTCCACCTCAGCCAGGTTCAAACCTGTGATTCGGCGATCAGCAATCGTGTGGACTACCACTGAGCTACCCAGCTCCTCGGTTAACTATAAGTGCAAGTGACAGAATGCTGAAGCCAGGATGTGTGACGAAACTGAGTAGTTTAGCCGTCAATCGACTAGGCCTGGCACGCAAAGGAGTGTAAGCAAGTATTGAGTCCCCAACTCTTTTAAGTTTATGTAATGTAATTTATCTTACGTTTGATGGAGGTTGGTAACAAACTAGTTGAATTTCTTTTCAGTTTAAATGTGAACACACCGGCTCATCTGTAGTGAATACATCACAATTCGAATCCTGGATTAGGCTTATAGTGTAATGTATTTGTACATATATGGGTCATTCTCAAAATTCCACCTTTAAAATCCGAACAAAAAAAAATTCAAGTCCATGGAATGTAAACTTTATTTATAAGTGTTATTTCTGTCTGACATGATGGATCCAAGTTCAAATTATCTTATAATGCTTTATAAACTATAAACCTGTGGAGGTCACCAGTGGTGTACTGGCTAGCACAATTGCCTTTTATGTCCAATGTCAGAGGTTCAAACCCAACAGATCGTCGTTAAAGGGGCTGAAAAATCCTCGGTTTTAATGTCCTTCAAAAGAAGCATGTACGATGTCAGGTACTCGTCAAAGATTCTAATTCTAAGTAGTTAATTTGACGAAGGGGTACAGTGGGAGTCCTAAACTTTTCCAATTAGGATATGGGTCTTTAACGAGTACCTGACATGTGCTCGGGACCACCTTTTTACGTCTCCTCCAAAGACTAATTACTAAGATTTTCACATCATTGTCGTAATTGTTCTTTTGGTTGAATATTTGTTCGATAAATATTAGACCGTTCTACAAAAGAAATCAGTCGCGCATGAGAACACCTATAAGACGGCCGAAAACTGTTGAGTTTTTTTGAAAAATGATATTTTAAAACATTATAACGACGCTGCTGATAAGCGGTGAAATGAATTGATATGTAACATGGATATGCATGAGGCTGGAGAATGGCCCTAGAGGCGTTGCGATGACTAGAAATTAAATAAATTGTTTAAAAAAATATATCCAAGATTTCTTTTGTAGAACGGCCTAATATTTATCGAACTAATTGCTAAGGATTTTTCACTCTTATTATAAAATTCTAGAGCCATCTTCCAGGTTTGAATCTGCGACATGGGTGTAAAAAACTGTTATGCTAGCCTCTTAACCTCAGGTGAACCTTTAAACGAATGAGTATACACACCAACATATATATTGTGTTGCTAATTGACCAATGGTATGAGATGCTCTAGAATGTTCTACGAATGAAAAGAACTTAGTCCCTTTTTTTTTTATTTAGGTTTGGTCTCTTGTAAATAATTTATTTAGGTTTCCTCATAAGAATTTAATTTAAATGAGGAAACCGTGCAACAGACAAATTTTTAGGCTTTATAAAAAAAAGCAACTGGTTTTACTAGGAAGTGTGGCACATTTTCCAGGACTGGTTTCGGCAACATATGACGTTGCCCGTTGCAAATATATATACTGACATTTCGAATAGCTTTGGACACGGAGATTAAGTTTTGTATATATGTAATTGATTTAAATATCACAGGTGACTGGATATTTGGTTTTTTAACTTCGAAGAATAGCAGGTGCTTTCTTCTCTTTTTGATACCTATACTCACAACAGTCGTGAAATGTTAAAATGACCCATTCATGCGAAGATTAGTTTAAATAAACGATCTTGTTACTTCTATAATTTCCAGAAAACTTCTGTTATGTTCATTTTTATTTTGGGTTTGGTCTTTACCTTGACAAACGACTGACATGGGCATTCCACCTCAAACGAAAAAGAAAAGAACTGAATCAACGATATGGACTTCTTTCAAGATTACTATACAACGCCCAAAATTATTGACAAGCAAATTAACTATTTATAAAGTACTGATAAAACTTATTTGGACTTATGGCATCGAGTTATGGGAAAATGCAAAAAAGTCAAACATCAACATTTTCCAATCATTTCAATCAAAATTACTTGACTTTGGAAATGCTCTTTTTATGTATTTAACGAGACACTACGTACTGACCTGGACATTCCAAACCAGATCAACTCTTTAAAGATGACAATGCATAAACCTCTAACATATTTTATACTTAATTCATATTTTTCGGTGTTTTTCTTCATTTGTTTTATTAGCTTTATTCATTTATATATGTTATTTAATTTATGAACTGAGAGGATTTTCGAATAGATATTTGAAAGAAGAATCGTCCGAAGAAACGGTAGTACGAGAGCGTAAGGAACTAAATTGTTATTAGATAGAAAATTTAATTCCTGTAAAACATATAAAAAATAAATAAAATAATGACCAAAACAAAAAAACAAAAAAAAAAAAAAAAAAAAATGGTGTCACTTGTAGCTGGGGGGCGAGCGTAACAGCCTCCTATGCTAAAGGGCACGGGTTCGAACCCGCAGGTGGTCCTAGGATTTTTTAATGGGAGTAAAAAATCCTTAGTTACGCCGTCCTTCGGAGGGGACGTTAAAAGCTGGTCCCGAGCCTGTCCTAGTTAAACCTGGATAAAAAAAATTTAGGACTCCCACTGTACCATCGTCCGATTAGCCATGAAAGCATAAAGTGACGTTAAATAAATAAATAAATAAAAAAAGAAAATGGGTTTTGCATAATATAAATTTTATTTTAAATTAAACTTTACCAAAATGTTAGTTTTTAATTGAAATGATGTCTTAAGAAAATATTAAATATTAAGCATGATTCTTACAATTACATATCTAATTTGCAAAACGAAATTAATAAAATAAAATAATTGCCAAATGAGTGAATAGAAAGAATACGTAAGACATTTTTTTTTTTTTTTTCTGTCTACTTTAGTCAATTAATAATCCTAACAGTAAATAATATAATTTTAAAAGGATATATTGATAAATTCCTTTTATTTCACATTCATAAATAACGACCCTCAAAAACCTGTTTCAAATTTATTATTTAGTAGCCCGATATAGTCAGGATTAGGTCGTTTGATCCTTCTTAAGCTTAGTTTAAACGGTTTCCTTGGAGTTCATCATCTAGTTTATAACCACTCAGATATAACAATAAAAAAATCTGGTGCGGGCAACACACGACTTTCACTTACCTCCATTCTTAAAATCAATGAAAGAATTTTCAAAAACAGAGATAAAAATACGTGAAACAATTAAGGAATTAATTAATTTGATTTTATATAGGAACATGTGTTTTATTAAAAAATCATTTATATTATTATCTAAAATAATGAGTTAGTTCTATGTTCATTTCATCACTCTCTATTAACTTTTAAAAGCTTGTGTATGAGATAATATTTTTTTCTAAAATCTATAGCTTTCCAACGGTATATCATACATGTATATTACTGCTCTTATGTTCAAAAACGAAAAATTGCATTAAAAAAATATTTTTTCTGTTTTCTCCTGTAGTTGGGTAGCGAATTTATTCAATTTATATATTTACCTGTTTTTCATCAGCGTTAACAAGGCAATATAGTTATTTTTATTGAATCTACAAAATTAAAGGTACTTTAGGGGAAGAAAATTTAAAATATCGGCATTTAAGCCCTGTCGAACCATTTTAATCAGAATGAAATCTACATGATGTTAAAGCCTTTTATATTTTACATTGATATAGCGAGTTTAATCAAAATCGTCCGAACCGTTTTCGAGAAAATCGAAAAAATGAGAAAAATGCACTGTATAAAGTGGCTCTTCTGGTTAGTTGATTTTGATGAAAAAGTTTTTGTAACGTCTCGGGCGTATATTTGTCTTAAATATGAAATTTCAGTTTCATAGGACTTTTCGTTTCCGCCCGGGAGTTACTACACAGACCTTTTTGCGGGACTTGGTTATTTGGACTCAGGGGACCCTAAAACGTGTATTTCCGTTGAAAACTGGAATTCGAAAATTTTCACGATCGCAATACTTCCCCTTACTTTATATAGTTAGTGAAAGTAAAAAATTAAAACTCAAAGATGTTATCGTGAAAAATTATTTAAATTTTACGATAAGGTACTCGAAAGATATAAGTAGCTGTATATATTATTTTTAGTTTATTGATATGAAAATGATTATTATAGTTCAACAAACGTATTGTAATTCTTAATGATTCAAACCTTCATTTCCGTTTCCTAGACTGAAATACCTCTTTTCAATATAAGTAGCTATCTGTTTAGTTCTTTCTTGATAGGGAGCTGTGTGGTCTAGTGGATAGAGCACTAGTCTACTGTGCTCTAGGTTCGAATCCCGGCTTTAGTAGAATAATATTTATTCTGTAATTCAGTCGACCCTATTGCATGGAGACACTCCTGGGGGGTAGACCTAGCCTCGATACAGTGGGTTCCCAAATTGGGGAAAAACCTGGCGGTTGAGCGTGATCAAGGCTTAATCACTTCATTGCACGGCCGTTGGCTATGAAACAGTACGAATCTCGATATGTACTGAGCCCAAGACTCTTCATGGGTTGTAGTGGTATAGGTTTTTTTTTTTTAATTCTTATATATTTTTCTTTTTCGAATTTCACCAAAATAACATTAATAAGACTCTCCTTATTTTGTTTTTAGGATACATTTTGTTTTTAGGCTTACAATATGTAAATCAAACAAAACTTACAAAATAAGGAATTATGAATCTTAATAACAAAATCAGATATATTTTTATATTTTAATATCCTCCCCCCTCCCAAAAAAAATGTGTGCGTTTAAATTAATTTAATCATATTAACAAAATTTTTCTGATTCCAAGTTGGAGGATAAGAAAAAAAAAAAAAAAAAAAAAAAAAAAAAAAAAAAAAAAAAAAAAAATTCTGATTCCAAGGAAAAAAATATACTTATGAAATTAGGCTATATGCTAACTTAAGGAGGAACAATAATGATATCGCTTTTTTTTTTTTTTTTTTTTTTTTTTTTTTTTTTTTTTTTTTTATTTCATTCTCCTACAGCTGACTTTCCTATTCATCCTAGCACTGTTTTCACTACTTACGCTGATGACACATGTGTGTTATCCGTAAGTAGTGACCCAACGGTTGCATCACAATTCCTACAGTCTCACATCCAATCCATTGAAGAATGGTGTCATAACTGGAGAATTAAAATCAATATTTCAATAGATTCAATCCAATAGATCCCATCAAATTACCTTTACCCTTCGCCGCAAGCCTATGAATACCTGTCCTACTGTATCCTTTGGCAACATTCCATTAATCCCCGTTGAACAGATTCGCTACCTTGGACTCCATCTAGACAAGCGCCTTACTTGGAATCCTCACACTAGACTGAAACGAAAAAAACTGCCTGCAGATACCGCTTACTACAACACTTACTAGACAAACGTTCAAAACTCTCTATCTACTATAAAAGACTCATTTACATCAAGATTATCCGACCTATGGCATTGAGCTATTGGGATCCACTAAACTATCAAACTCCTCCCGCATGCAATCCTTGCAATCCAAAATCCTACGAAAAATCCTCAATGCTCCTTACTTTGTAACTAATAAACTCATCCATAGAGACCTAAATATCCCACTGGTTGCAGACTTGGCCCGCGATAGATACACCTCCTTTAATTCCAAACTACCTGCCCACTCAAACCCGCTTGTCCGTAACCTCTCATCTACATCTATTCCCGGTAATCCTCCGAGGCGTCTGAAAAGACGGTGGCCTCGAGACCTGCTCATGAAATAAACTTTGAAGTACTACCACTGGGTAGATTCTTTACATGTCTATTATTGTATTTGTATATACAGTTGTAAAAAACAATAAAATATATTAAAAAAAAAAAAAAATTCATTCTGTGTCCCGTTAAAAAATAATAATTTCTTCAATAAATGGGTATTTATATTGACATAAAATGTAACTTAATTTATATAACGTGATTTCTTGACTTTATTGTATTGTATATATATTTTATTGTAATTTTATGCTGTGTAAATATTGTATGAATGTAGTATGTATGATATCTTTCACACTACTATTGATGTCCAAATTTGGACAGATTGTAATTTTACTCAATAAAAATTGTTGTTGTATGAAAAAAAAAAATTATATAGCAGGATTATTTTACTGTACAATTAAAATAGAAACGGAATTTAAAGTTATAAAGAGGATTTGAATGATTGCTGTGATAACTAAAAAAATATTAGTCCAAGAGTTGTACAAGATAATACAATGATATGAGCATTCCTCACATTTATGAGGGAATTTTAATGAAGAGAAACTCGCCAATAGAAAGACTGTTATGATATTTTATCAGAGGTTATTTCCGAAATTTCTGTGAACGCTCTAACATTGACTAGTCACAGATCTTGTGTCTGTGTTCCAACGTCTGTCCACGCGCTAAGCTATGACAGTTCGGAAGTTGTGTTGAAACAAATACCTGATTTCTTGAACATTTTGTCATTTCGTTGGAACGGAAAATGTGAGAAAGGTCTAGGAGATTTATAGTGGTGTTGGAACAAACATATAGAACTTGCATTCAAAATTCTTGGTCAGATACTTCTTGAAAGAGATGTAATGGACGTTTTACATGAAAAGGACACGTATAAACCGTTTAAAGTAAGGTCTGAAAAAAGTTTTTTGTGTGAATTGATTTTCAAAATGTTCATTTTTTAAATAATTAAAAGCGTAGAGTTATTCAGAAGCATTTTATGAAAGATTTATTTTTTGAACATTAAAAAACTATATTTACAAAAAATCCATCAAGTAAATATATAATGACATGAAATACATGTAGAGAACCTTCTCATTAGAAGCACTCTAAAAATATTCTGAACTAGAAGGTCCCTGGGCCATTTCCTTTTTCAGGCGTCTCGGAGGATTATCAGGAATTGAAGAGAAAGAAAGGATTGACATTAGTGGGTTAGAGTGGGAATGGAGTTTGTCATGAAAGAATTGATACCTGGTCCGGGCCAAATCAGTAACATAGGGAACATTAAGGTCTTTATGCATGAGTTTATTCCTGACAAAGCAAGGAGCGTTGAGGATTTTACGAGAATTTGATGGTTTAGTAGAGCCCCATAGCTCTACTCCGTAAGTCCAGATTGGTCTTATAATAGCCATGTAGATGAGGCTTTTGTAGTTAAGAGGAGAGTTTGAACGTTTGTCTAGTAAGTGTTGAAGTAGCCTAAAACGGTGAATAAAAGATTTAATGAGAATTTTTGAATTTTAGCTTTTAAAATGCTTTTTTAAATTGGGTTAAGGTACCGTGCGAAATATTTTAGATAACTCTTTCCGATCACATTCTAAAAGTGTTTCGAAATAACTGCAGAATGGAATTTTTCAATCCATTAAAGTGTTCCATTATGTAAACAACATCTCACAAGGGTGTGAATTCGGTTTTTCGTGAAAGTGGTACGAGAGAAAATAATATCACCCGGTTGGCATGAATGGGGTGCCGATAATAAGAGCTAAGGGAGAGCGGAACCGATATGTCGATACATCGATTCAATATCGAATTAATTGCCTTTGATCGAGTCTACAGGCTGAGCAGCTGGAGTAATCGGTCGGCGGTTCAGCGTCTCTTAGAGTTACGTCTTCATTGTGAGGCTAGTATCGATTATCTAGTTATCGATTATCTGGGTCGATTGTACGGATCAAGAGCAATTTCAGACCTTAACGAGAGAATTCTATAAAGAGAAAATTAGATGATAGGTGTACTTAAGAAACAATCATTGATTCTACCAACAATAATACACTTCTTAAAAATATTTTTCATTAAAAAACATTATATAATAATAATAATCTGTCTTTTAAACATATTTAAGTGAAATTTACAACACTATTAATTTAAAAAATCTGGTGCGCTCAATCAACGCTGCAAAAATCTGCTGATTCATAAAAGTACCTTCACTAACCTTTTTTTTTTTTTTTATATGTAAACATTATCAGCCAAGTAAACATGATTTTATAAACAAAGAGAGGATTATAATAATAATAATAATAATAATAGGCTTAGCGAACCCGAAGGTTCGATGCCGATACCACCAAATTCCGCCTACACAGACTCGTCCAATGTTCACCATTCAAGCCCAAGCCCCGAGATCGGCCTTAACGCAATCCTCCCATCTCCGCTTCGGCCTACCTTTCGGACGCCTACCAGTCGGATCAGCAAATACCAACTTTCTCGGAATCCGGTCGTCATCGAGCCTAACAACTTTGCTCGCCCATTTGAGTCTCCGCGATGCAATCAGCTCAATTATATTCACAGGATACAAGTTCCGCGATTCCGCGTTTTGCAACCTTCTAAACTCCCCAGTGGCCTCATCTCTCTTCGGACCAAATATTTTACGCAATACCTTATTTTCGAAAACCTTAAGCCGTTGTTCATCCCTCAAACTAAGCGGCCACGTTTCACATCCGTAAAGAACCGTTGGAAGAATAATAGTTTTATAAATTCTAATCTTTAAGTTTTTAGATAGAAGCCGCGAACTAAGTAACGTAGCAACTGAATAATAACACTCATTTCCCACCTTTAACCGGGACTTTATTTCTTCCTGGATTTCATTTTTTCTAGTTATAATTGAACCTAAATACTTGAATTTCTCTACGTGTTCAAAAGTATGCCCTGATATATCAATATCACCAAGATCGACACCGTTTCTGCTACTAATCATATATTTCGTCTTATCGGTATTTAACTTGAGTCCTATTTCTTTACCGGTTTTTATTAACACACTTGTATTTAGTTGTATGGTTTTCGTGTCTTCACCTAGCAGTACCAGATCATCGGCATACCCCAAAACCGGAATCTTGTCACCCATATTTAAGCCTTTCTCGGTACACATCACCTTTTCTATGACATATTCTAAAGCTATATTAAATAACACAGGTGAAAGGGAGTCATCCTGTTTCAAACCCGATCACACCTCAAATCTCTCGGAGTAATTATGACCGATTCTAACTTTATGGAATGTTTCCGACAAACACATCTCTACTAGGTTTACTAACTTTTTAGGTATTCCCTGTTCAATCATGATGTTATATAGCTTCTGACGGTCTATTGAAACATAAGCCTTTTTAAAATCGATAAGAGATAAATAAAGAGAGGATTAAATTGAAAAATTGAAAAACGCTAGTAACATTTTTAAAATTTTTTTTTATTCACCCCTACCTCGCTTTTGAAGCCTATACGAGGGTTTCTCACGGCCACGATGTGAAGGCGGGGGATAAATGGCGAGATAAAAGTCCCATCCCCAGCACCGAGACACGAATTCGTAATTATTTGGTCTCAAGTTTTGGTCATCTGTGGTTGCTAGGCAAGGCGCATTCAAAGAACCACTAAACCACTCAGTCACCCCGTCCACTTAAAAACGAAATTATTTTACGACCCAATATTGTAAGATACCAGAGGGATGGTGTTATCTAGTGTATAGAATTATAATACTTATTCCATACTAGATCTGGAAATGCTGACCTTGATACAGATCAATTTGAGTTGAAAGACAACTCTGAATTAAATATGTAATTTATGTATTACATATGCATAAAAATAAGTCAGAAATTCCAGGATAGATATTCGTAACCTTTTATAACAAAAACTGGAAACTATACAGGAACTAAGATGAATAGGAACAATGCTAGAAGTTTAGATAAGAACCCAAAGTTAGTCAATTATTTTGATTGATAATTCCTGACCTTTGGGCTGGACTTGAAGTGGCCAGAGGCCGTTGGGACGATGGGATTGCTTTTCGACATTTCCTGGTGAGGTCGGGTAGCTTCTGCGGTTTCTTCTACGTGAGATAAACTTCCTCAGTAGCTGCCTGTATGCGTTACCTATCAATTAGAGTGATGCAACGCCCAACACTAAAGCCTTATAAATTCCTAAACCTCTGTGTAACTTTCGGCATACAATTCAAATAAAAAAAAAACCGTACTGTTTTTAGGTCAGCAGTCTTGCAATGAGGTGATTAATCATAGATCACGCACAGAGTTTTTCCCTATTTATTATGATTCCATATTATAGAGCCTGGGTATTCCAATATCAACACATGGGTGAAATTATAGAATAGATAATTCTGTTACAACCGAGGTTCGAACCAGGGACACGGTGTAGCTGATCGGACAATGCTACAGTGGGAATCCTAAATTTTGCCACTCCAGGTTTAATTAGGATAGGTATTTTTAACGAGTAACTGAAATCGAATCGGGATCACAATTTTACGTCTCCTCCAAAAGATGGCCGCTTAACCAAGGATTTTTTGTTCCTTTTAAAAAATGCTAGGGTTGTCTGCCCCACTACGTCACAGGTGATCTCCAGTAGAATAATTCTCTATCCACTAGACCACTTTAATATTGGAATCGGCACAACTAGAATTTGTAAAACAGGTCTATTTAATTATATTACAAAGAATTAAATTTCAATTTTACATCATTCCTTTAAATATCGTAACACTATTACGATAATATAATAACAAAACTAAGTAATTCTGCATTTGCTATAAATTAAACAAGCAATGCTCGTTCATTTCATAAAAATAAATGTCTAATTATATTTCAGGCTATAAAATATGTACAAATAGCAATTAAATAAGCTCGATAATATTTTCCGACTTTCAATTAAATTTAAGGTTTTCTTTAGTATAGCGAAAAATAAGTGTGTTTGTCAAGCAAGAAGATTTAATTTTTCCACAAATAAAATTGATGTTGAAAAAAAAAAAAATTTGTTATTTTGAAACTTTATGCGATGGGAAAATTAGAAGTTTAATTAGTTTAAAAAAAGTATAGAAGATGGCCTCGAGACCTTCTTGTTTAGATTGACTACTAGAGTGCTGCCAATGGGCAGTCTCTCATCACGTTTTTTATGTACACTATCTTTTATCAGCATATTTACTTGTTGTATTACAAAATACAGTTCTAAATTTCGATAAAAATATTTAAAAAAAAGTATTAATTTAAGTAAATTAAATCTTTGTTCATTAAAAAAAGGTTACTTTTTATTATATTGTGAAAACTTGATGGGGAGACTAAATTAATTGATAATACATAAATTGATCAAAAAAAAGTTTTTATAAAACATCTTTTTGACAAAAAAAAACAAAAAAACAACGAACTATAAGTCAGATTAACCCTTATTGACTTAACATTTATCGGCGGAAAAAAACAAAAAAAAAAAACACGACTTATACTTCTTCAACCCATGAGGGATCTTGAGTTCAGTACATATAATGATCCGTATAAGATTTTCTCCCTAATATTTGTTAATTTTACATCACTTTGTGCAACTAAGGCTAATCGGACGATGCTACAGTGGGAGTCCTAAATTTCGCCTATCCAGGTTTTATTAGGATAGGGATCTTTAACGAGTACCTAGCATCGCACAGGATCGGGATCATCTTTTTACGTCCACTCCGAAGGACGGCATAACTAAGGATCTTTTTCTCCCATTAAAAATTCCTAAGACCACCTGCGGGTTTAAACCCGCGACCTTTGGCATAGAAGGCTGTTATGGCTACCCTGCTACAGGTGATCCCACCCCAAAAGTTTTAATACCCACTTTACAAAGGGTGTATTTAGGGTCTTATTACCACAGATCCACCTCATGGATGATATGACAGAATTGATTATCCTGCTACATAGCCAGATTTGAATCCTGGACCAAGAATAGTAGACTAGTTATTATTAAGCTATGAGTATTATAAAACCTGAAGTCCTCATGCGTTCTTAAAACCAACATATAAAGCTGAAATTTATTCGGTTCAAGTTTAATTCTAAAACCGCAATTCGAAGGAACACGAAGAGTTTGGATCACGACATCACTAATTCTACAAATATATTGTTGCAAGAGTTAAAACAAACCAGATCGGAACTATCCAGATTGCATATAAACGTTATGTTATGTTTTCGCAACTTCTAACTACACCAAAGATAAGTGCTAGGTCAGCCGAGACCTTTCACTGATCGCAACTATCTTCCAGTAAGGGGAAACAGTATTTCCGGCCACTGTTAGTCAACGCTTGTTTGTCATTACTTACTAATGCAAGGAGGGTGAATGTATCTGCGAAGGAAAGCGATAACTGTTACGTGCAATCCACGGCAATTTGCCGAAAATTCTGTGGTTTTGAGATGGAAAGGAATCTTCAAGAACATCCGTGAAGGAATGCTCAAATTACTGGGTCTGTAGCTGTCTCTCGTAACTATTTCAGTAACGCGGAATATTTAGTAACACCAAAATTACAGCGTTTTATTTCTCCAGAGCCGTCGAGTACAAAAGGGTACCTTTCAAATACGCCCTGAACGGTTGAAATGTGTTATGTCGTGGTAAACCTACTTTAAATTAATTATTTCGAATTAAAGGTACTATTGAGGATGGAATTTCGAAAATTCGGCATTTTAAACTCGAATTTTTGGTTGACTTGTGTAACATCTTTCCTTTCGCTTTCTTGCATTTTATGGAAATAATTACATGTTAAGGGACGGAAGTATGTAACAGGAAGCCCGGGAAACGCGCACTATTTCACTTCAGTGTGCGTAGTTCTGTAGTTGGCCGTTAGGTTGGTACGTAATTAAATTGTATGATTTAGGTAATATACTAAAACTATATTAAATCAACTATACTTCGGTGCCTTGTTTTGCTTATGACAAATAATCGAATCACAGATAAGTAAATTTATTAAACCCTTAAAACCCGGGGGTATCACCTTCTGTGTGTTTAAAAACTCTTTCCTAGAGGTTTATATGTAAAATACATTGCAATTTAGTTTAAATTTATAAGAGAAAAGTAAGTCATCAAAAAAATATTCGTGAAATATTAGCTGTAATATAGACGTGTAATATACCGTTGGAAAGTGCTAGATTTCAGAAAAGTTAATATGCAATAATAAAAGTAGAAAGTTGTTGTAAGCTCATAAACTTATAAGCATGTGTTTTTTCTGATGTTATAAGGGAGGCTATGGTGACTCAATATTGCCACCCTACAGTATCGTGCAAGTTACTGTTTATTCTTCCATACGAGTATAGTGCGCATGATTTTAGAAAACAAAAAAATGTTCCAAATCGGACATTAGTTGATAAAATAAATGGAAAGTTGTTATAAATTCATAAACTATATATACATATATATATATATATATATATATATATATATATATATATATATATATATATATATATATTTTTTTTTTTTTTTTTTTTTTTTTTTTTTTTCCAGAAATATTAAAATTTTTCTCAATGGACAATAATGTTAAGATCACATTCATAGAATACCATAAACTAACATTGTCATTATCTCTACTTTTAGTCGATATCTGGAGAACAGACGTTTCATTGTAAACTAAATGAGAATAACGTGGAAACTAAATTAAACTTTTAAATAGTCCAATTAAAATATTTAAAATTAAAAGGGGAGGGACATTTGTAAAGTGGAATGCGTATTTGAGAATGGACAGTGATCCCGGTAGTTGACTATATTTCTCAAATATGATCATCTAAAAAATAATAGATTTTCTGCATTTCGTACTTCTACCACATTATTGCTACCTCGCATTCTTAAAAAAAAAAAAATTCTCTCCCACTATGATTTTGAGTGGTGATTTTAATGTAAACCTCAGTTCCTAAGAAGCTGAGATAGTCACAGTTTTTAAATGATGAATTCAAGATAAAAACTTTTACAAATCAAAATGTTTCGACAACTAATAGTGGTATTGTGATCGACGTAGTTTTTCAAAGGTTTTTTAATTTTTTATTACGAATTAAGATTTTTTTATTACTCTGAAATCACAAGTGAATGTGTCATATTTTAGATATCATGACTCTATTATCTCCAATATTTTTCTAATAGAATAAAAACAATTGTATTCAATCTAAATTTCTGGTAATCCCAGCTTTTATGTTACACATTATGTGAGACTGTTATAAAGCACGCTCGTTTTTTATGGGGTGATTTTTGAGTCCGCTTTATACAACCTTCAGATCAAGAGAATCGGAAATTAGTTAATCAAAAAATAAAATTAAAATATCCATAAAATAAGCATAGTACAAAAATTTTGCATTTAAAATTCAAACACTATGTATTTAAAAAAACAAAAACTTATGCCTAATTTTTGAAATCAAAGGTCGGTTTAAAGGTTTCATAAAAAAATAAAATAAAATTAAATAAAACGTTTTTAAACAGTTATTAACTTTTATTAATATTCCACTTGTACCGGTTGAACAGATACGCTATCTAGAACTCCTGCTTGACAAATGACTATTTTGGAGTCCGCACACAAGAATGAAACGACAAGAAACTGCCCGCCATTTTCGGTTACTTCAACACTTGCTGGAGAAACGCTCTAACCTATCACTTAACTACAAAAGGCTCATCTATAATACCATCATAAGGCCTATCTGGACGTACGGAGTTGAGCTTTGGGGCTCTACTAAACCACCAAATTCTTCCCGTATTTAATCCGTACAATCCAAAATCCTCAATGCTCCTTCCTTTGTAACCAACAAACTCATCAATAAAGACCTTGATGTCCCATATGTTGCTGATTTGGCCCGTACGAGGTATCATTCCTTTCATAACAAAATCCACTACCACATTAACCCACTTCCAATCCTTGCTTCCTCTTCCATTCTTGACAATCCTCCGAGGCGTCTAAAAAGAAGATGGCCTCGAGACTTTCTAGTTTAGATTATCTATTGGAGTGTTGCCAATGGGCATATTCTCTTCATCTCTCTTCATGTATATTTTCTATATTATTAGTCAATTTACTTGATGTATTTACTAATACAGTTGTAAATTTCAATAAATTATTTTTTTTAAACAAAAAAAAACACTTTTATTAAAAAAAAAAAAGTAACCTGTTCTACTCAAATCTGGTCACTCCGTCAACAAGATACTAAATCACGAATTCCCTTGAAGTAAGGATTAACTGCTATTAAGCCCGATATTAATAATTAGGTTGTAATAGAAATTTAAAACACCTCTTGAAAGATTTCATTGCAAAATATATTAAATATTTATGAAGATCGAATTCGAAATTTATATTCTGCACTTAAAAATGTATAAAGAGACCGCCATGTGTGAAAAAAATTGTATATTTTAAAATTGATTGACCTGAGTTACTTAGATAAGTTGCATAACGCTGTCAGCATTAACATTATGGAATGAATTATTATTTTCCAATAAATCTACACATTCATATTATAGAGCATGTTTATAGATGCTGTGGTCTTTAGTAGGTAATTTTTTTTTTAAACTTTGAGTTATATTAAAATCTATCAGAATTAAAGAAAGCAGTATTAGTGATTTCAGAACAATATTATTCAGTCTTTTTTACATCATTTTACATAAAAAACTAAAAGAATGTGAAATACCTTTGAAAAGTTCAAGATCATTTGGTAACGAGATGAGAACGATTACTAAAACTATCAATTTCTTATCGAGAGATCTTTTTATCTAATTTGTATTTATTCATTTTGTTTGATACACTAAACTTCTAAAATGGAGAGACCATTAATAACGAATAGTATAGTAAAAAAATTAACGCACTGCAAAACAAATTGTTCTGTTTATGGATGTGTGTTAAGTCGAAAACGAAAATTCGTAGGAAACTTAAACTTCATATTTTAGGAGCATATGAACTTTAGATAATACAGCAACTTTTTTCAACAAAATCGGCGAGCTAGTAGAGAACGAACCACTTTAAACCATGCATTTTCCAACTTTTCGCGTTTTTTTTCTTAAACGGCTTAAAAATATAAAATAATAATTATAAATAGATGGTTCATAAATCTTTCTTATAAGGTTCTAAATATTTTTATTAAACTGTCTTTGTTTTGTATATATTGTGTGAATGTAGTATGAATGTTGTACTTTATCACTATTAAAAATGTCCTAAATTGGCACAGATTGAAATAATACTCAATAAAAACCTGTTAAAAAAAAAAAAAAAAATTAAACTGTATATATAGGTTTAAAATTTATTGTGCTTTAATATCATGTAGGTTTATCCTGAATGAAATAGTATGACAAGGATTAAATGCCGATATTTTAAATTTTCTTCTTCTAATGTACCTTTAATTTTGTATATACGAAAAAAATAACATCATATATCATCTTAGCATTGATGAACTGAATGTCATTTTTCAAAAACTCTCTCTCTCTCTCTCTCTCTCTCTCTCTCTATATATATATATATATATATATATATATATATATATATATATATATATATATATATATGAGCCCAGGATCCTTCATGGGTTGTAGTGGTACAGTTTTTTTTTTTTCATTTAGTGGATAAAAATAATCAATCATTTAGACTTGTAGACAATGTTTAATAATAGATAAGTATTAAAGAATACGATATCAAACTGAAGAGAAAAAAATATAAACATTATTCTAGTTTAATCATTTTTCCACCGCTTATAAGAATAGTAGAATAGAATAGAAACATTTTATTGGCTTATTCATCGTAGCCATGGAGTCTGGCCCACTTAGTGTTAGTAAGGATTAGTTTTATAAGTAGAAGAAAATAAATAAATAAGTACAGTATAAGAAAATAAGAACAGTACTATATATGGGTAATAAGAAAGAAAAATACAAGGAATTTTGAGAAAAAAAAAATTATTTTTTGAAAAAAAAGTTATTACGAAAAAGAAAAAAATTGTTGCACAAGGTTTTTGGCCACTATAACAGTGGAAAAAAACGTAATTGTTTGTATAGAATAATTTCTATTGTTATATTATTTAATCTAAAATTAATAATTCGGTCGAAACTCGATACAATCCTTTTTTTATTTCAACTTCAATTAATATCCTAAAAATTATATAATTTCTTTTTTTGAGGTTTTGTTCTTATTTATTAAAATGAATGTAAGTTTAATGTAAAAGTACAACAGGCGCATTAAGTATACCACATAATCAAGTACTGTAATATGATTTTTTTTTTATAAGTAATCTTATACCAAATTACGAAAAAAAAAATGGTTTGATTCTAGAATGCATTTTCTTGATTTATGTTTCTTAAATATGTTTATAAGAGATAATTTATTTTTTATGAAATGAATCTAAAGAAATCTGCCTTATACACGTTTAACATCCAGATTATAAATTTGTTTTATTAATTATCTGTTGCCGGATGAGTTGTTGTTGCAGATAATTAATTAACATGTTACTTCTACCGAATTCTGCGATTTAAATATCAAATGTGAAATCCACTCCTGACTGCCAGTCTTATTCTGGTTTATAAATTTCTCTTTACGGTTGGGCAATTTATCAGCCAGGGATTGAAATTCTCTCTGCTTAAACCAATTACACAATTTTCGTTTTCAAAATTATTTTCAAACACAAGCTGATTTTTTTATTTTTTTTTTTATTTTTTTTTTTATTCGTATATATTACAATTTGTCATAATAGACAATAATAATAGTGCTACAGGATCTCATTCATACAATATTTACAATATAAACAAAAGGAAAGTCAAATTACATAAAATAAAATCAAAATAAATAAACGTATACAATAACAAAACTTATAGACAAAATAAATGCAAATATATGAAGTTAACAAATAAATAAACAAAACATGTCACATTCATACCTATGTACAATATTTACAATCAGCTCGGGAATCCCAGACGGGACTTGTCCCCCCACTTGTGGAAGGACAAGCAGAGCCCAAAGGATCCCAGCGCCTCCCTCTCAGCCGCATCACTGGTGAGAGCCAGCGGAAGCTAAGTGAGGGCGCCACAGCCACAATCACACCGCACATGAGAGGAGAATCTGACCAGTGTCAGAACTCCAGAATAGATTTTTACAATATGTCTCGGGGCCACTGCCGTTTCAACCTTCTAGGAGGGCTGTATGGATGAGTGGAGCTGGATAGGGATTGTGCTAGAGGATTAGGATGATGAATGAGGTTCTGGTGGAATTTGGAAAATTTAGATGGAATCAGGTCTGAAATAAATGGAACATTAAGGTCGTGGTGTAAGGTATAGTTGAAGACATAATAAGGAGCATTTACTATTGTTCGGAGGACTTTGGATTGAAAGGATTGAATGAGTTTGATGTTAGAACGTTTAGCTGTCCCCCACAGTTCAAGTCCATAGGTCCAGATTGGCTTCAGTATTGTCTTGTAAAGTAATAATTTGTTGTCAACTGTAAGCTTAGATTTTCTGTTTAGTAGTCTGTATAACTGTCCGAATCGTCTGTTAAGTTCTTTTCGTTTAAGTCTTGTATGTGGGTTCCATGTCAATCTTTTGTCTAGTAGTAAGCCAAGATACCGGACTGTGTCTGAGGAAGGAAGCGGTATGGAATTGAAATGAACCATTGGACAGGATTAGCGTCGAAGGGTGAAGGTGACGTGGGTGCATTTGCTTTCATTAACCTTAATACGCCAAGCATTACACCATTCCTCGATAAGACAAAGGTGTCTTTGCAGGATTAAGGATGCTATTTCAGGATCGGAATTGGATGATAGGATGGCGGTGTCATCTGCAAATGTTGCCAGAAAGGTGTCAGAATGATTAGGAATATCAGCAGTGTAAAGGATGTAGAGGACGGGTCCCAAGACGCTGCCTTGAGGAACACCGGCCTCAATGGGATAAAAGTTAGAAAATTCTACACCACAGCGAACTAGGAAGGAGCGGTTTGAGAGATAGGATCGTAGAATGAGGTATAGAGACTGGGGTAAATGCATTTTAAGCTTGAAGAGTAATCCGGTGTGCCATACCCGGTCAAAAGCTTGCGCTATGTCCAGAAACGCACCAGAACAATACTCTTTGCATTCAAGGGCTGAGGAAATATGGTCTACAACTCGGAGTCCTTGTTGAACAGTGGAATGATGAGCACGGAAACCAAACTGATGGGAAGGAAGATTTTGTGATTCTAATATAGGCAGGATTCGTTTTAGAAGGAGTTTTTCAAAGACTTTTGAGAGGATGGGGAGTAGACTAATAGGTCTGTAGGATGAAGTGTTGCTGGAAGGTTTACCTGGTTTTAGGAAGAGAATGATTGTGGAATGTTTCCACAAGAGAGGAAAATAGGTGGTGCGTAGGATGCAGTTGTAGATATAGGTAAGGAATATAATAGCTTTCTGCGGAAGTTGACGGAGGATCTGGGGAGTAAGGAGATCATGTCCAGGAGATTTACGGAGGGTCAGTTTCTGGAGAAGATATATAACCTCAGAGGGATTAATAGCTGTAGGAGGTAGGGAAAGAGGTATTGGTGACAAAAGGAAGTCTTGTACTGCTGCGGTATGATTGCTTTGGGATTCCGGGTGAGGAATGAATACTTTGGAGAGGTGTGTGGCGAATTCCTCGGCTTTATCTTCATCAGACGCAGCCCAGGAATCATCACCACGCCGGAGAGGATGGGAAACTTGATGGGATTTTAAAATCTTCTTCGTGACATTCCACAGGGAATTATCACTAGCTGACAGAGAGGAGAGGTAGGAATTAAAAGACTGGGAACGGAAGGTCGCCAACTCCTGCTTCAATTGTCTACAATAGAAGTTATAGGAGCGGCGATCTGTTGGGTGTCGGGTGCGCTGCCATAATGATCTGGCACGGCGCTTTGCATGGATTAGGTCTGCAAGGTGTTGAGGCAAATGGTTTTGGTGAGGAGTTATATTGGAGTGCTTAGGATAGGAGGCAGTCCAGACAGCTTGTTGGATGGCGGTGGTAAAGGAATAGACGGAATTATCTAGGTCATCTGGGGTTATAAGAATAGTAGAATAGAATAGAAACATTTTATTGGCTTATTCATCGTAGCCATGGAGTCTGGCCCACTTAGTGTTAGTAAGGATTAGTTTTATAAGTAGAAGAAAATAAATAAATAAGTACAGTATAAGAAAATAAGAACAGTACTATATATGGGTAATAAGAAAGAAAAATACAAGGAATTTTGAGAAAAAAAAAATTATTTTTTGAAAAAAAAGTTATTACGAAAAAGAAAAAAATTGTTGCACAAGGTTTTTGGCCACTATAACAGTGGAAAAAAACGTAATTGTTTGTATAGAATAATTTCTATTGTTATATTATTTAATCTAAAATTAATAATTCGGTCGAAACTCGATACAATCCTTTTTTTATTTCAACTTCAATTAATATCCTAAAAATTATATAATTTCTTTTTTTGAGGTTTTGTTCTTATTTATTAAAATGAATGTAAGTTTAATGTAAAAGTACAACAGGCGCATTAAGTATACCACATAATCAAGTACTGTAATATGATTTTTTTTTTATAAGTAATCTTATACCAAATTACGAAAAAAAAAATGGTTTGATTCTAGAATGCATTTTCTTGATTTATGTTTCTTAAATATGTTTATAAGAGATAATTTATTTTTTATGAAATGAATCTAAAGAAATCTGCCTTATACACGTTTAACATCCAGATTATAAATTTGTTTTATTAATTATCTGTTGCCGGATGAGTTGTTGTTGCAGATAATTAATTAACATGTTACTTCTACCGAATTCTGCGATTTAAATATCAAATGTGAAATCCACTCCTGACTGCCAGTCTTATTCTGGTTTATAAATTTCTCTTTACGGTTGGGCAATTTATCAGCCAGGGATTGAAATTCTCTCTGCTTAAACCAATTACACAATTTTCGTTTTCAAAATTATTTTCAAACACAAGCTGATTTTTTTATTTTTTTTTTTATTTTTTTTTTTTTCGTATATATTACAATTTGTCATAATAGACAATAATAATAGTGCTACAGGATCTCATTCATACAATATTTACAATATAAACAAAAGGAAAGTCAAATTACATAAAATAAAATCAAAATAAATAAACGTATACAATAACAAAACTTATAGACAAAATAAATGCAAATATATGAAGTTAACAAATAAATAAACAAAACATGTCACATTCATACCTATGTACAATATTTACAATCAGCTCGGGAATCCCAGACGGGACTTGTCCCCCCACTTGTGGAAGGACAAGCAGAGCCCAAAGGATCCCAGCGCCTCCCTCTCAGCCGCATCACTGGTGAGAGCCAGCGGAAGCTAAGTGAGGGCGCCACAGCCACAATCACACCGCACATGAGAGGAGAATCTGACCAGTGTCAGAACTCCAGAATAGATTTTTACAATATGTCTCGGGGCCACTGCCGTTTCAACCTTCTAGGAGGGCTGTATGGATGAGTGGAGCTGGATAGGGATTGTGCTAGAGGATTAGGATGATGAATGAGGTTCTGGTGGAATTTGGAAAATTTAGATGGAATCAGGTCTGAAATAAATGGAACATTAAGGTCGTGGTGTAAGGTATAGTTGGAGACATAATAAGGAGCATTTACTATTGTTCGGAGGACTTTGGATTGAAAGGATTGAATGAGTTTGATGTTAGAACGTTTAGCTGTCCCCCACAGTTCAAGTCCATAGGTCCAGATTGGCTTCAGTATTGTCTTGTAAAGTAATAATTTGTTGTCAACTGTAAGCTTAGATTTTCTGTTTAGTAGTCTGTATAACTGTCCGAATCGTCTGTTAAGTTCTTTTCGTTTAAGTCTTGTATGTGGGTTCCATGTCAATCTTTTGTCTAGTAGTAAGCCAAGATACCGGACTGTGTCTGAGGAAGGAAGCGGTATGGAATTGAAATGAACCATTGGACAGGATTAGCGTCGAAGGGTGAAGGTGACGTGGGTGCATTTGCTTTCATTAACCTTAATACGCCAAGCATTACACCATTCCTCGATAAGACAAAGGTGTCTTTGCAGGATTAAGGATGCTATTTCAGGATCGGAATTGGATGATAGGATGGCGGTGTCATCTGCAAATGTTGCCAGAAAGGTGTCAGAATGATTAGGAATATCAGCAGTGTAAAGGATGTAGAGGACGGGTCCCAAGACGCTGCCTTGAGGAACACCGGCCTCAATGGGATAAAAGTTAGAAAATTCTACACCACAGCGAACTAGGAAGGAGCGGTTTGAGAGATAGGATCGTAGAATGAGGTATAGAGACTGGGGTAAATGCATTTTAAGCTTGAAGAGTAATCCGGTGTGCCATACCCGGTCAAAAGCTTGCGCTATGTCCAGAAACGCACCAGAACAATACTCTTTGCATTCAAGGGCTGAGGAAATATGGTCTACAACTCGGAGTCCTTGTTGAACAGTGGAATGATGAGCACGGAAACCAAACTGATGGGAAGGAAGATTTTGTGATTCTAATATAGGCAGGATTCGTTTTAGAAGGAGTTTTTCAAAGACTTTTGAGAGGATGGGGAGTAGACTAATAGGTCTGTAGGATGAAGTGTTGCTGGAAGGTTTACCTGGTTTTAGGAAGAGAATGATTGTGGAATGTTTCCACAAGAGAGGAAAATAGGTGGTGCGTAGGATGCAGTTGTAGATATAGGTAAGGAATATAATAGCTTTCTGCGGAAGTTGACGGAGGATCTGGGGAGTAAGGAGATCATGTCCAGGAGATTTACGGAGGGTCAGTTTCTGGAGAAGATATATAACCTCAGAGGGATTAATAGCTGTAGGAGGTAGGGAAAGAGGTATTGGTGACAAAAGGAAGTCTTGTACTGCTGCGGTATGATTGCTTTGGGATTCCGGGTGAGGAATGAATACTTTGGAGAGGTGTGTGGCGAATTCCTCGGCTTTATCTTCATCAGACGCAGCCCAGGAATCATCACCACGCCGGAGAGGATGGGAAACTTGATGGGATTTTAAAATCTTCTTCGTGACATTCCACAGGGAATTATCACTAGCTGACAGAGAGGAGAGGTAGGAATTAAAAGACTGGGAACGGAAGGTCGCCAACTCCTGCTTCAATTGTCTACAATAGAAGTTATAGGAGCGGCGATCTGTTGGGTGTCGGGTGCGCTGCCATAATGATCTGGCACGGCGCTTTGCATGGATTAGGTCTGCAAGGTGTTGAGGCAAATGGTTTTGGTGAGGAGTTATATTGGAGTGCTTAGGATAGGAGGCAGTCCAGACAGCTTGCTGAATGGCGGTGGTGAAGGAGTAGACGGAATCGTCAAGGTCTTCTGGGGTTTTGAGGGTCGCTCTGAGGTTAATATTATCGGTCAGGATTTGGCGAAATAGGTTCCAGTTGACAGGGCCTCGGATAAATGACGGTGGGATAGGTTTTGGAATTGGAGTGAGAGATACTTTTAGGATCAGTGGACTATGGTCTGAGGATAGTTCATCAAGTCGAGCTACAGATAAGTTGAGGGAGCCTAATCCGCTGTGAATGAAGAAGTCAAGGATGTCAGGATTACGGTTAGGATCGGTTGGCCAGTAGGTAGGGGAATCAGGAGGTAGGAGATTGAAATGACGGGAGTTGAGTGCAGACAGCAAATTTCGTCCACGAGAATTCGTGGTTCTCGAACCCCACTGTTGATGCTTGGCATTTAAGTCTGCACCCAGAATGAAATGATTTCCTAAGGAATTTAGAAAGGATACAAATTCGGTGTTGGAAATGGAATGTTTGGGAGGGCAATATGCTGATGTAAGGGTTTCCGGAAAGGAAAAAGTTTTGATTACTATGGCTGTGGCTTGTAGGAAATCATAGGTAGGAAGTGGGAGTAAGTGATGAGAGAGGGACTGGTGCACAATGACAGCAGTACCGGCATGGGCTTTGCCGTCTGGGTGGTCCGTACGGTATGTTACGTATTGAGGTATTTTGAAGAACTGTTTAGTGGTTAGTCTAGTTTCAGTAATAAGTGCTACGTCAACGTTTTTGTCTTGCAATAAAGCTGTAAGTTCGTCAGTATGATTTCTAACACCATTCGCATTCCATAGGAGAATGGATAAGGAGTTAGGTGAAGTCATTTAAGGATTTTTTAAGGAAGGGATTAAGTTTGATACAAGATTAGTAAGTAGTGATATTAGCGGCATAACGAGGGATTTGATTTCAGTGATGAAGGATGTCATCAAACTTGTTAGGTCTGAGACATTTGATGGAGGAGGAATATGAGAAATTTGATGCGGATGAGGTTTTTGAGGGTTGGGTAAATTTTGAGGAATAGCTGGTTGTGGAACGGGTTGAGGATTTTGAAGTGTGCGTTGTTCCGGCAGGGCCTCGGTCTCTTTGTTCTGGTTCCCACCTCCAAGTAGATGGGCAAATGTAACATTGGAATCAATTGTTTTTGAAGGTTGTCTTCTGCTTCTGATCGGTTCAGCTGTTTCATCCAGATTCTGAGGTTTTTGGTATCTGCTTTTGAGGTTCTTGTAGACTTGACATCCCTTGTAGCTAGCCGGGTGGTCCCTGAGGCACAAAGCACAAACAGCGGGTGTTGATCTTGGTCTTGTACACTCTTCTGACTTATGTTGTTCACCGCATTTCACACAGCGTGGTATGTGGTGACAATAACTTCTGGTATGACCATATGCCTGACAATTGTGGCACTGAACTATTTCTTTCTTAGTGTAAGGTTTTTCAACTCTTACACTAGTATAGTATAATCTATTGAGGTCATAAATTTTTTCAACTCCTGCTGATGGTTCCAAGTCCACAAAGAATAGAGGCAGTGGAATTTTATCTTTTAGGACGTTGGTGACTTGTCGCACTTTATAGCCTATCTCCGTCAGTTCTTCTTGGATAGCTGCTGCTGGTGTCGAAGGGTGTAGGTTTCTAATTACAACCCTTAAAGCTCTCTCCTGGCGTAACTGATATGTATGAAAATCAGCTTTGGTCTCAGTCAGATATTTTACTATTTTTCTGTAGGTTTCGGCGGTAGTCGGGGATATTTTAGTATCACTGGTTCTACTTATACAATAATAACTGTTAGGATCGGTTAATTTGTTTAGATGCGCACACAGTAGTTGAAAGTTTTTAATATTTTTAACAAATATTGGTGGAGGTTGTGGTTCTTTTGGTATAGGAGAAGATTCCATTGTTTCTTTTTCAATTTGAAGGATCTGAAATGGGTTCGGTGTAAAAAACGGCGATTCTTCAGTTATTCCTTGTGATGATGTGCTAGGCTGTGGTTCAGATCCCAAAGAGGTAGCTGAAGCAGTCGCTGGTGGAATCATTTTTTTATTATTATCACGGCGAGGTCTCTGTTTTGTAGGAGACGAGTTTGAACCTGCAGATCTAGATCTTTTACTTGTAACTTTCGAGGACATCACTTGATGAAAATATCGCATTGATTAAAAAAATAATAATATATATAATGGAATAAGAATAAGAAGGAAAAAAAAATAAATAAAAGAAAGATAAGGAAAAGAAAAGCAAGCCCGAGCTTGCCGAGCTAGCGGCAATCAGCTGATCAGTGACCCTCCTTTCACTTTTTCGTGATTGTACAAAGTAAATTATAACTTTGCTTACCGAAATTTCTCCAATATTCACTGCTGCAGTATTCCTGAGGTCTAGTGATGTTTTCCAGACTGAACTCAAGCGAATTCCTACTGAAAAAAGCAAAAATCTGAGAGACGAAGTAACGTATGACTGTTATCATCGAGCGCATCAGCTGATTGCTGTGATTTTTTTTTTTTTTTTTTTTTTTTAAGGATTAAAAATGATTTCAAGGGGATCAGATTAATTCTATGCAAATTGAAGTAATTTGTTGAAATTAGTAAGCTTTATAAAGTATTTTGGTTAAATTTAAATATGATTTTGTAATGCCAGAAACGTGTGTTGTGCATATGTAGTAACTTTCACTTACCTCAGCTGTTAAAATCGATCTAAGAACTATTAAATAAACTTTCAGTTGAAAAAAGTTTTAAGTTAATATTAATAAAAACTTTATTCAGTTTAGTTGGAAACATATGATTTAGAGAAAATAATGCAACATTATTAAATGGTTTGTTTATTTATTTAACAACTTTATAATACAATGGCTAATCGGACGATGCTACAGTGGGAGACCTAAATTTGCCTATCCAGGTTTAATTAGGATAGGGATCTTTAAAGAGTACCTGACATCGCACAGGCTCGAGACCACCCTTTAACGTCCCCTCCGAAGGACGGCATAACTAAGGATTTTTCACTCCCATTACAAAAGCCTAGGACCACTTGCGGGTTTGAACCCGTGGCCTTTGACATAGAAAGCTGTTATGCTAACCACCCAGCTACAAGTGATCCCCAATATTAAATTTTTAGGTATAATTGTCAGCAATACGTTTATGCCCTATTCATCAATTTACGTTACCTTTCACAACTTTGCATTTAAAATAATACTTTTTCTAAAATCTTGAATATACAAAATATTTTTTGGATGATGGACATTTAAAATATCGGTGCTTAAGCTGTGTCAAACTATTTCAATCAGAATAAAAACAACATGATATTAAAGCCCATTAAATTTTAAATTGATATTGCGATTAAACGATTAAAAAGGTATAGTTAATATGAATCCTCTTAAATAATTAATAGTTAACATTTGTATAAGAAGAAACTGAGCTTAAGTATGTATTTGCTAGTAAATGATTTTGAGCCATATAAGATAGTTTTCTATAATCTTTGGCTTTCTAAGAGCATATTATACATCTATGTTGCCGTTTTTAGGTTTAGAAAAACAAAAATTACATTAAAAGAATATATTTGCTATTTTTTTCGTTAGTTGGTTCTATTGAATTTGTTTAGTTTTTATTTGTACCAATCCTAATAAAATAATATGGGTAATTTTTCTGAATCTATAGAATTAAGGGTATTTTACATTAAGAAAATTTAAAATATCAGAATTAAAACTCTGTCAGACTATTTCAATCAGAATGAAACCTACATCACATTAGAGCCCATAAAATTTTACATCAATATAGCGAGCTAATTCAAAAACGTTAGAGCCATTTTTGAAAAAATCGTGAAAATATTCAAAATGAATAGTATAAAGTGGCTCTTCCGGTCAGAAGATTTTGAAGAAAAATTTGCTGTAACATCTCGGGCGTTCTGTTGGATTAAATATGAAATTTAAATTTCAGACAACTATTCGTTTTGTGCTAGCGTCACAATACACAGACGTTTTTACGGGACTTTACTTTTTGTACTCTGGGGATCCTAGGACGTGTATTTCTGTTGAAAACTAGAATTCAAAAATTTTCACGATCGCAATAATTTCCCTTACTACATGTATTATATATAGGCAAGTGAAAGTAATAATTTATCTCTCTATATATTCATAGTAAAAGCAGTAACTATGCTCTATTGCTTTTAATTTTAATAAAGTTAAAGATTTGACTGGCATTAAAAACTATTGATTTATTTTTATTTCCTTACCTTCCCCGCTTCCAAATATTACCATCAACGTTATGGACAATACTAGCAGTGCTGCCGATGTGTGTTTTTCTTCACGATTTCTTGTATTTTTTCACCATAGTGGGTATTGTATTTTCGATTTAAGCGGCTGAATCTTGTAAATACTTTGCTTAAATTATTAGTTTTATCAAATGTCAATACATGAGGGGTTCAGTACAACTTTAAATATTTACTTTACGCAATATCTCTATATTCTGCTATTCGTTGCAAAATCAAAAAGTTTGCCCATTTTCTATTAGGCTGTACTATTTCTCAATCGTACTTTCAAAAACCTATTTCTAAGAAGAGGTTATGGATAAACAACAATTACTAACAAGTTATTTCAATAAAAATAGTGTCAGTTACAAAAATGCCAGAAAGGAAAAGAAAGGCGTTTTCTAAGAAGTAATATATGAGATCTATTGCCTCTTGATCCTGTTACTATTACAAAATTCAATACAACAAAGGCAATCGGAAAGGGAGGGACTAAACCAGTAACTCGTTTATTTTATTTTTTTACAAGAAATATGAAGTATAAATTAATGTATCGATAACACAGCTCGTAGATATGTTTCAGGCTTCCTAAGCTGCTAATAAAAGGATTCTTTTCGCAAATTAACGAACATAATAACTTAAAAGATATTTTATTCTTCAAGAAATTACAAGTGTAAAGTTACACGAATGCTTGCTTTATACGTTTCATTTTTGGGATAGCTAAAGACACCTCTATCACCCGATTTTTAGAAGAGTTGAAGTGGCTTTACCCTTCCTACCACCGCAAGTACTTCCTGGCATCCTTCCTCTACCAAGTTATCCAATTCCGGTGTCCATTTTAAACTCCTTGAATTCAAAACACCCGCTCGCGGCATTCTGATCTGTATATAACGTCTCATCGATCCCTAGCTTTCGATAGATCATTCTTAATCCGATCTGCATCTCTATGGAACTCCATTCCTTCTAATATTCCAGACTCCAAAACTCTTTCAACATTTAAATCCCGTCTATTCAACCATTTTCCTGTCAATTCAATTCCCACTTAGATGCTAATTTCAGGTAAAATTAATCGATAAACAGACAGATACTTTATTATTTTCATTTTTCAGATACATTGAACATCAAATATTATTTAATTTTTTTCTTTTAATCTTTTGAAAGATGTAAGATTAAATTATATATTATTTTACAAACACTAAAAAGAATTGTTTTTTTTTTAACTTTATACATTTGTAAACTTTATATATGATATTATATTTGTATTCTATTGTTTTTAATTATTTGACTCTAAGACTCCAGTGTTAAGTCCACTTTTTTTTTCCTGCTGTATTATTCTGAAGAGACTTGTCCCATAATAAATAAAGAATTATTATTATTAAATTCTCACTTAAGACTGACTAACAGAGAATGGACTAACATTGACTATCTTTTTCTAGTCTTTTAGGATTCTTTACATATACCTTCACTTTTTCCAAGATTCAATTAAAAAATTTCTTGAATGAATAATGTTTAGTTTTGGATCAAAATATTACTACTTTTTCATTATTTAATTATTCCTTCACCCCTATAACAAAACATTTGGCATCCCTTGTGGGGAAATTTTTAAGAAGGAAAGCACTCCTAGAACACTATAAAAACAATTTTTATTTAGTTTAAAAGAATATTTTTACAATATAAAAATGTTTTTGAGACGCATAAAGTCAATGTAAAACACTAAAGGCCGCAACCGGTAGGAAAAGAGGTGGAAGCGAGAGCTTGTGAGAGTTCATGAAATTCGGGGAAGGCAATTTTTTTTTTTTAATTCAGATAATAACATTAAATATTACTTTTTAAAAAATCCTATATCATAAAATGAGGTTTTAAGAAAAGATAAAAAAACTAAGTGTAACCTCATGAAAACATGTATTTTAAAGGAAGAAACTCAATGTTAAGGAGTCAAACATTATTAATAATAAGAGTTGTAAAATAAAATGATTTTTCTGGAAGGAATCAGTCCGGGTGGCGGTCATTAAATGAAACAACTAAATAGTTTCAACTATTTTATTGTTTGCCAACGTTTCGACCCCCTTTGTGGGTCATCATCAGGGCGCATGGTGGGAGAATGGAAACTAGGTACTGTCAATGATAAAATGATACATCCACAATGATAAAATGATTTTAATTTTAATTGATTTTTTAAATGTTTTCTATAAATGAGTTTTGTAGAAAACACGGTAATTAAATATGGGTCAATCCAATTGAAATCGTCCAATTTTCATTAATATGGCCGCTCGACATTTTTGATTTTCGTGATTTTTTGACCAGTTATTCTCTATCCTTTCGTGAATAAAAAACTATAAATAAAACTTTTTCGGGCCAATATTTTTAGTATTGCAACCGTTTTAAGTCATCTTCGAGGGCAAAAACATCTTTTTAATTCCTGCACCATTTTAGAAATTTTAAGATAAAGTATTTTAGTAAGTATTTTTTGTCCTCACAACTTATTACTTAAATATTGCAGAAAGTTGTTTAAAATATTCTGGAAAATGAATAAAAAACGAGATTTTTAGCGAGATAAAAGTATATGAAGGAAAAGAGACCAACTTTTAATTATTTTTTCTTTTATAGGTGAGTCATAGTCCTATTTGCTGTAAAAATTTCGATCTTGAGAACATAGTCCTTATTTGTATATGAACTTTCAAATTTGGCGAAAATTCATTTTTCGCGATATTTACACGGAAATATCTCAAAAGGGACTAAGTCAACAATTTTTTTAACTTATGCAGATTACTTATCTATACGATGTGTCTAAGTGATACAAATTCGGTCTTTGAGACAAAGCTGGTTCCTGAGTTATAAAATTCTCTTAACTGTTAAAATAACGTTTTATCTTCAAAAAATATATCATTCGGTGATTTTGCTTTTTTAAGAACCAAACAAAAACTATAATGATGATGAGAGTATTTTATATAATTTTGGTCCTTACAACACATTACCTAAGTAGCCAAGATTAAATTACGAAAAATTACGTAAACTGAAACTTTGGCGCGCTATGACAACGGAGGTTAGAAATGATTTTCAAGATTAATTATTTTTCCTTATATACCCTTATCGATGCACTACTTGTTTTAAAAATTTTGATTGTGTAATGCTATAAAATTTTTCCAATATAAATTTTCCAAGCAGGATTTTTTCCAGCTGAGTAATATTTATAGAGTGCAAAATGATGAAAGTTATACAGACTATACCTTTATTATAATAAGTACGATAGACTAAAATTTAGTGGCCGATATTAACTATGCTGAAGAGATTCCACTAGGAAGGATATGAACCAAGTCGAGGATATCCTTCGTCCTAGGCGACAGGAGGACTGACTGGTCCCGGCTACCGCTTTCAACTTTCTCCTTCATAAAATAGGCACTTGGGAAGATTTTTTAAGGGAAATTTATTATCAGACTTTACTGATAAAATTAGTATTCATGTTCTGTAGAAGATGTTAATTTCCTTTATATTTGGTGTTAGAAATATATTATCATGTTCTACTTACTCTCTCGTGGCTAACACCTCTTTCGGAAAATAACTCATTCCTTACCTAAAACAAAACAAATATAAAATTAGGTGACTGCTTTTAGAAATTTATAGTTTATTTTAGATTTTGGTTTATTATTTTTAATAAAAAAAACTCTCTAATAGACTAATATATAAATAAAAATACTCTAAATTTGAGTTTCAACATCCATAAAACACAAATAACGAATTATTAAAAAAAAAAAATCATTCTGTCCACAGTCCACTGCATTTTTTCGAAATTCGGCATGAACACAACAGCGCATCTGAACATGATCCTAACATTTCGAAGATATCCGCCGATAAAAAATTTTGAAATCAATTAATTATTTTCAAGATACAGAACAAATGCGTTAGAGTTAAAAAAAACAACAACAACGCAGTATCCAAATAATGAATAAAAAAAAATGCGTCTGTACGCTGTACAAATGTTCGGATACGGCTGTTATAGGAACGTTCTTATTAGTGATTAGTTGAGTGTTAAATTCCCTAGAAAAAATAAAATAAAAATAGCAGTGGTGGCTGTTTATTTTCCACATTATTTTTTATTCCATGATCTACAGATATCTTTCTTTTTTTTTTTTTTTTTTTTTTTTTTTTTTTTATTCGTATATATTACAATTTGTCATAATAGACAATAATAATAGTGCTACAGGATCTCATTCATACAATATTTACAATATAAACAAAAGGAAAGTCAAGTTATATAAAATAAAATCAAAATAAATAAACGTATACAATAACAAAACAGATATCTAAACAACATTTTCCTTTGACTTTCATCTCCCAATTATTCACAAACCTTTTTTAAGAAAGATAACTGTACCTAACTAACCTCCAAAGCTGCATATGTGCAATTCACCATATTACCATATAAGATAAGATAAGACCATATAATATAAATAATATTGTTTTTTGTGATTGTGATTGTTAGTATTACTGAATAATTAATAGCAGGAAGTGAAGTTAATGAACAGAAACTGACAAATTATTTTTTATTTTTTTTATGCTGACTGTTTAAGTTTTATGCTTCAGGGTAACAACTATTAGAAAATATAAGATATCAATCCGTAATAATTGTGGTACTATAAACAGATAATCATCGGAATTCCATACCAAAACCAAAAAAAATATTTTGTAATAAAATATAACATGTATATAAAAACTCATTATATATTACTTATGCATAAGACAAACTAAAGAATTTGTTTTCTATCTTGTGGATGCCAACATGTTTATTTATTTAATGTCCCTTTATAATTCTGTGGCTAATCGGAGATGCCACAGTGGGAGTTCTACTTTTTGTCTTCCAGATTTAATTAAGATAGGGATTTTTAACGAGTACCTGACATCGCACAGGCTCGGGACCACCTTTTAACGTCCCCTCCGAAGAAAGGCATAACTAAATTTTTTTAGTCCCATTAAAAAATCCTAGGACCACCTGCGGGTTTGAACCCGGGACCTTGGGCATAGGAGGCTGTTATGCTAACCACCAAGTACAGGTAAACCCATAGTTTATATTTCACATATGTTTTTCAGGCTTTTAGGGTGTGCATATTAAACAGGAAATTAATTAGATATGTTTTGATAAGTTTATTGAATTAATTATTTTAAGTATTATTATTTTTTTAATTATATATCTTACCGTGTTGTATTTATGTAATTCAAAATATGTTTTAGTTTGTAGAAATTATGTTAATAATTAAATATTGGTCGTAAATACGAAAATGATATACTTTCATCAGCAAAAAATGGTATACTTACTTACTAATAGAAACACACCAAGATAGAAATCTGTTAATAAATTACTAGACATTTAAATAACAGGCCTACGTGTCGCCGCCTTCTAAATCATGAGCTTTCTTTAGATAGTGATAATTACAAAGGCGGTGGACCGGTTGAGGCATGTTGGTAACACTGCCGTCCGATTTGAGTGTGCGCATTGCAGATAACGGTGTATAAAAAGTAGCTTTGAATATTTGTTTTGTACTATCTCATATCAACTTAATATCATCATCACCACGCTCAAAAATATATTTCATCTGACTGATCGGGGATTCATTGATTTATGATTTCGGGCGTGTTGGTAGGAAAAGATCTACTGTGCATGTTCTGGCTGGTTTCTAAGAATTTTGGGACGTGATTATTAAAAAAAAAAAATAACAGCCTAACAGTTGTTTAGTAATGCTAAAGTCTTGAAAAATTCTCAAAGTAAAATTTAGGATATCTAGTCAAAATAATTTTAAAAAACATGAGCAATAAAGGAATAGAATAGAATATAAAAAAAATATTCTGGGACTTAGTCCTCTAAGATTAACAGTTTTGAACTGTTAAAATATATATTATGTCTGGCTAACGGGCTAATTAACATAATTAATTATTATTTACAATGATAAAATACGGAGAAAAATCATACAACGAAAACTAACAAAGAAGTTAAGAAGAAAAAAATAATCTTCTAAATTTTGTTTTAACAAAATGAAAAATAAATGAATTTAAAACAAATTTGAATGTGGGCGGGCGGTAAACAGTTCAATTTAGATGCCTGGAATTGAAATATCACATTTGCTGATTTCATGATTTGCTGCCTATTTCGGATGATAGAAGCTATGGGAAAAGTTAGGATTTGAATGAAGATAAAACAGAAGCATGGTGGATATGGGTTGGCACGGAATTCCGGAGGGTAGTAAAGCGGATAATAAAGGAACGATCAAAAGTTTTGGTTCTGTCGGTAGGAACGTAAAGATCATAATCATTTTATATGAATTGATTTAACATAACCGAACTAACGACTCTCAAATATTGCACGGGGGCCACCTGTAGCATAGTGGATACTAGGATACTACCTAAGATCATAGGTTATCATCATATATCATATAGTGGTGGCCCTAGGATTTTTTAATAGGAGTAAAACATCCTTATTATGGCGTCTTTCGGAGGGAACGTAATGAGGTGGTCCCGAGCCTGTGCGATGTCAGATACTTGTTGAAAACCCCTATCCTTATTAAACCTGGTAAGGAAAAAAATTAGGACTCCCACAGTAGCATCGTCTGATTAACACAGTAGCATTAAGTTAAATAGATAAACAAACAAAATATTGCACCAGTGGTACAAGTAATTCTTTCTGAAACAGCTGTTATTTTATTATAACTTTGTAAAAATTGAGAATATCTGTGTTTAATAGAAATTAAAATAATTATCATATACAGTAAAAATAAAAAATATATAAATGTACAAAATAATGAAACCTATATACTCTGAATTAATGTGAAAAAAAGTACCTCTAAAATCCAACCTTGGTTTAAAAGTTACAGTTTTGTTTTTTAACTTGAACCAAAAACTAAATATATTCCGTCCTTTAACATACAAGATTTAATTACTAAATGAAATAAAATATGCATGTTTAAACGTATATTAGGCAGTATTTTAATTTTAAATTAAATTTGGTCCAAAAACGTGCTTCAGGTTCCAAATCAAATCTCATTTACCTCGTTTCCTTAACAATCTATCATTCTGAACTTAACGAATTTAATTTAAAGGAATAGCGAAATTCCAGTCAATTAGGTATTTGATAAATATTATGAATTTAATAAATTCCACAACTCATTCTAACTGGATTTGGGCACTGTCTAAAACCTTATTGGGAATGCAATTACGCAACACAGGCCGAATCAGGCTTAACACACTGATTTATTTTTTGGCACACCATTTAGGGAAACGGTTATGATTGTGACCGTGGGTTAACAGACGTTTCCTTGATCCTCTGAATACTGTATGAGTACTTTTCGGTGGTTAAATTAAGTGATTGGAACGCGGTGTTGGCCCACATTTCTACCTAGAAGATCGTGAGGTCGATAAGTTACACACAAGCTGTCGTATGTCGTTGTCTAGCCCCACCACTAAAAGTAATACAAAACTCAAATTGCATATTTAAAACAAGCATATTATTGGTATGTTGCAGTAAATATTTCACTAAAGAGAAAGCATTGCGATCGTGAAAATTTTCGATTTCCTGTTTTTAACGGAAATACACGTTTTAGGAAACCGTGACTCCAAATAACCAAGTCCCGAAAAAAGTCTTTGTGTGTTTAGTGAGTCTAGCTAACTAACCAAACTGAAATTTCATATTTTAGAAGCGTACATGACTGAGATGATACAGTATCTTTTTCATCTACATCAGCTAAACAGAAGAGCCACTTTATTTCATGCATTTTGCACCTTTTTACCATTTTCTCAAAAAAGGCTTTTACGATTTTGACCAAACTTGCTATATCGATCTAAAAATCAATGGGCTTTGATGTAATTTAGGTTTCATTCTGATTGAAATAGCCTGACACGGTGTAAATGCCGATATTTTAAATTTTATTCTTTTAAAGTACCTTAAATTTTATTGTTTCGAAAAGATTACCATATCGTCTTGGTATCATTGATAAAATAGTTGTAAATATATAAGTTGAACGAATTCGTTTTTCAAATAAAGAAGAAAAGAGAAAAATATATCTTTGTTTATACAATTTTTCTGTTTTTGAACATAAAAACAGTAATAAATAAATAAATAATAAATAATAATAGGCTTAGCGAACCCGAAGGTTCATTGCCGATACACCAAATTCCGCCTACACAGACTCGTCCAATGCTCACCATTCAAGCCCAAGCTCCCGAGATCAGCCTTAACGCAATCCTCCCATCTCCGCTTCGGCCTACCTTTCGGACGCCTACCAGTCGGATCAGCAAATACCAACTTTCTGGGAATCCGTTCGTCATCGAGCCCAACAACTTTACTCGCCCATTTGAGTCTCCGCGATGCAATCAGCTCAATTATATTCACAGGATGCAAGTTCCGCAATTCCTCGTTATGCAACCTTCTAAACTCCCCAGTGGCCTCATCTCTCTTTGGACCAAATATTTTACGCAATACTTTATTTTCGAAAACCTTAAGCCGCTGTTCATCCTTTAAAGTAAGCGGCCACGTTTCACATCCGTAAAGAACCGTTGGAAGAATAATAGTTTTATAAATTCTAATCTTTAAGTTTTTAGATAGAAGCCGCGAACTAAGTAACTTAGCAACTGAATAATAACACGCATTTCCACCTTTAACCGGGACTTTATTTCTTCCTGGATTTCATTTTTTCTAGTTATAATTGAACCTAAATACTTGAATTTCTCTACGTGTTCAAAAGTATGACCTGATACATCAATATCTCCAAGATCGACACCGTTTCTGCTACTAATCATATACTTCGTTTTATCGGTATTTAATTCGAGTCCTATTTCTTTACCGGTTTTTATTAACACACTTGTATTTAGTTGTATGGTTTCCGTGTCTTCACCTAGCAGTACCAGATCATCGGCATACCCCAAAAACCGGAATCTTGTCACCCATATTTAAGCCTTTCTCGGTACACATCACCTTTTCTATGACATATTCTAAAGCTATATTAAATAACACAGGTGAAAGGGAGTCACCCTGTTTTAAACCCGATCGCACCTCAAATCTCTCGGAGTAATTATGACCGATTCTAACTTTATGGAATGTTTCCGACAAACACATCTCTACTAGGTTTACTAACTTTCTAGGTATTCCCTGTTCAATCATGATGTTATATAGCTTCTGACGGTCTATCGAATCATAAGCCTTTTTAAAATCGATATAAAGTTGATGGACTACACCGTTGTATTCCAATTTTTTCTCTAATATTTGGCGTAGGGAAAATATTTGGTCAATAGTCGAGCGATTCCGCCTAAAACCACATTGGTAATCTCCGATAATTTCCTCAGCGTATTCCGTGATTCGACTAGTTAGAATTGACGAGAATATTTTATAGCATACTGGGAGAAGAGAGATCCCACGATAGTTGTTACAATCCGACCTCGGTCCTTTTTTGTGGGTCGGAATAAGTATTGATTCTTTCCATTCCTCGGGCATTTTTTCAGTTTCCCAGATCTTTTTAACTAAAAAATGTATTTTGGAAACGCCCGCTTCTCCGCACGCCTTGATTAATTCACTCGTGATATTATCATTTCCTGCGGCCTTATAACGTTTTAATTTTCCTATCGCCATTTCGACTTCCTCTTTACTCGGTGCGTCTATCCATGGTTCAGCGCTCTGATATTCAGAGAGAGAGATTGATTATTATTTTCCGTATTTAAGATGCCGTCAAAGTGTTGTTTAAATTTATTTAATATCTCAGAAGGATCCGCAATTATATTGTTATTTGCATCTTTAATCGCATTCAATAGAGGTTCAAATCTTTTACGCGATTTGTTTATACCTTTGTACATCTCTTTTACGTCATTTTCGTTTCTGTGTTTTTCTATTTCTATTATTTTGCCTTTAAGATACTCTCTTTTCTTATTTTTTAAGAGTTTTGAAGTTTTCATTCTTTACTAACCGAAAATAAGCCACATTATTATCGCTTGGATTATTTAAGGAATTCAGTTTAGCGGTTTTTCTTTTTTCGCACATATTTTGACAATCCCTGTCGAACCAAGGTTTGTTCTTTTTATTTTCAATTTTTCCAAGACATAAATTACCGGCCTCTTTAATATTATCCCTGATCCCTTCCCATAGTTTGTTTACATCTTTGTGTTCCTCGTCTGAAGATTCCAAAGCTTCGAACCGATTTTTTACTTCTATCGCGAATTGTTTTCTAATTTCGAGGTTGTTCAATTTAACTAAATCAAAATTCTCGGGACGAATATAGTTCGGTGTTCTCTTTTTTGTATTTAGTTTTTGTCGAAGTTTCGCGATTACTAATTCATGATCAGAACCGCATTCTGCACCCCGATACGATCTCACGTTAATTATGCTACTTTGCCATCTGTTTTGTATTAAAACATGATCGATTTGATTCCGTGTTTGTCCATCCGGCGATGTCCACGTATACTTATGAATATCCTTATGTTTAAATGTAGTACTTTTGATTACTAGGTTTTTCGAAATGGCAAAGTTTATTAGTCGGGTCCCATTATCATTACTATATTCGTGCAAACTTTCTTTACCGATTGTAGGACGATATACTTCTTCCCTTCCAACCTTTGCGTTCGCGTCGCCTAGTATTATCTTAATGTAATTTCGTGGTAACTTATCGTAAACCGACTCTAGTTTATCATAAAATTCGCATTTTACTTCCTCATCACTGTCTTCAGTGGGAGAATGAATGTTTATAAACACAATTTTAAACCAGCGCCCTTGAAATATAGCAACCGATATTCTTTCACTAAAGAACTGTACGTCCCGTAAAGCGGAAAGAAATCTATTCCTAATCAGAAACCCGGTACCTAGACAATAATTAACGCTCCCCCCGTACCAAATAGTATACTTTCCTTCTGTTAACGAACCCAGTAATATAGAACAGTAATATAGAAGTGTAATATAACGTTGGAAAGCTCAAGATTATAGAAACAATATTATACAATAAATTGTAAAATATCAAGTGTAATGAAAAGCCGATAAAACTAACTGATTGTTGTAGATAATTATGTAATTGATAATTTAATAAAACAAGTGTTTCCATCGAAAATTAATGTAATTAATGCTTTTATCCTTATCATCTCTAACTGTAAAAACACTTGATTTTAACAACGAAAGTGAGTGAAAGTTGTGTGAAGAGCGCAGATTGATATTATAACTATTTAGCCAGTTAACAATCTTAATCGTGTATGATGAAATTTTGGTATCCGCAGGATTTTAATTTGTTGATTTGTAAGAAATAATGTCGTAGAACTTTATGTAGGATGACAAACCGCATTAACCCAAGTTGCTAGTGTAATTAATAATTTTTACTTTCACTTAACTATATATGAAATATATAGTAAGGGAAAGTATTGCGATCGCGAAAATTTTCGAATTCCAGTTTTCAACGGAAATACACGTTTTAGGGCCTCCTGGGTCCATATAACCAAGTCCCGAAAAATGGTCTGCGTGTTTGTGTGTGATAACTCCCGGCGAAAACGAAAATTCCTATGAAACTGAAATTTCATATTTAAAACAACTATACGTCCGAGATGTTACAGCAACTTTTATACTAAAATCGGCTGACCGGATCAACTACTTAATAATATGCATTTTGCACCTTTTTACGATTTTCTCAAAAACAGCTCTAACGATTTTGATTAAACTCGATATATCGATGTAAAATTTGATGGGCTTTATTATCATGTAGGTTCTGATTGAAATAGTCTGACAGAGCTTAAATGCCGATATTTTAAATTTTCTTCTTTTAAAGTACCTTTAATTTTATAGATTTCAAAAAAATTGAAACATCGTCTTATCAGCAATAATAAATAACGGGTAAATATGTAAGTCGAGCGAATTCGATAAACAAATAAAGGAAAAAAGTGCAAACATATTTTTTTATGCAATTTTTGATTTTTCTGAACACAAGAATAGTAATATAGATGTACAATATACCGTTGGATAGCTAAAGATTTTAAAAAAATATTATCTAATGAACGGAATTTTAATGTTTAATGGAGAGTGATGAAAAACTAATAAAACTAACTGATTGTCGTAGATAAAAATATAATAGATTATTTAATAAAACGCATGTTTCTATTGAAATTCAAAATAATTAATTCTTTAATAATTTATTTTTATCTTTAAATGTATTTAAAAATTCTTAAATTGATTTTAACAACTGAGGTAAGTGAAAGTCGTGTGTTAAGCGCACCAGATTTTTAATTCTAGATTATTTCAAGATGTTTCTAAGGAAACTTAATGGAGTGGTTTAATGGATAGAGCACTAGAGTACAGTTCTCCTGATCCTTGGTTCGAACCTCAGTTGTGGTGAAATAATTGAATAATAACTTAGCCGTGGTTTGACCGTGGGCAGGGATACCCTAGTTAGGAACACCTAGCCTCTATAAAGTGGATACCCAATATTGGATTAAAAAAAACAAACAGGCGGTTGAGCTTTACCTCATAATTGTCCGACCATTGACCTAGAAACAGTTAATGCCTACAACAGAACAGAAACAGTTTATACCTAGAAACAGTTGCAATAAATGTATTGCAAATATATGTATTTCAAAACAAGTATTTGAAAGTTGTGCAATAATTGTATTTTTTGTTAATATTTCATGTCCTTATTTCTTATACTTTTTATCAGTTTCATTTTGCTATTGTTACACTAAACTTATAAAAAATATTAATGGCTTTCGTTTGTTATGGTGGTTCTATAATAATTGATTTCAAGGGAAAAAAACAAACATAAAGAGTTGTTGATAATTTAATAATGCTAATTACGGAGCGAAGCAGCAAGCCTAGAGATGAGAACAGTTCACCTTGACTGCAGCTTCCAAGTTTCCTTGACATTATGTCTATTTTTAATTAGATACAATTAACACCAGGTATCTTGATTAACAGGAGTATTCAAAGATTGCCTCAATATCCGACTATGGGTATATATTTTTACGATGAATAATTAGATGTCTAGTAATCATAAAAAAAAAAAAAAAAAAAAAAAAATGAAAAGGTATTATTCGTTTCAAGGAATTCTAAGATGCCTTTGTTTTGTTTAAATGGCTGTTCCATGGAGAAAGAAATTAAATATTACCATGATTGTAAGCATTTTTTTAGACTTTTTACTATTACTAATTTATATGTGGAATATACGGAAAGTATTACGATAGTGTAAATTTTCAAATTCCAGTTTTCAACTGAAATACGCGTTTTAGAGCCCCTCAGTCCAAATAACCAAGTCCCTTAAAAAGGTCTGTGTGTGTGGTAACTAGCGCAAAAACGAAATGTCGTACGAAACTGAAATTTCATATTTGAGACAAATATACGCCCGAAATGTTACAGCAACTTTTCACCGAAATCGGCTGACCTGTGTGCTAATTTATACCATGAATTACCTTTTTACGAATTTCCCTCGAAAATCTTAAACTGGCTTTTCCGATGTAAAATTTAATGGGCTTTAATTTGAAGTAGGGTTCATTCTGATTGAAATAGTCTTGCAGGGCTTAAATGCTGATATTAATTTTATAGTTTTTATGAAATTTACCATATCATCAGATCAGCATTGCTGAAAAGCAGATAAATATATAAGTTGAACGAATTTGACCACCTAAAGGAGGAAACTGCAAATATATTTGTTTATTGCAATTTTTACTTTCACTCACAATCTATAGTAAGAGAAAGTATTGCGATCGTGAAAATTTGCGAATTCCAGTTTTCAACGGTAATACACGTTTTAGAGTATCACATTATAACATGAATTTTGTACCTTTTTTTCAATTTTCTCAAAAACAGTTCCGACGATTTTGATCAAACTCGCTATATCGATGTAAAATTCAATAGGTTTTAATATAATGTAGGTTTTATTCTAATAAAAATAGTCTGACAGGGCTTAAATGCCGATAGTTTAAATTTTTCTTCTTCTAAACTACCTTTAATTTTGTATATTTTATGAAATTAACCATATTATTTAGTTAGCATTGATAAATAACAGCTAAATATGCAAGTTGAACAAATTCGAAAAGCAACTAAAGAAGAAAACTGAAAAAAAAAAGTTTTTTTTTTTTATAATAACTTTTATTTATTTAGAAATAATACAATCTGCCACAATCTTGGGCAATAAGTATTAGTGATATTAGAGTTCATTCATTCCTTATGTACACAAAATAAAGAAATAAAAATAAATGAATACAAAATAAATAAAATATAAAGAAGAATAAATAACCGTAAATAAAGATAAAAAGAAAATAAAAGAAATAAATAATAATAATCTTGGTCACATTCATACTTATATATACAATATTTACATACTGCCCCTGGGAACTCCGAATTAAACCCCGACGCCCACAAGTGGGTGTTGGGGCCCAAGGCTAGGAGATCCCAGCGCCTCTCAGTCAGTCGCGTCACCGGTCTAATAAGCCAGTGGAGACTGAGAGAGGGCGCTAGAGCCACAGACTCTCAGGCGTGAGTGGAGAAGCTGGCCATTGCCAACACTCAGCATTGCTTAGTTATAAGAGATCTCTAGGCCACTGCCGTTTCAACCTACGAGGAGGGTTATAGGGATGGCTGGAGCTAGATAGGGATTGGGATAAAGGATTAGGGATGTGAGTTAGCCTCTGGTGGAAGTTTAGGAATTTAGATGGGATTAAATCGAGGACAAATGGGATATTCAGATCATTGTGTAAGGTCTTGTTTGTAACATAATAGGGAGCATTGACTATTGTTCTAAGGACTTTGGACTGAAAGGATTGGATACGCCTGATGTTCGAAAATTTAGTTGTCCCCCACAGTTCGAGTCCGTAGGTCCATATCGGTTTTAGAATCGTCTTGTAAATTAATAGTTTATTAGCAACAGAAAGTTTTGATGTTCTGTTTAGTAGTCTATATAGTTGGCCGTATCGTCTGTTGAGTTCTTGTCGTTTAAGTCGAGTGTGTGGGTTCCACGTTAGTCTTTTGTCTAGTAAGAATCCCAGATACCGGACTGTGTCAGAGCAGGGAAGGGGTATGGAGTTAAAATTGACTTGTGGACAGGATCTGCGGCGAAGGGTAAAGGTGATGTGCTTACATTTGGATTCATTAATTTTGATACGCCAATTAGCGCACCAAAATTCAATCAAGGATAGATGTCTTTGTAGATAGGAAGATGCAATTTCGGGATCTGATTGGGTTGATAAAATGGCAGTATCGTCGGCAAAGGTTGCTAAGAAGGTATCAGGATCCGTAGGTATGTCAGCTGTAAATAGGAGATAGAGGACAGGACCTAGGACACTGCCTTGAGGTACACCAGCCTCGATCAGGTAACTATTGGAAAATTCTGAACCAGAGCGGACTCTGAAGGAACGGTTTGAAAGGTATGATTGTAGGATTAGATATAAGGATTGGGGTAAATGGGTTTTTAGTTTGAAAAGCAAGCCATCGTGCCAGACCCGGTCGAATGCCTGAGCAACGTCCAGAAAGGCACCAGTGCAATATTGCTTGTTTTCAAGTGCAAAGGATATATAGTCAACCACTCGTAGGCCTTGTTGTACAGTGGAGTGCTGTGAGCGGAATCCGAACTGGTGGAAAGGAATTTCAATTAACTGTAGGATACGCTTGAGAAGGATTTTTTCAAAGATTTTTGAAAGGATCGGAAGGAGACTAATAGGCCTATAGGATGAGGTGTTGTTGGGAGGTTTACCAGGTTTGGGAAAAAGGAGAATGATGGAGTGTTTCCACACCAAAGGAAAGTGGGTTGTACGGAGGATACTATTATAGAGGTAGGTAAGGAATATAATTGCTTTTTGGGGCAGTTGACGAAGGATCTTAGAATTGAGGAGGTCATAGCCAGGAGCTTTTCGAGGTTTTAGTTTCTTTATAAGGAATTTGACCTCAGAGGGGTTAATAGCTTTAGGGGGTGGAGAGAGAGGAATTGGAGAGGAGAGGAATTCCTTTACGTTAGCTGTATGGGCAGGATTGAGCTCGGGGTGTGGGATAAAAACTTTAGAAAGGTATTTGGCAAATTCTTCCGCTCTAGTCTCATCCGACGAAGCCCAGGATCCATCTTCACGTCGGATGGGATGGGAGAAGAATTGGTATTTAAGAACTTTTTTGGTTACTTTCCAGAGGGAATTGTCGCAGATAGATAGTGAAGAAAGATAGGAATTGTAGGATTGGGATCGGAAGGTATCTAATTTCTTTTTAGCTAATTTGGTGTAATAATTGTAGGATTTACGATCGTCTGGGTGCCTGGTTCTTTGCCAGAGGGTTCTAGAGCGTCGTTTGGTATGGATTAGATCTAGGAGGTTTTGGGGTATAGGATTCTTCTGGTAGTATTTTGGGGAAGGAGAAGGTGAAGATGCATTCCAGGCTGCTTGTTGGATAAGGGTAGTAAAGGAATCAACTGCATCGTCAAGATCTTGTGGAGATTTGAGGGATACTCTGAGGTCTATTCCATCCGTTATTATTTCGCGGAAGAGGTTCCAATTAACTGGGCCTCTTAGGAATGATGGTGGAGGGAGTTTCGGAATAGGAGATAATGAGAGAGTCAGGGTAAGAGGGCTATGATCGGAGGAAAGGTCATCGAGCCGGGAAACGGAATGATTTAAAGGTCCTAGCCCTTTGTGGATAAAATAATCAAGGAGGTCGGGGTTACGGTGAAGATCAGTAGGCCAATAGGTAGGGGAATCGGGGGAGAGGATATTACAGTGAGTGGAATAGAGTGCAGACAGCAATGTTCGCCCGCGAGAATTTGTAGTTCTGGCTCCCCATTGCTGGTGTTTGGCATTTAAGTCCGCACCTATGAGGAAATGATGCCCTAAGGAATTAAGGAATAAATTAAATTGGATTTCGGAAATAGGTATTTTTGGAGGAGAGTATGCTGCAACTACTGTTATAGGAAAATGACGGGTTTGTATAATTACAGCAGTGGTTTGGAGGAAGTTATGGACTGGTAAGGGTAATAAATTATGGGAGAGGGAGCGATGGATGATGACAGCAGTGCCGGCATGAGCTGTTCCATCGGGATGGTCAGTTCGGTATATTTGGTAGTCTGGGATGTTGAATGATCGTTTGTTAGTTAGTCGTGTTTCAGTGATAAGAGCTACGTCAATACGTTTGTCGTGTAGTAATAAAGTTAGTTCATTAATATGATTTCGAACACCATTCGCATTCCAGAGGAGAATGGAAATGGAGTTGGATGGAATCATTTAGGGATTTTTCAAGGCAGGAATTAAATTTGATACTAGGTTTGTTAGGACTGATATCAGAGGCATAACTATTGATTTTATTTCTGAGATGAATGATGTCATTAAACTGGTGAGGTCTGTGACATTTGATGGAGGAGGGATAGGAGAAATTTGATACTGGGGAAGTTTTTGAGAATTAAAATTTTGAGGTGGTTGAGATTCAGGTTCGGGATGCTTGAGGGTATGTTGAACCGGCGTGGCCTCACACTGAGTAGACTGGTCACCACCACCAAGTTGTTGGGCGAACGAAACTGTCGGGTCGACGAATTTTGATGGGTTTCTCCTCGGTCTAGTCTCCTCTTGGCGCTGGGGCTTCAGAAATCTTGACTTGAGATTTTTGTAAATCTCGCAGCCTTTGTAATTCGCCGGATGTCCCTTGTGGCACAGAGCGCAAACTGCTGGGATTATCCGAGATTTATTGCACTGCTCAGACTTGTGCTGTTCACCACATTTAACACAGCGCGGTATGTGGTGGCAATACGTTTTCGTGTGGCCGTATGCTTGACAATTGTGGCATTGTATAATGTCTCTTTTTACATAGGGCTTTTCAATCTTTACTCTCGTGTAATAGAGTTTTTCCAATTCATAAATTTTTTCTACTCCTGGAGACGGTTCTAAGTCCACAAAAAATAGAGGTAAAGGAATTTTACTCCTGTCACCTGATTCTTCTATAATATCTTTCATGACATTAGTTATCTGACGCACTTTGAACCCAAGAGACGTCAGTTCTTGCTTTATTTCCTCAGCTGGTGTAGAGGGGTGTAAATTTCTTATTACCACCCTTAATGCCCTCTCCTCTCTTAGCTGATACGTGTGAAAATCAGCTTTTGTTTCAGTAAGATATTTTACTATTTTGCGGTACACATCAGCTGAATCGGGTGATATTTTTGTGTCATTGATACGCGTAAGACATGTGTAGCTTTTGTTATCAATGATTTTATTTAATTGGGTGCATAGTAGTTGAAAATTTCTTATATTTTTAACAAATATGGGAGGAGGGCGGGGATCTCTCGGTGTAGATTCTGATTCCATGACCTCTTTCTCGATATGGAGTACTTGGTAGGGGTTAGGAGTAAAAAAGGGAGATTCCTCAGTCATCCCTTGCGATGAAGTCCCGGGTTGTGGTTCCTGTTCGTTAGAAGCAGCTGATGAGGGGGGCGTAGGGCGTTTGTTATTACGTCTTTGCCTTTGCTTGACCGGGGAAGCAGAAGAGCCAGCTGACCTGGAGCGTTTAATGCTTGCCTTTCCCGCCATGACTTGGTGATAGTATCTCATTGATACATAAAAATAAAAAAATAAATAAAAAATAAAACAAAAAAAAAATACGTCCGCGCGACCTTGACCTTGTTGTCCGGAGCGCGACGTGGCCCCTCCAGGGGTCAGTGGAAGACTGGCAAGCTGAGGAAGCTGAGTGGGGATCGCAATATGGCGAAAAAGATAAGGCTTCTCAGCTCTACTTCATACGACAACTAAGTAATCGTAAATATTACTACTTACAGTCAGTAGGATTAGTCCATTGTTGACAACGAATGTTGTTGCACAATCACTAATTGTTTATATGTAATAAAAACAATTATTACACACTAAAAACTGTTCATAAAGAAGAGACGATATAAAGACGTATGTTAATGAACTAGCGCAAGCGCAGAACTCGAAAAAAAAAAGTTAATGCAATTTTTTGTTTTTTTGAACATAAGAACAGTAATATACATGTGTAATATACCGTTGGAAAGCTAAAGATTTTAGAAAAAAATATAATCTAACACACAAAAGCTTGTAAAAGTTAATAGAGAGTGATAAAAAGCCGATAAAACTAACTGATTGTTTTAGATAATAATAAAATAGATTTTTTAATAAAACACATGTTTCTATAGAAATTCAATTTAATTAATTCTTTAATAGTTTCACTAATTTTTGTCTCTAACTGTGAATTGAAAATTCTTTAATCGATTTTAACAACTGGTGTAAGTGAAAGTCGTGTGTTGCCCACACCAGATTTTTTGTTTTTGAACTTAAGCACAGTAACATAGATGTATAATGTACCGTTGGAATGCTAGAAATTTTAGAAAAAATATAATCTTATACATACTATTGTAAAAGTTAACGGAGAAGGATAAAGCCGATAAAACGAACTGATTTTCGTAGATATTAATAGAATAAATTAATTAATAAAACACATGTTTCTTTTAAAATCCAATGTCAATAATTCTTTAGTTAATTTATTTTCGTTTTTAAATTTGTTTAAAAATTTTTAAATTGATATAAATAACGGAGGTAAGTAAAAGTTGTTGCGCGCATCAGATTTTTTTTTTTTATATGAAGGAAATATGTTTTAACAAATTTTATTATGCACGATTTCACATTAACATGTACTGGTACATCATGAACCATACGCACACTTAAAGTATTCTTGAATAAATCAAATAAAAATATATAATTAATAAATAATGCCATTTCGGTAAAATTAATGAGGTTATATAAATCAAAGCACTAACGAAATTTCAACGACATTCCACTTAACTTGCGAAATCTTCCGTTTCAGGATTTGTAAGCTTTTAGAATATTAATGCCAGCCATTAATGAGCATCTGAGCCATTTATTCATAAAAATGTTTACCCATTCACTAAATTCATGTTCATTCATATTTAATTTTCCTTGTATTTGAGTTGTATATAACGTATAAAAATATATAACGAGTGCAATGATGAATGAACCCAATACCCCACTAACTAAACTACACCGTTTCCTTATTAAATAAAATAATTAATAATAATTATAATAATGTGTTTTATTGATTAAATTTACATACATAAATTTACTATACACACACACACACACAGAATAGCTCGCCTTGACAAAATATTCTTTACAAATATTATATAAATAATAATAATAACATAAAACTAACTAAACTTTTTTTCCATTATATATTTCCAGGCCCCTACATGATAATTATATAATGCTGCCCAATTTTAACCGATTAGATACTTTTTTGCTGTTTGGACAACACTGCCCCCTCCCCCAAGCCAACGCATCCTTATTTCTGATAGCACAGAGCAGACCCCTGCATAATGGTACATATCCTCTATGTCTTTATTATTAAATAAACTACAATAATTTAGTTCTTCCGCCCTTGTAACATTACAATTAAGGTACAGAAATTGTCCTCTTATTTTAATTATTGATTCGAAGAGCCTCAGGCCGTGTCTATCAGAGATATAACTGTCCTCCTCTAAATCATAATTTAATTCTTTATACAGTAGATGGTGGATAGATTTGTTGACTTTAACCAGTAAAAATTAAGTAATTATTAAACTTCAATTTACTATTTTTAATATTAACTACAATTTTTAAATAAATTTAAGAGAGGAAAAATATTAAAAGAATTACTTTGAGATGCCATGTACTAAATATTTATTTTAAAATTAAATCCTATGAGGATATACGTTATTAGAATCAATATAGAAAATAAAATCACCTTTACTTTGAGTTGTAAAACACGTCTGTATGACTACTAGTTATACAGATATGGCTCTTATAAAATACCGGAAACAGAAAAACATCTTATTTTTGTTATTAATTAGTTTGATATCATGGAAACGGCTGTTCCTAATAACATAATGGATATAAACTACTTTACGAGGCATAGAATTAGCTTTAATTTGAGTAATAATAGAAATCCGTAGGTGTAATACTCACTCAGCGCAATGGTTACATGGGTCAGAATTTCCGAACTTTAAAACGCCTCTGCCGCGGCTTCCCACCCACCTATGAATGGCAGATTAGCGTCGTTTGATTCTTATTGCCGCCTATTATTATGAGGTCAAAAGGAAAATCGTGGTAAAATGAGTCAGAATATCATCTTTTCGGTCTGTTTTTGAATGGCCGCCATTTTGTAATCCCCACTTTTTGAGTTAGCAGACGTGTATTTTTTTTGCTTTACCATGATAGATGCTTTACATAAAGCATACTAAGAATTTTAGGTTATATTTTTCGTTGATCGCTCACGGACTAAACCATTTTGCGGGACAAGAGATCCCAAAACGTGTATTTCCGGTGAAAACTCAAATTCGAAAATTTTCACGATTGTAATACCCTTATAAATATGTTCTATTGTTTCAAGCAGACAGACTTTCGCTTAGAAGTTAAGCATAAACATGTAGAAAAGCAGAACGGTGACATTAATTGTTCGTTGCAGTTTTCTGGTCACTGTTGAAGGTAGAGTTCAGAAAGTTCTGCAGAAAGCGTGCACTCTAAATAAGATCTGCTTAGTCATGGAATTCAGACGTTTATTACCAAAAGGTACTAGGTGCATATATTATGAAATTCATATTTTGCATTCTAATCCTTTAGTTTTATATAAATATATCATAAGATTTCATCTAATAAACATCCAAGACCTTTTAAAATCACGTTAAAACATCGCGGTTTTTTTATTTAATTTCGATGCAAACAATTCTTCACACATTTACCTCCATAACGTAAAATAAAAATAATTAAAATAGTAAATAATCTGGTGCGCATAACACACGATTTTCACTCACCTCAGTCTATAAAATCAATTTTAAAACTTTTAAATAAAGTTAGAGTTTAAAAAAGTGAAAAAATTATATTCAATATATGTTTTAGATTCAATAAAATAAAATTATTATTTAACATAATCACTCATGTTTATGCACTATTCGCCACTTTATCTTTTACAACTTTGTATCTAATTTAAAAAAAATCTCAAATTTTTAGCTTTCCAAATACATATTATAAATCTATATTATTGTTTTCATTTTAAAATATATATATATATATATATATATATATATATATATATATATATATATATATATATATGATATTCTCTTATTTAGTTGATTATCGAATTCCATTTATATGGTTTTAAAAATATCTTTTTCGATTATTTTACATCGATATGGCGAGTTTAATCAAAATCGTCTGGCTCGTCTGGTTTACCGATTTTTTCTTTTCACTTTTAAGAGATGTTTCGTGCAATTATCATCGATTTTATTGTCAAGTATTGAATTTTTTTAAGTTTTTGTCCTAAATGGAGTATGATAGTACGTTTAATAATTATATTGATATTACATGATATTAAAGATCATTAAATTTTACACCAATATAGAGAGCTTAATCAAAATCGTTGAAATCTTAAAAAGGTACCAAATTCATGATATAAAGTGGTTCTTCCGGTTCGCCGATTTTGATGAAAAAATTGCTGTAAAATCATAAGTTGTGTTAAATAAGAAATTTCAAATCCGTTTGACTTCTTGTTTTCGTACTAGTCTTACCAATCAGAGACCCATACAAACATCCAGAAAGTTTTGTGGGACTTGGTAATTTTAACTCAGAGGACCATAAAACACCTATTTCCGTTCAAAACTGGAATTAGAAAATTTTCATAATTGAAATGATTTTCCTTATTATATATTTCATATATAGGTAAGTGAACTTAAAAAAAGGCACCGAATGGCTCAATTAGCTTTATAGCAAAACAATGAAATTTTGTTGTTTAAACTTTTTGTTTATACTTACAGAATTTCTCAATTTTGTATGACATGATATTAATAGAATCCATTTTCTTAATTTTCGCAATTTTTTTCTTCTTGTCAAAAACCTTTCCATATCAATTATAATTCCAATTAAATTATCATTTTATTTTCTTAAAATAAATTCGTGATGGAAATTGTTCACGTTTTAAAAAGTTATTTCGTGATGATTAATGAATAATTCAAGGGCAATTATTTTAATGGAAAGCAAAAAGATGGAAAAGCCTTGTATGTTTATGTAAAACAACTCAAAGGATAAATTCGAAATTAAAAAGCAAATTCCTCCCCCGCGATTGAGAAATGGGCTGTAATAACGATAATTATTGGCAATTGCATCGATTAAGGATGACCCGAGGTTGTGAAGACGCTGCTCTAACGGTCTTGAAATATTGAGAAGGTCGACGGGTTGTCAGCTTTTAATACTTTCCTTATTCAGGGTGTCTTCCTCTTGAAAAACACAGTTGAGGAATTCCATAATTTGCAATAATTTACTTTCACTTACCTTTATATGAAATATATAGTAAGGGAAAGAATTGCGATCTTGAAAATTTTAGAATTGCAGTTTTCAACGTACAATAAATAACCGTCGTTGAGTCAAAATAACAAAATTGCACGAAAAGTTCTGTGTGTATGTATGTGTGGTAAGTCTAGCAAGACAAGGAAAGTCGTAAGAAACCGAAATTTTATATTTTTAAAGCGTAAATGCCATAGACGTTACAGAAACTTTTTCATGAATATAGTGAAACTAAAAAAGCTACTTTATTTATTAGCACTTAGCATTTAGCATCTACTTATGATTATTTCAAAAGCGGCTCTAGCGATTTTAATTAAATTCGCTATAATGATAAAAAGGAAATTTAAAATATTACGTAGGTTTCATTCTGATTGAAATTGAAAGGTTTCAAAATGCATGGTATAAGGAGGATCTTCTGGTTCGCCGATTTTGATGAAAAGTTTGCTGTAACATTTCGGACGTATAGTTGTCTCAAATATGAAATTTCAATCTCGTACGGGTTTTATTTTCCTTGTTAGACATACAAGACGTTGATTTCCAAAAGGTACTAAAGGACATTTTTTTAAAGTAGATATTTTCACATATTTGTATTCTAATAGTTTAGTTTTATCTGAATCCGTCATTAAATATTATCTAAAAAACATTAAAATCCTTTAAAAAAAGTATTTAAAAATTACACTTCATTCCAAAAGGTACTATATCCATGTTTCATTCCAAAAGGTACTATATCCTATGTAAACAGATATAACATTTCCTTTCATTTCCTTCCAAAAGGTACTATATTTCCTACTATACGGCAGAAGCACCTAATCCCGTAATATATCACAATTGATTTGTTTTCATTATTTTATGCATTTTTATTGGTTCGTTTAGCACGTCTTGAATCACCGCTATTATTTTGATCACTGATTTTAACCTAATAATCAGTTTTTAGGCTATTTGAAACAACTTAGTTGCGTCGCTTTTGTTCTTTTAGGTTGTCAATTCAATTAAGTTTTTTCATAGTATTTCTTCTTGCAGCAACATAGATTTGGTTTAAAATTTTTCAGAAACTCACATTTTAATAGTATAATGGTATTTGATGCAGCAAATAGTTGGAATTAGTATTCCACGAACCTGCTAAATATGTGAAAAAAATCCGTGCCTAATCTCACGTCGTTAATAGTATAGTTAAATTCACACAAATAGTAAATACAAGTTCAAAACAAACTTCATAATTACATACTTTCTTATTTAAGTGCCATAAATAGATAAATAGTCCTTTGAATATTCACTTTCTTTATGATTAATAGATAATCAATGTAATTAACCAACAAAGAAAGACATTTTTCAGAGGGAGAATGAGGAAATATACATAACTTAGTAATTAATGATATAAAAATGTTAGTTATAACTAATGTTGTATGAGGAAGGTTATAGTAACTGTTACCAACTTATCTCGCGTTATATTCTTCCAAAAAGTACTATATGCCTTTTAATTCTTTCCAAAAAGTACTATATCCATGTTTCGTTCCAAAAAGTACTATATCCATATTATATTGTTTAAAATCATCGGAGAATTGCAATAATTTGGAAAAATTAGTTGGCAACACACTTAAAAATCAACTTTTGATTTTAACAAAAAAATAATCACGTAAATTAGGCCAATAATAAATAAATGACAGATTTTTGCTTTTCCTGTATGTTTTTCTAAGTGGATATAGTACCTTTTGGAAATTAACGTCTCATACCACAAACGGACACACACACATGTATTTGGTCATTAGTACTTAGGGGACTCTAAAACGTGTATTTCCGTTAAAATTTGGAATTCGGGAATTTTCACTACACACTATATATAGAATTAATTCAAAGGAAAAAGTGAGGGTTAAGAAAGACTCATTATAATCTGAAAATATTAATGCAGTTACAACAGTCCACGGTAATACCACTTTCTGGAATAATAAAAACTGATATTCCATATGTTCTGATCTGATAAATAAGCAGTACTTAATCTTAACCTTCCCAATTTCCCATCTAGAAATTAAATGTCACAATCAAACGGAAACATAAGCAATTATAAAAAAAAAAAATATATTACATTGCGCTTAACGGTACAAATAACCTTTTTTATTACTACTCCAAGAGAAAAAAATAAATGAAAAAAAATCGATGTGGCCTTAATATCGATACTTGTGCAAGATCTAGTTAGCTGCAGTAGTGTAGGAATTTGCCCCACTTTTAGTCATCTTTGGACGTCTTTGGAAATCTTTCCTCTCGACCACTTTCACTCTTTTTCGTAACCGAAATGTCATCTGTAGCAGTGGATTCAATAATTATTATGTAAATATTTTGTTTTAAAACATATTTATTGATATTCACAACTGTATTATATGCATCAAGTAAATGGCATGGACATAGTAAACTGACATGAAATACATGTAGAGACACTGCCCATTGGTAGCACTCTAAAAATATTCTAAACTAGAAGGTATCGGGGAAATTTTATTTTCAGAACACCTCTGAGGATTAGTGGGAATAGAGTTTTTCATGGAATAATTGATACCTGGTTAGGACTAATTCAGTAACATGTGGGACATTAAGGTCTTAATAAGGATTTTACGAAGGATTTTGCATTGTAAGGATTGGATACGAGAGGAATTCGATGGTTTAGTAGATTCTCATAGCTCTACTCCGTAGGTCCATATCGGTCTTATGATGGTCATGTAAATAAGCCTTTTTTAATTAAGTGGAATGTTTGACCGTTTGTCCAGTAACTGTTGAAATGTAAATATTATTAGTATTGAAATGTATGTATATAGATGAGTTTATATAAGTACGCCTTTGTAATAAAGTATGTTTTATGGTAGGTACTTATCATGGAATATCAATATATATTTTTATTAATTGAAAATATCACAGCAAAATAGGTATGAACTAAAAGAGAAGCTTTGTGCCACACACTTTGCACCTTTTAAGATGTTCTTAAATTTTCGGCAAGCTGTAGAAAGTGAAATTTCAAATTTCATATGCTTGCGATGTAACATTTTCAACACAATCTGCTAACCAGAAGAGCCACTTTATACCATGCATTTTTTACCCTTTTACGATTTTCTCAAAAATAGTTCTAACGGTTTTGATTAAACCCGCTATATCGATGTAATATTTAATGGGCTTTAATATCATGACGAGTTTTTTTTTTTTCAGATCGGAATAGTCTGACAGGTCTTAAATGCCAATATTTTAAATTTTTTTTCACATTGAAGTGTGTTTAATTTTGTTAATCAGAAAAAATTAACCGATAAGTTTTGTTAGCACTTAAAAAAAAAGAAAAAAGAAGGCTAAATATACAATTTAAACGAATTCGATAACAAGCTAAAGGAGAAAAGAGAAAACAAAAAAGTTTTTGAACATAAGATAATTAATATAGATGTATAGTATACCTTAAGAAAGTTAAATCTTTGAGAAAAAATGTTATGTGATATATAAAGTTGTATAAGGTAATGAAGAGTGATCAAAAGCGGAAAAACTTAGTGGTTCTTGTAAACAATAATTTCTATTGTTAGATTATTTAATCTAAATTTTTTTTTTCATCGCAAATCAATGTATTGTAATTCTTTAAACTTTAATATTAATATTAATTTCATTGGTTTTAAAAAAGGAGATAATGTAAAGTCGTTCGTTGTGCGCGCCAGATTTTTCTTTGTACAATTAGCTCTGAAAATCTTATTATCCAAACAATATTCAATCAGATTAAACAAACTCTAAAACGATACAAACAAAAACATAACAAGCTTATTCCCTTGAAAAATGATTAATTTTCAGTAAAATAATTTGTTTTAAATTTAGATTTTATTGAATTTGACTATAGGTTATCTAATATATATTTACTACTGTATAATATTATAATAAAGGGCGTGAAAAGTCTTGTGAAGAAACTATCCAGCGGTATAACTGAGTATGTTTATTTAACTAAGTATATCCCAAGTCCATCTTCTATTAAATCGCCTCGGAGGGTTGTCAGGAATATGTGAGGTTGATAGGTTGCGGACAAAGGGCTTATGTGGGCTGGGAGTTTGGAATTGAAAGTGGTTTATATGGTACGACAAAGGTCTGCAACAAATCAGATATTGGACAATAAAATATTTTTAAACTGAACTTTTTCTAAATCCGTTTAAAGGAGGTGAAGGCGAAATTAATAACAGCCTGGTACTGCATAATTGTAACAAAATATTTTTTATTCGCCTGAAGAAAATTTTCAAATAATAAAATGATATATAAAATAAATTAACAGCGACAAAATGAGGAGCGCACTTAAACAATAATCAACCGAGATGAAAGACAACAGCTCTGACGAGAGGTTACAATGGATTTGCCACTGTAAAATTAAATAATCTTCCTACAATAATAAAATACAGAATATAAAATAAGAAATAAAAATTAGCTTCAATTAAATACAAAGAGAACAAAAATATGAGCATGTTTGAGGCAGTGACAAATCCATTTCACATAATCTCTTTGCTCCCACCAGCTGTGTGTTTGTAACCTCACTCAATCTCACACATCAGAACCGTCACAACCTAAAATATATTAAACAATGTATGTTTAACATGAAACTTCATTTAAAAGTTCATGGATAAAAGTCTTCTTTACTTTTATAACATAAAAATAAATTCATGAATAGTAATATAAATTCTAGATTTTATTTTAACATTTTTGTTGACTCTGAGGCGGTGTCTAAAGAAGTCAATAAATCGTCAACAAACTTCTTTGGACACCGTCTCAGAGTCAACCCTGATGAAGGCCCACATTGTAGGCCGAAACGTCGGCACATAATTAAAATAGCACTTGTTTTAAATGTTTGTTTCTATTTTATGACCGCACCCCCAATCATCTTCCTCATCTAATTTCTCAACGGTCAACAAAAACTCCATCATTATAAAATGGATATTGTGTGTATTGGAAATCGTCTCAATTTTGAACAGGTACCGTAAACTGTTAATAAAAGTAATGAGAATTAATTATTTTATTTAATATTTAAACAGATTAAAAATAAAAAAAAGAAGAAAGATATAAATTAAATGATTCACAAGTGGGATTTCCGCCATAAATGCATAAAATACCTAACTTACATAACCTTTAAAGTAAAAGGTCCCGAGATAAATCCGCTTGTTTTAATTTATAGTACACTTCAAGATTTAAAAAAAAAAGTTTTTAATTGATGAAGTCGTCTAAAGTTGTCTAAATTCCTGAACAGGTGGTAATCTGTTGGAGACAAGTCGGGAGAATATGGTGGGTGCGGAAGAACTTCGTAGTCCAGTTCTTTCAATTTTTGCTCGATATGTTTTGAAACATGGGGTCTTGCTGCCACTTAGTGAGATCATGAGGTACCCGTGTATCGAGCTTTTTTACTTTCCCAATAAACTTTTAATGTCTGGAAAAGGTAGATGCACATTTACATGTGCTGTGAGTACTTTAACTGTTTGGTAGGGGTTTCCTTCTGCTGTATGTTTGAGGACATCGTTTTCTATTACGGACGGAGGTCTTCCTCGGGGCAAGTTTTCCAAGTCGGTATCCCCAGCTGAAAACTTAGCGAACCAACGGCGAATGGTCCGTTCATTAACACTCCCTTCCCTAAACGCCTTACAAATATTTCTAGCGGCCTCAGCTGCTGAAAGGCCGAGTTTAAACTTGTACATAAATATTACTCGAAAATCGCGTGTTTCCATGTTCATATTTGGAGGTATACTAAAAAGTGGGCAATTGATTGGGAAGCTAATGTTTATATTACAAAGGTAGAGAATTAGTAACTGTTTACTTTAAATATGTAAACATTCGGAAGAACACAACAAAGACCTGCAAACTCCTTTATGTATTTCAGAAACTATAAAAACGGACATTTAATGTGAAACAACCCAATACATTCACACAATATATACAAAACAAATTTATAAAATGTTAATACAAAATACATATATATAACTAGCTGATGCCTGCGACTTCGTTTGCGTCAATTTCTGTTATTATGATCGCTATTAAGAGGTTTTTAAAATAATATATTTTAAAGTACTTATGCGTAAATGATATTTTTAGTTTTATTTTCTTGTGGTAGAAGAACATACTGATTTTCTCCGCAACCTGATCTTGACAATGCGACATATAGTTGGCCATGTGAAAATCGGTCTTGACTTGAATCGACTCCTACGTGTTTGACCCTGTGCTTTATTAAATGTTACTGCAAAAGATAAATTAACGGGAAATTGAATTATTTTAAAATTAAAAGGTCGATCATTTCTAATCATTGAGATGCGAGGTTAATTTTCCCCGGTCTTTTTACTTTCACTTACTATATATAGTAAGGGAAAGTATTGCGATCGTGAAAATTTTGGAATTCCAGTTTTCAACGAAAATACACGTTTTAGGGTTCCCTGAGTCCAAATAACCAAATCCCACAAAAAGGTCTTTGTGTGTGTGTGTGTGTGTGTGTGTGTGTGTGTGTGTGTGTGGTAACTCCCGGGCGGAAACGGTAAGTCCTATGAAACTGAAATTTCACATTTAAGTCAAATATATGCCCGAGACGTTACAAAACCTTTTTCATGAAAATGAGCTTACGAGAAGAGCCACTTTATACCATGCATTTTGCACCTTTTTTCGATTTTCTCGTAAACGATTCCAACGATTTTGGTTAAACTCGCTATATCTATGTAAAATTTAATAGGCTTAAACGTCATGTACGTTTCATTCTGAATAAAATAGTCTGACAGGGCTTTAATGCCGATATTTTAAATTTGCTTCCCCTAAAGTACCTTTAATTTTGTAGATTCTATAAAAATAACCAAATTATCTTTTTAGCATTGATAAATAACAGCTAAATATGTAAGTTGTGCGAATTTAAAAAACAACTAAAGGAGAAAACAGAAAAAATATTTTTTTAATGCAATTGTTTTACTTTGAACATGGCAACAGTAATATACACTTATAATATACCGTTGGGATGCTAAAGATTTTAGAATTAAGAGTGATGCCAAGCAGATAGAACTAATTATTTTAGATAATAATACAATTGATTTTTTAATAAAACACATGTTTCTATATGAATTCAATTTAATTAATTCTTTAATAGTTTCACGTATTTTTATCTTTAAGTGTATTTGAAAATTCTTCCATTGATTTTGAAAATGGAGGAAAGTGAAAGTCGTGTGTTGCCCGCACCAGATTTTTACATTTTCCACTGATTCTGCACTCCTATTGGTCACAGCGTGATGTTATATTATAGCCTGAAGCCTTCCTCGATAAATGGACTGTTAAACTCAAAAATTTTCAATTTTAACGACTAGAATAGAATAGATTACAAATACATGTCTCATTGGTATTGGTTTTTATTAATCCGTCATTTTTACATCATTTCTCTTTATTTTTTATAAAGTCTGAAATCTTCTTTTACAAAAAAAAAAAAACTATGACACAATTTAGAAATTAACGATCCATTTGAAATCTATTAATACCTGTTGCCAATTTCCATAAAATAATAATAGAGAATTCACAGTACGTATTTTATTGCATCAATAAACAACCTTAATAGCCCATGAATTATTTGAATAGGCACATAATATTTAATCGGTTTATAATATTTAATGGGTAAAGGCCTATGTCGGAATTATATAATTTTTTAAAACTTATATATAGGGTTTCACTTGTAATGTAGTAGATAGAATTACAACCCTCCATGCCCGTAATCGCGGGTTAAAGCCAGACAGGTGGCGCTAAAGGGAGTGAAAAACCTTTGGTTATTCGGAGGGGACGTAAGGGTACGTAGGTCCTTGAGCTAACAAAGATGAGTAAACTGATGACGATGCTCTCATGAGCTGGCATTAAGGGCTCTGCGTCAACTTCCTCATAATTCTGTCTTGTATAGTTCCCAAAAGTGGTCCAGGAAATGACTGAAACATTAAAGTATCAAATTGTAGGGGGGTCACCACGGTGTAGTTGCTAGTAGCATAACAGTCTTCCATGCCAAAGGTTGTGGTTTTAAACCTAGCAGATTACCGTTGGATTTCTTAAGGGGGAAAAAAATCTTTGATTATGTCGTCCTCCGAACGGAACATAAAAGTGGTGGTCCCGAACCTGTGTGATGTCAGGTTCCCGTTATAGATCCCTATTCTAATGAAACCTGGATTTAGGACTCCCACTGTAGCATTCTCCGATTACCCACAGTAGCAAAAAGTGACAGTAAATAAGAAACGAACACACTCACTTCAGACATTACTATCTCGATTATGTGCAATCTGTAATATTCATGATTCGGTTGCATTCATACGAGACAAATACATAACATAATTAATTATATTCACATATAAATCCACAATAAAAATACGTAGTTAAAAAAATGATGGTTGTATATAAGGTGATGTATTTTATATAACATTTATAATTTACTAAAAAATAAATGAAGTAAAAAATTAATGTGGATCTGATTTTTTTCTTCCTTAATAATGTGCTACGTTTTGGGGTCAACCCTTGTGTAGTGGCTAGCATTACAGCTGTTTATACTATAGTCGTGGGTTCGAACCCCAGGTGGTCCTAGGCGTTTTTTAAAGATAGTAAAAAATCATTGGTTATGCCTTTCTTCGGAGAGAACGTAAATTAATGAACCCAAGCCTGTGGGATTTCAGGTACTCGTTAAAGATCCCTCTTCTAACTAAACTCGGATAAGCACAAATTAGGAATCCCAGTGTTATGTTGTCCGATTAGCCAGAGTAGAATAAAAATGGACATTAAATAAAAAAATCTGGTGCGTGCCTCACACGACTCTCTTTTACCTCTGTTTTAAAACTAAATTAAATAATTTTCACATACAGATAGACATAAAAATGAGTGAAACCATTAAAGCATTAATTAAATTTAATTTTTTATAGATACGTGTTTTATTAAAAAATCTATAATATTATTATCTAAAAGAATCAGTTAGTTTTATCGGATTTTCATTAATATTTATTAACTTTTTCGAACTTGTGTATGAGATAATATTTTTGTAAAATCTTCAGCTTTCAAACGGTATATTATACATGTATATTATATATAATATAATATACTATTCATATGTTCAAAAACAAAAAATGCATTAAAAAAATATGTTTGTAGTTTTCTCCTTTAGGTGGATATCGAATATATTTACCTGTTTTTCATCAATGATAACAAGATTATATGGTTATTTTTATATAATATGCAAAATTAAAGGTACTTAGAGAAAGAAAATTAAAATATCAGCATTTAAGCTCTGTCAGTCTATTTCATCAGAAAGAAACCTCATGATATTAAAATCCATTAAAATTTATATCGAAACAGAAAGTTTAATCAAAATTGCTTTGAGAAAATCGTAAAAAGGTGCAAAATGATGGTATAAAGTGGCTCTTCTGGTTAGCTGATTTTGATAAAAAAAGTTTCTTAACGTTGTTGCGTATAGTTGTTTTAAATATGAAATTTATGTTTAATTGTACTTTAACATTTTTGCCATGGTGTTACACATTGGGACACACACTGATATACACACATAAAGACTTTTTTTGCGGAAGTGGTTATCTGGACTCAGAAGGTTCCTAAAATGTGTATTTAAGTTGAAAACTGGAATTCGAAAATTTTCGCGATCGCAATACTTTCCCTTATATATACTTATTTTATATATAGGTAGTAAAGTAAAATCCAAGTTAAAATTAATGCCGCTGCAGAGTGTGTAATCATGATTATTTCAAACGATTCCTGAGTATTCGTGCGGTAGAGGTAGCAGGTACTCGCAATGACAACAGGTGCCCGCGGTGAGATAAATGGGTTCTATTTGTACACAAGTGGCCCTAAGCCATAGAATACTCCTTATTAGGCTCTGCAGGAATCCGCGAAGGATAATGATCTGTGCACGAACCTTTAATATCACCCGATGCAACTCATCGGCATCTCATTAACTAACAACTTCATTCCTGTTTTCAGATTGAATCTCCTTCCTTATGAGAAGTGGATCGGGGAAAGGAAATGAGGTTATAAAAAACAAGTAATAAAATTAGTTAACTTATAATACTTAAATATTTCAATTTTTTAGTGAATAGTTGCTTAAATCTTTCGGGAGCGGCATGATCTATTGGAGTGGTTTAGAAAATCCGAGAAAAATTAAAAAAAATCTTGTGATTTTTAGAGATAGCATTAGTGACCAACATTTTTAGTATTCGTGATTTAAATATTAGTTATTATTTTATTGTAAGCTAATTTTAAAGGGTTTTGACACTTCCAGGAGCAGAGTTTACCTTTAAAAATCTTTTAGAGATTAAAAAAAAAATTAATTGAATTAGGGAGCGAGTTTTCATTATTGCGATCTACACTTTTTTTGTAAGATACATTGTTGGCCAAATCCAAAAGGAATTGATTTATTTTCATATTTTACTATAGCCTCTAGGGTCATCCTCAAGTATCTATCATACATATTTCTCACACATAATCTTTCAGCGATTCATCAGCAATGTCGTCTGATTCCTATTATTAATCAACATCTCATCAGCTATCTTAAAGTACGATCGTACATAGAAGCCCTTATTTGTTGATAAGTGATATTTTACACGGCACTGCTGGTGAAACGGTTAAAGATTAAATTTGTAGAGAAATGCTTGATAGATATTTGAGTATCTATCAGCCCGAGAGGCCGAATCGTCGTATGTTATGAAAATAAATAAACTTCTTTTGGAAACGGACAAAAATATATCTTACAAAAATATTGAACCAAAAAAAAAATCAGGACTATGATAAAATCTATCCTATCGTTGGATCTACTGGATTTTAAATTTCATTCGAAATATTTATTTCTGCTATGATTGCTTTATTTTCAATCTTTGTATAATATAATCTATGTAATTTAATGATAAAAAAAACAATAAATAACACCTCAAAATTTGAGTTCTTGCGTTTCAAGATATGTAGAACTCAAATAACGAATACAAAAAATAAAAATCCGTCTATTCCCTAAATTTAGGAATACCATATTTCTAGTCGATAGAGAATTAAATGGCGTAAAAATAACAAATTATTGAGATCGTTTAAGAACTAATGAATATAAAGCGTTTTGAATGTAAATTGACCGAGTTGTTGATTCGTATTTCTTAAGCTCATCGATTAATCGATTGCAATAAACATAGATATGTTGATTGCCTACACAGCTATGTAATAACATATTATAATTATTCGGAAATGATAAACCATTTTGTAGTAATTTGTAGTGCTTTTCCATATATTTTTAGATTATTTAATCAATTTATCTCAACTAATTTTACAACTATAGGTTATTCAGTTTGATAAAAGGAATGCCCAACTCTGCCAAACAGATAAATTGTAATTAGAAGAGAAAAAAATTATAATAAGAGTGGAAAAAGTATTAGAGGCAAGTTGAATATCTATTCATTATTCCATCTTGTTATACATTGAGGTAAAAGAGTTAGTTCAATGAAGTTATGCCTTAATTGGCAAAAGTACAATTTGAATTAAATTATAAATGAAATGTTTCCATCGAAACTCCATGTACTTCTTAGAACTTTTTTCTACACTAATTTTATTTAAAAATTTTCAAATTGATATTTACAAAGGAGGTTAGTTAAAGTCGTGTGATGCGCTCACCAGGTTTAACGAAAAAAATGTAACTGGTCTGTTATCGTTGATTTTAAGGACTTCATTGCAATAAGAGGTTAGCCGAGACATTAACAATACATACGTTATACGACGATGTACATATACATGTACATGTACATACGTTATGACTACAGTGGGTGACCTTAATTTTGACTATCCAGATTTAATTAGAATAGAGATCTGTAACAAGACCATCAATTTATGTACCATCCGTACAAAAAGCCATAACCCAGGATTTTTTACTCCCATTAAAATTCCAAGAACTACTGGTTGAACCCAAGGCCTTAGGCATAAAACGCTGTTGTGCTAGCCACTACACCTCAGGTGATCCCACAGGAGAGGAGAAGATAGGACAAGCTCACCACAAATGCTACTCTTCTGTGCGACAACCTTATAAATATTTATAGACAAAGTAACATCGATGAAAGTATTTTAGAAGCTCTAGAAACGATTCTAAACCAGAATTGTGAGAGCGCATGGTTAGAATCTAATAGCCTGAAGTAGTACTTAAAACGTTCAAGGCTGGAATGTTCATTCCCGAGCCGTTTCTTTACTTTCTTGGAGTACGTTTCCACAACACTGGGACCTACCACAAGCCGCTGTCCCTCCATCATTGGATGAGAACCATCGGCAGCCACAGTCACAGCTGAAGAAGAAAAGAAACTTTCTAAGTCCCGAGAGTACCACCTCCGGAAAAGGGTTAACGACTAACAGATTAGTGAGCCACTTACGCAACCCTTCTGTTTCTTCAAGAACCACGTTCGCTGACGACGCAGTTTTTGCTGTTACCTCTGAAGATGAACGGAGGTACATCAAGCGTTTTCGAAAGATGAAACTGCCATCTTAAAAAAAAAAAAAAAATGTATTCTTCATCCTAAAACGAATAGCGACTTTTTAAAAACATTTATTCTTCAAACGCTTCATTCGGTATCATAAAAATTTTAATGCCTACAAATCTTATTTTTTTTTTTTTTTTTAATAATTTTATTGGTTATTTACAACTGCATTAACAAAAATACAAAAGTAAATGTGATGTGCTATATAATACAATGACATGATATACATGTATTCATCCCAGAGCTCAACTCCGTAAGTCCATATCGGTCTTATGATAGTCATGTAGATGAGTCTTTTGTATTTAAGTGGAAGATTAGAACGTTTGTCTAGTAAGTGTTGAAGTAGTCGAAAACGTCGTGGAGCTTCTTAAAATTGAAATTTAACCTTAAAATATGACATTTTATTCATTATAGATAAAACAAGTCAAATGTGTAATAGATTGACTGATAACGAAGTTCCATCTATTATACAATAATTACCGCGGTATAACGCAAGTTTATAATAATCGGATTTACTATTTGCTAATTTCTGTACAAATAAAACGGTTCCGTTATTTCAGTATAAATGGATCCCACCTTCTTTTATAGAATAATTAATCTTCTATAGACAGATATGTAACTGGGTCAAGTTTGTGTTCCCTTTAGGTTTGTTCCCGACTGCGAAATACGTAACGAATCCTTTTACTGACCGAGATCTTGACACTCCTTATATTCCATCTTGCGTCATTGTGCAACGTTCCTTGTTGTTTCAGATACTTAACCACAAGTATTATTTCATAATGTCTATTACTACTTTTTTTTTTTTGTTAGCCTTTTGTTTTGTTTAAGTTTAATTTGATTAATATAATGCCATGAACTAACTGTGTAATATATACTTTGATTCTGATATTCGTCTTTTGTTAAATTGTATTCGAAATCATGATTCTGGTATATTATTTTTAACAACAAACCTTGATAATCGACCAATACAAAAAAAAAAAATCTGGTGCGGGCAACACACGACTTTCACTTACCTCTGTTTTTAAAATCGATTAATGAATTTTCAAGTATAGTAAGAGATAAAATGAGTGAAACCATTTAAGAATTAATTAAATGGAATTTCTATAGAAACATGTGTTTTATTAAAAAATCTATTATATTATTATCTAAAATAATCAGTTAGTTTAATTCTCTATTTACTTTTAAAAGCTTGTGTATAAGATAATATTTTTTCTAAAGTATTTAGCTTTCCAACGGTATATTACACATGTATATTACTGTTCTTATATTCAAAAACGAAAAATTGCATTAAAAAAATATTTTATCTGTTTTCTCCTTTAGTTGCTTTTCAAATGTTCTCAACTTGCATATTTAGCTGTTATTTATGATCGCTAACTACATAGTATGGTTATTTTTATAAAATATACAAAATTAAAGGTACTTTAGAAGAAGAAAATTTAAAATATAGTCATTTAAGCCCTGTCAGACTATTTTTATCAGAATAAAACCTATTGAATTTTACATCGATATAGCGAGTTTAATCAAAATCGACGGAACTGGTTTGAGAATATCGGAAAAAGGTGCAAAATGCACGGTATAAAGTTGCTCTTCTGGTAAGCTCATTTTGATGAAAAAAGTTTGTAACATACGTATAATTTGTCTTAAATATGAAATTTCAGTTTCCGCCCAAGAGTTACCACACACGGACAGACACAGACCTTTTGGCGGGACTTGGTTATTTGGACTCAGGGGACCCTAAAACGTGTATTTCCGTTGAAAACTGGAATTCGAAAATCTTCACGATCGCAATACTTTCCCTTACTATTTATAGTTTGTGAAAGTAAAAATACTCCTCTACCTGTCAAAATGTGAGATCTTATGTTTCAAGATACGCAGATCTCGTACGATTAAAAAATAATCCGCCTACTGGACAGATTTTTTTTTTCGAAATTGGCACAACAATAAGAAATTATGAATACCAACGTTGGAGAGAATCAAATTTCGTACAAAACAGAATAATAAATCATAAGTACTAATAATAATAATAAAAAAAAGAATTCATATAAGTTTGCCTAAACAACTACTTAAATTTTTATGTCGTAATATAGTTATTTGGAAATAATAAACCATTGTATTATGATTTTCAGTATTTTATTTTTACTTCAACAAAACTGAGATTTTTTTCATATTTATTGTTATTTAATTGTACCCATAAAAACCCATGAAAGGTCTTAGTGGATATAGAGATTTGTACTGTTTCTAGACCAATTTCCGTGAAATAAGTTAATTAGGCCTAGTTACAATCAGCTGAAGGTTATTCCCCCTATATTTGGGTACCCACTTTATAGCGCACGATACTGAACTAACATAACTTCCCTCATTACAAATAACACATGCTAATAAATATGGGGTTATAACAACTTTCTATAAACATTTACGACTTATTTCATTGCATATTAACTTTCCTAAAATCTCGTGCTTTTCAACGGTATATTATAATTCTATATTACTATTCATACTTCAGGAATAATTTTTTAAATACTTGATTATAGAAAATTTAATTTTACAAATAAAAAAAAAACTTAATTGCAATGAATTTTACAGATGAACTTTCAGGAAAGAATGCCTTAAGTTATACCGTATCGAAATCCGTCGCGTGATTTCGAAGGAGTTCTTCGCGCAAATATGAATCGCGATATCATTTTTTATATAGAGAGATTTAGCTCTTTTTTTTAAGTTAATTTTTTATGTTGAAAAATAAAAGGTGTTGCTGACTAATAGGATTGCACGCCTTCAACACCAAATACTTAAGACACTGTTCAACAGTTCTGTGAAAGATGAAACTTCACTCTGTAGCCATTCCGGATTCCTTTCATCGATCCTTCAGTCAGATGTAGGCCATGAGGATGACCCAATCCTCTTCTCCCCGCGCCGCTCCAGAGGATGCGCGGAAGATGGCCGAAGAGATAACCGCGAAGAACACGTACCCTGAGGATGGACACCGTCTTACACAAGAGAGAGCGGGGCCTTGGTCGAGGTTCAAGGAGTTCCAGATTCCAGGATGGAGGTCTTTGTCAATGGCTCCTGGCTACACCTTCTTGGAGGAGGTCAGGACGGAATGCCGTCGTCATGTTACACAAGAAATGGTTAGCGTCTGTTTGGGATCTCGGGCGTTAGGCGAATGTCAAGGAAGGTTATAGGAGGCGAAACAGCCGTGTAATTTGGGCCTAATGGAACGAAATGGCCTTAGTCACTGGAGAATATGTGTCAATGGTGGTAGAACGTTGTCAATCAAATTTCAAAGGTTATCCTAAGTTTTGAAAGCGGTTGGGGAAACTTGATTGTTATAGGAAAACTTTAGACGGGATGAGCTAGGAGGGACGATTGACCTCCCTTTTTTCACAAGTCTAGAAGCTAACTATATCTTAGTAGTGCCAAGATCAAAGCATAGCTAGACGATGCAGGAGACTTGTTTTTCTGTACCTTCTGTTTACAATAAAATTTCCCACAATTTTTGTACATTCTCAAACAAATCCTCAAAGTTATTAGAGTAATGTTACAACATGGGAAAAAATCTCTCAGTAAAGAAAATAATTGCTGAATTATTAACTTAAAATTATTTATCGTTAAAGACATGTCATTCTCGTTGAATTTTCTAGCATATTTCGAATGATGTTAATTGTTTGTTTAATTTATTTATTTAACGTCCTTTTATGCTGCTGTAACATCTCATCTATATGCTACTAAATATTAAATACATATTAAGGTGAGATAGTCCAATTTTTATTTCTACTATAATAGCTAAATGTAAAAATCTTTATTATCATAAAAATCAAACCAGTGCCTCTACAAGGTATGAAGGGTCTTGGTTCAGTGTTTATAGAGAATCGCCTTCTTCTAGACTAACGGCCGAGCAAGGAGGTAAATAGTTCGAGATCAGAACCAACCGCCAGATTTAAAAGTATTAGGGCACGTTAATACTTCTAAGGGAGCGAGTGACCGGGCGGATTGAGCACTAGCCTCTTGTTGGAGTTCGAACTCCGGCTTTGGTAGAATTCTTTATTCTGTTATTTCAGACCCTGAGTAGGGAAACCATTCTAGGCACACCTAATTTAAAAAAAAACAATAATAACCTTAAAATTAGGGGCCTGAAAATTAGGAAAACCTAGCGGCTGAGCGTCATCACACCCTTTCACGAGGGATCACTTGTAGCATGGTGGCTAGCATAATAACCTTCTATGCCGAAGTTTCAAACCCGCAGGCGGTCACAGGATTTTATCATGGGAGTAAAAAATCCTTAGCTATGCCGTCCTTCGGAGGAGACGTAAAAAGGTGATCCTGAGCCTATGCGATGTTAGGTACTCGTTAAAGATTCCTATCTTAATTAAACCTGGATAGAAAAAAATTTGGGACTCGCTCTTTAGCATCTTACGATTAGCCATAGTAGCATAAAGTGGCGTTAAATAAACAAACAAAAATCCTTGCATGGTTATAAGCTTAAACACAGAATGATTATCTATATGTGCTAAATTAAAGACAAATCATGGATTTTAGAGATACAGATTTAAAGAAGAACACAACAAAATACTATCACATATATATATTTTATATATATATATATATATATATATATATATATATATATATAAAAGACAACCCGTTATTTTCCCATCACAAGAAAAGAAAAATAAGTACGTATAAAATCCCTCCTAAAACGTTCTCTTTATGTCTAACACCTAATAAATGATGTAGAGTACAGCGTTAATGTTAGCTTATTATCTAAGGCCTTGTTGATACTGGAAGCGATCAACTTCAGCGATCAGGGTAAAGTGTAGCAGCCACTTAATGCCTTTAAAAAACAAAAAAAAAACAATTAAATCTTTTCTTATAAAGATCGACAATTATTTTAATTTAGTTATCACCTAAAATAAGTCATAAATTTTCATTGGATAATGATTCCCGTCGAATGTTTGTTGGACTTATGATGGTTAACATAGAAATTTAAATAGTAACAAACATCTTCAGTAGCTGAAAATGTAAGCTATCCCTTCTCAGTGATTCCTACTCTCACTGATAATTTTACTAAAAATAATTATATAAGTGATAGAGCATGAAAATAGGACACGCGAAACATGGAATATTTTTCACCAGTCGTCACCAATACGTCATAGCTCATAGTGCATAAGCGGACGTAAGGGGGATCCCTGAAAGAGAAGATCCTTACCAAGGTCTACTGGCCTACCTTTCACCTGATGAGGTTGAGAGCGAAGGATCAGCCAGGATGTGGGCCAGACAGGATGGAGTGTACAATATTATCTTGTGGGGGGAATATTCCGAAGAGGATATTACATAAACATTGCAAGCGTTTTTTCTCATACATTTTTTTGTTTTCAAATTAAACGGTAATATTAAAATACAATTAAAAAAAAAACAATTACCCCTCCCTCCCTCAAAATTTGAGGGCTTACGAAGAACCCAAATACAGAATAAAAAAAAAATCCGTTTGTCCGCTGTCCGCGGCATTACTCCGAAACTACTTTACCATTTTTTTTTTTTTTTTTTAATTAGTTACAAAAATACTAGAGCATCCAATGATGATCCTAACAACTAGACGTTGATATCAGATGGCAATTTTTAAAATGGCGGCCTATTAAAAGTGATTTAATTCAATAGTTATTTTTGAAGACAAAGAAAAAATTTACTAGTGTTTTTTAACCAAAAAAAATTATGAATACTTATATATAAGAGAAAAAAGAAAAGAAAAAAATTGAAATTTTACACATGACTCAGTTTTTTTTTTTTTGACGATAGAGAAAAGTATGTATAGAGTTTTAGAATCAGTAAAGCGCAATATAATAAAAAAAAAAAAATTGAATTATCCCTTACATATGCACTTATAACTACGTTATTATTAGATAGAAAAAAAAAAGTATTGGAGTTTATAACCAAAAAAAATGCGAATTATTATAAAAAGAAAAGAAAAAAAAGTTGAAGTTTTACACATAAATACGCTCATAAATCAGTTATTTTTGAATATAGAGAAAAAAATTACTAGTGTTTTTAAACCACGAATAATTATAAAAAGAGAAAAAGAAAAGTACGGACATAATTCAGTTATTTTTGAGTATCAAAAAAAAAAATCTTGTATTGTTTACCTAGTAGGAATTGTTGTATGTATGGTGGTTATATCCCACTTTAATAAAAGGATTAACTTGATCAGTGTCCGATGACCCCTGAGTGTCCCCAGATGATGTCCGTGATGTCTTTCAAAATTTATTTATAATACCGTAGTGAAAAATATTTGTGAAGCCTTATATTGTTGTTGTTTTAATTTTAAGGGGAAAAAAACTGCTGATGGTTATTATCGCCCTCACATCTTTACAAAAAACAAAATAAAAAGAAAAACGATTTACCAAAATGATGATATCAGAAAAAAAAAGAAAAAAAATTAAGAAAAGAAAACAACGAACAAAATACTAAAACAAATAAACAATACAGTAGCATTAAAAATAATAAAAAAAATGTAAACAAAAATAAAATAAACGAAATTATCAATAATGTTTAAAAAAACAACTAATAATAACAAATGAAACACAAATATAATAAAAATAATCAATGATTAAAAAAAAAAAAAAAAAAAAAAAAAAAAATTATATATATATATATATATATATATATATATATATATATGTGTGTGTGTAAAATAAATAATAATAATAATTTAAGTGTAATATTCTTATATTGTTATAAGAATAACTAACGCATTACATAGACTCATTACTTTGCACGAATTAACAGAGTAAATAGGTACATATATTTTCTCATCTCATCAGGACAATAAGTTTTCTTTTGGTTCAATATTTGTAAGATATATATTTGGTCGTTTCACCAAAGAAGATTATTGATATATTTTATTTACTTTTACACCTTATAACGTTTCAGCTTCAAGGGCCCTTTTCAAGCATTTCTAACAATTAAATTATTATGGTATTTCTACACTTTTACATCTAATTTCAACATTTAAATTAATTATTTTATTAATCGTGTCTTTTTTTTTAAACTTACCCTGGATATTTATCTATATATACTCTTACACCGTTTCATCAGCAGTGTCGTCCTAATTCGCTTGCTATAAAATGGCCCTAGAGGCTGAAACGTTGTAAGGTTTAAAGTAAATAAACAAAAAAAAATATCAATAAACTTATTTTATATATCTTACAAATGGTACATATATTTCAATTCCAAATTTTAGCAATTCGCTGAGTAAAATGTTTGCCGTATTGTAGTTGGTTCTTAAAGCTTTAAATAATTGTTTATTATTTATAGAAATAATAAACTTACGAATTAGAAGTTGGATTCGCCTTAAATATATATATATACATTAAACCCTCGTTTTAATGAACTCCAAGGGACCGAAAAATTCTCTGTTCGTGATAAAATAATTTGTTATATCCGACAGATATATTCTATGTATATTATATGTCTTGGTATAAATTCAGGTGTTAAAAAAAAAAAATATATTTTCGCAGCTTGAGTCGGTACTACGACGCACCAAGGGTAACAAGGCTTCGGGACTGGATGATATTCCGTATGTACTATTGAAGATGCTACCTCGGAGGGGTAAAGCCTTCTTATTAAACATTTTTAACTCCTGTATGCGGATCTCATACTTCCCCGATGACTGGAAGCAAGCGATCATAGTGCCGCTACTTAAGCCTGGGAAGAATGGAGACTCACCAGAGCATTATCGGCCTATCAGTCTCCTTTCGCATATGAGCAAGGTGTTCGAGAGGCTGATCCATCACCATCTGCTAGAGCACTGCAGTGAGGAGTCCATCATTCCACCAGAACAGACCGGGTTCTCACGAGGCGTAGCCTGCGATCATCATTTAGTGAAACTTCAAAGGCACACCATAGAGCGTATGACGAAGAACAATGAAGCCACGGCGTTCATCTCGCTGGACTACACACAGGCGTTTGATTGTGTATCCCACGAGTTACTGCTTCGCCAGTTGGAAGACTATCGTTTTCCAGCTTCATTATGCCGATTGATCAGAAGCTACTTAAGCGGGAGATCCTTCGTCGTAAGGGTAGGCGATAAATTGTCAACTTCAAAGGACACCATTTGTGGGGTTCCTCAAGGTTCTGTATTGGGACCACTATTGTTTGTGATCTTTACAGCAAAAGTGATCTCAATGAAGCACCCAATGGCACTGGTAGCAGCCTACGCCGATGACATTGGCATCTATGCTTCTAGTATGAGACCGAAAAGGGCTCTCACCCTGGCACAAGGAGCATCGACCACTATTGTAGATGAGCTGAAGGAGATTGGCATTAGGGTGAACCCGAAGAAGACAGATGCTATTGTCATGTCGTTCCAGAAGGGGAAGAGCGCTTTGCCCACTGATTTTAAAGTGAACGGAGAAACACTGCCAGTCTCTAATTCAATCCTCTACCTGGGCGTCACTCTAGATAGGCACCTCACCTTATCTAGTCACGCACGGGAACGACTCAAACTGGCCAGGAGAAAGAGCTATAGACTTAATCATCTACTCACGTCACCTCAGCTCTCACTGAGGCTGAAACTACAGATCTACAAGGCTATAATACGTCCGACTATGCTCTATGGTGCGCCCTTGATGCGGCATCTGTTTAAGTCCACTCTCAAACAATTACAGACGTTCCAGAACTCCATCCTTCGGCGGATTGTCAGAGGTACCAACTTACAGAGGGCCAGAAACCATATCCTTCATCAGGAATTAGTATTGCCAACAGTGCCTGAATATATCAGCCGGAGGCACATTAAATTTTTTGATGGGCTGAAGGCCTGTGCTAATCCATTATTTTCTGATATCACCCCACCACCCAAGCCTGGGAGGTGGCAAGGATCACTACCTCTCGTTGACGTTGTCGCCGAGGGAAGGAGTTCGGACTATGTCTGAACTCAATTTATTGCCAAAACCCTGAAGAATGGTCCCTCCCATTTTGCAATGGATAAATAAAGGCTTAGAAGAAGCCCTTGAAAGATTACTAGTGCATCCAGCGCATATAGCAATCCTCTTTAGAATACCTCCGGGTAACAGAAGGACAAATCTGACAGCTATACATATTATATTTGTATTTGTATTTTGTTCGGAAATAAAACCAGAGGGTAAGAAAAAAAAAAAAAAAAAAAAAAAAAAAAAAAAAAAAAAAAAATTTCAATACAGCATTCGCTCTCAGGCACATGTTTATTTAGAAACTACAAAAGCAGTTAAAACTATGCACTATGTACATATATCTATCTTATTTCACATTTTACATAATACTTTAAGATTAACATAAACCATCATTCAAAATACAAAATCACAGCAATTCAATTAAAGTTTAAAAAAAAAATGTTTTTTTTTTGCCCATCCCGATGAAGATGCATCGATTTTATCTTTATTAGCGATAATCGTTGAGGAGATTTTCATATCCCGTATTTTACCGAAATTTTCGATTTCGACTCAAATTTTGTATCCACTTCTTGGAGAATCGCCAAGCTTGTATTTAAATCAATGGATTTTCTCTTGACATTGTATGAAACTCGAATTAAAGCAAGTAATAAAAGCAATAAAAACAGAAAAACTAGCTGGAACTCGAGAAACCAGAAGCTGTCACAGACTGTGAATCACAGAATTGACCTGAATAGAGGGAAGAGGTAAAAATTTGGACAGAAATGCGCCTCTCTTTACTGGGAATTAAGACGGATGGTAATATTTTTCTTCTTTATTTTTCGTAATAACCGAACAAATTCATTTCCGAAGACCACAAAAGTAGTTTCGCTATAAGAGAATATTTCGTTATAAACAAGGAGAAAGCATAATTGTCTATTAATTTTTCAAGAGACCGCAAAGATAGTTCGTTACAAACGGGTGATCGTTATAAACCGTGTTCGTAAAAAAGAGGGTTTACTGCATAATTGTATTTGTATAATGGTATATAAAAAGAGCAAGGCCTTGAGGCGATTCACGGGCGTACCACGCGTTTTCTTCCTTCTGAGCAAAACCGTGGGAAGACGAAGCTTCCAGAGGAGCCAGCCAGGAAGTGACACCTTCTCCAGAGTGTGTCAACGGCGGAAATAAACGAGAGAGAAAGCTAGGCGAGGCGCAGGGTCCTTTGGCAGCACATCGCGGAGATTATTAGTGATGGCTGTCTGAGGGTTTTGGAGGTGAGGGCGAGCGATTAGCATTGTCATCGAACAATAATTAGAAGCACTCAGGTGTCCAGGTTTTTAGACTTGTTGTTTCTTACATAACCCATAGGGTTCTAGGGGAGTTGAGACCATCACCAAGATGGGACTTTGTGTGATAATATCTTTAGCACCTGAAAAAGTTTATTTCGGAAACATACAAACGGACATTTTTTTTAAACCAAATATAGACTTGGGCATATTTGAATTCTAATCTCTTATTTTCATCTAAATCTTTAACCTTATTTCACTTAAAGAACAAGAAGATCCTTTCCAAAAGATATTTCATTTTTATCACAATAGTATACTAAAAAAATCTGGTGCGAGCACCTTACGAATTCACTTTCCCGAGTTGTTGAAAGCAATTTAAGAATTATAAAAAACGAACAAAAAAACTGTTAACAATTATAATCAGTTTCGTTGGAAATTTAAAAACTTAATGTATAATCTTTAGAATATGTCATAGAAAAGGTGATGTGTACCGAGAAAGGCTTAAATATGGGTGACAAGATTCCGGTTTTGGGGTATGCCGATGATTTGGTACTGCTAGGTGAAGACACGGAAACCGTACAACTAAATACAAGGGTGTTAATAAAAACCGGTAAAGAAATAGGACTCGAATTAAGTACCGATAAGACGAAATATATGATTAGTAGCAGAAACGGTGGCGATCTAAGTGATATTGATATATCAGGTCATACTTTTGAACACGTAGAGAAAAGTATTTAGGTTCAATGATAACAAGAAAAAATGAAATCCAGGAAGAAATAAAGTCCCTGTTAAAGGTGGGAAATGCCTGTTATTATTCAGTTGCTAAGTTACTTAGATCGCGGCTTATATCTAAAAACTTAAAGGTTAGAATTTATAAAACTGTCATTCTTCCAACGGTTCTTTACGAATGTGAAACGTGTCCGCTTACTGTGAAGGATGAACAATGGCTTAAGGTTTTCGAAAATAAGGTACTGCGTAAAATATTTGGGCTGATCTTGGGGTTTGGGCTTGAACGGAGAACATTAGACGATTTGTAGACGGAATATGGTGATATTGGCATCGAACCTTCGGGTTCGGTAACCCTATTATTATTAATGTTATTATTATTATTATAATATATAATAATGATTTTAGTTTGCTATTGCACTAATGTTGCTAAATGTAAACAATTAAAGTCGTACTGAACCCCTCATGTATGAATATTTTATAAAACCAATAATTTGAGCGAAGTTTTTACATGAGTTGCCCATTTAACACGACAATAAATAATGTCCGACAAATACATACAGAAGTAAACAAATACATACGAAATGGTGAAATAATACAGGCTTCGGCAACACTAGTAACAATGCCTACTATAGATAAATGAAATACCTATAGCAATATATTGATGAGATCAAGAAGGCATTGAAGATCAGCTGTGATATAAGTTTAACTATAACCTTTCACGGCTACAAGAGTTAGCCTGCTGAATCGGATTTCCATTATGACAGAGCTTTGTGGGTGTACCAGCTTCAGTATCGGTTTTTTGGAAAGCAATCGTAATATTTTATTTTAGATAGCGAATGAAACCTTCTTTTGTGTTTTTTTGGAATCGACGACATTTTGTTCCTAGTAATACAATATTTTAAGGGGAAACAAATTGATGATCTTACGTTAAATTTCACATCTCCTTTCCGTTTTACATCTGTGAATTTTAAAATAAAGCTACTATACACTAGTTTGTTTATCAATAAAATTTGGTTGTTTCCGAACTACGGTATTCACAATCTATGATGCAAGCCTAAAAGAAGAAAACGGTTTTCTTCAAATGTTTCAAAACTACGGAAAAAAGGGTAGTCCACCGATAATTCGAATAGAATGTTGTTGTTTATTTATTTAACGTCACTTTATGCTACTATGGCTAATCGGACGATGCTACAGTGGGAGTCTTAAATTTTGTCTATCCAGGTTTTATTAGAATAGGGATCTTTAACGAGTGCCTTCGCACAGGCTCGGGACCACCTTTTAACGTCCCCTCCGAAGGACGGCATAGCTAAGGATTTTTTACTCCCATGATAAAATCCTTGGGCCACCTGCGGGTTTGAACCCGTGGCCTTTGGCATAGGAGGCTGTTATGCTAGCCACCCAGTCGAATAGAATGTTTAATTTTATAGTTTATTTAATTTATACGTTTTACAGTTTTGTTGTTCTTGTTCACCTCTGAAACGTGAATACGGGATTTCTCAAGCCAGGGGATGAGGGGGGAGGATAAATGCTGAGGTGAAATCCCCCAGAACCGAGACTCGAACACGTAATTATTTGGTTTCAAATTGTTGTTCCTCTGTGGTTGCTAGGCAACGCGCATTCAAAGCAACGCAATTAACCCACTCTGCCAACCCGCCTCCCCTTATATATTTTACTGCTTTCCTTTTCTTTTTAGCCTTAACGCGAGTTTTCTCGGGCCAGAGAGTGAAAGAGAGGTATTAATACTAGAGTTAAAACCCTTCCCCTCCCTAGAACCAAGCCGCGAAAACGCAACAATTACATATTCTTCAACTTCGGTTATAAGGTTACCAATGACAATACCAGGTCAATTTCATGTCAGGTTTTTCGCTTATTTTCTCACTATTCAGTAATCTAGTGCTTTATCTTCTAGATCACAACGCTATATTTTTTACTTTCACTTACTATATATAGTAAGGAAAAGTATTGCGATCGTGAAAATTTTCGAATTCCAGTTTTCAACGGAAATACACATTTTAGGGTCCCATGAGTCCAAATAACCAAGTCCCGCAAAAAGGTGTGTGTGTGTGTGTGGTAACTCCCGGGCGGAAACGGTAAGTTCTATGAAACTGAAATTTCATATTTAAGACAAATATACGCCCGAGACGTTACAAAACCTTTTTCATTAAAACGAGCTTACCAGAAGAGCCACTTTATACTATGCATTTTGCACTTTTTTTCGAAAACGGTTAAATTTTCATTAATTCATTAAATTTAATGCATTTTAAATTTTCTTTCTCTAAAGTACCTTTAATTTTGTTGATTCTATAGAAATAACTATATTATCTTGTTACCACTGATGAAAAACAGGTAAATATATAAATTGAATGAATCCGATACCCAACAGAAAACAGAAAAAATATTTTTTTTAATGCAATATTTCGTTTTTGAACATAAGTACAGTAATATACATGTATGATACACCTTTGGAAAGCTAAAGATCTAAAAAAAATATTATCTCATACACAAGCTTTTAAAAGTTCATAAAGATTGATATAAAGCCGATAAAACTAAGTGATAGTTTTAGATAATTATATAATAGATTTTTCAATAAAGCAAATGTTTCTGTAGAAATTCAATATAATTAATTCTTTAATAGTTTTACTAATTTTCATCTCCTACTGTATTTGAAAATTGTTTAACTGATTTTAACAACGGAGAGAAGTGAAAGTCGTGTGTTTCCCGCACCAGATTTTTTATCGTCCCAATACCAACCATTCCACCAATAGACGGACAGACATGGGAAACTGTAATGTCATAATCATAAATAAACTCAGGTTCCCTAAACTGGATTTATAATTACATCGATCCCCGATACGACATCCCCATCGAGAACCAGACTGAGAACAGGAATGTAGGGAAAGTAAACGCCGCTACATTTCTTTCTCTCCCCTCGAGAGCGGCAGCACTTAATTAAAGTTTTCTTTATCTAAATAAGAAACAATACTTGGAAAGCCTACTTCCTTAAGAAGGACTTGTCTTTGCTGAGGATCGGACTATATCTTTAGCCCAGTTCTATTTATGTCTCTGACTTCACTGTAAAGAAAGTCCTACATCTACAACAGTATCACATCGTTTCTTCTCGGCCCTTGTGGATATACCTAGTCCTGCCATAAATATTGTTGCAAGAAAATACTTACATATTTCAACAGAAAAATTAACTGTTTCAAAATCTTATTAGAGAATAAAACGTATATCTATAGAGACTTTTTGCTTTATTCATTTATTTATTTTTTGATATTTACAACCTTATTTATTAATACATCTAGTAAATTAGCTGTTAGATGAAACACATGAAAAATACATGAAGAGAAACTGGCCATGGGCAGCAATATTTAATCTAAACTAGAAGGTCTCGAGGCCATCTTCTTTTCAGACGCCTCGGAGGATCGTCAGGAATGGCAGAGGAAGCTTGTATTGAAACTAGTGGAAGTGGAGTTTTTCATGGAAGGATTGATACCTAGTTCGGGCCTAATTAGCAACATATGGGATGTTAGGGTCTTTATGAATGAGCTTTTCCGTGAGGATTTTCGATTGTAAGGATTGAATATAGAAAGAATTTGATTGTTTAGTGGAACCCCAAAGCACAACTCCGTAAGTACAGATAGGTCTTATGACGGTCATGTAGTGCTATGATTGTACTCATTTAAAACATGGGTTAAACTAAGGGAGTATAATTGGAAACCTTTCCAAAGGGGTTTGTGTTATCCAATTTATTGAGAAACATTAATGAATAAATAACTAGTTTATTTAGATACAGATTATGTATTGGGTTGATGCAAAATTAATGCAGGTTTCCTCTATTGCAATATCTTAATTCCAATTGTGTAAACAAAGCTAATCCTAACATTGATCATTATTATACCAAAACAAACCTTATCTAATACCCTCTCTTTCACCATGAATTTGTTTAGTAAAATCGTTTTGTTCAGTGTGTTCAAAGGTCTTGAATCGAAAATGTCAAAGTGCGATTTTCGTCAAATTTATTTTTACGAATTTAAATTAGGGCGCAGCGCTGCGCAAACGGCTCGTAATATTAATGAAGTGTGGGGTCAGGGGGCTATTAATGAGTGCACGGTGCAGCGTTGGTTTCAGAAGTTTCGCAGAGGAGATTTCGACCTCGAAGACAAGGAAGGTCGGACCCGTCATCTTGCTCTGGACAACGACCAGCTGAGGTCAAAAGTGGAAGAAGACCCAACCAAAACCACACGAGAAATGGCGGCGGAACTCGGAACTCAAAAATTGCAACGTCTTTGCCCAGCATTGATGAATCGGAAGGGGCCGATCCTGCTCCACGATAACGTCAGACCACACGTTGCACAACCAACGCTTCGACGACTGCACGAGTTGGGCTACGAAGTTCTCCAATATCCGCCTTATTCACCTGACCTCTCTCCTACAGACTTCCACTTTTTCAGGCATCTGGACAACTTTTTGAGGGAGAAAAATTTTCAAAACCAGGACGACATTGAAAATTCTTTTCGTGATTTCATTGAGTCCAGGGATTCGGATTTTTTTTCTGGTGGAATAAGAAAGCTTGTTGAACGTTGGCAAAAGTGCATTGATTCAGATGAAAATTATTTTGATTAAATATATATGGTTAAAGTAAAGATATGGCGTATTTACAATACCTACTAAAAACCTGCATTAATTTTGCATCAACCCAATATAATAAGATCAAGGGACTGTATAAATTACTTGACTATAAAAGATTAAATGCTGTCGGCGGCTTCCGGATATGTGTCCTCTTCACTTCTCTCTGACTCCCCTGTAGGTGGCTCTCTCTGCACCAGGAGTGGCGGGGTGTATATTTTCTGCACTGCCCTTCTAAGAACCTTCCTGGCTAGAGCCCGACAACACTTCTACTCGTCTTTTATACTTTTCAATATTTAAGGTTTGATACATAGCAGTAGTTAAGTGGAAGGTTAGAGCGTCTGTCTAGTAAGTGTTAGAGTGGCCGAAAACGTCGAGCAATCTATAGAGACTAAAAATTAATTACTCAAAATGCCTCCTTTTGCCTTGACTCAGGTATTTATTCTTCATGGCACGTCATCAATAGCAGCACGAGATTGTTTGAGATTGTTTGAGGCTTTCCAAGTTAGGGAGTGCTCTGTGGCATGGCATCCTCTCTAGTTCGGACCAAAGCCGGTAATCTAGTGGGTTGAGATCAGGGTTTCCTGAACACCAGTCCGAGCCAGAGATGAACGCTGGGATGTTCTTTTGAAGCCACTGCTGAGTTGACCTCATTTTGCGAGCTGGAGCGGAATCCTCCTGGAAAACCCAATTACTTCCAGCAAACATAGTATCATTTAGAGATTTGGCAACAGGTTCCAAAATATCGTCCTGATAGTTTTGAGCGTTTTTAAAAAAAATGTAGCTCTATGGTGCCATTAAAGAAAACTCACCAAAGTAAGGAAGGATGATGATATCTTTCCACTCTTCTAATGACTTCCTGAGCTTCTTTAGAGCTATGAGCGTACACATGGTCATTTCGGCGATTAAATTTTTCTTGGATTGTAAAAACTCTTGAAAAAAAAAATTTTTCGAAGAAGACAATGAGTTTAATGGCCAGGGAGCAGTTCGCATATATCTACTCTATTGTTTTTTAGGGAAATGACTGTTAGCTTTTGTCATGTCATACTTCGAAAGAGGCCATTATTCGAATTATTGATTTTAGGCACGATTGTTTGTACTGTTCACCTCATTAAAAAACCCAAGTTTTCACACTATTCACCCTTGGGCGTTTTCCGCTTTTTTGAAAAAACCTCTAAAAAAAAAGTACTTTTTTCAGTTGTTTCCTTCTAAATCTGTTCCTGGGCATTTTAGAGCAAACTTTGCGGTTGGCAATTTTAAAGAACAATAAATTGTCTACATGTTTGGTATGTAACATGTTGGAAAATTCGAAACACCTACTGAGATACGTGGTTGTCAATATTGGCCAAATTGTCAAAAAAACACAAAATGATGCCTCTTCTATCACAGGATTTGCCGTTCTCACAGTGCGGGGACGACCGACAGATAAGGCCTCATTATATCCATTTATAATGTGGAAAACGAAAATACACCTGATACCCAAAGGTTTCCAAGTGTTGAAAGTCATTGGCCTACATTTTTCAACTGTGTTTAGGGCAACCACTTATGTTCTGTTTTATTTATGTAAACTGAGCGAAAGAAAAATACTAACTAATTGGGATTATTACCCTGACATGTAAAGAAAATAATCTCATAGAGGTGAAGATTATCTAAACAATTCGTAACAATATTTATGGCAGAACTAGACATAATTGGGCGGACTCGTCAAAGCAGTAATTTTCGCAGTGCTATTACAAACATTTTAATTACATAATATGTAATCGATTTTGGCTTATTTTTCAAGTTCATAAATATGTATATACCCTTCAGGTGTTGGCAACGATATATTATTTGTCAGCAAGTATTGTCTCAAGATGAAACAAGTAAAATATTGAACCTGTCTAGCTAGCGTTCAATGGTAGGCTGATTGTTTGTTTATAAAAATCGTGTAAGTTCTTAGACCGCAAGATCACGCGGTGAGCGTTCTCGTCTTGGATTTGTTTACCTCGTACGATGTGACGAACGGAAACTAAACTAGATCACCTTAATGTTTACAAGGTCAAGTACGAGGGTACCGTTTCTTTTCATTTATAAAAAAAAAAATTATATAGGATGATTTAATCCTTAATAGCAGGTGATATGCATTAATGATTAGTTAAGTAACAGTTCGCATCATGAATGCGGTTCAAGGTGTGGCACTGGTCTGTAATGAGGATAGCATTGTATTTTAATGGTGTTTATAAACTGTCTTGCTAGCAATAAGCAGTGGAGGTTGTGAGGTAGAGAAATAACCTCTATGGGACTATATCATAATTATTAATAATGTCATATGTTCTTTTTACTTTCACTTATCTATATATGAATATATAGTAAGGGAAAGTATTGCGATCGTGAACATTTTCGAATTCCAGTTTTCAACGGAAATACACGTTTAGGGTCTCCTGAGTCCAAATGACCAAGTCCCGCAAAAAGGTGTGTGTGTGTGTGTGTGTGTGTGTGTGTGTGGTAACTCCTGGGCGAAAACGGAAAGCCCCATGAAACTGAAATTTCATATTTAAGACTACTATATACCTGAAATGTTACAGAATCTTTTTCATCAAAATCAGCTGACCGGAAGATCTACTTTATACTATGCATTTTGCACCTTTATACGATTTTCTCAAAAACGGCTCTAACGATTTTGATTAAATTCCCTATATCGATGTAAAATTTAATAGGCTTTAATATCATGTAAGTTTCATTCTGATTGAAATAGTCTGACAGAGCTTAAATACCGATAGTTTACATTTTCTTCCCCTAAAGTATCTTCAATTTTGTAGATTCAAATAAATAAATAACAAAATAAATAATATTCTGCCACAACCGGGGCTCGAAACCAGGACCTTGACAACAGACATCTTTACAATATATAATAAAACATTATACATGTGTAAATGAGTAGAAAAAAATAAATCAATAAAATAGAACCTTATTTACAAATTCTTTCGTGACTGGATGTTCATGAGTTTATTTATTTGAAAGTAGGAAGAGAGTTTGAGTGACGGATAGAAAGAGGAATAGAATTCCTTAGGATTGAGGATCGTATGAGAAAATATACGTCGAAATATGCTGATCGGTGGGCCGTTATGTATAAATCTGAAGGCCTAGACTGTGCATAACGGGGATGGACCGAAGATTTGAATTGTAGAAGGTCGAAAATGTATGATGATGCATAGCGGGATTGGTTAACTTGGTAAATTAATAATGCAAGGAAATACTTGCGACGATTGGAACGATTAAGTAATCTCAACTCTATTCGACATAAAATTGGGAGACGGAGGTGTACCTCTTACAGGGAGGCGGAGGTGTACCTCTTACAGGGAGGCGGAGGTGTACCTCTTACAGGGAGACGGAGGTGTACCTCTTACAGGGAGGCGGAGGTGTACCTCTTACAGGGAGGCGGAGGTGTACCTCTTACAGGGAGGCGGAGGTGTACCTCTTACAGGGAGGCGGAGGTGTACCTCTTACAGGGAGGCGGAGGTGTACCTCTTACAGGGAGGCGGAGGTGTACCTCTTACAGGGAGGCGGAGGTGTACCTCTTACAGGGAGGCGGAGGTGTACCTCTTACAGGGAGGCGGAGGTGTACCTCTTACAGGGAGGCGGAGGTGTACCTCTTACAGGGAGGCGGAGGTGTACCTCTTACAGGGAGGCGGAGGTGTACCTCTTACAGGGAGGCGGAGGTGTACCTCTTACAGGGAGGCGGAGGTGTACCTCTTACAGGGAGGCGGAGGTGTACCTCTTACAGGGAGGCGGAGGTGTACCTCTTACAGGGAGGCGGAGGTGTACCTCTTACAGGGAGGCGGAGGTGTACCTCTTACAGGGAGGCGGAGGTGTACCTCTTACAGGGAGGCGGAGGTGTACCTCTTACAGGGAGGCGGAGGTGTACCTCTTACAGGGAGGCGGAGGTGTACCTCTTACAGGGAGGCGGAGGTGTACCTCTTACAGGAGGCGGAGGTGTACCTCTTACAGGGAGGCGGAGGTGTACCTCTTACAGGGAGGCGGAGGTGTACCTCTTACAGGGAGGCGGAGGTGTACCTCTTACAGGGAGGCGGAGGTGTACCTCTTACAGGGAGGCGGAGGTGTACCTCTTACAGGGAGGCGGAGGTGTACCTCTTACAGGGAGGCGGAGGTGTACCTCTTACAGGGAGGCGGAGGTGTACCTCTTACAGGGAGGCGGAGGTGTACCTCTTACAGGGAGGCGGAGGTGTACCTCTTACAGGGAGGCGGAGGTGTACCTCTTACAGGGAGGCGGAGGTGTACCTCTTACAGGGAGGCGGAGGTGTACCTCTTACAGGGAGGCGGAGGTGTACCTCTTACAGGGAGGCGGAGGTGTACCTCTTACAGGGAGGCGGAGGTGTACCTCTTACAGGGAGGCGGAGGTGTACCTCTTACAGGGAGGCGGAGGTGTACCTCTTACAGGGAGGCGGAGGTGTACCTCTTACAGGGAGGCGGAGGTGTACCTCTTACAGGGAGGCGGAGGTGTACCTCTTACAGGGAGGCGGAGGTGTACCTCTTACAGGGAGGCGGAGGTGTACCTCTTACAGGGAGGCGGAGGTGTACCTCTTACAGGGAGGCGGAGGTGTACCTCTTACAGGGAGGCGGAGGTGTACCTCTTACAGGGAGGCGGAGGTGTACCTCTTACAGGGAGGCGGAGGTGTACCTCTTACAGGGAGGCGGAGGTGTACCTCTTACAGGGAGGCGGAGGTGTACCTCTTACAGGGAGGCGGAGGTGTACCTCTTACAGGGAGGCGGAGGTGTACCTCTTACAGGGAGGCGGAGGTGTACCTCTTACAGGGAGGCGGAGGTGTACCTCTTACAGGGAGACGGAGGTGTACCTCTTACAGGGAGGCGGAGGTGTACCTCTTACAGGGAGGCGGAGGTGTACCTCTTACAGGGAGGCGGAGGTGTACCTCTTACAGGGAGGCGGAGGTGTACCTCTTACAGGGAGGCGGAGGTGTACCTCTTACAGGGAGGCGGAGGTGTACCTCTTACAGGGAGGCGGAGGTGTACCTCTTACAGGGAGGCGGGAGGTGTACCTCTTACAGGGAGGCGGAGGTGTACCTCTTACAGGGAGGCGGAGGTGTACCTCTTACAGGGAGGCGGAGGTGTACCTCTTACAGGGAGGCGGAGGTGTACCTCTTACAGGGAGGCGGAGGTGTACCTCTTACAGGGAGGCGGAGGTGTACCTCTTACAGGGAGGCGGAGGTGTACCTCTTACAGGGAGGCGGAGGTGTACCTCTTACAGGGAGGCGGAGGTGTACCTCTTACAGGGAGGCGGAGGTGTACCTCTTACAGGGAGGCGGAGGTGTACCTCTTACAGGGAGGCGGAGGTGTACCTCTTACAGGGAGGCGGAGGTGTACCTCTTACAGGGAGGCGGAGGTGTACCTCTTACAGGGAGTTGCCGTTCTCCCACAGTGCGGGACAACCGACAGATAGGTCTCATTATATCCATTTATAATGTGAAAAACGAAAATACACTGGATACCCAAAAGTTTCAAAGTGTTTGAAATCATTGGCCCTACATTTTTCATCTTGTGTTTAGGGCAACCAATTCTCTTCTGTTTTTATTATTATGTAAACTGAGCGCAAGAAAGAAAACTAACTAATTGGGATTAATACCCTGACATGTATAGAAAATAATCCTCATAGAGGTGAAGATTATCTTAAACAATTTGTAACAGTAATTTATGGCAGAACTGAGACATAATTGCGGACTTCGTCAAAGCAGTAAATTTTCGCAGTGCTATTACAAACATTTTAATTACATAATATGTAATCGTTTTGGGCTTCATTTTTCAAGTTCAATAAATATGTATATACCCCTTCAGGTGTATTGGCAACGATATATTATTTGTCAGCAAGTAGTGTCTCAAGATGATACAAGTAAAATATTGAAACCTGTCCTAAGCTAGCGTTTCAAATGGTAGGCGATTGTTTGTTTATAAAATCGTGTAAGTTCTTAGACCGCTAAGATCACTAGCGTGAGCGTTCTCGACTGATTTTTGTTTACCTTCGTACGATGTGAACGAACGGAAAACTAAACTAGATCACTCGCTTAAGTTTTACAAGGACAAGTACGAGGGTACCGTTCTTTTTCATTTATAAAAAAAAAATTATATAGGATGATTTAATTCCTTAATAGCAGGTGATATGCATTAATGATTATTTAAGTAACAGTTTCCGCATCATGAAAATGGCGGGGTTCAAGGTGTGGCACTGGTCCTGTATGAGGATAGCATTGTATTTTTAATGGGGATTTTATACTGTCCTTGCTATCAAGTAAGCAGTGGAAGTTGTGAGGCAAGAAGAAATAACCTCTAAGGACTATATCCATAATTATTAATAATGTCATATGTTCTTTTGACTTTCACTTACCTATATATGAAATATATATTAAGGGAATGTATTAGCGATCGTGAACATTTTCCGAATTCCATTTTCAACGGAAATACAACGTTTTAGGGTCTCCTGAGTCCGAAATGACCAAGTCACCGCAAAAAGGTGGTGTTGGTGTGTTGTGTGGTGAGTGTGTGTTGTGTGTGTGTGTGGTGGGTAACTCCGGGGGCGAAAACGGAAAGCCCATGAAACTGAATTTCAATATTAAGACTACTATATACCTGAAATGTAACAGAAATCTTTTTCATCAAAATCAGCTGACCGAAGAATCTACTTTTATACTATGCATTTTGCCCCTTTATACGATGTTCTCAATCGGCTCTAACGATTTTGATTAAATTCTCTATCGAATGTAAAATTTAAAATTTGCGGAGGTGTACCTCTTACAGGGAGGCGGAGGTGTACCTCTTACAGGAGGCGGAGGTGTACCTCTTACAGGGAGGCGGAGGTGTACCTCTTACAGGGAGGCGGAGGTGTACCTCTTACAGGGAGGCGGAGGTGTACCTCTTACAGGGAGGCGGAGGTGTACCTCTTACAGGGAGGCGGAGGTGTACCTCTTACAGGGAGGCGGAGGTGTACCTCTTACAGGGAGGCGGAGGTGTACCTCTTACAGGGAGGCGGAGGTGTACCTCTTACAGGGAGGCGGAGGTGTACCTCTTACAGGGAGGCGGAGGTGTACCTCTTACAGGGAGGCGGAGGTGTACCTCTTACAGGGAGGCGGAGGTGTACCTCTTACAGGGAGGCGGAGGTGTACCTCTTACAGGGAGGCGGAGGTGTACCTCTTACAGGGAGGCGGAGGTGTACCTCTTACAGGGAGGCGGAGGTGTACCTCTTACAGGGAGGCGGAGGTGTACCTCTTACAGGGAGGCGGAGGTGTACCTCTTACAGGGAGGCGGAGGTGTACCTCTTACAGGGAGGCGGAGGTGTACCTCTTACAGGGAGGCGGAGGTGTACCTCTTACAGGGAGGCGGAGGTGTACCTCTTACAGGGAGGCGGAGGTGTACCTCTTACAGGGAGGCGGAGGTGTACCTCTTACAGGGAGGCGGAGGTGTACCTCTTACAGGGAGGCGGAGGTGTACCTCTTACAGGGAGGCGGAGGTGTACCTCTTACAGGGAGGCGGAGGTGTACCTCTTACAGGGAGGCGGAGGTGTACCTCTTACAGGGAGGCGGAGGTGTACCTCTTACAGGGAGGCGGAGGTGTACCTCTTACAGGGAGGCGGAGGTGTACCTCTTACAGGGAGGCGGAGGTGTACCTCTTACAGGGAGGCGGAGGTGTACCTCTTACAGGGAGGCGGAGGTGTACCTCTTACAGGGAGGCGGAGGTGTACCTCTTACAGGGAGGCGGAGGTGTACCTCTTACAGGGAGGCGGAGGTGTACCTCTTACAGGGAGGCGGAGGTGTACCTCTTACAGGGAGGCGGAGGTGTACCTCTTACAGGGAGGCGGAGGTGTACCTCTTACAGGGAGGCGGAGGTGTACCTCTTACAGGGAGGCGGAGGTGTACCTCTTACAGGGAGGCGGAGGTGTACCTCTTACAGGGAGGCGGAGGTGTACCTCTTACAGGGAGGCGGAGGTGTACCTCTTACAGGGAGGCGGAGGTGTACCTCTTACAGGGAGGCGGAGGTGTACCTCTTACAGGGAGGCGGAGGTGTACCTCTTACAGGGAGGCGGAGGTGTACCTCTTACAGGGAGGCGGAGGTGTACCTCTTACAGGGAGGCGGAGGTGTACCTCTTACAGGGAGGCGGAGGTGTACCTCTTACAGGGAGGCGGAGGTGTACCTCTTACAGGGAGGCGGAGGTGTACCTCTTACAGGGAGGCGGAGGTGTACCTCTTACAGGGAGGCGGAGGTGTACCTCTTACAGGGAGGCGGAGGTGTACCTCTTACAGGGAGGCGGAGGTGTACCTCTTACAGGGAGGCGGAGGTGTACCTCTTACAGGGAGGCGGAGGTGTACCTCTTACAGGGAGGCGGAGGTGTACCTCTTACAGGGAGGCGGAGGTGTACCTCTTACAGGGAGGCGGAGGTGTACCTCTTACAGGGAGGCGGAGGTGTACCTCTTACAGGGAGGCGGAGGTGTACCTCTTACAGGGAGGCGGAGGTGTACCTCTTACAGGGAGGCGGAGGTGTACCTCTTACAGGGAGGCGGAGGTGTACCTCTTACAGGGAGGCGGAGGTGTACCTCTTACAGGAGCGGAGGTGTACTCTTACAGGAGGCGAGGTGTACCTCTTACAGGGAGGCGGAGGTGTACCTCTTACAGGGAGGCGGAGGTGTACCTCTTACAGGGAGACGGTTTACCAAGATGGTAATTGACCTTGGTCAACTACCTCCTGACACAACTTAAATAAATGTCATATTTAACATACTGTATGTGGATATTTAGTTTCAATAGGATGTGTTACATTTTCGAAAGAAACATTGGGGGAACATTTTTCAAGGTTTGATGGATTCGGATCTGATTCCGCTTTAGTTAACGCAGACAATGCACAAAAAAAAAAAAAAAAAAAAAAAAAAAATGAAGCTCGTCCTTTCGTTACAGACGAAAAAACTGTTCCTTAAGGGCATTAATTTACCCCATCTAGCTGATTTGAACCAAGCATGATCAGTATTTATACACCTATACTGTGATGGCTAGCATGTCTGGTACTCGTTAAAGATCCCGATGATAATAAAACCTGAATTGGCAAAATTTATGTCTCTCACTGTAGCATTGTCCGATTTGCCAAGGTAGCATAAAGTGACATGAAATTAATTAGTAAACTAACAATATAGTTAAATTAAATTTTTACTTTCACTTACTATATATAGCATTTCCAAGTCAAATTCAACCTTTTCCAAGTCAAATTCAACCTTTTCCATTTCAAATTCAACCTTTTTCGATTTCAATAAAATAATAAAAATGAAATGAACACGATTTTATGTTTTTATGATTATTTTAATTACACCTTATGTTTTTAACCCTCGTGGCTTGTTTAATGTTCCCAGGGGCCTCTTTACCTATAATTAGTCACGATTATAATAATAAGTATAAACGATACTTTAATTTTTAGACATTTTCGATACAAGGTCTGGTAGTCGGATTAGCGGGGGTTCGTTTTATTTTAGTTTTATAATCGCGGGCGAAAATATTATCAATTGAGGTTTATTTTAACTTTTTCGTATTTATTGGATAGTAGGCTCAGTAGATGCGTTCCCAAAGGTTCGTTACCGATTACATTATTAATTCTAATCGTGCTCGCTCAAATATGGGTTTAATATAATGTTTTCGTATTTTTTGGATACTAGACTCAATAGCGGCGTATCCAAGGGTTCGTTACCGATCATAATATTAATTTTAATTGCGCTCGCTCAAATATGGGTTTATTATAACTTCGTGATTGTTTTCAATGCCAATTTCTGTATTTGTGTTTTGGTGGGTTTTGTTAGTGAATGTGTTAATGATTTTTTACCAACTGATTAGTCAGTTGGTCTAATGTATGTTTATGTAGTTTTTTTGTAACTTTTCATCTATTGGGTTACTGCTAATCCTTTTTATCAGGATAGTATTAATATTTTGGAGTTTGATAATTATCAAATAAACAGAACGATTTTATACGTCCATTTGTATTTGATAAATCTCGATATAAAAGTTATTATAAACCCATATTTGAGCGATCGCGATTAAAATTAATTGTGTAATCGGTAACGAACCTTTGGGAACGCAGCTACTGAGCCTAGTATCCAATAAATACGAAATAGTTATAATAAACCCATATTTGAGCGATCGCGATCAAAATTAATAGTGTAATCGGTAACGAACCTTTGGGAACGCAGCTACTGAGCCTAGTATCCAATAAATACGAAATAGTTATAATAAACCCATATTTGAGCGAGCGCGATTGAAATTAATAGTGTAATCGGTAACGAACCTTTGGGAACGCAGCAACTGAGCCTTGTATCCAATAAATACGAAAAAGTTATAATAAACCCATATTTGAGCGAGCGCGATTAAAATTAATAGTGTAATCGGTAACGAACCTTTGGGAACGCGCTACTGAGCCTTGTATCCAATAAATATGAAAAAGTTATAATAAACCCATATTTAAGCGAGCGCGATTAAATTAATAGTGTAATCGGTAACGAACCTTTGGGAACGCAGCTACTGAGCCTTGTATCCAATAAATACGAAAAAGTTATAATAAACCTCAATTGATAATATTTTCAATATTAAAATAAAACGAACCCCCGCTAATCCGACTACCAGACCTTGTAATGAAAATGTCTAAAAATTAAAGTATCGTTTATATTTATGATTATAATCGTGACTAATTATAGGTAAAGAGGCCCCTGGGAACATTAAACAAGCCACGAGGGTTAAAAACGTAAGGTGTAATTAAAATAATCATAAAAACATAAAATCGTGTTCATTTCATTTTTATTATTTTATTGAAATCGAAAAAGGTTGAATTTGAAATGGAAAAGGTTGAATTTGACTTGGAAAAGGTTGAATTTGACTTGGAAAAGGTTGAATTTGACTTGGAAAAGGTTGAATTTGACTTGGAAATGCTATATAGTAAGAGAAAGTATTGCGATCGTGAAAATTTTCGAATTCCAGTTTTCAACGGAAATACACGTTTTAGGGTCCCCTGAGTCCAAATAACCAAGTCCCGCAAAAAGGTCTGTGTGTGTGTGTGGTAACTCCCGTGCGGAAACGGTAAGTGTTATGAAACTGAAATTTCATATTTAAGACAAATATACGCCCGAGACGTTACGAAACTTTCTTCATCAAAATCGGCTAACCAGAAGAGCTTTTCTCAAAAACGGTTCCGATGATTTTGATTAAACTCGCTATATCGATGTAAAATTTGATAGGCTTTAACATCATGTGAGTTTCATTCTGATAAACATAGTCTGACAGGGCTTAAATGCCGATATTTTAGATTTTCGTCCTCTAAAGTACCTTTAATTTTGTTGATTCTATAAAAATAACCATAATATGTTGTTAGCATTGATGAATAATAGCTAAATGTTGTATGAATTTGAAAACCAACTATAGGAGAAAACTGAAAAAATATTGTTTTAATGCAATTTTTTGGTTTTGAACATAAGAACAGTAATATACATGTATGATATACCGTTGGAAAGCTAAAGATTTTAGAAAAAATATCATCTCATACACAAGGAGTGAAGAAAAGCCGATAAAACTAACTGATTATTTTAGATAATAATATGATAGATTTTTTAATAAAACACATGTTTCCATAGAAACTCAATTTAATTTATTCTTTAATGGTTTCACTCATTTTTATCTCTTACTGTACTTGGAAATTCTTCAATCGATTTTAAAAAACAGATTTGAGTGAAAGTCGTGTGTTACCCGCACCAGATTTTTAACTGTGTAGTGTGTTACTGTTTGTTATTTAACTTTTATTGAATTGCCGCAGGTGAACTCCTTTCCCACACACGCGCTCATCTTAATGGGATTGTTACTTGCACTGTAAAAGTCTGTATTTTGACTTAAATAAAGAAGTTTAAAAATATATATTCATATTTTAAATGAGTAGTAAGGATTTTAAATTGCTAAGCATCTTTAAATGTGATAAACATAGAAGATGAAGAACGAGAGAGACTTAGGATAAACAGAAAAAATAATATATAGAAAAGATTTTGTACGAAAATAATGGAGCGAGGGTAGAATAATATAAAAAATAATAAGATTTGCAAAAAAAAAAAAAAACTGTATACATCATAAACATCAATACAAACTCAGTAAATGATAGACTTGCGTTGAGGCAGTGTTATGTCAGAATTACTTCAACCGAGCTGAATGGTTCTCAGGAACCGCATTCCTCCTAGATCAAATGCCAAGGGTAACGGTCTTCCGAAAAATTATTATTCGGCTTTGGTGAAAGGTAATTTAACAACATTATACAACAAAAAATCATTGCCTAAAGTGATTAGGAAAAATCTATATTTTCTTTATCGAATGCAGGCGATTTCGTCGATGCCACCACATATGAAAATATTCTTTAACCGAACAAGAAAAGAGAGGATCATTTATTGTAAGAGATTAGTTGAGGAAACAAAAATCCTAAAAGAAAAAAAATTTCGGAGATAGAGAATGAAATTTTATCCGTGAATACGGCTATAACTTGTTTCATAGACGAATTAATCGACATTTACTATATCGATATTTTTTTCGACTATTTTAGGGTTATTGTTCAATAGTTCGACAAACGAAAAAAAAATTTTTTTTCTCAGAACATTGATTCACTTTTCCAGCTGTATTATGCCAATAGATCAATAGATTTTCTTTATATAACAATTTTCCCGCCGTTTTGTGGTAAACTGATAGAATATTTCGGAAATTTTGATGATTATTATATCGTTCTATTCACCTTAAAATTCGCGGACGACCAGGTTGTCATAGCATCGGATGAATTTTACATGGAATATATGTTGAGGAAGCTCGTAGAAGTATATGCACAATGGGGTCTGGAAATAAATTAGGAAAAAACCGAATATATGCCTATCCTCTCATCTGTCCATGCTCTCTGTCTGGAAGGCTGGACGATTCCACAAAGCGATGCCTTCAGATATCTAGGTGTTACTATAGTAAGAACGCATCAATAAATAGGGACATATCTAATAAGATTGTTAACGGAAAAGGGATTATCGGGATACTAAATGGAGTGTTATGGAATAAGAAGGTATCACTCCAAACGAAAAAGAAGATATTCTACTCCTTTCTGATTGGCACTACGCTATATGGATGTGAATCTTGGACGGTGAAGAAATCCCAGCAAAAAAAATTATTATCCCTAGATTGATTTTTGGAGAATAAGTTGTGCCGTGTCTCGGTTAGAAAAAATCCTCAATAATCAAATAAGGGAAAGAGTGAAGGCCGAGCGCACCATTCTCGAAGAAATTAGTAGAAGAAGGCTGATGTGGTATGGGCACGTTATGAGAATGAATTAATACTGCCCATCCAAGAGGAGAAAACGGGGAAGACCTCGGAAAAGATGGATAATGGAGAATATGGCAGCCAGAGGTCTGACTGAGGACGACTGGAATGATCGAGATTATTGGAGAGACGGAGTAGTGAGGACCGGCATGTGACATCATTGTAGAACCACAGAGGAAAAAAAAAATATACAGCAAAATTGTCTATAAAACTTTTAATTTAAGAAAATGTTTCAAGCCCATTAGAGTGCTTCATAAAGGTTGAGATAAGACTCGAGTATTCTGCTGTGAGGATCAAAAGGCTCGAGCCTCGACCCATAGATCAGCTCTTTTACAACACTAGTACTGGGCAAGTCAGGTATCTGGTTCAGGGCTGTTGGAGGTATTGGAGGTAGGCATAATTATAATAACTATTTTAATAGACAATAGAAGTCTTAAATGTTAAAAAGGTTATTATTATAAATTACTATGATTGGCGAGTCAGGCCTATTCTATAACTATATTTCAATGACTATTTTCTTTGTTTTGTACGGAATTTATTCATCTTTCTACTGTCTATTGGTATTTATATATCAGATTAATTTATATTTATATTTAATTAATTTATATTTCAGGTAGATTTCACTCCCCGTGCGTAAATTAAAAGGCCTATGAAAATGAAATTTCATATTTAAGACAACTGTAAGTTTTCATCAACTAACCAAAAGAGCCACTTTATACTTTTGCATTTTGCACTTTTTAACGATTTTTTGAAAAACGACTCTAACGTTTTTGATGTAAAATTTAATGTACTTTAATTTTAGATTTTCTTCCTCTGAAGTACCTTGTATTTTGCAGATTCTGTAAAAATAACCTATATTTATCTTATTTTCATTGATGAATAACAGGTAAATATATAAGTAGAACGAATTCGATATCCAACTAAAGGAGAAAACTGAAAAAAAAATTTAATGTAAAATTTTGATTTTTAACGTAACAGTATATAGACGTATAATATACCGTTGGAAAGCTTAAGATTTTAGAAAAAATATTATCTTATACACATGCTTGTAATAGTTGATAAAGAGTGATGAAAAGTCGATAAAACTGATCATTTTAGATAATAATATAATAGATTTTTTTTAAAAACACACGTTTCTATAGAAATTCAATTTAATGAATTTTTAATAGTTTCAGTATTTTCAACTCTAACTGTTTTTGAAAATTCTTTCATTGATTTTAAAAATGGAGGTAAGTGAAAGTCGTGTGTTGCCCACACCAGATTTTTTTTTTCATGCATTTTCTATTACAAGTGTTTGTATCGTAAACGACACTCACATCCTCAGGTTTTCGCTTCAAAATAACTGCAATAACCACATTATTTAGAATTATTGAAACAGAAGAGTTATTTCTCGTTTGGAATGACGAATATAATAAACAAGATGATAAAAGCCAGTAAGAATTCCACATCATTAAAATTAAAGAAGTGGTAAAAAGTAAAAAAAAAAACTTGGAGGATGTTGCGGACTACTTTCCCCGATATAGGACTTGACTTTCGCTCGCCGCTGTCCTGTCCAAGAGATGTGAGGTGTCTCCGTGGATATTTACGAGTTCGTTCCGGGCGGAACGAAATCTAATATCGGGACACTCTTTGAGTTATCTCTTTACAGGTTGCAATTAATGGGATCACTTATAACTTAGATTTTTTTTTTTTTTTTTTTTTTTATTCGTTGTTCGGGTTCAAGATATCTTAAAACGCAAGACCTTCAATTTTGAGGAAGAGCATTTTTTTGGTCGATTAAAAAGTTTCATTATGAATGAATGAATGAATGAATAACTTAATTTTCTTTCGGGGTAATCCCATACAAATAGAGCTGGCTACATAAAAGATATATTATACAAAATATACTTCAATAAAGAGTCAGCAAGATACTAATTCATTACATTATAAGCTCTAGGTACAATAAACAATGATAAATTACAATAAAACCTATAACAAAATAACTCAAATACAATATATGAATGATATAACATTTTCCAATACAATAAATATATTATTTTACATAATACGGCGAGACACGATAAATATTCTAATAAAGTTAACAAATACGTTTATTCATTAATTATAAATGATCTGATTTGGCAACATTGCCTGGCATAATAATAAATATTTTTTAATTCATCAATATCATCGGTGGTAAAAAGGGTGATAAAATTGTTTTCTTTTATTTTTTTTTTTTCTTTTATTTTTTTTTTTATTCATTCTTTGGTTTTTTTTATATGTTAAATGTTATAATTTGTTCAGAAAGTCAATTAAATATATATGACAGGAACTCGTTATAAAATATTACTATCTATTTATAAAGGAATAGTCTATTTACGTGATAACTTATTAAGTTCAAATGATTAAATAGTATCATGTTGTGCAATTAACAAAATACTGGGTTCTATATCTAAAATAACTGCGTTTAATCAATATAATAAACAAACAGATTGTCTTATTTGTTGCTTATGTACTTTTATTAAGCATATTTCGGGTAACCCCAGACGGGACTTGTCCCCCACTTGTGGAAGGACAAGCAGAGTCTAAAGGGTCCCCGCGCCTCCCTCTCAGCCGCATCACTGGTGAGAGCCAGCGGAAGCTAAGTGAGGGCGCCATAGCCACAATCACACCGCACATGAGAGGAGAATCTGACCAGTGTCAGAACTCCAGAATAGATTTTTACAATATGTCTCGGGGCCACTGCCCTTTCAACCTTCTAGGAGGGTTGTATGGATGAGTGGAGCTGGATAGGGATTGTGCTAGAGGATTAGGATGTTGAATGAGGTTCTGGTGGAAATTGGAAAATTTAGATGGAATCAGGTCTGAAATAAATGGAACATTAAGGTCGCGGTGTAAGGTATAGTTGGAGACATAATAAGGAGCATTTACTATTGTTCGGAGGACTTTGGATTGAAAGGATTGAATGCGTTTGATGTTAGAACGTTTGGCTGTCCCCATAGTTCAAGTCCGTAGGTCCACATTGGTTTCAGTATTGTCTTGTAAAGTAATAATTTGTTGTCAACTGTAAGCTTAGACTTTCTGTTTAGTAGTCTGTATAACTGTCCGAATCGTCTGTTGAGTTCTTTTCGTTTAAGTCTTGTATGTGGGTTCCAGGTCAATCTTTTGTCTAGTAGTAAGCCAAGATACCGGACTGTGTCTGAGGAAGGAAGCGGTATGGAATTGAAATGAACATTGGACAGGATTTGCGTCGAAGGGTGAAGGTGACGTGGGTGCATTTGCTTTCATTAATCTTAATACGCAAGCATTACACCAGTCCTCGATAAGACAAAGGTGTCTTTGCAGGATTAAGGATGCTATTTCAGGATCGGAATTGGATGATAGGATGGCGGTGTCATCTGCAAATGTTGCCAGAAAGGTGTCAGGATGAATAGGAATATCAGCAGTGTAAAGGATGTAGAGGACGGGTCCCAAGACGCTGCCTTGAGGAACACGGCCTCAATGGGATAAAAGTTAGAAAATTCTACACCACAGCGAACTCGGAAGGAGCGGTTTGAGAGATAGGATCTTAGAATGAGGTAGAGAGACTGGGGTAAATGCGTTTTAAGCTTGAAGAGTAATCGGTGTGCCATACCCGGTCAAAAGCTTGCGCTATGTCCAGAAACGCACCAGAACAATACTCTTTGCATTCAAGGGCTGAGGAAATATGGTCTACAACTCGGAGTCCTTGTTGAACAGTGGAATGATGAGCACGGAAACCAAACTGATGGGAAGGAAGATTTTGTGATTCTAATATAGGCAGGATCGTTTTAGAAGGAGTTTTTCAAAGACTTTTGAGAGGATGGGGAGTAGACTAATAGGTCTGTAGGATGAAGTGTTGCTGGAAGGTTTACCTGGTTTTAGGAAGAGAATGATTGTGGAATGTTTCCACAAGAGAGGAAAATAGGTGGTGCGTAGGATGCAGTTGTAGATATAGGTAAGGAATATAATAGCTTTCTGCGGAAGTTGACGGAGGATCTGGGGAGTAAGGAGATCATGTCCAGGAGATTACGGAGGGTCAGTTTCTGGAGAAGATATTTAACCTCAGAGGGATTAATAGCTGTAGGAGGTAGTGAAAGAGGTATTGGTGACAAAAGGAAGTCTTGTACTTCTGCGGTATGATTGCTTTGGGATTCCGGGTGAGGAGTGAATACTTTGGAGAGGTGTGTGGCGAATTCCTCGGCTTTATCTTCATCAGACGCAGCCCAGGAATCATCACACGCCGGAGAGGATGGGAAACTTGATGGGATTTTAAAATCTTCTTCGCGACATTCCACAGGGATTATCACTAGCTGACAGAGAGGAGAGGTAGGAATTAAAGGACTGGGAACGGAAGGTCGCCAACTCCTGCTTCAATTGTCTACAATAGAAGTTATAGGAGCGGCGATCTGTTGGGTGTCGGGTGCGCTGCCATAATGATCTGGCACGGCGCTTTGCGTGGATTAGGTCTGCAATGTGTTGAGGCAAATGGTTTTGGTGAGGAGTTATATTGGAGTGCTTAGGATAGGAGGCAGTCCAGACAGCTTGCTGAATGGCGGTGGTGAAGGAGTAGACGGAATCGTCAAGGTCTTCTGGGGTTTTGAGGGTCGCTCTGAGGTTAATATTATCGGTCAGGATTTGGCGAAATAGGTTCCAGTTGACAGGGCCTCGGATAAATGACGGTGGGATAGGTTTTGGAATTGGAGTGAGAGATACTTTTAGGATCAGTGGACTATGGTCTGAGGATAGTTCATCAAGTCGAGCTACAGATAAGTTGAGGGAGCCTAATCCGCTGTGAATGAAGAAGTCAAGGATGTCAGGATTACGGTTGGGATCGGTTGGCCAGTAGGTAGGGGAATCAGAAGGTAGGAGATTGAAATGACGGGAGTTGAGTGCAGACAGCAAATTTCGTCCACGAGAATTCGTGGTTCTCGAACCCCACTGTTGATGCTTGGCATTTAAGTCTGCACCCAGAATGAAATGATTTCCTAAGGAATTTAGAAAGGATACAAATTCGGTGTTGGAAATGGAATGTTTGGGAGGGCAATATGCTGATGTAAGGGTTACCGGAAAGGAAAAAGTTTTGATTACTATGGCTGTGGCTTGTAGGAAATCATAGGTAGGAAGTGGGAGTAAGTGATGAGAGAGGGACTGGTGCACAATGACAGCAGTACCGGCATGGGCTTTGCCGTCTGGGTGGTCCGTACGGTATGTTACGTATTGAGGTATTTTGAAGAACTGTTTAGTGGTTAGTCTAGTTTCTGTAATAAGTGCTACGTCAACGTTTTTGTCTTGCAATAAAGCTGTAAGTTCGTCAGTATGATTTCTAACACCATTCGCATTCCATAGGAGAATGGATAAGGAGTTAGGTGAAGTCATTTAAGGATTTTTTAAGGAAGGGATTAAGTTTGATACAAGATTAGTAAGTAGTGATATTAGCGGCATAACGAGGGATTTGATTTCAGTGATGAAGGATGTCATCAAACTTGTAAGGTCTGAGACATTTGATGGAGGAGGAATATGAGAAATTTGATGCGGATGAGGTTTTTGAGGGTTGGGTAAATTTTGAGGAATAGCTGGTTGTGGAACGGGTTGAGGATTTTGAAGTGTGCGTTGTTCTGGCAGGGCCTCGGCCTCTTTGTTCTGGTTCCCACCTCCAAGTAGATGGGCAAATGTAACATTGGAATCAATTGTTTTTGAAGGTTGTCTTCTGCTTCTGATCGGTTCAGCTGTTTCATCCAGATGCTGAGGTTTTTGGTATCTGCTTTTGAGGTTCTTGTAGACTTGACATCCCTTGTAGCTAGCCGGGTGGTCCTTGAGGCACAAAGCACAAACAGCGGGTCTTGATCTTGGTCTTGTACACTCTTCTGACTTATGTTGTTCACCGCATTTCACACAGCGTGGTATGTGGTGACAATAACTTCTGGTATGACATATGCCTGACAATTATGGCACTGAACTATTTCTTTCTTAGTGTAAGGTTTTTCAACTCTTACGCTAGTATAGTATAATCTATTGAGGTCATAAATTTTTTCAAACTCCTGCTGATGGTTCCAAGTCCACAAAGAATAGAGGCAGTGGAATTTTATCTTTCAGGACGTTGGTGACTTGTCGCACTTTATAACCTATCTCCGTCAGTTCTTCTTGGATAGCTGCTGCTGGTGTCGAAGGGTGTAGGTTTCTAATCACAACCCTTAAAGCTCTCTCTGGCGTAACTGATATGTATGAAAATCAGCTTTGGTCTCAGTCAGATATTTTACTATTTTTCTGTGGGTTTCGGCGGTAGTCGGGGATATTTTAGTATCACTGGTTCTACTTATACAATAATAACTGTTAGGATCGGTTAATTTGTTTAGATGCGCACACAGTAGTTGAAAGTTTTTAATATTTTTAACAAATATTGGTGGAGGTTGCGGTTCTTTTGGTATAGGAGAAGATTCCATTGTTTCTTTTTCAATTTGAAGGATCTGAAATGGGTTCGGTGTAAAAAACGGCGATTCTTCAGTTAATCCTTGTGATGATGTGCTAGGCTGTGGTTCAGATCCCAAAGAGGTAGCTGAAGCAGTCGCTGGTGGAATCATTTTTTTATTATTATCACGGCGAGGTCTCTGTTTTGTAGGAGACGAGTTTGAACCTGCAGATCTAGATCTTTTACTTGTAACTTTCGATGACATCACTTGATGAAAATATCGCATTGATTAAAAAAATAATAATATATATAATGGAATAAGAATAAGAAGGAAAAAAAAATAAATAAAAGAAAGATAAGGAAAAGAAAAGCAAGCCCGAGCTTGCCGAGCTAGCGGCAATCAGCTGATCAGTGACCTCCTTTCACTTTTTCGTGATTGTACAAAGTAAATTATAACTTTGCTTACCGAAATTTCTCCAATATTCACTGCTGTAGTATTCCTGAGGTCTAGTGATGTTTTCCAGACTGAACTCAAGCGAATTCCTACTGAAAAAAGCAAAAATCTGAGAGACGAAGTAACGTATGACTGTTATCATCGAGCGCATCAGCTGATCTTTTTTCGATAAAATTGTAATGTTCATATTTAAGGCCCTAGAGATGTAATGGGTTCGGTTCGGTGCGTATATGGGGCATCGAATGAAAATATGGAATAAGTCCTCTCTTTCGTTTAGATTACATAGGGTGCAGTTCTCCTTGGGTTTGAAATGGTAATATATATTGTTAAATGTTAATTTGATATTGTAGTTCCAGAAAGTCTTAGTTGTGCAAATATTTTTATGACAGGGAACGGTGCGTTTAATAATAAGTAAGCTTGAGGCTTATGTCTATTGTTATGAATGGACGGATATAGTGGGTTGTATTTACCGGGGTGATTAACTTCTTTTTATCTATTGTCTCCATATGATTTGTAAATAGTATCATTGTTTTGTGCATCTCTAACTGAAAAATAGCTGGGTTTTCTATTTCTAATATAGACTGTTCGTTTATTCGTTTTAATATATAGTATAATTGGTGAAACCAGTTGTATTTTTGTTCTTTATTTGTTGGCTTATGCGTTTTCTTTAGTGTATTGAAGCATATTTTTGGGAGTCAAAAAAGTTTCATTAAAAAATAAAAATAAAATCTAAAAATTTAACTTTAACTTTTTTTTTATACTTGGCCCATGAACATATATATATATATATATATATATATATATATATATATATATACAACAATATATATATATATATATATACAACAATATATATATATATATATATATATATATATATATAATATATATATATATAATATATATATATATATATATATATATTATAATATATAATATATATATAATATATATATATATATATATATATATATATATATATATATATATATATATATATATATTTATATATATATATATGTTTGATTATTTTTCGACAGTTGATAATTTAAGTTATCTACCTATTATCTAGATCAATCTTTTCCGGCAGATTACTGTGTTTGAATATATAATATATATATATATATATATATATATATATATATATATATATATATATATATATTATATATATATATATATAATTATCGATTATTTATCAGATGGACCTTATCGAATATTCTTTTTTCCATTGAATTGCATTACATCGTTCTACAACATAATTAGATTATGAATGAAACAACATTGAACCGGTGCATCTTTCATATTAATTTTATATCGCTGAAAAAATATCAATATTAGCAGATATTGAAAGTTTTGCATTCTTACTTTGAATGAAATCTATTAGAGTTATATTGATCTAGAGATTTGAAGCGAACATTAATTAAGGCAAAATTCTAAAATATGCCGATCATGATTTTAAGAACAAAATTGATAAATATTAATTAAATATTTATACACATACGAGACATCCCTTTACATGCAAAGAGACACTTAAGTGCCCTTATACAGGTTTTGTCAATGTGGCTGTTCCATTTTAATTTACTGTCAAGTAATTCCTAGATGTTTAACTTTACTACAGATATTTACCTCAACCTCGCCAAGGTGAGTGGTCCAAATGTTTTATTTCTTCTGTTAGTGAAGATACAGAAATTGTCCTTCTGAGTGTTGATGCTAAGACCATTCGTCTGACACCAGAAGTCCCTCAGAAGCCTCATGGTTGTTTTAAACAATTCCGATATGGTTTCCGGAAACTTGCCTTCAATTAGCACAGCGATATCGTCAGCATGCCCCTGTGGATAGTCGACAACCAGACACCATAGGAGTGGAGATAGCATCCTCCCTTGTGGACATCCTCCTCTCGGTCTGATCCACAGTCTAGAGTGTCCTAGTTCAGATGTGAGCATCCTTCTCTCCAGCATGGCATTGATCCATCCGGAGGTTAGTCGTCCACACCTCTCCTTTCTAAGGCTATTGCCATAGTACCGTAAGGGTTCGGTCAAAGGCACCCACAATACGAACGTTGCATAGGATTCAATGTTTCATTCATAATCTAATTATGTTGTAGAGCGATGTAATGCAAATCAATGGAAAAAATTATATTTGATAAGGTCCATCTAATAAATAATCGATAATCATACATATATTTTTTATATATTCCTACACAGTAATCTGCCAGAGAAGCCTTGATCTACCACGTTGGAAGTATTATCTCATTGGCTCAACAAGTTCTAATCACAGAGAGCTTACTTCACCCCGGCCTCTAGCAGACAATTATCACCGTTCCTTTTGACTTCACCGTTACCGAATGTTCCTCTCCTTACTCCACGGCCATTATAATAAATCGAACCGCAGGCTGGCCTCCATATTGATGAGCCCTTGTTTATTTTTAGTGAAAGGTAAGCATGTACCTCCTTGGATATGGGATGTACTTAATGCAATCACGTTTGGAAGAAAAAAACTAAATCTTATTTTGTTGATTAAATCTGCGGTAAGATGTAGCAAGGAAGCACTGAATAATTATTCGATGATACGTTTTGAAATTTGGTTTTGAGATCTAAAGTTATCTGACCTTTCCTATAATTTTACCAAACAAGTTAATGATATAGTAATTCTTATTCAAGCCGCTTGTCCTACTGCATTTTTATTTATTTATTATTATTATTGTAATCGTATGAGTTCTTCGAATGGGGAAAAAAATATATAAAGGTAGATGAAAGATACTCTGGGTGTTGGTAAAGAAAAACAATTAAATAGTCAACTATTGCCTTGGCAATGTTTAATTTAATTGAGAAACAAAGCGAAGCACCTGACATTATTAATATTACCTATAATTGTTTTTTTATTATTTTCATTCTGGTAAAGATCTGTTATAGTTTTTTGTTTAGGTTTTACTATTTTATTGTTGATATTGTCTTCAATTTTTGGTTTATTGTAAGTATTGATCAATTTATTGTTATTAACCTTATGGTTTTTTGTCATGGGTTCATTTTTAATTTCATTGTACCAGATTTAATTTATTATTTTTTTCAAATACATCTTTTTTTTTTTTTTTTTTTTTTTTATTCGTATATATTACAATTTGTCATAATAGACAATAATAATAGTGCTACAGGATCTCATTCATACAATATTTACAATATAAACAAAAGGAAAGTCAAATTACATAAAATAAAATCAAAATTAGTAAACGTATACAATAACAAAATTAAGTAGACAAAATAAATACAAATAAATGAAGTTAACAAATAAATAAACAAAACATGTCACATTCATACCTATGTACAATATTTACAATCAGCTCGGGAACCCCGGACGGAGCTTGTCCCCCCCACTTGTGGAAGGACAAGCAGAGTCCAAAGATCCCAGCGCCTCCCTCTCAGCCGCATCACTGGTGAGAGCCAGCGGAAGCTAAGTGAGGGCGCCATAGCCACAATCACACCGCACTTGAGAGGAGAATCTGACCAGTGTCAGAACTCCAGCATATGTATTTACAATATATCTCGGGGCCACTGCCGTTTCAACCTTCTAGGAGGGTCGTATGGATGAGTGGAGCTGGATAGGGATTGTGCTAGAGGATTAGGATGATGAATGAGGTTCTGGTGGAATTTGGAAAATTTGGATGGAATTAGGTCTGAAATAAATGGAACATTAAGGTCGTGGTGCAAGGTATAGTTGGATACATAATAAGGAGCATTTACTATTATTCGGAGGACTTCGGATTGAAAGGATTGAATGCGTTTGATGTTAGAACGTTTAGCTGTCCCCCACAGTTCAAGTCCGTAGGTCCAGATGGGCTTCAGTATTGTCTTATAAATTAATAATTTGTTATCAACTGTAAGTTCAGATTTTCTGTTTAATAGTTTGTATAACTGTCCGAATCGTCGATTGAGTTCTTTTCTTTTAAGTCTTGTATGTGGGTTCCACGTCAGTCTTTTGTCTATTAGTAAGCCAAGATAGCGGACTGTATCTGAAGGAGGAATAGGAATGGAATTGAAGTAAACTGGTGGACAGGAGTTTCGTCGAAGAGTGAAGGTTACGTGTTTGCATTTGGCTTCGTTCACCTTTATGCGCCAAGCACCACACCAGTCTTCGATAAGACAAAGGTGTCTTTGCAGGATTAAGGATGCGGTTTCGGGATCGGAACTGGATGATAGGATGGCGGTGTCGTCTGCAAATGTTGCCAGAAAGGTGTCAGGATGATTAGGAATATCAGCGGTGTAAAGGATGTTGAGAACGGGTCCCAGGACGCTGCCCTGAGGAACACCGGCCTCAACGGGATAAAAGTTTCGAATACATCTAATAACATTTTATATACTATAGTTTTTATGTCATTTAGATACTCACTGTCTGTCTGGTTTCACAATACAATCCAGCTTCCTTGATATTCAATAGATCTTATAATGTTTCATTATAAATTCTCAACGGTCAACTAATTATATCCATTATGGTATTAACATATATTAATGGGCAGAGTAAAAGAATCATTTCAATATAACCTAACTGTCTAGAAGGTTAGGAGTTGTTAAATACGTCACGAATATGATGACGTCCCGCGCTAACATATGTTAACTAACTCGGATTAAAAACTGGTTGGCGCAACTGGACAAAAACTTTAATCATGATTAGCTTTTACCCCGGGTTAGTTAACAGCAAAAGTTAACTTTAACACAGGATGTTGGTGCAACCGGACCTGAAGTTGTTTAAAACAACCTAAAAACTTATTATTAGGTTAAAACCATTGGTCAAATAATATCAGTGATTCCAGACGTGCTAATTGAACCAATAAAAACGTACAAATTAAAGAAAATATTAAATTAATGGAAATATATTTTGTGTTTCTGCTTAATAATAGAAAATATAGTACCTTTTATAAGGAAAGGGAAGAAAAGGTATGTTTTGGGAGGAAATATTTTCAGAACCTTTTAGAATGAAATGAAATGTGGAGTTAGTACTTTTTGGAATCAAACCCAGTTTAAAATAGGTATTTAAAGAAATTTTAAGTTTTTTAGATAAAATCTGATAGTGGATTTAGATAAAACTAAACCTTTCGAATGCAAATATGTCAAAATATCAATTTCAAAGAAATATTCTTTAGTAACTTTTGGAAATCAACGTCTCAGTTGAACATTAACCTAATGAAAGTATTTCCTTTATTTCTTCACGATAAAAGAGATTAGTATTAACAAAAACCTTGTTTAAGATAACAGTTTGAATTTTATTTTATATGCTTGCCTTCACGAGCTCAAATGCATCAAGGCTGTCAAGCAGTCTCAAAATAGTAAATAAGCTTAAACATTTAAATATCGAAGTAAATCCAGACAGTTTATTCGTTTCAGAAAGGGGAGAAGAAACTTCTGTTAAAGTTTAAAGTAAATAATCACGAAATAAAACTAGCAAAAAACATCGTTTATCTTGGTATTACATTTGGCAGACGTCTGATATATTTAGCTCACTTTTCGAAAAAAATTAAATGTGTAAAACAAAAACCAAACGAATAAACCATTTACTCTCTTCCGTAAGTCTGTTTCTTTGTTTCAAATCGTTAATTTATAAAACAATACTACGCCCGTCACTATTGTATGACACGCAACTATTTCCACGCATTGCGAACACAGCGAAACGTGTTCAGTCCTTACGAAATGGAAGAATTATTAAAGGGACAACATTACAAAGAGTAAAGTCATCTATGATCTACGATGAATAGCCTACAATCCATAAATTCATAACAGAGAGGAATAAAAAGTTTTTTTTTGAAAAAGTAAATCTTTTTACGACCACCTTATTTTGTTACACCTCTTGGAGTACTCCATCGGTGGCAAAAATTGTTTGGCGCATAAAATTTTAGTAGTAAGACCAAATCAAACTAAAAGGTGAGCCCCATCACTGAACCCATAGCATAAAATTAAATAAATCTTTAAATATTAACTTGAAGAAGGATAATTCCTCAAGTTGCAAAAATACAGTAAGTATAAGGAGAAACATCAAGCTTCCGTAAGGAGAGTTATCGGGAGGAAAAAATCGGGGGCTAGGAATAAAAAAATATTATATTATGTATTTATATATATATATATATATATATATATATATATATATATATATATATATATATATTTATATATATATATTTATATATATTACACATACACATATATATTTATTTATCTATATATATTTTATTCCGTTGAAAATCGGGTCATTATAGGTGACTCAGAGACAGGGCTGAAAGTGCATAAGAAAAATAATTTTGCAATTAGTCCTTGCATGTGCTTGACCTCATCCCTAGCCTACATCGAGTCTCTAACCTGGCTTCTTGTGGTTTATTGATGCTTTGTGTGGGCTAACTGGGCCGCTACCTCCACACCATCATCTCTTTTACCTTCATACACTCTTTAAAGTATTACGTAAATAGTAAATATTTCGGGTCTAACTAGTCTTAGAAATATTCTGAAAGTATTTTTTTTTTAATTAAAGTTGAAATAAAGCAAATATTATTCACTCATAAGAGTTATTAAAAAAACGATTAGAGATACTTATAATCACATTTCATTTAAAGGCTTTATAACGCTAATAAGGGAGTTTTGTCAAATATAATTTAAAATTAAAATCAGTAAACTTTCATTACTTTTCCAAAAAGTTACTTTTGTTGTAATAGCTCTTTGGATAGAGATTGAACGTGCGCTCTCGAAGGATTCGAACATGTTAACATAATATCATATGGACTGTTAATAATTGATAGTAGTATATGATTGTTAATGTAATCATATCCTGTTACGGATGTGTTGAGTTCAGTCGTTAAGACTTCTAGAGGCATGTGTTTCATGACTCACGGGCAATTCGTACCTCCACTAATAAAATATATTCAAGGATATTCAAAGTTAGATGTGAACTTCTTTATCTCAACTACAACAGATTTTATTCAAATAGTAGTCTGATGTGTTTTTTGTGCAATAAAAAAGAAACAGAAAATACATTTCATTTCCTGGCTGCATGTCTGATTCTGTCTGAAATTAGAAAAAATTGTTTCGGAAAGAGTTCTCTAAAAGTTGATGATGTGATAAAATGTCTCAATGGTGATAACTGGATGTCTGTATACAATTTTTGTAAAATTGCATGGCCTTATAGATATAGGCTTATTAAGGAATTTAATTATAATTAAAAAAAACAAACAAACTTTCTAACGTGTAATATTATTGATATGATCGATTACTGTTATTTTTTTTCTGTTGTTTTATTTATAAGTTAATACAGTTAGAAGGTGAATAGAATAAGTAAGCAACCTGTTTGACTATTGTATAATTTTGTCAAACTTTTCAGATCGGCTCCGGGCTGACGGTCTAAAAGTTTCTACAAATGTTTTTTATATTTGTAATATTTGTTTTTGTTGTTGTATGCTTAAAGAAATAAAAAACAGTTATCTATCAAAAAAAAAATATCTATCTATCTAATATAATCATATGTTGATGATTGTGTTATGTTAATAAACTTTCTTGTGAATCATTTATGTTAATATTAATTAATACAACAAAGTTAACAAAAAGGCACTCAATCCTATATCTTATATGCATACGAACAATCTTTCTTCAAACTGACGTTTCGGAAGTCATTCTTCTTCTTCAGTTTTTTTTTTTTTTTTTTTTTTTTTTTTTTTGGTCATGAAAAATAGTATCAAAAGTAAATTAAATGTATCAATCCCAACGTTTGATACTTTTATTGTATTTTTCGACGAATTAAACGTTTCTATATAGATAATTTTTTACAACGAACATTTTTATCAATTTTTGAAAATGAAAAACCTGAACAGGACACTAAACCTATGTTTTGAAAAAAAAAATCTGGTGCGGGCAACACACGACTTTCACTTACCTCCATTTTTAAAGTCAATGAAAGCATTTTCAAAAACAGAGATAAAAATACGTGAAACTATTAAGGAATTAATTAAATTGAATTTATCTAGAAACATGTGTTTTATTAAAAAATCTATTAAATTATTATCTAAAATAAGCAGTTAGTTATATGTTCATTTCATCACTCTTCATCAACTTTTAAAAGCGTGTGTATGAGATAATATTTTTTCTAATATCTTTAGCTTTCCAACGGTATATCATACATGTATATTACTGCTCTTATGTTCTTTTTTTTTTTTTTTATTCGAATATATTACAATTTGTCATAATAGACAATAATAATAGTGCTACAGGATCTCATTCATACAATATTTACAATATAAACAAAAGGAAAGTCAAATTACATAAAATAAAATCAAAATAAATAAACGTATACAATAACAAAATTTATAGACAAAATAAATACAAATAAATGAAGTTAACAAATAAATAAACAAAACATGTCACATTCATACCTATGTACAATATTTACAATCAGCTCGGGAACCCCAGACGGGGCTTGTCCCCCCACTTGTGGAAGGACAAGCAGAGTCAAAAGGATCCCAGCGCCTCCCTCTCAGCCGCATCACTGGTGAGAGCCAGCGGAAGCTAAGTGAGGGCGCCACAGCCACAATCACACCGCACTTGAGAGGAGAATCTGACCAGTGTCAGAACTCCAGAATAGATGTTTACAATATGTCTCGGGGCCACTGCCGTTTCAACCTTCTAGGAGGGTTGTATGGATGAGTGGAGCTGGATAGGGATTGTGCTAGAGGATTAGGATGATGAATGAGGTTCTGGTGGAATTTGGAAAATTTAGATGGAATCAGGTCTGAAATAAATGGAACATTAAGGTCGTGGTGTAAGGTATAGTTGGAGACATAATAAGGAGCATTTACTATTGTTCGGAGGACTTTGGATTGAAAGGATTGAATGCGTTTGATGTTAGAACGTTTGGCTGTCCCCCATAGTTCAAGTCCGTAGGTCCACATTGGTTTCAGTATTGTCTTGTAAAGTAATAATTTGTTGTCAACTGTAAGCTTAGATTTTCTGTTTAGTAGTCTGTATAACTGTCCGAATCGTCTGTTGAGTTCTTTTCGTTTAAGTCTTGTATGTGGGTTCCAGGTCAATCTTTTGTCTAGTAGTAAGCCAAGATACCGGACTGTGTCTGAGGAAGGAAGCGGTATGGAGTTGAAATGAACCATTGGACAGGATTTGCGTCGAAGGGTGAAGGTGACGTGGGTGCATTTGCTAAATGTTCAAAAACGAAAAATTGCATTAAAAAAATATTTTTTCTGTTTTCTCCTTTAGTTGGGTATCGAATTTATTCAATTTATATATTTACCTGTTTTTCATCAGCGTTAACAAGATAATATAGCTATTTTTATTGAATCTACAAAATTAAAGGTACTTTAGAGGAAGAAAATTAAAAATATCGGCATTTAAGCCCTGTCAGACCATTTTAATCGGAATAAAACCTACATGATATTAAAGCCCATTAAATTTTACATCGATACAGCGAGTTTAATCAAAATCGTCGGAACCGTTTTCGAGAAAATCGAAAAAAGGTGCAAAATGCATAGTGTAAAGTGCCTCTTCTGGTAAGCTCATTTTGATGAAAAAAGTGTTGTCACGTCTCCGGCGTATAGTTGTCTTAAATATGAATTTCAGTTTCATAGGACCTACCGTATCCGCCCGGGAGTTACCACACACCACACACACAGACCTTTTTGCGGGACTTGGTTATTTGGACTCAGGGGACCCTAAAACGTGTATTTCCGTTGAAAACTGGAATTAGAAAATTTTCACGATCGCAATACTTCCCCTTACTATATATAGTAAGTGAAAGTAAAAACATGTGTATAGAAGAATATATTGTTATTGTTTTTTAAACGTTTTAGTTACTGTACCTAGCACATAAAAATATAGGTGATATTGATTATTTTATTGAATCGTTTTCTACAGCAGATAATTACAGAAACGTGGCCGCAAATTCAGTCTACTTCAACATTAACTAGAATAATAGTCAAACCTTTCTCTTGACTACAAAAGGCAAATTTACGTGTCCATCATAAGGGACTTACGGAGTTGAGCTTTAGGGCTTTACTTGACCATCGAAAACTTCTCGAATCCAATTTTTACAATCCAAAATCCATCGTAAAATCCTTAGTACTCCTTACTTTGTCACAAACAAAATGATCCAAAATGACCTAAATGTTCCTATGTGTGATTTGGTCCAAACCAAGTATCTCTCCTTCCCAAAAAAACTCCATTCCCATTTTAACCTTTTCCAATTCCAATCACTACTGCCATTCATTCGAGAATTCATATTGAAAGTAGAACGCTGTGATATTTATTCTGAAACTATCAGGTACATGTATGAATGTGAAGCAGGTTTTGAAATGTAAAACTGCAATACGCATGCTCTGACAGATTTCTGGTGGTGAAACGCTCATGTGGGAACAAACTTGTTACAATCATGACAGGCGACTGTAGGGTAACTCTAAAATATGTCTCCACCAGCGGTCGTGTAAATGGCTCGCAAATATATAACCTTTCTTATCAGTAGCCTAGTTTTTTTGTGGTTGTTGAGAAATACATATACAAGTTTTTCTCATTCAACTTTCGATATTTTTCATGTTAGTTAACAAAAAAAAAAAATACTAGATTTCTTAATTTATATTAAGTTGCTGGGTTGCTTCTCTACATGTCTTGTTCATGTCTATTTTCTTTTTGCCTACTTACAAGATATGTTGTACAATATAGTTGTAAATATCAATAGATAATTAAAATATTTTAAAAAACGCAGTTTATTATACGATGGGAAATTATTTCGAAATAATTAAATATAGATCAAATTATAACCCTCAGGTAGCTCTGGGATTTTTTAATGGGAGCAAAAAATCCTTAGTTATGCCGTCCTTCGGAGGGGACGAAAAAAGGTGGTCCGGAGCCTATGCGATGTCAGGTACTCGTTAAAGATTCCTATCCTAATAAAACCTGGATAGGGGAAATGTAGAACTCACACTGTAGCATCGTCCGATTAGCCACAGCAACACAAAGGGACCTTAAATAAATAAACAACAAACAACAAAGTTGCTAGTCACACTAAATATACAGCTGTGTAAGAAATTAAGTTATCTTTTGAATTACGGTCAGCTGTTCAGAAGAGTGTTGGTAGATCAAGGTTTGAAGGATATATAGTTTTCAAGTGAATAAATAGTTACAAATATATGAACAGGCTTTAAACTGTCAATTTATATTCATAGAAAATTATTCACCGTTTCGCACGCTACCTACCAGTGTTTTGACGCTACTTTCTCCCGAAAAAAAAAAAAAAAAAAAAACCTGTACCACTACAATCCATGAAGGGTCTTGGGCTCAGTACATATAGAGATTCGTACTGTTTCTAGGCCAACGGCAGTGCAATGAGGTGATTAGGCCTTAATCACGCTCAGCCGCCAGGTTTTTTCCCCAATTAATTTGGGTACCCACTTTATAGAGGCTGGGTCTGCCCCAGGAGGGTCTCCATACCCTAGGGTCGCCCCCCGACTGAATTAACAGAATAAATAATATTCTGCCACAGCCGGGATTCGATCCCAGGACCCAGAGCACAGCAGACTAGCGCTCTATCCACTAGACCACGCCTATCTCCCGAAAAACGTCTATTTCTTTTAATTTTCAGAAATTCGTTTTTCGCGATATTGGAAAGGTGGTATCTCCAAAACTGTTTTTCCCAGTCAAGAAGAGATACTATAGCCATTTTTTTTAAAATATTTAATTTATCTATTTATTTTTTTATTGTGCCATTAAATACCTATACAACATGAATGAAACTCGAATTCGAAGCCTATGAACTCCATTGACATTTGCTCTTAAATTACCTTCGATTTCGGGACGATATTAATATACGCACGCGTGGCCTAATCAGGAATCAAAACATGGATCCAATACTTTCTCCGCTCAACTGCAAGATATGATCGCTTTGCTTTCACTTCTTGTTGATTTAAGAAATTATCATTTAAGTGATATTTTTCTGAACCTGATATTTTTATGAACACTAAATCTTTACCTAATATTATTAGTAAATAGCAATAAATGTCTGAAATATTTTTGAAAAAATTCGAGATATCTTTAAACGAAAAAAAAATGTCACGTCCCTTCACTTATTCATAAAATCGTCTCAAATTTTCCCTCACAGTCCCTTGTCATTTTCACATCTCGAAAAAGTGACCGAATGCAGTACATTCTTCCTAAAGGCCTAGAGGCTGAAGAAAACTGACCTGAAATAGGCAATAATCGTAAAACTTGATGGTGAGGAAGATGGTTGGGGGTGCGGTCATTAGGAAGAAACACACATTAAAACATAGTGCTATTTTAATTGTGTGCCGACGTTTCGGCCTACATTTTGGGCCTTCATCAGGATGACTCTGAGACAGTGTCTAAAGAAGTTACTTACTTATTTAGATTAGACACCGTCTCAGAGTCATCCTGATGAAGGCCCAAAATGTAGCCGAAACGTCGGCACACAATTAAAATATCACAATGTTTTAATGTGTGTTTCTTTCTAATGACCGCACCCCCAAACATCTTCCTCATCTAATTTCTCAACGGTCAACTAAACTCCATCATTGTAAAACTTGATGGTTTTAATAAATTTATATAGATTTTAGATAGAATATTATGTTACACAAAACATTTGTATAAGGTAATGTATGGAGGTGAAAAGCGGATAAAACTGACTGATTGTTATAAATAATAATATTGGGTTTATTTTATAAAAATAAGTACGTAGCGTTTTTGGCTGGTGATTTCAATAAAAACATCAGATTCTTGTAGATATTTTAAATCAATTACACATGACCCATTTTAATCAATTAAGTTGCCATATTTCATCATTTTGGTTGAATTTGGTCTGCGTCAGCAGTTAAAGGACGACTTGAGTTCTTTGCGTCTTCCAAGTCAAAATTTTCGGTTCCGGACCGAGCAAACTCTTACGGACGGTGTTTTCTCCAAAGGCATCTTTGTCATACAAACTGCCAATTTTATTAACCATGTATGCATCAAATTTCCTTTTTCGGAAATAAAAAAATCACTTAATGACGAAAATATTTTTTTTCTCTTTTCTTCTATTTTGAGCAAGCAAAATACCACTTAAGGATAAGGAATCTCGGTTGAAATTTATACATAAAAGCACCTTTAGCATAGGGGCTAGCATAACATCCTAAGATTTTTTAATGGTAACCAAAGGAGCCTGTCAGGTACTCCTAAAAGCCAACCGGATAAACCGTCTACAGCCAACTCCACAAGATTTTCATTTCTCAGTTTTGGATTCTTTGCTAGCTTTGAAGTCCGAATTCAAATACAAAATATTCTATAATCTCTGCTTTGTCACTAATAAAATATTCTGTGGTCTATAATTAGACGTTACGCACCTTTCCGATCTTGCCTGGTTTATAAACTTCCATGACAAACTATATCTTCTATCAAGCTTCGCAATGCATCTGAAAATAATGTACCCTCAGGCTTTTCTAATTAAGATATTTTACTGGATTGCGAATAATAGGTACCCTTCAAACATAAAATTTCCCATGGGGTAACCTGTGGTATAGTGGCTAACATCACATCCTTCTATGTTCGTAATCAAGATCGCGGGTTCAAACCCGCCAGATTACTCTAGGATTTTGTAAAGAGGGTAAACAAATCCTCAGTTATGCCATCCGTGGTTCTGAGCCTAAGCGATGTCAGGTACTCGTTAAAGATCCCTATCCTAATTAAACCTGGATAGGCAAAATTTAGGACTCCCTCTGTAGCATCGTCCGATTAGCCACAGTAGCATAAAGTGACGTTGAAAAATAATCAAACAAACAACAACACAAAGAGGATTACATTAAAATACAGTAAAACACTACGAAAATATTTTACAATACAATATAATAGATTATTTATTGAAACCTATGTTTCTATCAAAACTCAATGTATTTTTTTTTACTTTTTTCACTTCTAAGTTTATATGAAATAATAATAATAATAGGCTTACCGAACCCGAAGGTTCGATGCCGATACCACCAAATTCCGCCTATACAGACTCGTCCAATGTTCACCGTTCAAGCCCAAGACCCCGAGATCAGCCTTAACGCAATCCTCACATCGACGCTTCGGCCTACCTTTCGGACGTCGATATCAGCGAACTTTCTCGGAATCCGTTCCTCACCGATCCCAACAACTTTACTCGCCCATTTGAGTTTCCGCGATGGCATCAACTCCGTTATATTCACAAGGTACAAGCTCCATCATTCCGTGCTGCGAAATTTTCTAAACTCCCTAGTGGCCTTATCTCTTTTCGGACCAAATATTTTACAGAGTACCTTGTTTTCAAAAACCTTAAGAACTTTACATGAAATGAAATGAAAATAGCCTTTATTTATGCACTAATATTACAATTTCAAAAGGAAACAAAACAAAATAAAACAATTTCTTCTTTTTTTTTGCATTATAATTTATACAAAACTTTTCGCTATCTTGCATAGGCCTTACCTTAGGAGTAATAGTCTTTAACACTTCCCTGGGTGACTAGCCCTACTGGGAAGCGGGATTTCTGACCTCTAACCATTTTTCTTTCCACGCATCTCTGTCCCTAGCTGTTCTCCACCAAAGAGGTCCTGCCAGAAGCCTAAATGGATCTCTCCATCTCTTCATTTGTCGGCCTCTCATCCTTTTCCGGTCATATGGAGTCCATTCAGTGACTATTTTTGACCATCTATTGTCGATGAGCGTCTATCTATTTGCGAGAGTGTGTCTTTGAGCCCTGTTTCTTCCTTTCTCTTCTTGCATCTGATTTTATCCATCTTTTTTACTTTCAAAATGCTTCTTTCGATGTCATTTTGCCACACCATGATCTTCCTCTCTTGGGCTTTTGTCAATGACCATGTTTGGGAGCCATAGGTCACCACTGGCATAATACATCTATCGAAAACTAGCCTTTTTAGGTTGATACTTATGGTTCCTTTTGTTATGTACTTCAGAGACCAGAACTTGTTCCAACCAAATGCTATTCTTCTCTGAACTTCGTTTGTACCTCTGTCAGAAAAGGAAACTAACTGTCGCAAGTAAACATATTCCTCTACGTATTCCAGGGTGAAGTTGTTCATTTTTATTTCTTCCTTTGAACTATTGGTCATTAGTTTCGTCTTATTGTGGTTTGGGTATAAACCAATTTCTTCACAGGCCCCTAGAAGGTGTTTTAGCATTTCTCGTAATTGTCAGGAATTGTTGGCAAAAAGTACAATGTCATCTGCAAAACGTAAGTTGCTTAAAAATCGACCATTCACCTTTATGCCTGCATTTTCCCATCCAAGAGACCAAAAGCTCATCTCCAACACCAGAATAAACAGCAAGGAGAATAACGGATCCCCCTGCCTAACACCCTTCTCGACACGAAAGATCTGACCCCTCTTTTCTGTCATTACATATGCTGTCATATCTTTATATAGCTCTGCGATAATTCTAACGTATTTCTCTTCGATTCGTATTATTCTTAAAGCTTTAAGAACACCCGTAAGAACAACTTTACATACAAGCTCTCTATTACTAGCTTTCTATTTAAAATGAAATAAGTGGAAGAGATGTGTTGCGTGCACCAAACAAAATTAGAGTTTAATATCTCCACCAAAACTAACATTTTCAGGACCTTCAAGGCTACTAAGGACGTAATAAAGAAGGTTTCCCATTCCTCCAAATAATATTGTTATGATTACATCGCTTCACTACAGGTGTGGCCAAATGGGGCTGACGATCCACTAACACGCGAAACTTTCGAAGGTCAATGTTATTTTCTAACATCAGTATGGCAGGTGTATAATTTTTCGAATCGATAATCGACTGGAAGTGAATAAGAAGAGCTGGCAAATTTCGATTCCCGATATCATTAATTACAAGAATATACTTCCAAGAGGTTATTACAGGTAGTAATCCGAGTAATAAGAGTTGATGGGAAGAGAAATAACATGCTGAACTTGACCATGAGAAGCGACAACAGAGGGCAGTGGGGCTGGGAAGGACAAATTCTTCGCGAGGGATATCCTCACGTAACCACACTCTTATAGAGCTTCCTCATTCCTCAAATTCTATCAAAGAAAATGTCGACAGTGAAGATATATAATCTCCTCAATTTATTTAACAACCTGTCTCAGAGGTATTAATTAAGAAACACCTTCAAACTAAGTGTTAGTTTTGTACTTTGTAATATATTTGAACGTTCAAAAAAATTATTATGATGGAAATGTGACGTCCTGGCAACCTATGTCATGTCATTTTCCACGACATCAACTGTCGTTGTAATTGTTAAAGTGTAATATGTCGGACAATCTCGACGTAATATCTGTTAGCTTCTATAATCTCTAATGTATAATGTAAAATGTGATTCAACAATTGAGACGTTGATTTCCAAAAGGTACTATATCCATTCTAGGAAATTTTACAGGAGGCGCGAAAATCACTAATTATTATATTATTAAATTTGCTAATTTGATTCTTTTCTCATTAAAATCCAGAATTGTTTTTTTAGTATATTAATAACATCATATTAAAGATATGAAATGAGATGTTTTGGTATAATTTGGAACGAAATTAAATGCGTAATTATTTCCTTTAGAAAATAATTATATTTCTAAATTGCATTTATAAAGGGCTTGGGTGTTCATTAGATAAAATCAAATAGGAGATTTAGATATAACTAATTGATGAGAATACAAATATGTAAAAAAAACAATTTTGTAAAAAATGTCCTTTAGTACTTTTTGGAAATCAACGTCTCAATTAGTCGCACTGAATTTGACCAATTAACCTACTGTTCTTATATACTATTCCCTTTGTGAGATGAAAACGTAACCGCTCGCAGCATTCGCTGAATTCTATTTGTGTAATTCAGTTGAGGGTAAATAAAATGAATAATAATTGAGAATAGGTTAAATTAAATAAATATTTTCGTTGTAAAATAGTGTACTGAACGTAGTGAAACTCACTCTTTATTGCCTAGCGTTCATGAAAGACATGCAATGAGGATCTACATATACGTTAGTTTCACATACACTCACTCAAAAAAGTTTCTATACAGCAAGCTTTTATTTTGCATAGCTATTTATTTTTAACTTAAAAATTTCCTGATGTCCAAATTATTAATACTAATATTAGATATTAGATATTAGATTTACACTACGACAAAACACTTGCCCACCATTTTTTATCGACAACAACCAAATTCCTCAGGCAAACTCTGTACATTACCTAGGACTGACACTCTATCGAAGGATGGCTTGGGGCCCACATGTCAAGATGAAAAGACCGACTCTCAACCACCGACTGAAAATACTATACTCTCTTTTTTCAAAATCATCAAAATTAAAAATTAGACAGAAACTGAATTCATACACGTATCTTCTTAAGCCAAAATGGACTTACGCTTCACAGATTTTTGGTTCAGCAAAAAAGACTCACATACAAAAACTGCAATCATTTCAATCCAAAATTTTAAGACTCATAACGACAGCTTCTTGGTACGTAAACAACAGAACCCTACATACGGACTTACAGCAACCAACAGTTGACTAACATATACGAACACTCTGTTCTCGATTTCACATTAAACTTAACGGACACGACAATAGACTGATTAACGACATGTCAATAGCTGAAATGCCGGTCAGAAGAAGGCTAAAACGAAGCTGGATGAGGGACCTCCTCAGCTAGATTAAAGCCTTGGAAGGGGTGCTGCTGGGCACTTTACTTCCCCATGCCTATCATGTCTAATCTCATTTTGTCCAGCACATTTGCTGATTGTCAGACATCTTCTGACAGGTGTAAATAAAGATATAAAGAGAAAAAAAAAATATTAGATAAAAAATATATTTATTTATTTTCATTTCATCATTAATAAAAAACGAGGCAGAATGCCATTTGTTAACCCTTTAGCTTCCGACTACTGCAGAGGTAGAGCGGGCTCGCTGGACCGAGTACTTATTGACTCTGCTATTTTTCAAATTTTATTTAGTTCTTCTTCTTCAGTTTTTTAAAACTTATTTTAAAAACTTATTGTCTCTGAAAACTTATTGTTACAGTCAGACATAATGCGCGAAATATTCGATACGTGTTGGTAAAAAGTTACGGCGCGCTGAGTCTACTGTAGTAGTCCACGGACGCTAAAAGGTTAATGGTAGGTCAAAAAAGTTTCCGTAAACTTTCAATATTAATCCTATTTGTTGTACTATGACCGTGTTTCCTGTGTTATATGTATAAATCTTATCTCGATGATCAAATCTTAGTTCAGTATTAACTTTATAGGGCCTGGGAAACTGATTTCTTTTCAATATGCGCGTTATTTGAGAGAGCTCATGGTTCATAGGGCTCATCTATAAGACAATTTGCATATTTGTTAAATAAGTCACATGCTACTGTACAGTATGGACTACAAAGACGTAGAGAGTCGGAGCATAGACCAAGTGCTGGAAGATAGGAGACTGGAAAATCGCCAGAGGTGAGTCATTCTTGCTGAAGTACATGCAAATCCTCACACTAACGACCATTCAAGTCAAAAATATTTTAAGAAGGGAAGGATACAGTGATCGAGTCGCTAAATTAAACCAAAAGCGGCTGTAATTTGGTAGGGAGTTTGTAAATAAATCCAAAAATTTCTGGGAATGGGTCATATTCTCTTAGGAATCTAAATTTATTAATTTTGGGCGCGATGGAAGATCAAAAGTGTTGAGGAAATCAATCTTAGCTTTCAAAACAAAGAATTTATTTATGGTTGTATGGAAACTTTTTTGAGTAAGTGTATATACTCTACGTTATTTTTCGTAAAACTTTATTAACCACTACACTATTTTATTCAAGCATTTTAGTAAAGTTTCCACCGACTACGAAGGTCTAGTTTCGTCAATATTCATCACAATAATTGATACTATAGGAAGTTTTAATTGTATTTTCATAATTGGATTTAAACAAGAAATTTTTATTCTAGAACTTATTAAGCCCAACGTGATTGTATAACGATCCCTATTATTTCTAGAACTACATCTAAGCAACGATGTGATCAAGTTAAGATTATGTTCAAACGATTCATCTCTCACTTTTTGGGATACTCAGAGCCTACCGACCCCAGGTTCGACCCACGGCTGAAATATATTAGAAATAATTATTCTGCTTCTTAAATTCCTAAATCTGTGAAAACTGAACAAAATTTGTTTCGAATTTATAGAAAACGTGAAAATAGAAAGTTATATCTTGAAGCTTCATCAAGTTCTACATCGTAAATACATGAAGTCACATACTACTAAGGGAAATTCCATACTCCTTGGTAACTGCTCTCAAGTTTTCAAGTGTCCAGATAAGATCAAAGACACGTGACTCCTTCCGTAAGACCGGGCGGCGAAGAAGAGGGAGATGGGAAATGATAAGCACACCAATTACTTAACAGTAGTGAGAGGAAACTGAAGTTGATTACAGCAAGAAGAGAAGGTAAGGAAGAACCAGAGTATCAGGTGTACAGGTTCAATATCTTGCTTACTTTATATAAATATAGATTTATAAAGGTCTCTATTACTACTATTCTCCACCATCTCCTATACCGGGTAAGCGTGCGACATCCAATATTTATCTTTAGCACGTCCTCCATTTCGTCCTACCACCACGTCCTAGGTGTCTTCTACCACGCCTACCATAAGGACGGTCCACAAGAAGGCGTTTAGGAATAGATATCCTCGACATACGTGCTACATGCCTCAGCCATCTTATCACGATGGAGACCAAATCCAGTTCTCTATGTATCCCACATAGCTTTTAATTGGTACTTATTCTTCACCGTTCCGATGTCTTGGAAATCACCCAAGCAATACGTATACTCTGAATCTCATCAATTTTTTGTACAGAAAGGTCCCAATTCTATAAGACAACGCTGTTAATTTAAAACACTTTGTTTCGCAGAGCAGCATTTTTTGGGTTGTGTCACATGAAATGTCCGTTTTCAAGGTAAAGGATTTTTATTAAAAATACGATATGAAAACAAGATAATTTTATTCGAACTTTTCACTGGACCATCATTTTCAAAAAGTTTTCCTTTGGCGAAGTTGTCTAAATAACTGAACAGGTGGTAATCTATTAGAGACAAGTCGGGAGAATATGGTGGGAGCGGAAGAACTTCGTAGCCCAGTTCTTTCAATTTTTGCACGGTATGTTTTGAAACATGGGGTCTTGCTGCCGCTGAGTGAGATCATGAGGTACCTATGTATCAAGCTTTTTTACTTTCCCAATACACTTTAAATGCTTGGAAACGGTAGATGCACTTGAATTTAGTTGTGCTTAGTCCTTTAACTGTTTGGTAGGGGTTTCCTTCTACTGTTTGTTTAAGGACATCGTTGTCTATTACGGACGGAGTTCTTCTCGGGGCATGTTTTCCAAGTCGGTATCTCCAGCTGAAAACTTAGCAAACCAACGGCGAATGGTCCGTTCATTGACACTCCCTTCACCAAACATCTTGCAAATATTTCTAGCGGCCTAAGCTTCTGAATGGCCGAGTTTAAACTCGTACAAAAATATTACTCGAAAATAGCGTGTCTCCATGTTCATATTTGGAGGTATACTAAAAAGTTGGTACTTGATTGGGAAGCTAATGTTTATAATACAAAGGTAGAGGATTAGTAACTGTTTACATTAATTATGTAAACATTCGGAAAAAAAACAACAGAGATCTGCAAAGAAACAACCCAATAGTACCTTCGGCCATTCCTCCTTTTAAGTCATTATTTGTTGTTAATACTTAAGGTACCCACAAATACTTAAATATTTCCACTGCTTTCAGATTCTGGTTTCCTATTTTGGCAAACGTATCGGCTAACAACAACCGATTTTCTTGAAGTGAACATTGAATCTTGAGTGAATGTTGAATAGGTGCAAATGTTTGTCATGGAAGGATTGATACCTAGTTCGGGCCGAATCAGCAACATATGGGGTGTTAAGGTCTTTATGGGTAAGTTTATTCGTGACAAAGTAAGGAGCGTTGAGTATCTTTCTTCTTTTAAAAAGAAAAATTAAGAATTTACTTAACAAGTTGGATTGTAGAAAAGAAGTGTATGACACAAATCATGTGCTTTGCATAATACTGAAGAAAGAATTGCCAGCGTAGACCCTATTTCATGCCGATTTAAAAGTGTCGCCACGGATATTTTGACCCTGAGAAATGACTTTAGCTGAAAGTTCTGAAGAATGGAAACATAAGACTAGCAAGTCATAAATTTTCCAAGGGCAGACCACATTTCACTAATCACATTTTCATCAAATTAGCAACTTCAAGTTTGTTTGTTTCTTTATTCGTTTCTTTTAACTCCACTTTATGCTACTGTGGCTAATCGGATGATGCTACAGTGGGATTCCTAAATGTTAAATTAGGATAGGGATCTTAAATGAGTACCAGACTTCGTACAGGCTCAACACCACTTTTTTACGTTCCCTCCGAAGGACGGCATGACTATGAATGTTTCACTTCTATTAGGAAATCCTTTGGCTATCTGCGAGGTTTTAACCCGCGACATTGGGTATAGAAGGTAGTTAAGGTTAAGCCACTACACCACCAGTGACCCCCGCTACTCCAAATAAATTTACAAAATAATGTAAAACGTGCATTTCTGGATTACTCAAGGTCCTTTTTACTATAAATAAGGCAAATTTTGAATGAAAGGACACGCGACATAAATAACTGGGGTAAAAAAAAAGAAATGCTATAAAACCGCTAATTATGACCGGTTTTCTTTAATAAAGTCCAGCTGAGATATATCTATATAAAAACAACCAAATAACCAAAATAGTGGTTTAATCAACAACACTATCTTAATCGCAGTTATAATTACAGAGCGATCTAAATGTTTTCAATAAGGTCTAAAACCTCCATGTTAATTCGTTTCTATCATAAATACACATTATTTCTATTAATATTTATTTTTATTTTTAAAAATATTTATTGATATTTACAACTGTATTAAATAAAAATACATCTAGTAAATGTGATGGTAATATATAAAACTGTCATGAAATACATGTAGAGACACTACCCAGTGGCAGCACTCTAAAAATATTCTAAACTAGAAGGTCCCGGGGCCATTTCCTTTTCAGGCGCCTCGGAGTATTATCCGGAATTGAAGAGGAAGTAAGGATTGAAACTAGTGGGTTAGAGTGAGAATGGAGTTTGTCATGAAAGGATTGATACCTGGTCGGGCCAAATCAGTAACATAGGGAACTTAAGGTCTTTATGGATAAGTTTATTCGTGACAAGTAAGGAGCTTTGAGGATTTTAGGATTGTAAGGATTAGATGCGGGTAGAATTTGATGGTTTAGTAGAGCCCCAAAGTCTACTCCGTAATTCCAGATAGTCTTATAATAGTCATGTAGATGAGCCTTTTGTAGTCCAGAGGAAGGTTTGATCGTTTGTCTAGTAAGTGTTGAAGTAAAATATAAGATGAAGTAAAGCGGATAAAATATTTAAACTCCCATTTACAATGTGAAGTTACCGCGTCAGCTTTTTTTTACTTTTAGTATGAGAAAAATGATATTACTGACACACTATCTCATAGTCGGACTGTATTGCTTTTCATCAAAACTTTCATCGATTAAGCCTTAAAATAAAGGTCATCATGACTAAAAAGTTAAGGCATCATCTTACCAAACTCGCGTCAAAAACTGTGTAGTTTAGACTGATTTCCACACACAATTGGATATTCGTACGATAAACTTATAATAAATTGTTTGCTGGGGTTTTTAAACAATGGAAAGGTCCTTTAAACATAAACATTTATTCATGGTAAATAATACCATGTATATCATAAATTATTAGGTATTCTTATTAAAAAGGCGCATATTATACAACACCAGCATTACAGGGTTGTGAGGGTTTAGTGTTCATGAATGAAGCAAGGTCGGACTACTCTTGAGATATTTTTAAGTATGTAAATAACAGAGACAATTTATATTTATCAAACTATGTGTTTTAACGTCTAATAATTTTATTAAGGTAAAGGCCTAAAACCAGAAATTAATAATCATGTATATATTGTATTTATGTCTTCTATAATTTGTAGTTCATAAATATAGAAAATAAACTAAACTAATTACAAAGAAAAGGCCTTTAAAGCCTTTTCACAATTACTCAACCCATTTTTCGTAAGCGAGCTTTGAATGCGTGTAAATAAAAAATAAATAATGCACAATGGATTTCCATAAGTCAGCGCAATTTTCAGAAAAAAAAAACGGTTCTAATCGTGATTTTCCACTGAAATTCTAACAGACAACCATGAATGAGCCATTCAACCATCCAAGATCTAGGTCGACTTTTTTATCGTTCGATAGCAATTGTAAGGCATGTGTAAGGTTATTTTACAATTGAATTCTATCATTTTTTTCACAATCTTGCAAATGTACTTAAAAATATGATTTATTTGATTTGTTAAAACAAAAGACCATTTTTTAGGATTACACGGCAAATTATGTGATTTGAATTTTTTTAAGTATTCTATGATTTTATCCAGAAGTTGGTTAGCCGTTAGTTGAGGATAAAAAATACAGTGACGTGTATATAAATATTATCATTATGGGGTTAACTTTTTATAGGGTCGTATAAATTGCTAGTTTTCAGTTAGCTGAAAAAACAAGTTTTAGTTTAAGTCTCTTGTAGTAAGAAAAAAAAAAGAAAACCATCATCGTGTAAACGAAGCATTACTTTATAGGCCCTATTATTTTAAAGGTACTATCAGGGATATCATATTTCATTTTTATAATTTTTTGAAGTATGCTCCTTTGAAAGGAGATTCTATAAAATGTTTTTGCAGAGAAAAAGAACAAAATTGATAAGTTTATTTCCATTAATTAATTTTCTTCTGATTAGCCACAGCAGAATAAATGACATTAATTGGATAAACATTCCATTAATTAAAAAATTAAGGCAAACATTATTAATTTTACCGAATGTCGTATTGATATTTTTTTTCAATTTCAAGTACCGTCTGGTAAATGATCCGGTATGAAACTTCAGCTGAAAAAATTTATGACATGACATATTTATAGTATAAACACATTATACAATTTTACTTTCACTTATATATATAGTAGAGGGAAGTATTGCGATCGTGAAAATTTTCGAATTCTAGTTTTCAACGGAAATACACGTCCAAATAACCAAGTCCGCAAAAAAGTCTGTGTGTGGTGGTAAACCCCGGGCGAAAACGGTAAGTCCTATGAAACTGAAATTTCATATTTAAGACAAATATACGCTCCAGACGTTACAAAACCTTTTTCATCAAAATTGAGCTTACCAGAAGGCCACTTTATACCATGCATTTGCACCTTTTTTCGATTTTCTCATAAACGGTTCCGATGATTTTGATTAAACTCGCTATATCGATGTAAAATTTAATAAGCTTTAATATCATGTAGTTTTTATTCTGATTAAAATGGTGTGACAGGGCTTAAATCGATTTTGAATTTTCTTCCCCTAAAATACCTTTAATTTTGTAGATTCTATAAAAATGACCAAATTATCTTGTTAGCATTGATGAATAAACGTCTAAGTATGAATGTTGTGCGAATTTAAAAAAAACTAAAGGTGAAAACTAAAAAAAAATTTGTAATGCATTTTTTATTTTTGAACATAAGAGCAGTAATATGCATGTATGATATACCGTTGGAAAGCTAAAGATTTTAGAAAAAAATATTATCTAAAACACAAGAGCTTGTAAAAGTTAATAAAGAGTGATGAAGCCAATAAAACTAACTGATTATTTTAGATAATAGTATAATCGATTTTATAATAAAACACATGTTCCTATAGAAATTCCATTTAATTAATTCCTTAATAGTTTTAATAATTTTTATCTCTAACTGTACTTGAAAATTTTTTAATCGATTTATAAAACGGAGGTAAGTGAAAGTCGTGTGTTGCCCGCACCAGATTTTTGTTTTAAGAATGCCTTTGATACAAGTCATTTTAAACTTTTAAAATATTTCAAAATTCACCAACATACTGTTACCGTTTTTGTTAAAGTGTGTTTCAATAATTAATTGTTCCACAAAACATATACGTTTTTTTTTCAATATATATTAATAATCACTACCCACGAGGTCACATGTGGTGTAGTGGCTTCAAACCTGAGATGTGACCTTATGATTTTTTAGGAGGGGACGTAATGTGATGGTCCAGAGCCTAAGCGAAGTCAAGTGCTTGTCAAAAATCCCTATCTTAATTAAACCTGGATAGGTAAAATTTAGTACTTCCACTGTAGCATCGTCCGATTGGCCACGGTAGCATTAATGTGACGTCAAATAACTAAACAAGTAACCCATAAAAAATAACTATTATAATTATTATATCAATTGGGAAGGTTACAAAACTGTTCATACTTATAATCGATAGCAATCAATACATATAATTATATACAAATAATAAACTTATTTTAGTATAATGTTGAGTATAAGAGTGAGTTTATTTTGTCGTCATATTCATTTTTGTCCATTATAACTGTCACGTTATATGACTCAATAAACTTATTTATTTTGTTTTATGTTCGCTTAACCTTCACAATACTAAAGAAAACAAAGTAGGCACTTGAAATTTTGAATTATCTCATTTGACATAATGAGGAAAATAAACTAACTAAATATCACCTTCCATGATGCAAAAATCATTTTACATCAATGATTGGCAACACTGTTCTCTTGCACAGGTCTAAAAATAACAAGTTGATCAAGTAATTCATCTTATCGATTTATATCTACATCCGTCATCCTCAAGGCGATCTTATCATAGCGCATTATTATTCCCATGGCAATAAATTGGGAAGGGACTCCGTCAGGTGTAACAACCTTGTTAGGACAGATCCAGATAGGAGGTTGCAGGTTGGCATCAATGGGAGAAAGGAGATCCAGATGGCCTTGCCTCTTCATTGTTGGCTACTGTCTCAATAACTTCTTGCGACATATTTCCCTAGGGGTGGTGAATGGGAAGCGTATATCGGGTTTTATCGTTTTAAGGAAAAATAGACCAGGACACTAACTGTTAGTTCATAGCTACTAAAAAATAAAATAGAAATAAGGGTATGTTTTATGAACTTAAAAAGAAGAAATTATTGCTGTCCTAAAAAATATTCTTAAGCTACTAAGAAAGCGGGACTATCCTAAGCTAACAAAAAAAATTCTGCCTGATTGAGAAATAACAGTAGAACGTGAACGTTTCAATATAAAATCTACTGATTTTCCAGCCAGGCAGAAATTGACTTTCCGGACAGACCAGCAGATTGGTGAAGTACAGAAGGTTCGATCGACAAATGTTAAAAAATATGTCGTCAAATTTTTCGATTCGTGCAACACCAATAGAGGCAAAGCAAAAACAAATATACATTTGTTTTTGCTCATTATATATATATATATATATATATATATATATATATATTGTGATGTATTGAGGATACTGAGGGGGAGTTCATTATTAAATAATTTTAATATAAATCAATTAATGATAACGAACCTTTGTCGGCAAAACATCAAAAGGTGTTTACCTAGCCCCCTAGATTTCCCATCGGTATGGGCCCCCAGCAGCGGTACCAGAAACCTCTGGTAGTTTCCCCCCAGCGGCGGCCAACAAGAATATTAAGAGTGGTGAAAAGATAAGAATAATAGCACAAAGGCTATACCGCCAACCGGGGCACTTCCCATATCGGCCCACCCGAGGTGAGGAGAATGAGAGAGAAGAACCGAAGAGTTAGTCAAGTTTTATCCTCAAGAAGAGTGAGTCGGGTTCCATCTACAAGAAGAGGAGGTGGCCGTCGGGGTTCTGAGAGCAGCTGCAGGATGATGCCCAGAAAGGGGACCTAAGACTGATTTCACCTTCGCCAGCCGGTTAAGTGTTTCAAAGGTATATTGTTATTTGTAATATTGTATGGCAAAGGTAGTAGAGAAAATGTCCCTCAGTATTCTCAATCAGAGTTTTAGGCAATAAGTGAATATAATGATATGTGTAAATTAATAATTATAGTAATGTATTAATTGAATCTTGTTTACTTTAATCTTACCCTGCATGCCACCTTTTGGATTGGTAAACACGATACCTTTGGAAAGGAGATCCAATGGTATCATTAAATATAGTTTATATATTGACTAAATATAGTAAGTAAGCTTGTTTTTGAAGCTATCGCTGCCTTAGAAAAGCAGCCGGTCAAAAACATAGCAATATATAATAAATATATATATATATATATATATATATATATATATATTTATTCACACCCGTCAATTGTCGAGGTGTGTTTAATATAATGGACAACAAAGGGTCAAAGTAGGCCTCGACAATTGCGTGTTCATGCAAGGAAGAAAGTAAGATGGAGATGGTGTTTGCCGTGGCCCTAGGTCAAATTACCTTGAATGGTTTATTTATTTTCATGAATCGATTACATGGATAAAAATATTTAAAATAGCATTAATTAGTTAGAATATAAAATATTATTGAATATAGCGTCTTCTTGTATGAACCAAGTAGCCGCCGCTAGCGCTATCTTTGAGCGAGCGCGTGAGGCATCCCCTACAGAATAATAAATATTTAAAAATAAATCTTATTCCATGATAAACAAATCTAAATCGAACAGTTTTATTGAAAATAACGTAAGAATATTTGACAGTTGAACAAGAAGTTAGTTTGGTATGCGGTCAGTGAAAAACATTAAATAAGTAACATTAATTTATTATGCTGACGTTTCGGACTGAATTTTAGGTCATCTGAAGGGCGATTAAATGGTTTATATCAAGGAGCTATGTACCTATTGTTGTGAACCAGCTCACTCAATGAGGTGCTCAGTCTTTGTACCGAAGAGCGAACAAAAAAAAGAAGCCAATACATCATGTATGGAATGCACATATATAAATCTATCATTTATTTTTTTAAATTATCATATTCTTTAGTATTTTTTTTTTTTAATCATCATTCAGTTCCTTAGACCCTATATATAGCCATGCCTTTTGATTAATCTTCTCTGCGATTTTCCCTACACGAGATGTCCATGTAGACCAGAACTGGTCACACAATATTTCCTCCTATATTTATTGGCCACTACATCAGATCTTATCTTCATCACAGTTAGTTTTTTTCTAAGCAGTAGAATAAGAATGAAAATAAATAAATAATAACGACTGGTGTTCTCTGCTGTTAAGAGCCTTTAACAATAATGCCAAACCACGCCTCTCTTTTACTACCTAGAATTACCTGTCGGCAATAATCATAACTATCTCAATTCTAATTAAAACAGCACATTTTTTCTTCCTTATCTTTTTTATTTTCATTGTTACACAAATCGTCACATGTAGTAGTCAACGTTTCGGAGCTTTTTCCCCATAATCAAGACTAAAAAATGTTTTGCTTTTAGTTACAATTTAATAAATAATTTTTTCATAATATATAATTAACTTCAAATTACTTAATTTTTTAGCTGCATCAGCATATAAGGTTAAAGGTAATTTGAAGTTAATTGTATATTATGAAAAAAATATTTAATAAATTGTAACTAAAAGCAAAATGTATTTAGAACATTTTTTAGTCTTGATAATGGGGAAAAAGCCCCGAAACGTTGACTACTACATGTGACAATTTGTGTAACAATGAAAATAAAGAAGATTTGAAAGAAAAAATGTGCTGTTTTAATATGAGTAAATAAATAAATCTTCCTCAAGTAATACTGATCTGAAAAAATCTAATTACATTATTTATATTATGTTTAGAAATACAATACCTTACATCTATTCTGGAACCTCAGGTTTGATTTGTTCGTTTATTCATTTAACGTCCCTCTAAGCGGTAGAAAATCGGACAATGCTACAGTGGGAGTCCTAGATTTAGCCTAAAATAATTAGGATAGGGATCTTTAACGAGTACCTGACATCGAACAGACTCGAGACCATCATTTTACGTCCTCTCCGAAGGACGGCATAACGGCACTAGTCTCGGATTTGAACCCGTGTCCTCGGGAACCCCAACCCTTTTAAAGTAGGGACCCGAAATTGGGAGAAAAAACCTGGCGCTTGAACATGATTTAGGCCTAATGATCCTTGAACTCATAGGGACTATTATCCAAAAATACTGATTGATTACTTTATTTAAAATAATTTAACTGATACTAAATATTCTGCATTATTTTTTATTTAAAAATAAATAAATAAAAACCTTAAACTTTATGTTAACAATTTTCTTTTTCTATGGAAAAAACCTACTCACAAAATAACAGTAAAACATCTTGTGCGGGTAACAAACGACTTTTACTTACCTCGACTGTTAAAATCAATTTAAAAGCAAATAAGTATACTTCAATTTGAAAAGTATTACTTTACTAAAATATTTCTCTTTCCAACGGTTTATTATACGTCTATATTACTGTTCTTATTATAAAAAAAAAAAATACATTAAAAAAAATAGTTTTTCTCTTTTATCCTTCAGTTGGTCATCAAATTCGTCCTACTTGTATATTTAGCCGTCCTTCGTCAATGTTATTAAGATGATATTGTCAATTTCATAAAATCTACAATATATTAGCTACTTTAGAGGAACAAATTTTGAAATATCGGCATTTAAGCCATGTCAGACCATTTCAATCGGAATGAAACCTATATGATATTAAAGCTCATTAAATTTTAAATCGATACAGGAAGTTTAATCAAAATCGTTAAGGTACAAAATGCAGGATATAAAGTGGGTCTTCTGGTAAGCTCATTTTGATGAAAAAGTTGCTGTAACATCTCGGGCTTATAGTTGTTTTAAATATGAAATTTCAGTTTCATAGGACTTTTACTTTTCGCACTGGACTTACCACACACTGGACTTACCACACCATAGACACACAGACCGCGGGACTTGGTCGTTTGGACCCATCTCAGGACACTAAAACGTGTATTTCCGTTGAAAACTAGAATTCGAAAATTTTCTGGATCGCAATACTTTCTCTTACTATATATTTCATATATAGGTAAGTGAAAGTAAAAATCTTTTGACAAATATTGAACTGTCAATATATCGTAATAATTGTCTCAATAAATCATAATAAATGTGATCTCTGGAGTACATAAAAGTACAATGCTCTCTCCTGGTTTTTGTTCAATATCTGTACGCCCGCATCCTCGGAGAAAGCTGAGGTATTTTGAATTTACTGACGTTCGTTGACCATGTTGCCATATGTAGTAAAACATAAATCTTTCAAAGGCAATGAAGTAAAAAGATCCTTTTCCTTGAAATAAAATTTGGAAAGCTCGAGAACATTGATAAAAACAGTAGAAGAAAAAAAAAAAGGGACTCAGAATTCTGGATATTAGAATCATAGTTTGCAAACTTGTGTACATAGCCGAATAGAGTTTTAGAATTTTTTTTTTTATCATTATTTGAAAATACATTTTTTTCTTTTATCTTCATATTTGTACCTGACAGAAGTTATCTAACAATCAGCAAGTGCATCACTTATTCTTTTGCTTTAATTAAGCAGAAGAGGTCATCCAGCTTCTTTTCAGCCTTCTTTTATTTATTAGTCTATTGTCGTATCCGTGAAGTGTTATATGAAAACACTAATATAGAATTCGTATGTGTTGATCTGATGTTGGTTGCTGAAAGTCCGTAAGTAGAATTTTGTAGTTTACATATCAAGGAGCTGTCGTTATGTGACTTAAAATTTTTTATTGGAATTTTTGTATGAGAGTTATTTTTGCAGAACAGTGAACCAGTGAACCATAATTCTATATGTTTTTAAAGAGGTATGTATATTTATTCCATTTCTGTATAATTTTCTATTTTGATGATTTGGATAGAAGATAGTATAGGACCTTCGTTGGTTGAGTCTTCCTTTTCATTTGACACGTTGGTATCAAGACATCCTTCGGTCGTGTGTTAGCTCTAGGTAATGTAATGAGACCGTGTTGGTCTAAGAATTTGGTTGTCAAAGTGCGAACGTTATATGTTTTGACTTGTAATGTGCATTTTTGAATTTTTCAAAAAGAGAGAACTCATTTCGTAGGAGCATTAGGGATTACCTATAACATAGTGGTTAGCATAGCAGCCTCCTATGCCCAAGGTGGGTCAAGCCAGCAGGTGGCCCTAGGATTTTTTAATGGAAGTAAAAAATCCTTAATTATGCCGTCATTTGTCAGGTTCTCGTTAAAGATCCCTTTGCAAATTAAACCTGGATAGACAAAATTCTGGACTGCCACTGTAGCATCGTCCGATTAGCCACAGTAGCATAAAATGACGTTAAATAAATAAACGTAGAAGTATTAAATGATTTTGTAAGTATATTTTTACAATAATTATTCAGTCTCTTTAAAAAAAGCATTGTCCTTTGAAGCTTTATCTAGTTATAGTTGGATATTAAAACGTAAGTTTTCCATTTATCCGCTCTCCAGTAAAATGGATTTAAGCACAGCAGCTGAAGGAACCGCATTTAACCGTCGACAAAGAGTATCGTGTAATGCCGTCAATCGAGATGCCGCCGAGGATAGGAGTGAATAATCTTCAGCTTTCACGTCTCCTTACAAGTCGGCTCCTGATTGGTCCAAGGATCACGCGTCTTCGGGAGTTCGGATTGACAGGCAACTGGCTTCTCCGCTAGGCAACTGATTGGTCTCTTGTATCGAGAATCTTCGATAGGTTGTTATTGCAATAAGTAAATACTTGTGTTATTTTAAGAAAGACGAAGGTACGTAGATACTGCAGAGAAAGAAAATTTAAGAAATCGGAATTTAATTCCTGTCAGTATATATCAACAAGAATAAAACCTAGGTGATATTAAAGACCAATTTTACATCTATATAGCGAGTTTGATCTTAATCGTTAGATTTATTTATTTAACGTCACTTAATGCTGATGTGGCTAATCGGACGATGCTACAGTGGGAGTCCTAAATTTTGCCTATCCAGGTTTTATTAGGGTAGGGATCTTTAACGAGTACCTGACATCGCACAGGCTCGGGACCTCCTTTTAACGTCCCCTCCGAAGGACGGCATAACTAAGGATTTTTTACTTCCATTAAAAAATGCTAGGACCACCTGCGGGTTTGAACCCGTGACCTTTGGCATAGGATGCTGTTATGCTAGCCACCCAGCTACAAGTGATTCCCATAATCGTTAAAGCCATTTATGAGAAAATCTTAAAAAGGTGCAAAATGCATGACATAAAGAAACACTTTATAGTAAAGAAGTCCCTAAGTATTGATAGACGATGATTCAGTCTTTTTTTTAAGGTAGTTACGTGTGATTTCCATGTCAGGCGTCTATCCATTATATAAGTAAGTATTTTCTGTTTGTTTGGGTAAATGAGTATTATTATAACTGAGTATATTATAAAGTGTTAGTGGAGGACAATCAGAATGCCTAAGCGTGAATGTTACTTGACTTGATTTCTGTATGTTTATTTAAATAAAGATGATAATAAGAAAATGAAATAAGAAAATGTTCTTTGTACTTAAAAAAAAAAGAAATCAACATCTTAATATTATTTTAAGACTGATGAAATTCCTGAAACTCTACTTATGATTTCATGATTGTTCCATTTTCAATGTCGGATTAGAATGATTGTCAATCCCCTAATAAATCCTATGTTTTTGGAGCACACTTTATGTTTTGCTTAGGGCTACAAAAGCAAGAAAAAAATAAGACGCCAATATACAATTGGCTAGACCTGTTATTAAAATAATCAAAGCGGAAAAAAACCTGCCTTCTGGATCGACGAACCATTTATGGTAGCAAATCGAAATTCTAGATTATTCGGCTTTACGACATTGAGAAAGAAGATAAAGCACTGCACATGTACAAACCACAGCCATCTAGATAAATCAACTGCCATGGCCACCTCGATCTTTGGTTGTGTCGGTGTATTTGGGAGCGGCGCCTCTCTTCAAATATTTATATCTTAGTCATCGACAGGTGCTTAATGTCACGGCCGTTACAATTAGATTTTAATTATTCAATAATATAATGCTGTATTGAAAGGATCATTTTTATTATTATTATTAGTAATCTAAACAGCATTAACGATAAAAAGTAAGTAGTTAACCTTAATGACCCCACCCAGTGGGAGATATATACTGCTATTACCCTCAATGCTCAGACAGAACAACCTTCAAGAGTTTAATGACGTTCAGTTGACCTGAACTTAAACATCAATTATAAGCTTTGCTCAAATTTCATTAATCTAGTGGCAATAAAAAAATGCATAATAAATCAAAGCATCATCGGTAAAAAAAAAATCTGGTGCGGGCAACACACGACTTTTACTTACCTCCTTTTTTAGAATCGATTAAAGAATTTTCAAATACAGTAAGAGACAAAAATGAGTGACTATTAAATAATTAGTTAGATGGAATTTCTATAAAAAAATGTGTTTTATTAAAAAATCTATTATATTATTATCTAAAATAATCACTTAGTTTTATCGGCTTTTCATCACTCTCTATTAACTTCTAAAAGCTTGTGTATGAGATTATATTTTTTTCTAAAATCTTAATGCAAAACAAAAAATTGCATTAAAAAAATATTTTTTTCGGTTTTTCCTTTAGTTGCGTATCGAATTCATTCAAATTATATATTTACCTGTTTTTCATCAGTGGTAACAAGATAATATAATTATTTTTATAGAATTAACAAAATTAAATGTACTTTAAGGGAAGAGAATTAAAAATATCGGTATTTAAGCCTTGTTAGACTATTTTAATCAGAATAAAACCTACATTATATTAAAGCCCATTTAACATTACATCGATCATTAATCAATTACATCGGATTGATATACTATTATTTTGATCACTGGTTTTAACGGAATAATCAGTTTTTAGGCTATTTGAAACAACTTAGTTGCGTCGCTTTGGTTCTTTTAGGTTGTCAATTAAATTAAGATTTTTCACAGCATTTCTTCTTGCAGCAACATAAATTTGGTTTGAAATTTTCAGAAACTTACATTTTAATAGAATAATGGTATTTGATGCAGCAAATAGTTGGAATTAGCATTCCACGAACTTTCTAAATATGTGAAGAAAATCCGTGCCTGATCTAACTTAGTAGTCGATTTTTTTATGTAAAATAAAAGTTCAAAAGTTATTATTTATCAGTATCTATGGTTAAATATTGTCTACACGTCGTTAATAATATAGTTAAATTTGCTAAATTGACACAAATAGTAAATACAAGTTCAAAACAAACTTCATAATTACATACGTTCTTATTATAGTGCCATAAATAGATAAATTGTCCTTTGAATATTTACTTTCTTTATGAAGAATAGATAATTAATGTAATTAACCAACAAAGAAAGATATTTCTCAGGGAGAATAAGGGAATATACATAACTTGGTAATTAACGATATAAAGACGTTAGTTATCGGTAATGTTGTATCAGGAAGGTTACAGTGACTGTTACCAACTTATTTCGCGTTATATTCTTCCAAAAGTACTATATCTCTTTTAATTCTTTCCAAAAAGTACTATATCCATGTTTCGTTCCAAACAGTACTATATCCATATTATATTGTTTAAAATCATCGGAAAAGTGCAATAATTTGGAAAAATGAGTTGGCAACACACTTAAAAATCAACTTTTGATTTTAATAAAAAAATAATCACGTAAATTAGTCCAGTGACAAATAAATGACAGATTTTTGCATTTCCTGTAAAATTTTCTAAAGTGGATATAGTACCTTTTGGAAATCAACGTCTATGGCTTTATTCATAGAAATACTATATAATAATTATTATTTAATCCGATTCTTTTGCACTTATTAGTTTATTCTTTTTCTATTTTTTCATCAATAATTATTTATCTTATTTTTAAATTTATTGTTATTATTATATCATTATAATTTATTATTATTATTATTTATTTTTATATTTTTGCGTAGGTTTTCCTTTTTTTTTATGTACATTTTTCCTACTATTATAACCACCTTCTAAAACACGTTTAAATAGTGATTATCCAAAATTATATTGTTGAGTTTTAAGGATAACTGAAATCATTACAAATATAATTTAACAAATTCTTGTATATTGTAAATATGTAAATAAAACTTGTCTATCTAAATCTGGTATTATAAATAAAGAGATAGTTAAAATAAGATGCAATAAAGTGCGACTTCAAATAAGGAGATTACCTTAGTCTCGGTCATTCATGTGACAGAAAATGTCACATAAACAGTGACAGAAAGGTAAAAAAAGAATCTTCTTCATGGGTTCTTAACTGAAAGGATCGTTTAAATCAACGAATAAATAAAAGGCTTAGCGAAGCCGAAGGTTCAATGCCGACACATTTCCATACATTGATCCTCTAGAACTCATATTCTTAAGATCAACTTTGACGCAATCTTTCCACTTAGGAGAAGCCCGGACGATGCGGATAGCCCAGGTAAAGTGGATAGGCTCATTTTCCGAGATTCAACAACAGATGGTGCTGCAAGTCGCGGTCGAGTCCATGCGTGAACTCTCTTCCAGCGCCATTACAGTTCAAACAGAACTAAACAGCACGTTTGTTTGTTTTAGTGCAAAATAAAAGAATTTAGGTCGGCAAAGCGGGTAATCGACAGGATTTTGTTATTAGTTTATTACTGATATAAAAATTAAGAGTTAAGAAATTGTGATTATATGTAACCAAAGGTAATTAAATGTGCAATTGAAGATAATTAAAGAAAGTTGCTAAGTAGCTTATTGCTATGTGTTTTTACAGTTCCCCTTAACATATCCGCTTTGCCCCGGCTTCCTCTACGTACCTCTCTGACGTATACCCACCCGTCAGCTCCATATTTTTGAGACTTCGTACTTAACCACTAACAAGCAAATTTAACCGTTCCAATGCACCCTTCTGAACTGTCCAGTGGATTCATCCTTTTTTAGACCAAAATATTAGGCTAATTTTATTTTCCATGTAGTTTAGGTAAAGTGTAGTTTCCGCATCTTCGTTTCTAAAATTTATAAACCAGAAAACAATATTGCCAGTTCTTAGGAACATATCAAGTATTGAAATCGAAAAATATGATTTTAAAATATAAATAGCATTTTTGCGCTGGACATTTACTGAAATATCAGTCTCATATAATTAAATATTTGTGTTATGAATTTCGTGTACCGTAGGATATACATTACCAAAAGAAAGCACAGTACAGCAAACTTGAATTCTCTCACTTACCTGAAACAGAAAATGAAAAAAACACGTTAAAATACACACAAAAAAACTACTTATGGACTAAGCATATATTATTTTTGATTATTTACTTATTTTAAATTTAATAATTTTATAAAATATCAATATTAATAAATAAAGCGAACATCCACGAACCACCGCGTTGTTACTTTGACACTATTAGCTCACTCGGCCTCCACAACCTCAAGTTGCACGGAACTTTGATGAAATTTACAAGATAAAATTTTTCCCCCCTCGCTATAATCACACCTCAGACCTCACCCTGAGTCAAGTTCAACGCATTTCCTCAAGGCCGTGGTGGTCGCTCGCACTTAATTGCTTTTCTCTTGGAATTTCCCTGTCAACGACTCGCTTGGAAGGGTGAAGGATATTCTAACCTCCATGTTTACTAATAGCGGAGGCATTGGATCTGTTTACCCCAGGAGCCTGTAATAATCCCAGCGGGGGAGACCTTGGGTCCGAACAAAAAATATAAAATCCTCAAGGCGAAGGAAGGGTGTGGCTTCGGGCCTAGCCAAACTGTCTTCCATATCATGGAGCTATTTATGGAGCATTACGGCAGTACTCAATAATATTATTTTGCAATCGATGTAAATAAGAATCGATGTTCGATATTAAAAAAATATATATATATTCTTATATATATATATATATAAACACCGTTTGATATTTCCTTATTTAACCGTAATTTATGCATTCTTATATCTCCATTCTATGATTTTACATTTTGTTTGTTTATTTATTTGTTTTATTTATTTATTTTAATTTTTTTCGTAGGCTTTAACCACTTGGGTCATTTTCGGCTTAAATCGAGGATTAAATATTATAGTTTATTGTACAACTCTGTCTGTCGTAGGAAGTCAAAAAGTTTTGCAGTTGTCTGTATGTTGTCTTGTAAAACGGTTGGTAAGTCAGTGTCAATTGCAATATGATCTCTTTGAGTATCATAAGCCCTACACTCCGTCAAAACGTGTTTAAAAGTAATCGGGCAACCGCATGTTGGGCAGTCTGTAGGAGGTTTCCGTGCCATGAGATGTCCGTGAGTTAGTCGGGTGTGTCCAATGCGCAGGCGCGCCAGGATAACCTCTTCCCTTCGTTTTTGTCGTAGGCCGAATGCCAATTCGGGGGGGGGGGATGTCCCTTCTTATTTATTTTATTTAACGTCACATTATGTTACTATGGCTAATCGGACGATGCTACAGTGGGAGTCCTAAATTTGGTCTATCCAGGTTTTATTTAGGGATCTTTAACACACAGGCTCGGGACTACTTTTTTATGTCCCCTCCGAAGGACGGCATGGCTAAGGATTTTGTCCCACTAATTTTACTTTTTAGATTTTATAATTTTTTTATGGGTTTTACTACTTATAGCTAATTTTACTTCCATTAAAAAATCAAACCACCTGAGGGTTCGAACGCATGACCTTTGGCATAGGAGGCTGTTTTGCTAGCCACCCAGCTAAAATTGATCCCTTTTACATTTTTGTTTACATAGCTCTGATTTGGGCAAAAATATTTCTGGATAAGACCCAAAAACTTGGATTTATATGGGCTATTCCTTTCTTCTTCTCAAAATTAATTCGACAATATATTTTTTTTTTTGTTTCATATAAACCAATCTATGAAATAAAATACATTAAAATTTTTATGAACAACAGTAATAATGTGAGACCACATTCATACAATATTTATAGAAAAACAGTGATGAATGCAAATTACGAAAAAAAAACAACACATATAATAGCAAACAACACATATAATAGCAAACAACACATATAATAGCAAACAACACATATAATAGCAAACAAATAAACAACCTATAAATAAAACAAATACAAAGTTAACAAATAAATGAACATCTTAGACAATAAAAATTATTATTTTTAAAATGCGTGCGTTAACTTTTACCTACGATTAAAGTAAAATTTCTTTGATATTATTTACATATGAGGATTAAGTCAGAAATGATTAAGTCATGTTAAAATTTAAAAAGTAAATTTCAATAATGTAACAACAGCCATATATACATTTATTTGTATTGAGCGTTTAACATAATAAATACCGCATCGTTATTAATCATTCTTTATAAGATTATTTTCAGTAGTAGGAACAAATATCACTGTTCACTGGGATCACTTGTGGTGTAGTGGCTTGCATAATAGCCTTCTCTGACTAAAGTCCCGGATTCAAACTTGGCTGGTGGCCCTAAGTTATTTTATAAAAGTGCAAAAAAGCTTAGTTATGCCGTATTTCGGAAAGGACGTAAAAAGGTAGACCTGAGCCCTTGCTATGTCATCTACTCCTTAAAGATCCATATCCTAATTATAAACCTGGATAGGCAAAATTTAGAGTTTTATTTGACGTCATTTTATGCTACTGTGGCTAATCGGACGATGCTACAGTTGGAGCCCTAAATGTTGCCTATCTAGGTTTAATTGGAAAATGGATCTTAAACGAGAATCTGACATCGAAGTGGTTCGAGACTACTATTTCAAGTCCACTGTGAAGGACGGCATAACCGAGGATTTGTTTACTTTAAAAATCCTTACGCCGTCTACTGGGTTCGAACCCGCAGAATTCTGTTATGCTAGCTGCAACACAACAGGTGACCACAACAGTGATATTTGAAATAAATTTTATAAATACTTATTTTATAACGATACATCTGGTAATTATTAAGATAACTTATTAGTACTTTAATGTATATAACGTAAATTTCTACATGAGCGTAGTATTTCGACATTCAAAAACATTCTTGACATGAAGATTACTAAACAAAATAACATTATATACGTATTAAAAAGCATTTACTAGCAATGTTATCTATACTGTTCAACCGATACTTTCACACTCAAACGAAGCTCATGGTCAACTGAATTCCAACGACTTGTGTTTTGAAATAGCTAAATCCACATCATATCTTTATAGCCCATTAGCCAGCGACATCTATTACAGAAATGGTGATGGCCTCATAAACAAATGTTGATGAACCGTCTCCCGACATTCCAACCTTGGTGATTCAATGAAACGATCCCATACAATGTGTATGTGAAAATTAATCAAAGATTCATAAAAAATTACAATATATATATATATTGGAGGACAGGCTTATGAGAATTATGAACATCGAAGAGGTCTCATGTGACCCATTTATACAGCGAGTTAAAGTGGCTCCTTCCTCTATCTGTATACAATATTTCCTAGGATCATATCTTTACCAAACCATCCACTCCCAGCTACCTCCCTATATCCACAGTCTTCTGCAATTTAAATCGTCAGTCCGCTCCCTTGAAACAAGATCACGCCATTCTGACTTTTATATTCCTATCCATAGAACAAAAACTTTTGATCATTCCTTTCTTGTCCGCTCTACTACCCTCTGGAATTCCTTACCTACTCATATCCGCCATGCTTCATCCCTACCATCATTCAAGTCTCAGGTGTTCCAGTACCTACTGTCATCCCAAACAGACGCTGAACTACAAGCCTGTTCAAATCAAATTTCAATTCATAAAGAAAATTTATTATTTATTGTTTATATTAAACTCAGTTAATGAATATGTTATTATGAACCAGTTTCAATGTTTTATTTTATTCAACGCTTTAATCTATAAGATGTTATGTATATTACTCTTTTATTTTTATTTACTCTTTTATATACTTTAATCCATTTTGTTTCTGATATTATTGTAAATAAAAATTAATTATAATCCTTTGGTCTTTTGGCCAGACACATCCTATATCTTAATTGTACATATCAATTGTTCTTAAGGGACCCTGTCTCAGAATAATAAAAAAAAAAAATTTCTATTTCTATATATGAATTTTATTTTATTTTTATTGTCATGTAATTCGACTTTATCATTGTTGTAAATACTGTATGAATTTGGTCACATACCACTATTACTATTGTTCATTTTGAAACAAATTGTAATATATCTCAGTAAATATCTTTAAAAAAAAAAAATATATATATTATATATATATATATATATATATATATATATATATATATATATATATATATATGTATATTAAAGCAGTTATGTAAAAAGAATTGGAATATATTCACGATGTTGAGGAATTCGAGCAATGGAAGGTCAAGTGTTGTTAATGAAACCTGGACCAACTGGAACTGTTAATTTATAAGATATAAGACTAGTTAATAACAAATGTAATATTCTCGTTTTGCAGGAAGAAGTGCAAGGAAAACGGGTAAATAATTTTCGATGAGCAAAGAGAAGAAATTCCTGCATTTGCATTTAACTTGCCTACCTTTATGTGAAATATATAGTAAGGGAAATTATCAAGAGCGTTCGCAGGATTTTAGTTTTGGTCAAGCCAAGTGGCGAACTAAATTTCAAAAAATACGAGTTTGGAAGTAAAAGTAATCTCTAACTACACCTAGTACAGTAATCATTTGTACCAACAACGACCTTGGAAATTATTGCAATCTTGAAAACGTTCCAGTGCATTTTGTTTGTTTGTTTATTTATTTAACGTCACTTTATGCTATTATGGCTAATCGGACGATGCTACAGTGGGAGTCCTAAATTTTGCCTATCCAGGTTTTATTAGGATAGGGATCTTTAACGAGTACCTGACATCGCACAGACTCGGGACCACCTTTTAACGTCCCCTCCGAAGGACGGCATAACTAAGGATTTTTTAATGGGAGTAAACCACCTGCGGGTTTGAACCCGTGACCTTTAGCATGGGAGGCTGTTACGCTAGCCACCCAGCTACAAGTGATTCCCTCCAGTGCATTTTGATGAATAAATCAAATAAATCTTTAAAGATCCATTGAGTCCAAATAACCACAAGTCTCCCAAATCACGGTCTAAACCAGAAGTTGAAATTTGAAAGAATACGTCAGGGATGTTTTCACTGGTTTAACCCTCCCGTTTTACTGACCTTAAACATTCTCTTCAGATGATAAATTGAAATAGAACAAGAAAACAAAAGATGATTTATTTTTATTTTTATCAGAAATTTATTATTTGCCATCTGTAAAAAAAAAAAATCTTGTGCGGGTAACACTCGATTTTCACTTACATCCGTTGTTAAAATCGATGAAAGAATTTTCATATACGGTAAGAGACGCAAATGAATTAAACCATTAAATGTTGTTTTATTAAAAAATCTACTATATTATTATTTAAAATAATCAGTTAGTTTTATCGGCTTTACATCACTCTTTATTATCTTTTACAAGCTTGTGTATTAGATAATATTTTTATCTAAAAATATTTTTTCAACGGTATATTATACATGTATATTACTGTTCTTATGCTCAAAAACAAAAAATTGAATTAAAAAATATTTTTTCAATTTTTTCCTTTAGTTAGATATAGAATTCGTTCAACATATATATTAGCCTGTTTTTTATCAATAGTAACAAGATAATATGGTTATTTTTATAGAATATAAAAAATTAAAGATACTTTAGAGGAAGAAAATTTAAACTATCGGCATTTAAGCTCGTTCAGACTATTTCAATCAGAATGAAACCTAAATGATGTTATAGCCCATTAAATTTTACATCAATATAGCGTGTTTAATCAAGATCGTTACAGCCGTTTTTGAGAAAATCGTAAAAAGGTGCAAAAAACACAGTATAAAGTAGCTCTTGTGGTTAGCCGATTTTGATGAAAAAGTTGCTCAATACTTTCCCTCACTATATATCTCATATATAGGTAAGTGGAAGTAAAAAAATAAATAAATTAAATAATTACTATATGCAAATATGTTCACTCGATAGCCAGATTAATTAATTAAGTTAGCTCTAGGTCATGCCTCAAAACCACTGGGGTTGGTTGTTCAGATTTGTATCCACCTAAGGGTTTGGGCCGGTAGGTTCATGTCGTGAAAATGTTTAGTATATTCTGAAGCAGTATCTGGAACTGTGGACAGTTCCTAAGTCCTTGTGGAGTAATTCATTAGTCACATAGTATGTTGCATCTACGATTTTTCATAAAACTTTGAATTGAAAAGACTAAATCCTTTGGTTGTCGCAGGTTTTGGTAGTGCCTCATACCGTAAGTCCATAAGGGTTTGATGAGTAATTTTTAAATAGTATTTTCGGTGTTCAAGGATAATGTTGTCAAGTAGCAAATCCAAGATAATAGTCTACATTGTTCGTTCAGCTGTTTTCTCTCAAGTTTAATATGGATTCTCTATGACAGTCTATTGTCTAATGAGTCTCATATATCTTACTTTTTATTATTATTAATTAGGTATCAGTATATTGTTATAATATACTTCTGAACACATACCATGGTGAAGATGAAAGAACTGTGAAATTTTGAATATTGAGACAATCTTGGTAGTCTCTGCAGTTGTGCCTGGACGAATTCCAGACTTTATTATTCTTTAAGATATAATTATATAACTGGACGACCAGGACTGGGAATCATCAATCAAGAAACGGCAAATCATTGGGCATTGTAGTATTATGGCCAGACTGTTTTTGATAGGAGCAACCGTATAAAGGTTTCTGAAAACCAAAACCCCCCTTTACTATATAAATGAGTAGCGACGATTCAATTCACAATAAAAAAAAATCTGGTGCGGGCAACACACGACTTTCACTTACCTCCATTTTTAAAATCAATGAAAGTATTTTCAAAAACAGGTAGGGATAAAAATACGCGAAACTATTAAAGAATTGATTAAATTGAATTTATATAGAAACTTGTGTTTTATAAAAAATCTATTATATTATTAACGAAACATTGCATTAAAAAAATATGTTTTCCATTTTCTCCTTTAGTTGGGTATTGAATTTATTCAATTTATATATTTACCTGTTTTTCATCAGTGTTAACAAGATAATATAGTTATTTTTATAGAATCTACAAAATTAAAGGTACTTTAGTGTAAGAAAATTTAAAATATCGGCATTTAAGCCCTGTCAAAAACTTTTAATCAGAATGAAACCTACATGAGATTAAAGCCCATTAAATTTTACATACATAGAGGGAGTTTAATCAAAATCGTCGGAAGAGTTTTTGAGAATATCGAAAAAAGGTGCTAAATGTTTGGTATAAAATGCCTCTTCTGGTAAGCTCATTTTGATGAAAAAACTTTTGTAACGTCTCGGGCGTATAGTTGTCTTAAATATGAAATTTCAGTTTCATAGGACTTTTCCGCCCGGGAGTTACCACACACACAGACCTTTTTGCGGGACTTGGTTTTTTGGACTCAGGGGACCCTAAAACGTGTATTTCCGTTGAAAACTGGAATTCGAACATTTTCACGATCGCAATACTTTCCCTTATTATATATAGTAAGTGAAAGTAAAAATGAACGAAATAAAAATAAAAATAAAATTGTATTCAAAATATTATGATTAGTTACTTTTACTAATTATGTTTGTATATAATTATGTATTACAAAAACAATTTTTTTTTAAAAATATCTATAGGTTTGTTGGTTTAGTAAAATAAAAAAGTAGAAAAATTTAATTTTTCAACAAATTTAGAGCATAAGGGGATAATTTATTTTTACAATCCATGAGGATTAAAGGATATACCACGTTGATAAAATATAAACAAACATTTTAAACAAAGAAACTGGAATTAAAAGGGACAAAATTTGAAAGAAAAAAAGAAAAGCAAGAGGTAAAAGCAAAAACAATTATTTTTTTTTTCTCGTAAACTGGCAGGAACCCGCAGGTAATTATTAATAAAAAGTAAACTAAGAACGTTCTAGTTAATTTTTGTGGAGGTAGATTTCTGAGCGATTTTCGTTATGAATGTTTTAATTTTTTTTTCCATAAAGTCTATAGAGTCTATAAAAGTTCAAGATGCGTAAATTTAAATTATCGCAATAAAGATGGTTCATTAATTTTGGTTTATCAAAATATATTGTGGTACGTTTTTTAAAAACGTTCCAAGGACGGTCGTTTTATAAGATATCTTAGGTGGAAATTTGTAATAAAAAAAAAAACTGATGATGGACAATGATATTAGAAACAATGAAGAACAGCTTAACCAAAAAAAATATAGGAAAATCAGAAATTTTAGATGTTGGTCCTATATTCACCAAATGCATAGGCTCGCCCCAAGACGACTCTATACGAAACGTGTTTTCGCTAGCATTCCATTCCACGGCAGACCCAGCCCAAGCAGACTGTCGGTCACTCTCATCTGGATTCCTTCTAACAGGTACCTACCTACCTTCAAGGTGTCTCACAATTCTTAGGACTTTGCCAAATAAGTAGCCTTTGCGACTAGATTCCGGTTTTTCAGTTCGTTTCTTTGTTGCTCAATTGAATCCACATTCCAGAGCATTCAGGGATTGCATTGCCCCTTAATTATAGGTCGAGTATTTCAAGATATGTCCGAGAAATCACAATTAAAAAATATATATTCTCACCGTTTTCGCCTACTTTAACACTTATTTACTAGAAAAACGCATAGCTAATGACCCTTAATGGGTAGATGCTTTATATAAATAAATAAATAAATAGAAAAACGCACTAATCTCCCACTACAAAAGACTCTATACGTGACTATAATAACTCTAACCTGGACATACGTAGTTGAGCTTTGGATCCTTTACTAAGCTATCGAATTCTCGTATCCAATCCTGAAAATCCGGTGCGGGCAACACACGACTTTCACTTACCTCAGTATTTAGAATCAATTAAAGAATTTTCAAATACAGTAAGAGGTAAAAATCTGTGAAACCATTAAAAAATTATTTAAATGGAATTTCTATTGAAACATGTGTTTTAAAAAAAAAAAAATCTATATATCATTATCTAAAATAATCACTTAGTTTTATCGGCTTTTCGCCACTCTTTGTATGTTAAAAACAAATAATTGCATTAAAATTTTTTTTTTTATTATTTATCAATACTAACCAGTTAGTATGGTTATGTTTATAAAATCTACAAAATTAACGGTACTTTAGAAGAAGAAAATATCGGCATTTTTAGCTCTGTCAGACTATTTTAATCAGAATTAAACCTACATATTAGAGCCCATTAAATTTTTCATCGATATAGCGAGTTTAATCAAAATCGTAGGAACCGTTTTTGGGAAAATCATAAAAAGGTGCAATATGCATGGTATAAAGAAGAGCCTATTGAGCCGATTTTGATGAAAAAGTTTTTGTAACATCTCGGTCGTATAGTTGTCTTAAATATGAAATTTCAGTTTGATAGGACTTTTCGTTTCCCCCTGGAGTTACCACACACACAGACCTTTTTGCGGGACTTGGTTATTTGGACTCAGGGGACCCTAAAACGTGTATTTCCGTTGAAAACTGAAATTCGAAAATTTTCACGATCGCAATACTTTCCCTTAATATATATTTCATATATAGGTAAGTGAAAGTAATAATGTAATATCTTTCGTACCTATGATTCCTAATATTTGGGTTTTACAGATATATAAAAAAAAATAACTGATCGACATTTACCATAGTATAGTAATCCCTAAATAACTGAAGTATGGCTTTATTACTTTTTCATGTATGCCTGAGATGTAATTGAAACTTTTTAACTAAGTCAGTAAACTAGAGCCACTTTATATCTGCGATCGTAAAAATTTTCGAATTACAGTTTTCACCGGAAATACACCTTTTAGGATCTCCTGAGTCGAAATAACCAAGTCCCACAAAAAGGTTTGTGTTTGTGTGTGTGAGTTGTAAGGTTAACACAAAAACGAAAAGCCGTGAAAAGTCGTACCACCATACGCCCGAGATGTTACATCAACGTTTTCACCAAAATCGGCTGAACGGAAGTGATACTTCATACCATGCATTTTGTATCCTTTTCCGATTTTTCAAAAACTGCTCAAAAGATTGGGAATAAACTACCTATAACGATGTAAAATTTGATGGTCTTTAATCATATAGGTTTCATTCTTATTGTAATAGTCTGAACGAGGTTAAATGCCGATATTTTAAACTTTATTCCTCTAAAGTACCTCTAATCTTGTATATTCTAAAAAATGAATAACCTTTTTAGTATTGATAAAAAATGTCTAAATATACAAATAGAACGAATCTGATAAGAGACTAAAGGAGGAAAAGCAAAAATATTTTTTTTGGTCATTTTTTTTTTTTGGAACATAAGAATAGCAATTTAGATGAACAATATGCCGTTGGAAAGCTAAATATTTTAGAATAAATTGTATCTTATATACAAAGTTGTGGAAGTTTATGTAAACTTAAGTAAGTATTGTCCATAACAATTTTATATTGTTATATTATTTAATTTAAAATTGAATGTGATTCTTTATACATTATTCAACTCGAAACTTTATTCAATAGTTCTAAAAATTAATTTGAACAACCGAGAGATGTGAAAGTCGTGTTTTCTCTGCGCTAGATTTTTTTACTTGAAAATGGCTGAAAGTTGCCTAAACTTTATGCGAATGTAAAAATAAAACATTTATTGTCTAATAGCTGCTATTCTATGAGAAAAAATATATATAAATAAGAAGAGGAAGATATAAATAAGGTAGTAATGTTGTGACCACATTATTTCCCAAGAACCGTCAAATAAGAATCAGAGATTACTGCTAGTCATAACGATAATGAGCTCTCTCAGGCTATGTTTTTTCTCCTTCATTATGAATTCAAAAAAATTATTAGTTGTGAAATTTGATCCTAATTATGTAAGTAAAAAAAATTCAGTAGAGCATTTAAATATTTTATTAGTATGTTTCACCTATTTAAAACTAGAATACTTAGAGAACTTTCGATTTTTTTTAAGTGAAACTCAAACTGGAATTCTTTTAGATAATTTATCATTATATTACTTGCATCTGATTAAATCTAAATGTTAGTGATTTTTATGGTATGATGAAATGTGACTTTAGTTATTTTATTTTTTATTTCTATTTTTTAAACTTAAATAAGTTCCATTTATGTTGTTTTTTCCTCTCGTATCCAATCCTTACAATCCAAAATCCTTCGGAAAATCCTCAATGCTCTTTATTTTGTCACAAATAAACTCATCCATAAAGACCTTAATATTCCATGTGTCGCTGACTAAGCCCGAACCAGGTACCGTTCCTTCCATGACAAACTCCATTCACACTACAATCCATTAGTTTCAATCTTTGCTTTCTCATCGATCCCTGATAATCCTCCGAGGCGTCTGAAAAGAAGATGGCCACGAGACCTTCTAGTTTAGAATATGTTTAGAGAGTGACACTGCGTAGTGTCTCTACATGTATTTCATGATAGTTTTTTACATTACCATCACATTTACTTGATTTTTTTTAATACAGTTGTAGACATCAATAAATATGTTTAAAAAAAAAAATAAAAAAATAAAATTATATTTTCAATCACTTATATAAAATTTTTGTCTAACTAATTTTTATCGCATTCATGAAATAGGTGTTTTACATTTGCTCTATCTAGGTTATTTACTTGAAATTTCGAAAATTTAAGCGCACCCCTTCAGCATTATAGCACTAATAGAAACTTTATAGACATAAAATTACAAAAATATTAAAAGGGAAATAAACATTTTTTTTATCCTTATATTTGACCTTCTATTAAAATAAAGAAAAAAACTTTACCACTACAACCTCTGAAGGGTCTTGAACTCATTACATAAAGAGATTCGTACTGTTCTTAAAACAACGGCCGTGCAAGGGAAGTGGTTCAGAGATCACTCTGAACCACTGGGTTTTCCCCTATTAATTTGGGTACCCACTTTATAGAGGCTGGTTCGGCCCCAGGAGGGTCTCCATACCCTAGGGTCGTCCCCCGGCCGAAATAACAGAATGAATAACATTCTGCCACAGCCGGGATTCGAACCAAGGACCAAGAGAAATGTACACAAGTGCTCTAACCATAAGACCACGCCGCTCTCTAGAGGCATATTAACAGAACAATATACCGATTTACCTTTGTGTAACTAAAAGAATATTACTCTCTTACTACACTACAGAAGATTTATAATTTCAGATTACTTATTTTTTATTTTATTTTTTAATTATATGTTATTGAAATTTACCACTGTATAGGAATACATCAAGTAAATATGCTGATTAAAGATAGTGTACATGAAAAACCCGAAGAGAAACTGCCCATTGGCAGCACTCTAGTAATCAATCTAAACAAGAAGGTCTCGAGACCATCTTCTTTTCATACGCCTCGGAGGATTGTCGGGAATTGAAGAGGAAGCAAGGATTAAAACTAGTGGATTAGAGTGGGATTGGAGATTATCATGGAAGGATTGATACCTGGTTCGGGCCAAATCAGCTACAAAGGGAATATTAAGGTCTTTATGGATAAGCTTATTCGTGACAAAATAAGGAGCGTTTAGGATTTTTCGAAGGATTTTGGATTGTAAGGATTGGATACGGGAAGAATTTGATGGTTTAGTGGAGACCCATAGCTCAACTCCGGAAGTCTAGATAGGTCTTATGATGGTCATGTAGATGAGTCTTTTGTAGTTAAGTGAAAGTTTAGAGCGTTTGTCTAGTAAGTTTTGAAGTAACCGAAAGCGGTGAGCAGTTTCTTGTCGTTTCAGTTAGTGTGCGGATTCCATGTTAAACGTTTGTCAAGTAGAAGCCCTAGGTAGCGGATCTGTTCAACTGGAACGAGCGGAATGTTATTAAAGGATACTGTAGGGCAGGATGTCATAGCTTTACGACGTTGGGTGAAGGTAATTTGGTGGGATTTGTTGGAATTTATTTTAATTCTCCAATTCTGACACCATACCTCAAGGTCTCTGATGTGGGATTGGAGATTTTGAGAAGCAACAGTGGGATCATTATTGACATATAATACACAAGTGTCATCTGCATAAGTAGAAAGGAAAGTATTAAGATGTGATGGGATATCAGCTATATAGACTGTATAAAGAATGGGTCCTAGGATATTGCCTTGAGGAACACCAGTAGACTGGGTAAAAATGAGTGAATAGGAACTATTGTTATTGATTCTGAAGGATCTGTCAGAAAGGTAGGACTGGATAATGAGAAAGTACGTAGAAGGCAGGAATTTACGGAGTTTGTAAAGCAGTCCCGGGTGCCAGACTCGGTCAACAGATTACAATTAAATCAATTAATGGATTCAATTAATTTTGTCTTAATTTGCCTGAAAAAAAGCTCTGAAAAATATATCGATGATAAAACCGTAAGAGGCGGAAGAAAGTCCCGCGAGCGTTAGACTTGATCTTGAACATTTCACTTTCTATTCGGGAGCAACTTTTCTTTCACATAACTCTTGAATGTCAGGCAGTAATGCTCTATGAAAATACCTCCATGTATTGCTTTTATTTTCTCACTACCAAAGCCGAATACCACGACCTCATAGTCAGAGGGAACAAGGCTAATATCTAACAGCTAAATATCTCTGAAAATTTGAGAATATATTTGTTTTATATTTTAATAAATTGTTTATTAATAGCAACTCCATAATTTTTTTTAACTTAAAAAATGTATTTGCACCTGTATAAGTTACAATCAGCAAATGAGTTATATTTGATAAACATAGCATGGGATGGGATAAGAAAGACAGCACCCAGTGGTGCATCCTCCTGACATTCAAAAACAAAATATTTTTTCAAGCTAGGAGGTCCCTCATCATGTCATTTGTACCCATGTTTTGTACAAATTTGTTTCTATGCCCATTAAGTTTGTCGTGAAATTGAAAGTCGATCGAATGTGGTTTGTTGTAGTTGGAATACGTAAGTCAGTATGAAGGATACCGTTTGAAACATACGGTGGTGAGTTCATTGCCAGTCTTAAAAATTTAGATTGAAAGGTGTGTCTTTTTAGCTGGTCCCTATATTTGGCAAGCGTAAGTCCATATTGGTTTTAATAAATAAGTGTATACATTAAGTTTCTGTCTGATGGATAATTTATAACTTCTGTGTGGTATTGAATATTGAAAAGGGGAGCCCGTGGCTGAGTGGTTAGCGCGCTTGCCTGCCACGCTGAAGTTGTGAGTTCGAATCCCAGTCCCAGGAGGACTTCCTTCAAGCATACAAATAAATGGGGATTCACACACAATCTCCCCCGGGTATGTGGGACCCATCAGCTAATTGATAGCCACCCACAAAAATAGGCGTAGGGAGTGATGACCCTACCCTATAAAATGTCATTGAGTATCGCGGTGTGGAATATGAACCATACCGCGTGGCCAAGGGCCTCCAAGGCCTGTCGCGCCAACCGAAAAAAAAAATGTGGTATTGAATATAATAGTCTTATTCGAAAGTTTAGCGTTTTACGTTTTTTCTTGACGTGAACATCATTCATTATCGGCATATTTTGCTGTATTATTTCAAAAAATGTAATCGTGCTGCAGCAGCTGATGTGTAAATTTGCAGTATTAATGGGGATCATGTCTTAACCGAACACACCTATCCAAATAGGTTGCCAAACATTCAGGAAATTTTGACATCAATGCTTAACGGTCTGGTCACATGAAATTGAAACGAAATATGTTAAGGCCGTTAAAATCCCACCCAATCAGTTCGAGAGATTGCTATGGCACATAAGCGTACAAAACCTTTTGCATAAGCTCGGCCATGTTTCCAGGCTTAATGTTTGGGTCCTTTACTCTCTAACCGAATTCAACTTACCAACACACACTGTTTATGATTCACTGCAAAAAAAAAAAAACGACCCATTTTTAAAAAATGTTGGTAAGAGGAGATGAAAAATGGATATTTTACGATATTGTAATCCGTAGAAAATCTTGGGGATCTAGAAGTGAGGCTCCCGGAATGTCAAAACCCGGATTGCATCCAAAAATGATAATAATTCAGTCCCTCCATTAGTCCATTATTAGATAGACATTTCGAAAGGAAGAGTACATCAAAATCCACTTGGATCATTTTTTAACTGAACATAACATTATAAAGTTAGTGGAAATATGTGAAAACGTCATATTAAATAATGGTTAATATACTGTAGATTAAAATGGATTTTATTTCTGTAATACAATGAGTTTTATTTCACCCTGAAAAACCGAAAGAACTTATTTTCTAACCCAATATAATTTTTTTTATCAGTTATTCTCGAGTAGGCATAAGTTTAGTCAGAGACTGAATCATAGCAAGAGGTGCCAGCTTCAAGACAAAGCAAATTAATAACAGAGTATTACTCTGTGCCTTTTGAGTTATTTTGCTGTACATATTGACGAACTATGCAATATCCCGTCTTTGCAAATTTATATTTTAAAGGACGATTCCCTACAAAAATTCGTGCAGTGATAGGTCTTACAGTTTGTTTTTTTGCAATTTATCATGAATTTTATTTTTAAGTTAACATGAATATAATATAACAAATTAACATGAATTTTTCTCGCTACTTGGGTAATTTTTTGTAAGCAAAAAAAAATGTAGATGATAATTTTATCATCATTTTTTATTTAGAGCTTTACCCAATACTTTTTCGACCGCGTATCAGACTTAAGATGGCTTCCAAACTAAAAGTATTCAGTCAGAGAATTTTTTTTTATACAAACGGTTAAAAATCCAGGAAAAATAGAAAATAACTTTTAAAATATCATGAACAATCACTTTATTCGACATATATGTCGTCATCGTCGACCTTGAAACAAATGAGAAATAAAACCAGTTTCACAATTTAGACAAAACAAATCCAATTTTGAGATAACTAGTAATTAATATTTAAGAGATTAGTCTTTAATATAATCATAAGATCAGATCAAATACTTTAACATGGGTGTGAGCCGAAGCTGGCCTCCTTTCATTGATTGATTATTTTAGATCCAGTCGGCATTGGCATAAGAGGGTCACTCCTTTGAGGCAGAACAATATCTTGAGAGTTACGTTTAGCAATAATAATAACAGGTTACGGATTCAAACCTGTAAGTGGCCCTAGGATGCTTTCAATGGGTGTACAAAAACCTTAGTTTTGCTGTCCTTCGGAAGGGACGTAAAAAGGTGGTCCCGAACCTGTGTTATGTCAGGTACTCGTTAAAGATCCCTATCCTAATTAAACCTGGATTGGCGAAATTTAGGACTCTTAATGTAGTAGCATCGTCTGATTAAGCACAACAGCATAAAGGGACGTTACATAAATAAACAAACTAATAAAACAGTACTGCCTAAAGTTATAGTGTAGTTCTGGAACTTTAAATTTATTAATTTGAGTTTTTTTTAATTTTTTCATCCTCAACGCTCCTTACTTTGTCACAAATAAGCTCATCCATAAAAACCTTAAAGACCCGTTTGTTGCTGATCTGGCCCGATTTAGATACCATTCCTTTCATGAAAAACTTCGTTATCCTCTTGTTTCAGTCCTTATTCCTCTTCAATTCCTCACAATCCTCCGAGGCGTCTGAAAAGAAGATGGCCCCGAGACCTTCTAGTTTAGAATATTTTTATAGTACTTCCATTGGGAAGGTTCTCTACATGTGTTTCATGCCTTTTTATATTTCACTCAAATTTACTCGTTGTATTCCAATTCTACAGTTGTAAATTCCAATAAATAAATAAAAATAAAATAAAAATTTGTTTTCTTTTAGTTTAATTTTATATCATGTGATACTATTACTTTATATATAACTTTAATTTAATTTAAGTATAATTTATATTATAATTTAATTTAAGCAAAATTTATAATTTAATATAATTTACAGTATAATTTAACTATAATTTCTGTCTTGTAATGTCCAGCAGTCTATTTCGAGGATAAACCAGACAACAAAAGACTGACATGCAGGGCCCACATTAGACTTAAAAGAAAACATTTGGACGATTTGGACTATTATCCCGACAAACGATCAAAATTATCCGTGAACACCAAAATGACTATTTACAAAGTACTGATCAAACCCTTATGGACATACGGAATAGAGCTTTGGGGATCTGCCAAAACCTCTAACATCCAAATAATTCAGTCTCTTCAATCGAAAATATAACGAAAAATCGTGGATGCACCGTTATATGTAACCAACGAATTACTTCACAAGGACTTTGACATACTCACAGTTTCAGACACAGCCACTGAATATTATAAAAGATTTCACGACATACTGACTTACAACATGAACTCATCGGCCCAAACACTTAAATCCTACACCTTGATTTAACCTACTTTTTCGGAAATTAACATATTGCATATTTTTTTTGCAGATGGCAAATGCGTGTTATTATTCAGTTGCTAAATTACTTAGCTCGCGGCTTCTGTCTAAAAACTTAAAGGTTAGAATTTATAAAACTATTATTCTTCGGACGGTTCTTAACGGATGTGAAACGTGGCCGCTTACTTTGAAGGATGAACAACGGCTTAAGATTTTCGAAAATAAGGTATTACGTAAAATATTTGCTCCGAAGAGAGATGAGGCCACTGGGGAGTTTAGAAGGTTGCATAACGCGGAATTGCGGAACTTGTATCCTGTGAATATAATTGAGTTGATAGCATCGCGGAGACTCAAATGGACGAGTAAAGTTGTTGGGCTCGATGAGGAGCGGATTCCGAGAAAGTTGGTATTCGCTGATCCGACTGGTAGGCGTCCGAAAGGTAGGCCGAAAAGTCGATGGGAGGATTGGGCTTGGGCTTGAACGGTGAACATTGGACGAGTCTGTGCAGGCGGAGTTTGGTGGTATCGGCATCGAATATTCGGGTTCTGTAAGCCTTTTATTATTATTATAAATAAATAGTTGAGCCACTTTATACCATGCATTTTGTATTTTTTTTTCAATTTCTCGAAAAACGGTTCCGACGATTTCGATTAAACTCTATCGATGTAATGGACTTTAATATCATGTAGGTTTTATTCTGATAAAAATAGTCTGACAGGGCTTAAATTCCGACATTTTAAATTTTCTTCTTCTAAAGTACGTTTAATTTTGTAGATTTAAAAAAAAATAGAATATCTTCTTATTAGCATTGATAAATAAGGGGTGAATAAGTAAGTTGGGTGAATTGGATAAACAACTAAAGGAGAAAAGTGCAAACATATTTTTTTGTATTTTTGAACATAAGAATAGTAACATAGATGTATGATATACCATTTGAAAGCTAATGATTTTATAAAACATATTACCTTATACACAAGCTTTTAAAAGTTAATATAGAGTGATATAACGCTGATAAAACTAACTGATTATTTATATATAATAATATAATATATTTTTTAATAAAACACATGTTTCTATAGAAATTCCATTTTATTCATTATTTAATGGTTTCACTCATTTTTATCTCTTACTGTTCTTGAAAATTCTTTAATCGATTTAAAAAAGTGAGGTAAGTGAAAGTCGTGTGTTGCCCGCACCAGACTTTTTTGACATTTTTGAACAAACAAACATGATTATATAAACATAGATAGGCATAAATTGAAATATTATATATACAAACATATAATATAAATATACAAACGTTACCAACTCATTTACATTTTTCCCCTAAGATTAATGAACCTTTGGGCAATGGGACAAATGTGAGCAATATCTGTGGCTAACGCGCCAGTCTACACAGAAATAGGCGTAGAGAGTGATTTTGAGAGTTCAAAAAAAAAAATCTTGAGACCCGTTTTTGTGAAAATTGTAGAAAGGTGCAAAATACATGGTCTTGCAAATGGGCTCTTCTGGTTTGCCGATTTTGATGAAAAAGTTGTTGTAACATCTCAGGCTTATAAACTACTAAAATATGAAATTTCTGTGTTATAGAACTATCGTTTTTAAGCCTTTAATTCAAATAATTTTACAACCCAGTACGTTTTTAGTACCCAATTAAGATAAAAAATCCGGTGCGGGCAACACACGACTTTCACTTACCTCCGTTTTTAAAATCGATTAGAGAATTTTCAAATATGAGTTGTTGTTTATTTATTTAACGTCACTTTATGCTACTATGGCTCATCGGACGATGCTACAGTGGGAGTCCTAAATTTTACCTATCCAGGTTTTATTAGGATAGCGATCTTTAACGAGTACCTGACATCGCACAGGCTCGGGACCACCTTTTAACGTCCCCTCCGAAGGACGGCATAACTAAGGATTTTTTACTCCCATTAAAAAATCCTAGGACCACCTGCGGGTTTGAACCTTATATATGTATGTGTTTTTCATCGGTGGTAGCAAGATTATATATTTATTTTTATAAAATCTACGAAATTTCAGGTACTTTAGAGGAAAAACGTGTAAAATATCAGCATTTAAGCCCTGTCAGACCATTTTAATCAGAATGAAACCTACATGATATTAAAGCCCATTAAATTTTTCATCGATATAGAGAGTTTAATCAAAATCGTCGGAACCGTTTTTGGGAAAATCATAAAAAGGTGCAATATGCATGGTATAAAGTGGCTCTTCTGGTAAGCTCATTTTGATGAAAAAGGTTTTGTAACGTCTCGGGCGTATATTTGTCTTAAATATGAAATTTCAGTGTCATAGGACTTACCGTTTCCGCCCGGGAGTTACCACACACACAGACCTTTTTGCGGGACTTGGTTATTTGGACTCAGGGGACCCTAAAATGTGTATTCCTGTTGAAAACTGGAATTCGAAACTTTTCACGATCACAACACTTTCCCTTACTATATATAGTAAGTGAAAGTAAAAATAATAGATTGAAAAATCTTTAGATACTATTCAATTTGCGTAAAAAACTAGTAATGCACGAGTGAAATTATGAGCCGTCAATCTCCTTTTTCTGCCGATTTCCAACCTAGCACACCTGTTTCGCACAGAACATAAAACTTCCAGGTGTAGTAATTTATTACTGTTCAACTAATTAATATAATAGCTTGCAGAGATTGAGTATTTAAGTCATAAACCTTTTCTTCATAGGTAACTTCCACCTTTATAGGTTGATAAATATAGGTAATAATAAAGAAAAAAATAATCAAAGGTCAAGAAGCGTAAATATGACCAAGATCTTGTCTCATCGTAAAACCTGATTCAAGAACAACGAAAGGAAACATCTGACCGTAATATTCTTCTAGTCCTTACCTAATAGAGATCTTCGCTGGCTCAAGTCGGGGATGAATAATTCAAAATGAATGCACTCAGGCAAAGAATCCGGCTCCATAGAGGTAGGCATAAATAATGTTATAAGCCTACTTGAGTACTTCCTCGTTGGACAATGGGGGATCGATAATATCCGCTGAAGGCCAGAGGACAGGACCTAAGAACATGAGGGGATGATGTGAGACATGAGAGGATGAGATCTGTGGGAATGTGAAGGACGGTGGTGAAAGTGATGTTCTCCTGTTCCGCAAGACCGGGAGTCGGCCTAGGGTCATCAGTCTAGATGATCAGACGTTATCACTGCGTGGGAGGAATTTGATAGCACCGATGGCAGGCAGAAAGAGGGTGTACGAAATATATAAAAAACATAGATAATGGATATGGATACAGCTCATCCCAGTCGGGGAGAAATTGAATTTGCTAACGGACATGCGAATTGATGAAGCATAGAAGTTAAATAGATAATGAAATTACCTTCCAACAAAATTTATTTTTTATCATATATGTATATTTAGACATTGTTACATTGGTAATTTTGGTTTGTTATATTTAATGATGAGCCTTTGTAATAGACCGAAAAAAAAAAAAAATTACCCCCCTTTAAAATTTGAGGACTTACGTTTCAAGATAAGTAGCATCCGAATAACGAGTAAAAATCCATTTGTCCGCCGTCCGCGCCTTTTCTCCGAAGATACTGGGAAAAAAAAAAGGTTTTTTTTTTTTTAATTCACACGAAAATACACCTTTTAGGGTACCCTGTGTCAATCAACCAAGTCTTGCAAAAAGGTCCAGCACGAAAACGAAAAGTTGTACCAAACATAAATTTCAGACAAATTTACGCCCGAGATGTTTTTTTAGTTTTGTTTTTAAATATTTTTATTGAAATTTACAACTGTATTTTGTAATACAACAAGTAAATATGTTGGTAATGATAAAATACATAAAAAAAAACATGGCCAATGGCATCACTCCACTAAGTAACTAAACTATAAGGTCTCGAGGCCATCTTTTTTTTAGGTGCCTCGGAGGATTGTCAGGAATTGAAGAGGAAGCAAGGATTGAAACTAGAGGATTAGAGTGGGAGTGGAGTTTGTCATGGAAGGATTGATACCTGGTTCGAGCCAAATCAGCAACGTATGGGATGTTAAGGTCTTTATCGATGAGTTTATTTGTGACAAAGTAAGGAGCATTGAGGATTTTTCGAAGGATTTTGGATTGTAAGAATTGAATACGGGACGAATTTGATGGTTTTGTAGTAAGCGAAAGCGACGGGCAGTTCCCGAAATGTTAAAACAACTTTTTCCACTAATATCGGCTAACAAGAAGGCTACATTCATACTATGCATATTGCACCTTTTTACGATTTTCTCAAAAACGGCTCTAACGATTTTGATTAAACTCGCTATATCAATGAAATATTTCATGGAATTAAATATCATGTAGGTAAATAAATAGAATGATTTTAGAAAAAATGATATCTTATACACAAAGCTGTAAATCAGAATGGAGAGTGACGTATAGGGCATAAACATATTACTGATTATTATACGTAACAATTTAATATTGTTTCTTAAATTAACATACAATTTTTTTCAACTTTATGTTTATTTTATAGTTCTTAAATTGATTCTATCAGCTGATGTATGTAAAACTCGTTTGTTGCCCGCACCAAATTTTTATCACATGTAAATATGTCTCATTAAATATATGTGTAATTTAATTTCAGTACTCCTAATTATTTTATTCCGATGTATGCCACTTGATACATAAGTAAATGGGTAAACATGATACCTTTAGAAAGAAACTCCAACGGTTTCATATAATGCAGTCTATAAATACATAAAATATATTAATTAATGCAGTTTTTTTTAATCTACCGCTGTCCTAGAAAAGGGATAGAACACAATTACACAAATAACATAAAAAATGAAAGATATTATTTTTATTTATTTCTTTGGGTAGGCCAGAAATGCAGATACACACCAGGCTCATCATAAACTCTTAAGATAGTATGTAAAATATTTGATAATCCTAAAGATATTTATTTATTTGCAATTCAAAGGTGAGCTTTCGGTTTGAACTATCAACCTTGTAGGATAGGCAGGAGTGAAAACTGCACATTATGCAATCTTCGATTAGGGGTATTGCTGCATCTTGTAAACACTAAACATTACTTGCTAATGTGACTTCAGCCTGTGAAGGATGCACTTAAAAAAACTTTATTATTCATAATATTTTGTCTATTTATTTAACGTTACTTTATGCTACTGTGGCTAATCGGACTTTGCTACAGTGAGAGTCCTAAATTTGGACTTTCCTTTCCGGGCTTAATTAGGATAGGGAACGAGTACATGACATCGCACCGGCTCAGGACCACCTTTTTAGGTCCCCTCCGAAGGACGGCATAACTAAGGATGTTTTCCTCCCACTAAAAAATCCTAGGACCACCTACAGGTTCGACAGGTGACCCCCTTCATAAGGAACTGTATCATTTCCTACGTCATTATTAGTACATTATGTAAGATAGATGTTCCATTAAATGTGTTGTTTTTTTATGTTTTATCTCATTGCTGGTGGCAATCAATGAATGATTACAAAAACAGTCCAAACTATTTATAAACTAATCCAAAAAACGCTGAGAATTATAACACAATTTATTATTATTTCCTAATAACTATAACTGTTTACACATCAATTAATTATCCAAGGAAAATGGCCTATAACCATTGCTAATTTTTACGTATGAATGTGACATGTTTTGTTTTTTGTTTATTTATTTGTTAACTTTATTTATTTGTATTTATTTTATCTACGAATTTTGTTATTGTATACGTTTATTTAGTTTGGTTTCATGTTATGTAATTTCACATTTCTTTTGTTTATATTGTATGAATGTGATTCTTTAGCAATATTATTATTGTCCATTGTGACAAACTGTAATACATACGAATAAATAAAAAAATAAAAAAATTTTAAAACGCTATGAGCTATAGACCAATAAATAGGGAAAACAATGTTATCCTGTTTTATAATTAATAAAGGTGTCCTAGTTCTAAAATTGTATTTATTTTTTCTCTACATTCGAAAATAACTCAGTTATAAACGTATATATTGGCAAAATTTCACTGTTGTTTTCTTTTTCCCTTTTTTTTTTTTTTTACAATATCCTGATTCTAAAGCTCTGCTTGGTATATTTTTTTTCTGCAACAACGAGTACTCCATTCATTCTGGGACATTTCGTATGGCTAATTCGTATGGCTTCGTTTTACACATGATTATTTAGTCAAATATTAAATTATATAAAGTAAAAAAATAAATAAAAGAAATATTTATTTATTTATTTATTTAACGTCACTTTATGCTACTATGGCTAATCGGACGATACTACAGTGAGAGTCCTAAATTATGCCTATCCAGGTTTTATTAGGATAGGGGTCTTTAACGAGTACCTGACATTGCACAGGCTCGGGACCACCTTTTAACGTCCCCTCCGAAGGACGGCGTAACTAAGGATTTTTTACTCCCATTAAAAAATCCTAGGACCACCTGCGGATTCGAACCCGTGACCTTTAGCATGGGAGGCTGTTACGCTAGCCACCCAGCTACAAGTGATCCCAAACTCTGTTTGGTATCTTTATGTTCTGCAACAATGAGTACTCCATTCATTCTGGGACATTTCTTATGGCTAATTTGTATGGCTTCGTTCGATACATGATTATTTAGTCAAATAGTAAATGATATAAAGTAAAAAAAAAATAAAAGTTATAAATAAAAAGAGATAAAAACTTCGAATGAGTTTAGTTACGTATTATCAAGTCGATAAATATCACCTTTGTGTGGAAGATCGATTTTTGAGGAGATGGATTGATAAATGGTGTTTGAAAGTGGTCAGGGATTATGGGTAAAGAGTTGCAAAGTATGGTAGCACGGATGATAAAGGACTTTTCGAAGGGTACTATTCTATGAGGGGAAAGGTATAGATCGGTAGGTTGGGATCTTGTATTTATGTTGTGCACGGAAGTTCGCGGAGTAATGAGGTCAAAGATATAGGAAGGTTTTCTGGCTCGCAAGGATTGGAATAGGAAGATGACAAGAAGGTATTTTCTTCGCGATTCGGGATAGAGCCACCTTTGAACAGAAGAAGAACCTTAAAACCTACCCATCAATCTTTGCAGCCTCATCTCGTTTTCCCTCGATACACCAGACATAGTCAAAGTGGGGGAGTATGAGAGAAGACACTAAGAGATGATGATGATTTTGATCAAACTTAACATTCCTATAGAACTTTTTCAACCATTAATCGACTGTCAGGAATCATCATCTCATACTTCATTAAATACGTGTATTATATTAGATCCAATATCTCTACAAATAATCAATTAACAGAGGCCAGAAATGAGGGCTTTTTATAACTCGAAATATTTTAAGAATTAATAAGGAATCGAAACTAGAATTTTTTTTTTACATGTTTTTGATATTTACAACTGTATTATATACATGAAGTAAATGTGATGGACATAGACTACCCATAGGCAGTACTCTAAAAATATTCTAAACTAGAAGGTCTTCTTTTTAGACGCAAGAGGATGATAGAATAGAAACTAGTGGGTTAGAGTGGGAATGGAGTTTTTCATATAATGATTGATACCTCGGGCTAATTTAGTAACATATGGAACATTAAGGTGTTTATGGATGAGTTAATTCGTGATAAAGTAAGGAGCGTTAAGGATTTCGGAGTGCAAGGATTGGATACGAGAGGAATTCGATGGTTTAGTAGAACCCTATAGATCTACTTCGTAAGTCCATATCGGCCTTATGATGGTCATGTAAATGAGTCTTTTGTAGATAAATGGAAGGTTAAAGCGTCTGTCCAGTAAGTGTTGAAGTAAGCGAAAGCAATTGGGTTTTAAAACATAAATTCAATGTATGGGAAGGTTGTAGTATTTGAAATCAATTTTAACAGTTAAATCATTTACTACTTTACTTATTTTCGATTCAAGCTCAGTGAAGGGTTCTTGTGTTGTCAATGATGTGTTCACATATCCACTATATGTTAATGTGTTTTTGTGATACTCTGTCAGATTAATTAAATGTAAAATGCTCGAACAAGGAAACGTTGTGTCATTAGGCATACATCTTTTTCGTTTCGAATTAATTAATCTACTTATGTTTCACCTATATCTCCTTTTTTTTCTCAATCTTACTGTTCACGCCATATGTTATGGCCTGAAGAGGTTTCATGACTGTTTCATGGAATAAGAAAAGAAAACTGTATAACTTTTACGATATTTATCAATAGATCATTTTGTGTTAATCTTTATTTTTTTATCTGTTTTAAAAATAGTTATTTTAAATATAATTAAAAGTTTTGAATAGAAGAGAAAGAAAAAGAAGACGATCGTACTTCAATTGTTTTTATTACCGCCTAGTGGCGGGGGGTCTGAAGCTAGGGTCTAAAGGGTAGATGTGCCTTAGACCCGAGTCTGCTCTCATACTTAGTACGTTTGCGAACGAAGTTCTTCATTTTCTCATCGTTTCCCTTGGAACTTTGAAAAGCCGCCCTGCGGTCATTTTCAACATACCTGAGAACTTCGTCCAAGCCGCCCTGCGGAGATTTTCTACAATACTCAACTGGACTTTTTATAGCCTATCTATTAATGGAAGATTTAATTTCTTAATTCTAATTCTTGAAACTGTTTAATTTTGATAACTATATTTTTTACATCTTTAAGCATTTAATTCAGTTAAGTTTGTTTCTCCTATTTTCTTCAATATTTTAATTAGGTTTATTTTGTTTCCTACATTTTCTTACAGCTGTTTAATCATATAATTAGGTTAATTTGTTTCTTATCTTGTTTATATGTATTTTAGTGTAATAAGTGTATTGTGATCCGTCGTTTGCTTCCATTATTTTTTTTATTTTAAATCTATACAGTCCACTAATTTATTTCAATAGAACCACTCTCAATTTTGAGTTGTCACTTGGAAGTACTGTTCTTTCACGGATAGCCCAGAGTATACACTTACAAATGTAAACATCTTGCAAATTCAGGATTCTTTTTAAACTCAGCTGTCCAGATTGGCTAGTCTTTTTGTGTTTATTTTTTTTCTTCCTGAATTTAATTCTCCCCTTTTCCGTTGCTGTTGGAAAAGGTTGGAGCGTCTGACCAGTAACAATGAAATTCAAATTCATAATTAGCAGACCAGAAAATACTTTTCTTTTTTCTACTCTTGATGGACCTGTTTTTAACATCTAATGTTCTTTCTAATGTACCTCGGCCAATTAAATTGGCACCTTTGAGCCTTCTTTCATAATGGTTGCAAAGACAGGTTTCTGTGTCATCTAATTATGATTTTTTCTTTTCTTTTTGTTTCTTCTAAGGAGCGTGGAGAGATTATTTAATCTCGTGTCAGCTTTCGTTGAAACATAATTATGTTGTCTTGCCTTGTTCAGAAGTTACATGAGGCAATCCTGACCACATTTCATTCGATGCCCTAAAAATCTGAGCTAAACAAACTGTGGCTATTCTATTTATTGTTTATTTTTCATTCTACTCTTCTTATTTTCACTTACCTATACATGGAATATATAGTAAGGTGAAGTATTGCGATCGTCAAATATTCAAATTCGAGTTTTCACCGGAAATATACGTTTTGGTTCGCTTGATTTCAAATGACCAAGTCCTGCAAAAAGGTCTGGATGTATTGGGGTGTGTGTGTTTGTGTGGTAGGTCTAGCTCAAAAACGGAAATTTTATATTCGATGAGTGTATATGCCTGAGATGTTACAACTTTTGCATCAAATCGGCAAACCAGAAGAGCCACTTTGCAAGACCATGCATTTTCACAAAAACGGCTCTAAAGATTTTGATTGAACTCACTCTCAACGCCTATTTTTGTGAGTGGCACCAGTAGGCTGACTGGCCTCACATACCGTAGACTAGCGTGTTAGCCACAAATAAAAGGGCTCCTTTATTTCATTGCCCAAGGGTTCATTGTGAATAAGTAGGTAACTTTTTTCAATATTTCAATTTAATCTTCTCTACGTTTATAAAATCATGTTTCTTAGTTCAATAATGTTTAAATGTTCTAAAAAAGGATTAGTTAAGGTGCTTTTATGCGTCAGTTTCAACTAAGATTCCTCGTATTTTTATAGATACATAGATACAATAAGTAAAAGTGATGAATTATAATAAAAGGCGTATAAGGCTTGTGAAGAAACTACCCAGCGGTAGTACTTCGATGTTTATTTAAGTAAGTAGATCCCAAGGCCATCTTCTTTTCAATCGCCTCGGAGGGTTGTCAGGAAGGTTGCGAGGTTAATAGCATTTAGGATTTTGCGAAGGATTTTGGATTGTAAGGATTGGATGCGGGAGTAATTAGATGGTTTAGTAGAGCCCCAAAGATCGATTCCATATGTCCAGATTGGTCTGATGACAGTGATATAAATGAGCTTTTTGTAGTGAATTGGAAGTTTTGAACGTTTGTCTAGTAAGTGTTGTAGTAATCCGTATCTACGGGCAGTTTCCTGTCGTTTTAGTCTCGTGTGAGGGTTCCATGTAAGACGTTTGTCAAGATGGAGTCCTAGGTATCAGATTTGTTCAACAGGTATGAGTGGCGTATTATTAAAGGATACGGTAGGGCAGGAGGTCATCGGTTTTCGACGAAAGGTAAATGTAATTTGGTGGGATTTTTTAGGATTTATTTTAATCCTCCAGTTCCGACACCATTCCTCAACGGCTGTGATGTGGGACTGAAGGATTAGGGATGCAGCGGTTGGATCGTTATGGACGGATAACACACAAGTGTCATCCGCGTAAGTTGTGAGGACAGTGCTAGGATGGAGTGGGATATCAGCTGTATATACCGTATAAAGGATGGGACCTAAGATACTACCCTGAGGTACACCTGCAGACTGAGAAATTATGGAAGAGTAGGAAAGGTTATGATTTACTTGAAAGGTTCTATTAGTGAGGTCCTCTATTTAAGTGTTATTTTGGTACTTGCTCAAAATGAAAGATAAAAAATTCATTTTCGTCATTTAATGAATTTTTATTTCGAAAAAAGAAAATTCGCTGCACAGTCGGCTAACTAAATTTTCAGTGTGTATGGTGATGATGTTTTTAAAAAAAGTACCGTTTCGTTTGTGGTTTGCTTAGTTCAGAACCGGAAATGTTGAGTTGGAAGAGGCAAAGCGCTCGGGTCGTCCTTCAGCTGTTGATGATGACCAAATTCAAACATAATTGATCAAAAATATGTAGTTTTTGACTCATAATGAACCTATCTGAATTTATAAACAGAGTAAACCATGTGACCCCGAGGTGTTGTTGATTCCTGTTGACGCAGGTTGTTTATAGTATAGGAACACTGCCAAGGATCGACCAATTAGGTAGTGAGATGGATAACCTCGCTCTAACAGTTATTACAAGAGAACAGGATTCTATTACGACTCTTATGTTAATCCAGAGAGCATTCCGTTACGTAAGGTGTATAATGTTTGTTTTAGAATTGCTAAGTCGGCCCTAACCTTGCTCGCACCTTCTGGAACTATCTGTTCAGCGATAATCCATTCCAGTCCTGGAATTCCGTGATATATTTAGTCGTTTACTCCAGCTAAATTTAGTATCTTGTTCTCTGTTACTTATTACACAAATTTATTGTGCCTTTAATATGGGGAAATGATTTAATGAAAAACGCTTGTAATCTGCTAATGACAAGGTGGAAGACGAATGCGTAGAGACACTCTTCATGATATTTGTTCACATATTCTCACCCCCACTTGCCTATCAGTAAAATATATATAAGGGATATATAAAAAATTTTGGTGTGGACAACAAATCAATTTAAGAATTTTCAAAAACAGTTAGAGAAACATGTATTTTATTAAAAAATCTAGTATATTATTATCTAAAATAATCAGTTAGTTTTATCTTATTTTCATCACTCTCTATTAACTTTTAAAAGCTTGTGTATGAGATAATATTTTTTCTAAAATCTTTAGCTTACCAACTGTATATCATACATGTAAGTTACTGCTCTTATGTTCGAAAACGAAAAATTGCATTAAAAAAATATTTTTTCTGTTTTCTCCTTTAGTTAGATATCGAATTTATTCAATTTATACATTTTCATCATTGTTTTTCATCAGCGTTAACAAGATAATCTAGTTATTTGTATAGAATCAACAAAATTAAAGGTACTTTAGAGGAAGAAAATATCGGCATTTAAGCCCTGTCAGACCATTTTAATCAGAATGAAACCTACATGATATTAAAGCCCCTTAAATTTTACATCGATATAGCGAGTTTAATCAAAATCATCGGAACCGTTTTTGAGAAAATCGAAAAAGGTGCAAAATGCATGGTATAAAGTGCCTCTTCTGGTAACCTCATTTTGATGAAAAAAGTTTTGTCACGTCTCGGGCGTATAGTTGTCTTAAATATGAAATTTCAGTTTCATAGGACTTACCGTTTTCGCCCGGGAGTTACCAAAACACACACACACACACACAGACCTTTTTGTGGGACTTGGTTATTTGCACTCAGGGGACCCTAAAACGTGTATTTTCCGTTGAAAACTGGAATTCGAAAATTTTCACGATCGCAATACTTCCCCTTACAATATATAGTAAGTGAAAGTAAAAAATGAGTGAAACTAATAAAGAAATAATTAAATTGAATTTCTATAGTAACATGTATTTTATTTTTAGAAAACTATTATATTATTACCTAAAGCAATCAGTTCGTTTTATCGGCTCTTTATTAACATTTACAAGCTTATAAGATAATATTTTTTTCTAATATCTTTAGCTTTCCAACGGTATATTATACATGTATATTAATTTTTTTTTAATTCAAAAACCATCGAAGTACTACCGCTGGGTAGTTTCTTCAAAAGGATTTTACGCCTTTTATTATAATTCATCACTTTTACTTATTGTATTTATGTAATATACAGTTGTAAAATTCAATAAAATATGAAAAAAAAAAAATAAAAAATTCAAAAACACAAAAATTGCCTAACAAATATTTTTGCCCTATTCTCCTTTAGTTGGATATCGAATTCGTTCAACTTATGTATTTACCTGTTTTTATCGTCCATACCAAGATTATATTGTTTATTTTTTTAGTATATACAAAATTAAAGGTACTTTAGAGGAAGAAAATTTAAAATTATCGGCATTTAAGCCCTGTCAGACTATTTCAATCAGAATGAAACATAAAAGTTACCTTCTTTACAAAATTGTATAACTTAATGGATGGTGATGAAAAACGAAAAAAAGTAAATGATTATTACAGATAATAATATATTTTTAATCTGAAACATATGTTACCACGTACGAGTAGCACGCGCCAAGTTTTTTAATTTATTAATTTATTTTATGGAGCGGCGTGGGCTAATGGATAGAAAACTAGTCTACTGTTCTCCGGGTCCTGCGTTCGAATCCCTGCAATGGCAGAATTCTATTGATTTTGTAATATCATCAGTGAGTATGCTGACCTAGCTCGAATCTCTGTATGTACTGAACCAGGCCCTTCATGGGCTGTAAAGGTACAGTTTTTTTTGTTTTTTTTATATAAGTTTATTTTATTAGAAGAGCCCGTGGCTGAGTGGCTAGTGCGCTAGTCTCTCATGCTACAGGTTCTGAGTTCGAATCTCAGTCCGGCGGGGCTTTTATAAGGATGTACAAAAAAATGGGGATTCACTCACAACCTCTCCCCCGGGTATGTGAGACCCGTCAGCCAAAGGATAGCCACTCACAAAATTGGTCGTAGGGAGTGATGACCCTACACTAAAAATTGCATCGTGAAACGTCCTAAACACGGCCTACCGCGCCACTGGAAAAAAAAGAAGAAAAAAAGTTTATTTTATTAATAATATTTTATGCAGAAAACAAGGCGTATTTATTATTTCGTAAAATCATCAACGATTCCACGTATTGTTGTTTTGATTAATTGAGTTAGTTCTTGGGTGCTTTATGGTTCATTAAGTCCCAAATATTGGAAGCGATTAGTAATATTAGTAATTAGTAATAATGGACTAGCAATACGATAAACTCCAATTGTCTACTTCAGTAATGGAAATGGCATTCGAAGGACTTAGTCCCTTCACTGCACCTGTTTCCAATCTGTCAGCCAAAGCCTATATTTTCATCACAAGTTATTACTACAGAATGTTTATAAGTAATTTTCCTTATACTCACTTTAATCATATTTGCAACAAAAAAAAAAAAAAATTTAAAAAAACGCACAGAAATACTCGTAAACCAGATTATTACCGATGCTCTTCACTTGTCTGACTGATTCTGCCGCATGGTTTGTGAGGCATTTGACCAATAGGTTTCCTGAATTACCAAGTTTCATATTATTTATTTCTTTAGTTTCATTTTTGGTTTATTATTTTCATTAATCAACCTTTGTAATCGGCCAAAAAAAATTACCCCTACTCAAAATTTGAGGGTTTATGTTTCAAGATGCGTAAAATCCGAATAACAAATTTTAAAAAATCCGTTTGTCCGTCCGCGTCATATCTCCGAAACTACTGGCCAAATTTTTTTTGAAATTCGCCACAAAAATACTAGTCCATTCAACGATGATCCTATCACCTAGGCATTGATATCAGCTGGTTAGTTTTAAAATGGCGGTCGATTAAATGGATTTTATTCAATAACTCAGTTATTTTTGAAGATGGAAAAAAATTTATTAGTGTTTTTAACCAACAAAACGCGAATAATCATATAAAAAAGAAAAAAATAAAAGAAAAAAAATGGATATTTTTCACATAAATACGCTCATAACTCAATCATTTTTGACGATATGGAAAAGTATGTATAGAGTTTTAGAATCAGTAAAGCGCGATAAACAAAAAACGCTGCAAATTATTCCACAATGGTTAATTATTTGCAAATAACAATATTAGGGTATAAATGTTTATATGGCTGTTAATAGGCAATTAAGTAATATGAACAGCACTAATTCAAAGCATCATATCATAACACTACCACTGATTTCAAAACGCAATATCTAAGCTAGTTGTAAACCAAATTCAATGGTTCTTTTTTCATTTGGTCCAACTTTTTTTTGGAGAATAGCACTGGGATCTCCTGGAACCCTGATTTGCTATCTACTTGTGAATAAGAAACCATTGTGTAATAATTTTGCAGCGTTTTTATACAATTATTAAGGTATAAAAGGCTAATAATATTATAATACACCTGATTATATAGACCTGACTAACATTCCTGTTCTCAAACAGAGAGACGCTCCCAGCCGCGTCACTGGTGTGAGCCAGCGGAGGCCGATATATTACAAACTAAATTTGTAATTTTTAGTATTACCAGGTGTCGTAAAGGCTGATAATATTAATTCATCCTATTTAGATAAATCAATCATTTTTATAAGATATGATTTAAATTTGTTCAGAAAAACCTGTATCTCTACAACACAGTTTTGAGTTCACTACATATAGTGATCCCAATGTTTTTACTTAGAGATCACCCTTAAGCGTCAGGTTAATATTCCTAATTTTTGGAACGCACTTTAAAAGACTTAAACCTAGAGTTGCTTCCAACTGAAAACAAATTGAATAATTATTCTGACACACACTAACTGCCTTTTAAATTAACTAATTAAATTATAGGATCTATATGTCAGCTAAATCCGTCAAAGCTCGCAATTATTAAATATATAATTGAAATTAGTGATGAAATCTTAATCGATATTTCATAGAAATCAATATAAATGAAGAAATAAAGATCGTAACAAGATCCCTTCACCACGCATTAGATCAAACTGGAAAATCCGACGAAACGAAAGTACAATTAAAAAAGATTTGATATGCAATAAATTACAACTTTCTTCACTATATGAAAAAAAATCATTACGTTTATTATTTAACGACCAATAAAGCTAATTAAGATTTCTTAATCCATGCATCTTTCTTAAAGCAGATAAGCTGAAAAAGTTGCTTCATTCTTTCAAAGCTTTTTGTTTTTATAAGTATTATGAATTGACCGCTAAACAGTATAAAAGGTCTTGAGATCCGTAATGTTTCTAGGTCATCAGCGGTACGAGATAATTTGGTCCCAGATCACCCTCAAACGCCAGGTTTTCTTCACTTTATAGGTAATTAATTCTCTACTGGCTGAGAGTAATAAATGATAAAGAATAAATAATTATCCTGCCACAGCCGAAATCGAACCTAGGACTTTACGTTTAGTAGCGCAGTGCCCTATATATTCAACTAATCCATTTCTAAGTCATATTAATTATACATAATACCTTAACATACGTGGTCTCCGACTAGGTCACATCTCGCAGCCAAGAATACACGATCACGCCAGCAGAAAAAAAAACTCACTGTGTGGTGTGTTATGCAATTTATTATGATCTATAAAGAATTAATTGTATTAAAATTAAATAAAACGAATTTGATTCACCAATATTATTACACTAACACGTTCACGCCGGCGTGACCCACCGGTTGACACACTTGACTGTTCCGTGGGACGGCGTGACCCACTAGTCTGACCCGCTGAACTATCCGTAGGGCATCACAGCTCAGAAAATAAGTCGTTAAAAAATAACTTTATTTTAGGTTTTTCTCAACATTATATCCTGTAGGAATTAACAAGCATGAGGGTTTATTTATTAAATATTTTATAACTTTCAACATCCCCTCTCAAAGGACTCTTATCGGTTAATTTCATTTTATTACTCTTTTTTAAGAATTTTCTTCAGCTGTGCGTGATTTCTTTTAATTTTTTTATTCCTAGTTCTGACAATAGAAGAATCATTTTTTCCGTATTTACATAATTTCTTTTTTAAGTCATATGTGTGTTTCAAAACTGAAACAATCTCGCATTTAACGCGTTGGAAGCCTGGAACTGTTGTGATCTCGCATTAAACACGTTTGAACTTGCGACAGTGTAGATCAATCACACGAAGCGCTAGCTACACAGTCTCGCCTCACGCGAAAAAACGTATTAATCTATTACTTAATTAAAATAGACTCATTTACATCAGTATCGAAATGCCTATCTAGACATACGGAGTTGAGCTTTGTGGGTCTGCAAAACCATCGAATTCTCCTAGAACCGAATTCTTACTATTCAAAATCCTTCATACAGATGTAAATCTTAATAAATAAGTTTTTTTTTTTAATTATTATAAAGAAGGCAGTGCCAAAGAGGTATGAAACAAGGAAGGAGAAAGAGAAGACAAGTGAAACGGACAACTTTCTCTGATAGGACCGGTATCCAATGACGTCACCAAGGTCGGAGGCAGCAAGGCCGCTCCCAAAAATATCTCTTTTACCTTTTAATTAAGCTTTTAAGAATATGCGAAACATCAGGAACAGTCACCTGTAGCATTGTTCCATATCTTATAAGTGTTCTAATACCAAGGAAGGACATTCCAATCCAATGGCTCATGCTGTTTAGTTTAATACATAAAAAGATTCGAGATACGTTAGACCGGTTTTGGCAATGGAAAAGGGGAGAATTAAATTCAGGAAGAATAGTAAAAAAATAAACGCAAAAAGACTAGCCAATCTGGACAGCTGAGTTTGAAAAGAATCCTGAATTTGCAAGTTGTTTAAATTTGTAAGATTGAGAAAAAAATTTAACAGTTATTTTTTATGATAGATACAAAAATTATTAGAGTTTTTAAACCGAGAAACCACGAATAATTATAAAAAATAAAAGAAAAAATTGAAAGTTTATCCATAAATACACCTGTAACTCAGTCATTTTTTAAGATACAAAAACATGTGTATAGAGTTTTTGATTCAGTAAACCTAAAATGAGTTTTAGGATCAAGACATGTCAGGACCGCAACGTATTCAAAAAAATAAATTAATTAAATCTTGCCTATATATACGCTTGTAAATCCGTTATTCTCGAAGATAAGAAAAACATTTTAGAAAAAGAGTTTTAGAACCAGTACACCACTATTAAATATTAAATAGAAAAAAAAATGTAATTTCACCAATAATAATTCAGATCCTAACTCAGTTATTTTTGAAGATAAATATCAGTTGTTAGTGTCATTAGATAGAGTATAAAATTTTCTACAATACGAAAAAATAATCATTGAGATCGGTTTAGAAATAGCAGAGATATATGATTTTGAAATTAGCAATGGTGATTGACCATTTTCTTTAAATTATTTATTGTTTTTCATATTAGTTAATTTCCCATAAACAGTTATACCATAATATAGTTATTGGGAAATAATAAACCATTATGTAATAATTTGCGTTTTTAAAACATAGAGTCAAGGTTTGGAAGGGTTGCAGAAATGTTTTGGGGGAAGCGTTGACTTTTCGGCCTATCCCCCTTACGGAAAATGAGGTGGACTCCTGTGTTTGATTTAGTAATCTTTTTATAATTCATTTATGTTCGTTATAATTTGCAAAATGTGTATTCGGGTCAGAAGAGTATGCGTAGATAAAAATACGCATTAAAAAAATAAATTTCGTTAAAAATAAATAAACAATACATGACTGAACTAAATATTTAGACATTATTATATGTCATGAAATATTAATAAAGTTTAAATTTCCTTAAAATTTTTTTTAGAGTAAAAATATTGAACGGTTACCAGATGATTACACTGCAATGCAATGCATGGATATCAATCCTAGCTTTCACCAGTGGCACCTGCTGTACGCAACCCGTTTGTGTTCAACATGCTGTATCTCTGTACATGGAGATTGTAATATACAAACTCTTTATATCGATAAATTGGGATTGGTTACGTATAGTTGGATAGTAAAACCCTTAAAAGATACGAAAAATAATATGAAACATATTGTTAAATTTTTAAAATATGCACGGACTAATCATTATATAAAATTGATTAGGGGTCACCCATAGCGTAGTGATTAGCATAACAGCTTTCTATGCCAAAGGTCGTGGGTTCAAACCTGAGGGTGGCCCTAGGATTTTTTAATGGGAGTAAAAAATCCTTAGTTATGCCGTCCTTCGGAGGGGACGTTAAAAGGCGGTCCCGAGCCTGTGCGATGTTAGGAACTCGTTAAAGATCCCTATCCTAATAAAACCTGGATAGGCAAAATTTAAGACTCCCACTGTAGCATCGTCCAATTAGCCGTAGCAGCATAAAGTGACGTTAAACGAATAAACAAACAAACTAAAATTGATTAATTTTTATCAAGAATAAATATTGTGCAATCAGTATAAAAATAGATTATAATGAAATTTCTTAACTGAAGTGTTTTTTTGTTTTTGTTTTTTTGAAATGATTGAGTAGAAAAATCTAGATATAATAATTAATTTAAGTACGTTCGTTATCCAAAAAAAAAAAAAAACCGGTAAAAAATATATTTACGTATATATGTACATAGATACATATTGCATAGTACTAAACTCAAATAAAATTAAAATGTTATGTTTAAAATTTTAAAATACCATTGATTATACCACACGTATTTTTTTAATTAAATGAAAAATAATTTTATTCTGGGACAGTTCGTCCCCTAAGAATCATGTACAGTGAAGAGAAGTCCAGTCCTTCATTTATCACATGATTATTACGTCAAATAGTGAATTATGTAAAGTCAAAATAAATAAAAGATACAAATAAAAACATACAAAAAGGGATCACTTGTAGCTGGGTGGCTAGCGTAACAGCCTCCCATGCTAAAGATCACGGTTCAAACCCGCAGGTGGTCCTAGGATTTTTTAATGGGAGTAAAAAATCCTTAGTTACGCCGTCCTTCGGAGGAGACGTTAAAAGGTGGTCCCGAGCCTCTGCGATGTCACACACTCGTTAAAGATCCCTATCCTAATAAAACCTGGATAGGCAAAATTTAGAACTCCCACTGTAGCATCGTCCGATTAGCCATAGCAGCATAAAGTGACATTAAATAAATAAATAAAACATACAACAACTTCGAATGCGTTTAGTCGTATATTGCCAAGTCAAGGTAAACCTTGACTGATAAACACATATGTGCGGAACCTTTGATTTTTGAAGAGGTGGATAAATAAATGGTGTTTAAGGAAAGTGGTTAGGGATGACACTTTACGGAGTAAGATAGGTAGAGTTCCAAAGTATGGTAGCACGGATTTTTTTATAATAAAAAAATCACGAATTAAATAATAAAATTAAAAAAAAAAACTATAAAAAAACTTTCACCTCAACAACCTATGAAAGGACTAATAGATAAATAGATTCGTACTGTTTACCTAATATTTGGGTACTCACTATATAAAGGTTGGATGAGCCCTAAGAAGTCTAATATACCCCAGGAAAGTTTTTAAAATACTACACTACTTGTTAACTTTGAGTACCTACTTCGATCTCCGAATTTTTAAAAAAAATATTTCTCAAAGAAATGCTAAAATTTTAAGCGAATGATACTACTTATTAAGTTTTAAAAATTGGGATTGGTATTGATTAATATTGATAGAGTGTTATTTTTTTTAAAGTCAGAAATATTAATCATATAAATTGTGAGAAGTTTTGCCAGACACCATCGGCATAGCCCGTTCTCACGTTTCTTATCTAATCAGGAACAGACTTTTTTTCGATTACAATAATTATTTTTCGAAGTTATATTAAAATATATATTTATCAACTAATATTATGCGCGCAACCTCACTAAGGGTTTTTTAATTTTCAAGACACCGTTGTTGCTTTTTTCTCGGCGTCAAATTAATTTTTTCTCTCTCTCTTCCGAGGTCTTCCTCGCCATTAGAGCAATAAGGAATCGAATAAACCAGACCTTCCAATTCCGAACCAGAAAAACAAGAATTCTCTTTTAAGGTGAAATCGGGAGTTGCGTGACTGACTGTATCGGCCGATCTCGGATGGCTGTCCATTATCCACTGCCTTCCTAATAGCCAGTTCGCTGCCTCAGTAATTTCGGATGCTTCTTTTTTTTAATATTATTACTTTTAGCAGTATACCGATGCAAACTTATGGTTATTTATTTTTCTAATGGTATTTGAAGCATTTTTTTTTTTTTTTTGAGACAGTCGAATACATTTAAGTAAAGAAGAAAAAAATGTTGGAAAATATAGATACATGAGAGTATTACAAACAAGAAAATAACTTAAACTAATTAATGTTCGAATGAAAATAATTTTTATTCTGAAACTTTTTTTCCCTTAAGAGTAATAAAAAATGAACAAGATTTGTACGTTTTGTATGACTTTATTTAAGTACATAATTAGCTAGCCAAAAAAATGATTATGAAATACATAACTAAAAAAAATCAATAAAAGATACTGTCTGTTCATTCATTTAATGTCAGGTTATGCTGCGTTGGTTAATCTGACGGTACTGTTTGTTTATTTATTTAACGTCACTTTATGCTACTATGCCTAATCGGACGATGCTGCAGTGGGAGTCCTAAATTTTACTTATCCAGGTTTTATTAGGATAGGGATCTTTAACGAGTACCTGACATCGCACAGGCTCGAGACCACCTTTTAACGTCCCCTCCGAAGGACGGCGTAACTAAGGATTTTTTACTCCCATTAAAAAATCCTAGGACCACCTGCGGGTTTCAACCCGTGACCTTTAGCATGGGAGGCTGTTACGCTAGCCACCCAGCTACAAGTGATCCCTCTGACGGTACTACAGTGGGTGTCTTAAATGTTGGCAACCCAGTATTAATTAGGGAAGGGATCTTTAACGAGTACCTGACATCGCACTTGCTCGAGACCACCTTCTTACGTCCCCTCCGAAGGACGGCATAACGAAGGATTTTTTTCTTCCATTAAAAAATCCTAGGACCACTTGCCAGCTTTGAACCCGCGACCTTTTGCATATAATGCTGTTATGTTTGCCACTACACCACTGGTTTCTCCAATAAAAGATAATAGTTGAAAAGTTTGAATGAATTTTGTCAAGATTGATTGTGTTGAAGATTGATCTTTGGTGAATAAATGGTGTTTGAATGTGGTTGGGTAAGAAGTTCCAAAGTAGGGTAGCACTGACGTTTCGAAGCAGTTTTATGGGAGTATATATAAATAGGTAGATTGAGAACTGGGGGCGTGATGGCTGAGTGGGTTAGCGTGCGTTGCCTAGCAACCACAGAGGACCATAATTTGAAACCAAATAATAATGAGTTAGAGTCTCGGTGCTGAGGGGCTTTTATCTCAGAATTTATCCCCCGCCCTCACCACCTGATACGAGAAACCCCGTATGGCCTTCAAAGGCGAGGTAGGAGTGAACAAAAAAAAAAAAAAAGTAATAATAAGATAAAAATAAAAAGGTAGAATGAGATATTGTGTTTAGGGTATGTAGGAAAGAACGTTGAGTGAGGAGATGAACGGTATAGGAAGGTTTTCTGGATCTTAAATATTGGAATAAGAAGAGTACAAAGTATAGCTAGTTAAGCCGTCCTTCGGATGTGACATAAAAAGATGGTTCCGACCCTTGCGAGATGTCAGGTACTCGTCAAATATCCCTGTCATAATTTAACCTGGATAAGCAGAATTTAGGACTCCTACTGTAGCACTGTACGATCATTCAGAGCAGTATAAAGTGGCTTTACATGAATAAATAATAATAATTATAATAAAAAGATTAAAAAATATCGAGTAGCATGGTCTCGAAGATTTCAAGTGGTTTGACCAACAACTAAAAGATAATATTTTCAAAATTAATTGATATCAATAGGTATTCCTTCGAAAGCTTTTTTTATGTATTATAATAACACTGAATATTTACTTTATGTATTACAAAAATACAGCTGTAAATTAATTTGAATCTCGACGTCTGAATTTATGGTTTTCTTTCATTTTTGTTTTTAAAGCCCTGCGAAAAACATTTCCCAGGACCTTCCTTTTTTGTTTTTCAGTCATTTTATGTTAAGAACGTAACAAGCCGGCAGGTGTTTTCTTCGGGAATGAGGACGGAGCCACACTTGACCAGAATACCCAAGATTACAAAGTGTGGAAGTGAGAGAGAGGACAGGAGAACATACTTTTAGGAAAAGAGTCACGAAACGAAGGTAACTGATCACGGATCTTCGGTCATTGTTCCAACTTAGTTTTCTGTCCATGCGCATTCCTCTTACAATTCACAAGCGGTGTAGGAACAAAAGTCCGATTCCTTGAAGTGTAAGAAAATACTTTTGAATAATATTCTTAATCGATTGGGCACCGCCTTGATCAACAGGAAAAATAAGGAGAGCTGATATAATTAAACATAATTACAATCAATGCATACGATTAATTTCCTTCTATCAGATGTAATCTATAAATAAACCATAACTTACTTAATCAGATTGAATAATAACACAAGATATGTAGCCAAGGCCATCTGTATCAAACCGGACGCTTAATGTACATACCGCAGCCTCAACAATGTCGCTCACACTCACATTAGGTCATATAGTCCATATACAAACAATAGGAAAATTCTTTTATAAAGCCATAGCATCATGATCTTTACTTATTATTAGTTAAAATACATAATGTAAATAATTTATAATGTAAAAATAAGAAATTTATTCACTATGTGCTTTGTTTTATGATAATATATTTCTTGTTTTTTGGTAAAAATTAAAACAAAAAATAACTAAATAAATAGAAGACATTTATAAAATTATACAATTCCAGTCTTATCATGTTGTCGAAGATATTGTATTATCACTTATTTCTTTTATGCGGCCATTGACAGTGAGTTAGCATTTATTAAAAAATATAAGTGTTTATTGGGGTATAAATTTAGTTATTTGGTAGTTATTTTACTGTACGGTGGATAATTATTGATTATTCATTGATATATGTTTTCTACTGATTTCTGCTTATCTATATGTTTTGGTTGTAATCCTTCAAACTAGACATGTATTTAAAAGGTCTAATGACATGTGTTTTATGAGATAAATAACATATGACCGTATGAGTTAAGGGATCAAGTAAAATTACGCTATTAAAGCCGCAACGTAAATTTCTTGACAAGGGGTCACATGTAGTGTAGTGGCTGGAAAAACAGCCTTTTATGCCCAGGTCGAGGGTTCGAAAATAGCAGATAGCCCTAGGATTTTCTTACGGAGTTATGCCGTCCTCCGGAGGGGACGTAAAAAGGTGGACCTGAGCCTATGCAATGTCAGATACTACTTAAAGATCCCTATCCTCATTAAACCTGGATAAACAAAATTTAGGACTCTCACTGTAGCATCGTCCTGTTAGCCACAGTAGCATAAAGTGACGTTAAATAAATAAGCAACAAACAATCTCTTGATAGAGAGTAAGCATTAGTATAACGAACGTGATATTTACACTAGTTTTACGTGATATTTACACTAGTTTTACGTGATATTTACACTAGTTAATGGTGATAGTAGCCTATGTTACATTTAGAACATATAGAAACGATTAAAGTATAAAATAAAACAATTTAAGTAAAAACAAAACAAATTCTAATAAGAAAAAAAAAATACAGTAAAAAACAAGACGAATTGAAAACAAAACAATACAAATTAACAACATATTGGTTATATGCTAATATATCAACTAATAAATCGTCCGGGATCTCCATTTTATGTCTCCTCTGAAGGACGGCATGACAAGGATTCTGGGTATAATTTGTTTTACTGGATGCATTATTTAAAAAAATAAAGCTACATATCTTTACTCCAATCTTCAGGATATTTGTCATTGGTTCTTAATCCATTTTATCATTAATTTTTTTTCCATTAGAAATTTAATTGGTAATTATCAGGAAAAGGTTCAGTATATGTTTATAAAAAATATATAATGGGTTATTTAAATTATTAAAAGATATACTAAATACCATTTCATATCAACTCGTATAATTACTGTAATATATGTTTCTTAGGCTGAGTTAAACTTGACAAGGGGTCACTTGTAGCTGGATGACTAGCATAACTGCCCCCTATGCCAATGATCATGGGTTCAAACCCACAGGTGGTCCTAGGATTTTTTAATGGGAGTAAAAACTCGTTAGTTATGTCGACCTTCGGAGGGGACGTTAAAAGATGGTCCCGAGCCTGTGTGATGTCAGGTACTCGTCAAACCCTATCCTAATAAAACCTGGACAGGCAAAATTTATGACTCTCACTGTAGTATCGTATGATTAGCCATAGTAGCATAAAGTGACGTTAAATAAATAATCAAAAACAAACTTATAGCCTTCATTCCCTCTAACTCAGAAATAACATCGTTCCCATGATAAGCAATAAAAAACTCAATGCTTCGAAGTCATTATTTCTAAAACAAGTAGAAAATGACCGTTGACCGAGGTTTTTGTGTAGGTAAGGACTAAAATTCATATCAACTCTTATAACTTTACTGAAAAATGATGGCTCGGGACGCATCAGTCCAGGATAAACGACAGACTAATGTTATGAACTATTACAAGTCTGGGGTTGGAAATAACACTAAGCCTATAAGGAAGGAAACGTAGAAACGTAACACAATAAACCGATTCGGTAGGCCTTGATGTTTAAAGAAATCGTAGACCCACCCAATTATTTCGAACGAGAAACTAGATAATCCTTGGAGAAGCAATTAATGGTCTGAAACAGTAGCAATGGGCTCCAGCAATTGATAATAACGTTATTATAGAGACGTAGAGCACGTAACCTATTGGCGATAGTGATCAAAAGGGACGTGCTAAATCGAGGGACGTGCTTGTCTATCGGAATTGAGGGGGCGTCACATCGCCTTTGAAGAGCTCTTTGGCGTGTGGTGATTAGTGTCGGCGAGCACGTAGCATAGGCGTTCGGGATCCAACGTACATCGCTCCGGATTGAGAAGTACTACAGAAGGATGAGCGGCACGTTGTCTTTTAGAACAATAGTTCCCAACAAGTGATCGGCAGGCGATGTCCAGGAGGTCTGCGAGTCATTGGAAAATGGTTTTACCGTATATATATATTTTTTTTAATTTATATTGAGAGTCGTTTTTGAAAAGATGCAAGATCGTAAAAAGATGATAAAAGGCTTGGAATAAAGTGGCTTTTCTGGTGAACTGATTTTGATGAAAAAGTTGCTGTAACATCTCGGGCGTATAGTTTTTTAAAATATGAAATTTCAGTTTTGTACGTATTTTTGTTTTCGCGCTAGACTCAAACACACACTCAGACCTTTTTCGGGACTTCCTTATTTGGACTCAGTGGACTCTAAACGTATATTTCCGTTGAAAACTGGAATTTGGAAATTTTCACGATCGCAATACTTTCCCTTACTATATATTCCTTACATAGGTAAGTGAAAGTAAAAAGAAAGGTTTAAAAAATAAAAAAAGGAGAAAAATGTACAATATCGCATTTCATAGTTCGGTATTATCGTTTTGATGAGGATCCCACTAGGTCTGCTGGATGTCTAACAGGTCCCGTAACCGTACGCAGTGACCCTCAGCGCTTTGCCATCACGATCTCATCCGCTATTCCCGGTAATACGGTACATTATACAAAAATGTTGTTGGATTGAACGTACATAATCGATAGCTGTTAAACGCGATTTGCATTCTTCATGAACGGGTCCTCACCGAACCTCGTGAGGTCAATAAGAAGCTGACACGGGGAGTGATAATGAAGGCTGTGGTTTACAGCTCGCCTAGCGGCAGCCTTTGTAATGTCACGCCTTAGCGGAGATTACAATGCCAATAAGCAGGGATATTAAAGATTTACATTTATGGCATTAATAGTTAGCTGTCATCAGGGATAGTGATTAAATAATAATGAAGCAAGAACAGAAGTTATTAATGTTTGAATATCATTCATAGATCAATTGAATATCTTTTAATGAATAATGCAAGCTTTCTTTGATCTCAGAATAAACAAATAGTGAATTGAAATTAGAAATGATGTAATTTATAGTTCTTTATGATATCCTTTTTACATAAATTACCAAAGGTTATTTGCTAGAGATGATAACTTTGTTGTTAATTTGCTCTCCATTCCCAGAGATTCTTAATTTCATTATTTGGATATATGGGAGTGTTGGGAAAAGGGACAAAGCGCAAAAGTGCATTTTGATGAGGTCCGGAATTCTCTGTCGATTTGTGTATTTCCCACTTATTGATTGTAAATACAACAAATATTAATATAGACAACATAAATAAAACTTATATATCAATTAATTATATTAATGAGAGTACTAAGGGTTGGATGAGAGAAATTAGAGCAGGTCGACAGTTTTAAATATCTGGGAGCTCATCTCAATGATAGTGGCTACACAGACGAGGAAGTGGCCCAAAGAATTGGAGCAGCAGGCAAGATGTTCTGTATGGTAAGACGAGGTTTCCTAGGGAGAAGAGAAGTGACAAAGCGGACCAAGCTGGCAGTCTATAAATCGACATTCCTCCCTATTCTATCGTACTCCTCAGAATCGTGGACCCTCACCACAAAACACAGGAGCCAGATACAAGCGATGGAAATGAGGTATCTACGAAAAATAGAGAGGAAAACAAGAAGAGATAGAATAAGGAACGCCACCATACGGGCTAATCTCGATGTCTAACCGTCAGAGACAATACTGGAGGAGCAAAAACTGAGGTGGTTTGGACATCTTCTTAGGCTGGATCCAGACAGAAGAGCCAGGAAGACCTACGAGACCCGCACGGAAGGAAAAAGACCCAGAGGAAGGCCGCGCATCTCCTGGGAGGATAGTGTAAGGGAAGCATGCAGGAAACGCAGAATAAATTGGGACAGGAGAGCAGAGTTGGTGCAGGAGAGAGACAACTGGACCAGACTCTATAAGCAGGACCCTCACACCGAACAGCGGTAGAAGGGGGAATGATTATGATGATGATGATGATGATCAATTAATTATTAACTTATAGATTAATTGACGGTCGTGGAAGGAGGGTGAACAATTTTGATTATTAGTATTTTTATGCTAAATGCTATTTTGGACTCAGGAAGCATTTGAGGAGTTGAGCTGTCACTCGCTTCACCAAATGCCTACTCTACAAAACACTAATCAGGCCAGTCCTCACTTTCGGATCGGAAGCCTGGACCCTGACAAACGCTTGGTCTTCGAGAGAAAAATTCTGTGCCGAATATTTGGTGATGTCAAGGTAGGCAAGAATTGGAGAAGGCGGACCAACAGGGAGGTCTACGAGGGAGACGTGATGCGGCACATAAGGCTGGGGAGGCTGCGCTGGGCTGGCCATGTCGTCAGTATGCCAGTGGATAAGATCCCGAGGAATTTACTGAACGGTAGGCTGCATCGGACCAGACGAAGAGGCAGTCCAAGGCTGAGATGGGAGGATACCGTCATTAAGGATTCCAGAGAACTTTTGGGCGTCCGCAACTGGAAAGAGGCCGCACAAGACCGAGCTACATGGCGAAGGCTCGTTGAGGAGACCAAGGTCCAAACTGGGCTGTAGTGCCACGGATGATGGTATTTTCATGCTATTTAAAAAAAAAAACATTTTCATGCGAAAAAAATTCTATATAGGAACATCCGAATTATCTAGTGGTCTGAAATATACTTCAGGACTAACTCTCGTATATACTCATCAAATGGACATAAAAAAAATCGTTCGAGCCGTTTCAGAGGAATACGGCCACAAACACCGAGACAGAATATTTTTATATATTAGAAGACTATTTGAATAGTTAACAGAGAGTAAGCCTCTAAACAATCAAATCCAGAATCCAATCCTTCGAAAAGTACTTAATGCCTCTAACTTTTTTTGGAATAAAGTAATCCATGGTTGATCCACCAACGGACCTATGACCTATTTGACTTTTCTGATATCTCCTGCGTCAGAGGAAGCATTGTCCATCGAGATCCTGGTAAGGGACACTACCAGAACCCTTTTCCAATAGTCATGGCACTTTCGCCGAAAATAGAATCTGGATCACGTATTATTCAGATGATCTCAGCTTCCGTTTGTTTTCTTATATCGAGGAGAAAATGGAAATGTCGTAACAGGCCCGAGTCTGACAATACAGGGCTAACATATTCCGTTCCTGTATCAATGAAGAAGAAAAATGACGGTCATCTTGGGTATGCGATGTCCTTAGACGAATGACTTTTATATTACACACAGATGATGGGATCACAGAGGAAGGGTTCCATGACTTGCACTAAAACTAAATAAAGTAATTATAAAAGAACAGACGAAAGTCGTTTACATGCTTGAGGCTGTATAAAAATCATTCGAGAAAATAGAAGGTAAAATCTGGTGTGCCCAAAACAGGACTTACCTTCGTTTTTATATAATTTATAAAATTTTATAACCAAGCATAAAACTTGATAATTTTAATGGCTTATTTTTTATTTTACTCCACTTTAAAATAGGGTAATTTTGACACCAAAATATTAAATATAAAATCTCTACAACTAGAAATATTAAATAAAATGTGTTTTTTCGCGCGCAAACATTCCCATTTATCACACGACTGCTGGGGGGCGTTGCGTTGGCCCCAAATATTTTGCAAATGCTAATCGTTTAATGTTTGGTTTTAGAATCAATAGAGCGCGAATAATAATAAAAATCTGGTGCGGGCAACATACGACTTTCACTTACCTCCATTTTGAAATCAATGAAAGAATTTTCAAATACAGTTAGAGATAAAAATACGCGAAACTATTACATAATTAATTAAATTGAATTTATATAAAATCATGTGTTTTATTAAAAAATCTATTTTTTTATTATCTAAAATAATCAATTAGTTTTATCATCACTCTCTATTAACTTTTAAAAACTTGAGTATAAGATAATATTTGTTCTAAAATCTTTAGCTTTCCAACGGTATATCATACATGTATATTACTGCTCTTATGTTCAAAAACAAAAAATTGCATTACACAACTATTTTTTCTGTTTTCTCCTTTAGTTGGGTATCGAATTTATTCAATTTATATATTTACCTGTTTTTCATCAGCGTTAACAAGATAATCTAGTTATTATTATTGAATCTACAAAATTAAAGGTACTTTAGGGGAAGACAATTTTAAATATCGGCATTTAAGCCCTGTCAGACCATTTTTATCCAAATAAAACCTACATGATATTAAAGCCCATTAAATTTTACATCGATATAGCGAGTTTAATCAAAATCGTCGGAACCGTTTTCGAGAAAATCGAAAAAAGGTGCAAAATGCATGGTATAAAGTGGCTCTTCTGGTAAGCTCATTTTGATGAAAAAGGTTTTGTCACGTCTCGGGCGTATAGTTGTCTTAAATATGAAATTTCAGTTTCGTAGGACTTACCGTTTCCGCCCGGGAGTTACCATACACACACACACACACACAGACCTTTTTGCGGGACTTGGTTATTTGGATTCAGGGGACCCTAAAACGTGTATTTCCGTTGAATTTTCACGATCGCAATACTTCCCCTTACTATATATATTAAGTAAAAGTAAAAGTAGATCTGTACTTTTAAATCACAAATTATAATAGTTTTTATAGAAAAATCGAAAAGATTTTCGAAATCAAGACCATGCGATTAATAAAGAGGAAACATAAATAATTTTGAATGGTCAACCAACAACTGATAAGAGATGTGATTCCCTGATAACACGGTTATGTTGCTGATTGATAAAAATCAGGTGTTCTGGAATCAGGAAATTTTATTAGAGAGAAATTCGAAAGAAACGAAAAGGAAATAATAACGCTGTAACGTCTCTAATTACGTTCCATAATTATTTATGCTAGCCCAGTGGAGAGGGAGTGAGTGGTAATCGTTTATTTGACTTGAAACTTCTTTATTCTCAAATAAAGATCAGGTAATTGAACCTAAAAGGTTACAATACTATTTTATAATAAATCAAATTTACAACATTTACTGTAAACCAAAAAAAAACTAAAGGGGTACTCACTAAGTTTGCTATAGCATATTTTTTGTGCTATTTTGCTAAACCCGTCGAGTTTATACAGTTATTTACTGTATAAACTCAATGGGTTTAGCAAAATAGCACAAAATACATGCTATAGCAAACATAGTGAGTACCCCTTAAATATCAGAAATAAACTTACCCTTACGGGTTCAATATTCATCAATAAAACAAAACAAAACTAACAGAATAAGCATGCAACATTAACTGAACAAAACAAAGATGAACAAACAATAACATACGATCCCTGTTTTGTGACCCATATTTTACTTTCACTTACTATATATAGTAAGGGAAAGTATTGCGATCGTGAAAATTTTCGACGGAAATACACATTTTAGGGTCCCCTGAGTCCAAATAACCAAGTCCCGCAAAAAGGTCTGTGTATGTGTGTGTGTGGTAACTCCTGGGCGGAAACAGTAAATCCTATGAAACTGAAATTTCATATTTAAGACAAATATATGCCCGAGACGTTACAAAACCTTTTTCATCAAAATAAGCTTACCAGAAGAGCCACTTTATACTATGCATTTTGCACCTTTTCTCGATTTTCTCTAAAACGGTTCCGACGATATTTTCTTCCTCTAAAGTACCTTTAATTTTGTAGATTCTATAAAAATAACTATATTATCTTGTTACCACTGATAACAAACTGGTAAATATATAAATTGAATAAATTCGATACCCAACTAAAGGAGAAAACAGAAAAAATATTTTTTTAATGCAATTTTTTGTTTTTGAACATAAGAGCAGTAATATACATGTATGATATACCGTTGGAAAGCTAAAGATTTTAGAAAAATTATCATCTCATACACAAGCTTTTAAAAGTTATTGGAGAGTGATGAAAAGAATATAAAGCTTACTGATTATTTAAGATAATAATATAATTGATTTTTTAATAAAACACATGTTTCTATAGAAATTTAATTTGATTAATTCCTTAATAATTTCGCGTATTTTTTAACTGTATTTGAAAATTCTTTCATTGATTTTAAAAATTTAGGTAAGTGAAAGTCGTGTGTTGCCCGCACCAGATTTTTTTTATCTCTGACGGTATTTTAAATTCTTTCATTGAATTTAAAAATGAAGGTAAGTGAAAGTCGTGTGTTGCCCGCACCAGATTTTTTAAATAAATTTTAACTAAAAGATCAGATGATTTAATCCGAGCGAGGGTTTGTTCCAACCCTAGTCTTTGCAGGCTGTGACAACGCAGTCTTCGGTTTATTATTTTCAATTATGAACCTTTGTAATCGACCAAAAAATTAGACTTCCTCAAAATTTGAGGGCTTACGTTATAAGATGCGCAGAACCCGAATGACGAATACAAAAAAATCCGTTTCTCCTAATTAATAAAAAAATTAATACCTCCTCCCCGCAAAAAAAAAAAAAAAAAAATTGCTGCTTTTTTTTTTTTTTAATAAACATCTATTTTATAATTAAATATATGTAAACGCTAAAATAGCATGAGCTCAACATTTTATACGGAGGCCTCAAAGTAGAAGCCAAGAGAAGGCACAATATCTGGTTCCATCTCCGCGAAGCGTCATCTAGATGAGGACAAAAACCCCGATTTGGTCCTTTTATTGTAGCGCAGGACTGGTTCTTGACCCGACGGCTAAATATAGCAAAGGACCAAGTCAACAGGAACAGGAATTTCCCAAGCGCCACGGTGAAGTATTTCAAATATTCATAAAAAGTATACAAAAAATAAAACATTTAATGTTTTTACACATATGAAAATTTCAAACTATCGAGAAAAACCATAATGAATAATTGTTTGTTTATTTATTAAACGTCACTTTATGCTACTATGGCTAATCGGACGATGCTACAGTGGGAGTCCTAAATTTTACCTATCCAGGTTTTATTAGGATAGGGATCTTTAACGAGTACCTGGCATCGCACAGGCTCGGGACCACCTTTTAACGTCCCCTCCGAAGGACGGAGTAACTAAGGATTTTTTACTCCCATTAAAAAATCCTAGGACCACCTGCGGGTTTGAACCCGTGACCTTTAGCATGGTAGGCTGTTACGCTAGCCACCCAGCTACAAGTGATCCCCATAATGAATAATTAAACATTAATAATTAATAATAATTAAACACTATTAAACATTCAAAAGTTCCAAAAGCATTTAATTCGCTCTAGTCGGGAGTCACGTATACGACTGTTTGAAACACATGCATAAAAGTAGTAAACAATCTTCCTTGGTATAATTTTATAGTAAATTTCAACTAGAAAAATGAAACATACGTTTGTTCCTAAACATCTTCGAAATTATCTCAGACTTATATAAATTGGAAAAATGTTAGAAAAAAAAATACCAAAAAACTGTACTTCTTCAACCCATAAAGGGGTCCAATACATATAGAGATTCGTAATGTTTCACGGTCAACGACCTTGCAGGGAGGTGATAACGCCTAAATCACGCTCGACTGCGTTTTCCCCAATTTTGGTTACAAACTTTATAAAAGCTGGATGTGCCATCAGGAGGGTCTCCATGCCCCAGGGTCGCTCCAAGGCTGATATAACAGAATAAATAATTCTGCCTTAGCCGGGATTCCAACCTGAAACCCTTAAAAGAGTAGCCTAATGCTCTATCCACTAGACCGCGTCACTCCATTAAAAACGTTAGAATGCAGGACCAAAATCCATGATCAGTCAAAGTTAAAACATATGCTGAAATGTAACTATTCCTCTATGTTTTGTTATGTATTGAGGATAGTGAGGGCTCTAAATTCATTATTGAATAATTACTATTGGGTTGTTTCACATCTCTCTGATCTCTGTTGTTTTCTTCCGAATTTTTACATAATTAAAGTAAACAGTTACTAATCCTCTACCGTTGTATTATAAATATTAGCTTCCAAATCAATTAACCACTTTTTAGTATACCTCCAAATATGAACATATTATATATTCGAGTAATATTTTGTACGAGTTTAAACTCGGCCATTCAGCAGCTGAGGCCGCTAGAAATATTTGCAAGGCGTTTGGGGAAGGGAGTGTCAATGAACGGACCATTCGCCGTTGGTTTGCTAAGTTTTCAGCTAGGGATACCGACTTGGAAAACTTGCCCCGAGGAAGACCTCCTTCCGTAATAGACAACGATGTCCTAAAACATACAGTAGAAGGAAACCCCTACCGAACAGTTAAAGGACTCTGAGCACAACAAAATGCAAGTGCATCAACCGTTTCCAGACATTTAAAGTGTATTGGGAAAGTAAAAAAGCTCGATACATGGGTACCTCATGATCTCACTCAGCGGCAACAAGACCCCATGTTTCAAAACATACCGTGCAAAAATTGAAAGAACTGGGCTACGAAGTTCTTCCGCACCCACCATATTCTCCCGACTTGTCTCCAACAGATTGCCACATGTTCAGGAATTTAGACAACTTCGTCAAAGGAAAACTTTTTGAAAATGATGATCAAGTGAAAAGTGCGTTTTCAGATTTTGTTTCACTTCAAAGCTCAGAGTTTTTCAGTTCGGGGATAAAGAAGTTGGTGTCATGTTGGGAAAAATGTGTAGAAAAAGATGGTAAATACTTCGAATAAAATTATCTTGTTTTCATATCGTATTTTTAATAAAAACCCTTTACCTTGAAAAGGGACATTTCATGTGACACAACCCAATATAAGCTGGAAAAAATAATATAATTAAATATCAGTAAGTTGTATCAATAGGCTATTTTATTATTGTATATTGAAATTACATTAGTATTGTTGTACGTATTGAACCGTATTTAAGATTATGATAAAAATTTATAAAACAGATGATTCAGATAAGTCGGGTTTGATCAAAATGTTATTGTAACTACACCTAAGATTTTGTCCGAGAGGTTGTATTTTTGTTTTTGTTTTCTGGAATCCTTCAAACACGTATTCACGTTAAAAATTATAACTATTTAATACATATAGAGCCAAGAGAAAATAATAATATATACTTTTTTTAGCTCCTTAAGTCGTGGCCAGCGACCATTTGACTGGACCAGATCTTAGCTGGTTGTTATTTAGGATTAGACACGACAATACAAACTAACGAACCACCGCCCGGGTCTTTTTATTGTAACAGAAGACTGGTCCCTGTCCAGCCAACCGGATACAATGTCTGCAGCCAACTCCACAAGATTTTCTTTTCTCGGTTTTGGATTCTTGGATGGTAGCTTTGAAGTCACAATTCAAATACAAAATCTTCATAACTCTATGCTTTGTCACTAATAAAATATTCTGTGGTCTATAATTTGACGTTACATATCTTTCCGATTTGGCCTAAACAAGCTTTATAAACTTCCATGACAAACTATCTTCTATCAAGCTTCGCAATGCATCTGAAAATAATGTACCCTCAGGATTTTCTAATTTAATATTTTACTGGATTGCAAATAATAGGTACCCTTCAAACATAAAATTTCACATAGGGTAACCTGTGGTATAGTGGCTAACATCACATCCTTCTATGTTCGTGATCAAGATCGCGGGTTCAAACCCGCCAGATGACTCTAGGATTTTTTAAAGAGGGTAAAAAAATCCTTAGTTATGACATCCGTGGTTCCGAGCCTGTGCGATGTCAGGTACTCGTTAAAGATCCCTATCCTAATTAAACCTGGATCGGAAAAATTTAGGGTCTCCTGAGCATAAATAACCAAGTCCCGCAAAAAGATCGGTGTGTGTGTGTGTCTGTGTGTGTGAGTGTGTGTGGTAACACCCGGGCGGAAACGGTAAGTCCTATGAAACTGAAATTTCATATTTAAGATAAATGTACGCCCGAAACGTTACAAAACCATTTTCCTCAAAATGAGCTTACCAGAAGAGCCACTTTATACCATGCATTTTGTACCTTTTATCGATTTTCTCAAAAACGGTTCCGACCTTGATTAAATTCGCTATATCGATGTAAAATTTAATAGGCTTTAACGTAATGTAGGTTTCATTCTGATTAAAATAGTCTGTCAGGGATTAAATGCTGATGTTTTAAATTTTCTTCCCCTTAAGTACCTTTAATTTTGTAGATTCTATAAAAATAACCAAATTATCTTGTTAGCATAGATGAAAAACAGCTAAATATGCAAGTTGACTGAATTTGAAAAGCAACTAAAGGAGAAAACTGAAAAAATATTTTTTTAATGCAATTTTTTGTTTTTGAACATAAGAACAGTAAGATACATGTTTGATATACCGTTGGGAAGCTAATGATGTTAGAAAAAATATTATCTATTACTCAAGCTTTTAAAAGTTAATAGAGAGTGATAAAAAGCTGAAAAAACTAAGTGATTGTTTAACATAATAATATAATAGATTTTTTAATAAAACACATGTTTCTATAGAAATTTAATTCTTTAATAGTTCCACGTATTACTTTCACTTACTATATATAGTAAGGGGAAGTATTGCGATCGTGAAAATTTTCGAATTCCAGTTTTCAACGGAAATACACGTTTTAGGGTCCCCTGAGTCCAAATAACCAAGTCCCGCAAAAAGGTCTGTGTGTGTGTGTGGTGTGTGGTAACTCCCGGGCGGAAACGGTAAGTCCTATGAAACTGAAATTTCATATTTAAAACAACTATACGCCCGAGACGTGACAAAACTTTTTTCATTAAAATGAGCCTACCAGAAGAGGCACTTTATATCATGCATTTTTCACCTTTTTTCGATTTTCTCAAAAACGGTTCCGACGATTTTGATTAAACTCGCTATATCGATGTAAAATTTAATGGGCTTTAATATCATGTAGGTTTTATTAAGATAAAAATGGTCTGACAGGGCTTAAATGACGATATATAAAATTTTCTTTCTCTAAAGTACCTTTAATTTTGTTGTTTCTTTTTTTTTTTATCTCTAACTGTATTTGAAAATTCTTTCATTGATTTTGAAAATGTAGGTAAGTGAAAGTCGTGTGTTGCCCGCACCAGATTTTTTTTACTTTCACATACTATATATAGTAAGGGGAAGTATTGCGATCGTGAAAATTTTCGAATTTCAGTTTTCAACGGAAATACACGTTTTAGGGTCCCCTGAGTCCAAATAACCAAGTCCCGCAAAAAGGTCTGTGTGTGTGTGTGTGTGTGTGTGTGTGTGTGGTAACTCCCGGGCGGAAACGGTAAGTCCTATGAAACTGAAATTTCATATTTAAGACAACCACACGCCCGAGACGTGACAAAACCATTTTCCTCAAAATGAGCTTACCAGAAGAGCCACTTTATACCATGCATTTTGCACCTTTTTTCGATTTTCTCAAAAACGGTTCCGACTATTTTGATTAAATTCGCTATATCGATGTAAAATATAATAGGCTTAAACATAATGTAGGTTTTATTCTGATTAAAATAGTCTGTCAGGGATTAAATGCTGATGTTTCAAATTTTCTTCCCCTGAAGTACCTTTAATTTTGTAGATTCTATAAAAATAACCAAATTATCTTGTTAGCATTGATGAAAAACAGCTAAATATGCAAGTTGAGTGAATTTGAAAAGCAACTAAAGGAGAAAACTGAAAAAATATTTTTTTAATGCAATTTTTGGTTTTTGAACGTAAGAACAGTAAGATACATGTTTGATATACCGTTGGGAAGCTAATGATTTTAGAAAAAATATTATCTATTACTCAAGCTTTTAAAAGTTAATAGAGAGTGATGAAAAGCTGAAAAAACTAAGTGATTGTTTTACATAATAATATAATAGATTTTTTAATAAAACACATGTTTCTATAGAAATTTAATTCTTTAATAGTTCCACGTATTTTTATCACTGTATTTGAAAATTCTTTCATTGATTTTAAAAATGAAGGTGAGTGAAAGTCGTGTGTTGCTCGCACCAGATTTTTTCTAAATATGTCTACTTTTGTAAAAAAAAAATATATATATATATATATATATAAATAAGTCGCTAAACAACTTCTTTAATGAAACACATTCCATATGATTCTTTTTGCGACGTCCCTGCTCAGAAGCTGCGAAATGGCTAAATTAAGTGAGATTTGGACAAATTTTCTTGACTCTCCCATACTTTCCCTTACTATACAAGACGCACTATCAAGAGACCTTACAAAACCAGGATGTGATGTTTTGGTGACAGCCATTCAGTCACTACTCTGCTAACTTAATTAGCGGTCACCTTTGTGCGGCTAGTGAAGCGTGGTCACCATCACGCCTCCGCTTTCACCCTAGTTATGGCTCATCTGGTTAATGACCCAATTCCCCAGCGGATTATACAACTACTAATAAAACACAGCCGGGCCGGGGTGTTATGGGGCTGGAATCGCCATTTCACGCCTAAAGAACCTCCCATGATTAATAACAGAAGGCTCACAACGGGCGAGCTTTACAACTTCCATAATATCCAAAGAGATAAATTCACATTGAAATAATTTGCTGAGCATTAGCGATATGGGAGGCCAAGAATTTATTACAGCTGTTACATTTAATGAGCATTAACATGTTGTAAACCAGTTAGCTATCTTCAAACAAACCTGAATATGGGTTTAATATTATTTATTACAGCTTGATACCATTTCTGTACTCCAATCTCCAGATTTGTTTTCATCCTAGGCTTTCCTGACTTAGTCCTATTCTAACTATCCCCTTTGTTAATTTTGTTTTTACTTTCACTTACCTAAATATGAAATATATAGTAAGGGAAAGTATTGCGATCGTGAAAATTTTCTAATTCTAGTTTTCAACGGAAATGCACGTTTTAAGGTACCCTGAGCCCAAATAACCAAGTCCCGCAAAAAGGTCGGTGTGTGTGTGTGTGTGTCTGTGAGTGTGAGTGTGTGTGACTCTAGGATTTTTTAAAGAGGGTAAACAAATCCTTAGTTATGCCATCCGTGGTGCCGAGCATATGCCATATCAGGTACTCGTTAAAGATCCCTATCCTAATAAAACCTGGATCGGCAAAATTTAGGACTCCCACTGTAGCATCGTTTGATTAGCCACAGCAGCATAAAGTGACGTTAAATAAATAAACAAAAGAAATAAAAATACGATTATTATATTACTTTCACTTACTATATACAGTAAGGGGAAGTATTGCGATCGTGAAAATTTTCGAATTCCAGTTTTCAACGAAAATACACGTTTTAGGGTCTCCTGAGTCAAAATAACCAAGTCCCGCAAAAAGGTCTATGTGTGTGTGTGTGATAACTCCCGGACGAAAACGAAAAGTCCAATGAAACTGAAATTTCACATTTAAGACAACTATACGCCCCAGATGTTACAGCAACTTTTTCATCAAAATCGGCTTATCAGAAGAGCCACTTAATACCATACATTTTCCACCTTTTTACGATTTTCTCAAAAACGACTCAAACCATTTTGATTAAACTCACCATATTGATGTAAAATTTTATGAGCTTTTATATGATGTAGGTTTTATTCTGAACGAAATAGTCTGACAGAGCTTAAATGCCAATATATTAAATTTACTTTCTTTCCTATCTATAAAATAATGAGGTTATCTTTCCTTGTTCAGATTTCGTCTCATGCAGTAGCCCTGACTACGTTTCATTTGATGTATTCAAAATCGAAGTAAGACATTTTATCGTTAGGTAATAAGGTCCATTTAATATTTGTTTTTTTTTGTTTTTCGTTTTATACATATACTATGTAGGACGAGTATTTTATTTTGTTAACCTCACTCGTTTACTTATTTTATCATTATTTATTTGTGATTTTTACTTTCACTTACCTATATATGGAATATATAGTAAGAGGAATTACTACAAATTTTTTTAATTCCAGTTTTAACCGAAAATACATGTTTTAGAATGTCCTAAATCCAAAATACAGTCCCAGAAAAAGGTCTGTGAGTCCGTGTGTATGTGGTAAGTCTAGCTCGAAAACGATAAATTCTATAAAAGTTAAATTTCGTAATTTTAGAGCGTATTTGCCAGAGATGTTATAGCAACTTTTTTAATCGGCTAAACAGAAGAGCCACCTTATATCATGCATTTTGTACCTTTTTACGATTTTGATGAAACTCGCGATTTCGATGTAAGATTTAATGGACTTTTATATAATTTAAGTTTTATTATGATCGAAATATTCTGAAAAGGCTTTAATGCTGATATTTTGATTTTTTTTTTCCTTGTTAAGTATCTTTAATTTTGTGTATTAAAAAAAAAAAAAAAATTATTTTATTAGCATTGATAAAAAACGGCTAAATATACAATTCGAACGAATTTGATATCCAAATAAAGGGAAAAAAAAATTTTTTAGGTAATTTTTTTCCGGACATAAGAATAGTAATATAGATGTTGTAAAGAATACGATTTGAGAAAAAATGTTATCTATAAACAAACTTGTGGAAGGAAAAGTGACGAACAAAGCATAAATAAATCTAAGTGATTTTTGCACATAACAGTTTTATATAGTTATATTTATTAAACTAAAACATATGTTATTACCAACGAAACTAAATATAATTCTTTAAACTTTTTTTTCAACTCTAGTTTTATTTAATAGTTCTTATATTGAATTTAACAATCGATGTGAAAGTCGCGTGTTGCACCAGATTTTTTATATAATCATCTATTAAATAAATTTCAAGAACTACTAACACCCAGAACTAGGAAGTACAGAGCATGATATTAGTTGCGTAAGAATCCTCTATGAATCCTGTCACATCCTCAGATCTCGACCATTGTCCTCCAAGACCACAAGACTGCTTCTGTTTCTGATGGCAGACAAAGCCTTACCGTTATCCGATCACTGCCCACCTCAAAGGCGCTAACTAACAGCTCCTTAATCTTAGTACCTTTCTTCATCTTGCGTAACGATGTCCTTTCTAAGGAAGAAAGCAAAGCTCCTGGCGAAATTCCTAGTGCATACGAAACTCTTTCGATTTATGCCAATGCTTACTAAAAGATTATTTTAAGCGGTCAACATGCAACCGGGATCTGTTCCAAATCGTGCGGAGATAAAAGCACAAAATTATAACCCTCAGCCTTCTCTGCATAGTCTTACATCACGGTGCAAAACATAAGGGAATGTTTGATGAAACGAAAAGTGATAACTACACAACTGCTGTGTATTAAGCAATTCGACATTTTTTTAAATGTCTATAGTATAAAATAGAATAGGTTTGAAAAAATTGAAGGAATTAAACTCTACTTGGATATAGAAAGAATGGGTTAGTTTACGCAGACAGAAAAAAAAAAAAAAAAAAAAAAAAAAACCTTCCAAAAGGACTAACAGAAAGCTTTTAAATCCGGTAGGATGTTTAACCTCTTTGGGAAGGAAAGTGCATTTACATCTGCAATAAAAAAACAAAATTAGTAGTTCCAGAATAATTTCACCAATCAAAAATAACGGATAACCCTATCATTGGACGGAGAAGGCAGCAACTAGAAATCAAGAAAAAAGGGATTCACGGAAAAAGACATCGAAGGTTACAAAAGAGAGGTTATAGCCTAAGAAGCCACCAGACAACCCATTAGACAAGTCATTTATAATTTGTAATGTGCATAGTGCGGTCATATTGTGGTATAGTGGCTAGCATAACACCATTCTATGCCCAAGATCACGGTTTCAAATCTGGCTGGTGGCAATTGCATTTTTTAATGGGAATAACCAAATCGTTATTATACCGACCTTCAGAGAACGTAAAAAGGTGGCCCGAGCCTGTGCGATTTCTGGTACTCGTTAAGGTCCCTCCTTTTCCTAGTTCAACCTGGATAGGCAAAATTTAGCATTGTTTATAGCTAACAACTATAAACAAACAAATAATGTATATAGTTTGATAATAGTTTCAGTTCAACATAAATTGTTTCTTTTAAAGTGTAAAATGTTTATCAGTAAATTAAAAAACACAACAACATCTGTAAAAAAATCCAAATTAAATATCTTCTCGGAGTAGAGATTTGGGAGATTTAGATTTGTAGAGATCTTACAATCAAAAATCCTTCGAAAAATCCTCAATGCTCCTTATGTTGTTACAAATAAACTTATCCATTAAGATCTTAATGTTCCCTATGCTGCTGACTTGGCCCGAACCAGGTACCACTGCTTTTATGACAAAGTCCATTCCCACTCTAATTCACTAGTTTCAATCCTTGCTTCCTCTACAAACCCTAATAATCCTCCCAGGCGTCTGAAAAGAAGATAGTCCCGAGACCTTCTAGTTTAGCATAGTTTTCGGAAAGTTGCCAATGGGTAGTATCCCTACATGTGAATCATGACAGTATAATCTTGTGTCACATTTACTAGATGTATATCATTATACAGTAGTAAATATGAATAAATATATATTTTTTTAAATATCTTCTAAGATCACACATTGCCTCTCCTAGTTTAAACCCTTGTTTTTAAATGAGTATGTTATTGTTTGACTATTTCTTTAACATCACTTTATGCTGCCTTGGCTAATCAGACGATATTACAGTAAGAGCCTTAAATTTTGCAGGTTCAATTTATTAGGTTCAATTAGCATACAGATATTTAACGAGTACCCGACTGAGGCTGTTATTCTAGCCACTACACCACATGTGACCCTTTTAAATGGATGAACCAAAGCATAACTGTTCATTTATGTTCAATCCCACTTAAAAACAACTATTACAACAGACCAGCAGCCAGAACCTATTCCTGACCCATTGTCCCAGTATCAGATGTACGCCGTGCGAAACCCGTCCGAGCCGAAGTGCAGTATGAAAGAGACGCGTTGAGCAATGTGGCGGGAACCAGAAAGCCGTTTCCACACCTCGATCCTTTGCACCAATCTTCATTTCCTTCCCTAATTGCGTGTAATTTCAATTACTCGATTATTTATGTACATTGCATTTCAGCAATACAACAACAGACAAACATAGTATCTTGATGTTATCTCTAATTTAAACCCGTCAACTGTCAGTCAGTAGTCATGTAAATTGAATATTGAGTGTATTGTTCATTTGTTTGTTTATTCATTTAATGTAAATTTATGCTATTGAAACTAATCGGCCGAAGCCACAGTATGAGTGCTATATTTTGCCTAATCAGTTAGGATGGAGATCTTTAACGAGTACCTGACACCGCACAGGCTCGATACCACCTTTTTACGTCACCTCCCAAGAGCGGCATGACTAAGGATTTTTTTTTACATTAAAAATCGGTCATAGAAGACCGTTATACTAGCCATTATGCTACAGTTGACCCAGATCATTATAGAGTTATCTATAATACAAGTAGGAGAAATGAAAGAACCTAGTGGGTGTTTTTTTAGGAACATAAAATATTAAAAACTGTTTTATAATTGCAATGATTTTTCAGGACTGGTGTTAATTAAAAAAAGACTCCAAAGTTTATAACTGAGGTATGGAAGTGAATCGATCAGCTGTTATGGTACATACCTATGTATGGTCACTCTCATTCTTGTTATATTCATTTATGATTTCAATTATTCTTAATATATTTATTTTTCTGTGGAGTTGTTTGTTTGTGCTTGAGATGGCAAAATGAACATGAAGTATCAAGACAGTTTCAATTACAATGCCTTACATTCCTTCGGACGATGGCATAACCAAACTATTTTAAAATTGTTAGGGCCATCCTTATCCTTGCCTTTTACCTTATATTTTACTAGCCTTATTCAATAATAATTTTTATATCATGTCATATTATTCTAAATGGACTTGTCTCAGTCATAAATAAATAAATTTAATTTGATGAAACTTAATATAAAGGAATTAAGAGAGGGTAAGATAAACTGCAACAACTCCGGGTGGTTTTATTTAAATTTTAATGTATGTATACGCTGTACTATCCGTGAAAGAATAGTACTTCCAAGTGACAACTCAAAATTGAGGGTGGTTCTATTGAAATAAATAAGTGGACTGTATAGATTTCAAATAAATAAAAATAATGAAAGCAAACGACGAATCACAATACATTTAATACACTGAAATACATATAAAGATGATAAGAAACAAATTAACCTAATTATAATTAAACAGCTGTAAGAAATATAGGAAACAAAATAAACCTAATTAAAATATTGTAAAAATAGAAGAAACAAACTTAACTTAATTAATGCTTAAAGATGTAAAAAAAATAGTTATCAAATTAAACAGTTTCTTGAATAAGAATTAAGAAATTAAATGTTCCATTAATGGATAAAGATAGGTTATATTCACGTAAAGATGTCCAGTTGAGTGTTGAAGAAAACGACCGCAGGGTGGCTTGAACGAAGTCGTCTTGAGTATTGAAGATAATTACCGCAGGGCGGCATGGACGAAGTTCTTTTGGGTGTTGAAAATGACCGCAAGGCGGCTCTTCCAAGTTCCAAGGGGAACGATGAGAAGATGAAGAAAATTCGTTTCCAAACGTTCAAACGTTGAGAGGAATCTTGGGTCCTATATACGGCACATCTTCACCGCTCAGACGCTAGCTAGCTTAAGACTCGACTGGCACGAGGCAGTCAAAAAACAATTGAAGTACGATCGTCTTCTGTCTTTCTCTTCTACTGCTCTCGTTTAAAAACTTTTAATTTTATTTAAAATAACTATTTTAAAAAGAAATAAAAAAATAAAGATTTAAACAAAAAAAAAATGATCTTATTATAAATATCATAAAAATTATGAACTTATCATTTTTCGATTGAAAAACTATAAAAACCTTATCAGGCCGTAACATATGGCGTGAACAATGTATATTTAGGAAATCCTAGCAATTTAAAACAATCTCAGAGCCATCTGCCGGGTTAGAACCCGTGACTATGGGCCTGGAAAGGTGCTATGTTAGCCACTACACTGACCCCAGTAGTAGGTTTGTTTATTCGTTTTAAGTCACTTTTATTTTTATTTTGTTTATATAACGTCACTTTATGTTAATGTGGCTAATCGGACGATGCCACTGTGGGAGTCCTAAATTTTGCCTATCCAGGTTTAATGAGGATAGGGATCTTTGACGATTACCTGACATCGCACAGGCCCGGGACTACCATTTTACATCCCCACCGAGGGACGGCATAACCAGGATTTTTTTACTCCCATTAAAAAATCCTAAGACCACCTGTAGGTTGAACCCGTGACCTTAGACATAAGAGGCTGTTATGCTAGCCACCTAGCTAATGGTGATACCTAACGTCACATTTATTCAAAAATACTGTGCCCAATCGAACCATGATGCTACAGTGGGAACTTATGCCTGCTACTACTAGATACAGTACTAACCTATGCCTATCTAGATTTCATTAGGATAGGAATCTTAACCATTATATATTCCTTCCGAGAGATGGCATAACCAAAGTTTTTTTACTCCCTTGAGAAAACCCTTGGGCCATATGCTGAGCCCGCAACCTTGGGCATATAAGGCTGTTATGCTAACCAGTTATTAAACACTAAACCACAGATGACCCCCACTAGTAAGTATTTAGTATGTATTATGGTGCTTTGAATAATCTATCGTCTATTTATCTTCTTCTCCGGGGTCATTTTGGGAAGGAAATGTCCCCTTTTCCTTCTCTAAAAGCAGAGATTTTAAAACTAAAAAGTAGAATGGGAAATAGAATTAATAACCACACCTAGCCAATTATTGTTGAGAGCTTACGGCTAACAATCGATCTGATGATGGCTAAAATATAGACCGAAACGTTGTTACTATAAACTAATGTCATTTAATTGGAGTGTTTCTATAAACGTATCCTTCAACAAGTATATAATGTTAGTAAAATAAAATAAAATAGTCGGTTAAGCTGAAGTAACACTAAAAAAGCAAAAACGTTTCTTGTTATAATAGGAATTCAGTTATTGAAGGTCAACATGGGCATTATTATTGTTTGAACCACATAATTACACCTCATTAAGGTTAGTATATTACTCTATAAAAATTCTCGGACAAAGATGTAATAGGATATAAAAATGTAATAATACTCATTTCTATCCTTGAATAAAAAAATGTGCCAAATACTTCCTCTCTCGGTATAATAAAATACCAGTATAAAAGGTAAAGATTTAAGAATAACTATAACTATAATAATAATAATTATAATAACAGGCCTACCAAACCCGAAGGTTCGAAGCCAATTCCACCTACGCAGACTCGTCCAATGATCACCGTTCAAGCCCAAGCCCCAAAGATCAGCCTAAACACAATCCTCCCATCGACGCTTCGGCTTACCAGTCGGTTCAGCGAGTACTAACTTTCTCGGAATTCGTTCCTCACCGAGCCCAACAACTTTACTCGCCCATTTGAGCCTCATATATTAACTATAACTATAAGTAATAATAATTTGTTCGTTTCATACAAATACTCCTCCTATAATCTTAAATATTTAACTTCAATAAATTTCATCAGAGGGATAGGGAGCCCGTGGCTGAGTGGCTAGCGAGCCAGTCTCTCATGGTATAGAGTTCGAATCCCAGTCTCGGCGGGGTTTTTATCAGGATGTAATTAAATGGGGATTCACTCACAGCCTCTCCCCCGGGTATGTGAGACCCGTCAGCCAAATGGTGGCCACTCTCAGAAATACGCGTAAGGAGTGATGACCCGACCCTGTATCGAGAATCGTGAGTATATTCTCCCAGGAGATTACACCATTCAGCCAAGGACCTACACGGCCTGTCGCGCCCGAGTAAAAAAAAAAAAAAGAATGAAAAGAAATTTATCAGAAATAACTATATATATATATATATATATATATATATATATATATATATATATATATATATATATAGGTTTGTGTTGTTCTCAGGTTTCAGTCATAAGTAGTGTTAGTAATTTTATAATAATATATTTAATATAAATCCTAATTTAAAATATCTATGTACCTACTGTATGATTATTCATTGTTCAATGTACTCTTCTTTATATCTCTAACAATAACATCATATATTAATTATTGTATAATAATATTAATGTTCTGTTTTTTTGTTTTTCCACTGTTAAGGCATGATTATGAGAACAAAAAATGACTGAAACCTGAGAACAACACTAACTTAAATCATCAACAGTCGAGAAATGATCAAACAATTATATATATTATATATATATATATATATATATATATATATATATATATATATATAAATGTCTGTGTGTGTGTATATATGTGTAGGATTCGAGATGAAACAAAGTCAGTTTAGATAAGGTCAGGGTTTCAAGGGTATTCTCTTACCGAACATACTATAGTTTATACCTATATTGATATGAGACTCTAATCATTTTGCCCCATATATTTCGTTCTTCATTTCAGAGATATCTTAAAACAGTTCGTGAAATGTAGCTAGTTTGTAGCCGAAGCGAGGGGTCATGCCCCAGGAGTCGCTCAGGCTAAATGTCAACACTTGTTTTAGCTACAACTAACCCAATAAAACAATACAAGAGCAATATCGAGAATTTCAAGAACCTTTAAGCTAGGATCAGCAACGTTTTAAAAAGAGTAAACACTTTTGGTTATGCTGTCCTACGGAGAAGTCGTAAAATAGTGGTCCTTTATAATGTCAGGTCCTCGTCTAAGATCCATATACTAATTAAATCTGGATTGGAAAAATTCAGAACTTCCGCTGTAGCTGGTTTCTGTCCGCTTAACACAAAGTGGCGTTAAATGAAAACACAAAAGTCAATTTTTCTGAAATTTCATTATAAATAATGTGCATTTTTTTTTAAAATTTGTGTTTCTAATTTCAAAAGACATTTTTAATATAATTTATATATAACAATTTTTTTCTTTGGTGTAACTTTACCATTTAGTTTGAGTAGAAATACTTCGTAAAATCCTCAATGCTTCTTACTTTGTCACGAATAAAATCATTCATAAAGACCTTAATGTTAGGTACATATGTTACTGATTTGGCCGACACCATGTATCATTCTTTTCATGACAAACTCCATTCCCACTCTAACCCAATAATTTCAATCCTTGCCTCCTCATCAATACCTGATAATCCACTGAGGTGTCTGAAAAGAAGATTGCCTCAAGACCTTCTTGTTTAAATTACCTACTGGAGCGCTGTCAATGGACAGTTTCTATCCATTTCAATTTTTCATGTAGTTTATCAAATATCATATTTACTGGTTGTGTTATCAAATACAGGTATAAATTTTAAAAATAATTACTTTTTTTTTCAAAGCTTTTATTTTATCTTCTTCATTTTTTCCATGTATTTTATCAAATAGTATATTTACTGGTTGTATTATCAAATACAGGTATAAATTTCAAAAAATTAATTGATTTTTTTCAAAGCTTTTATGAAAAAATAATATTTAATTGTATCATTGAAGAATCTTAAATAGTTATATTTGATGTTATTTTACTCCTTTACTAAAAATAATAATAACCTCCCTCTACTTCTTAGTAATAACATGATAGTACTTTCACAATAAAAGCTTTTATCGTTTCACATTAGTACGTTTCAAACATCAGAGCGAATCTTTGTAGAAGGAAATTAAATGATATATTTAAACTATAAGTTTCAAAAATCATGCGAATTCCCCAAATTAATTAATTGTTAATCGTTATAAAAATTAAAATTTCATTGCCTACTCAGCGCGAGGATACAATTAATTATGATGATTTATCTAATGATGGAGCCAATTGAGCATAGCTAACCTTTTAGAATAGAGGAAACAGGACAATAAAGTCAGGATAAAATCCTGTGGAGGGAAGAATCCTGGAGCTAAAGGTCACCATGGCTCACTCACTCTTCAGTTCGTAGAGAAGGCAGTATTGAAGGATAAAAGAAATTTCTCACTTAACAGTCTATGTTCACGATCAAAATTAATCATATTAATATGTTAATTTTAATCCATATTCTTATTGATTAATTTTACATACTTTAAAAAAAAAAAAAAATCATAACCGCGGGACTTTTGAAATTGAATATTTTAACCAAACTCTAGATACCCTCTAATTATCAGAAAAAAATGAAATATTGGAAAACTGCGGATTATCTTGACTAAAGATATTTCAATAAGGCATCCTTCATGTACCCCTGTTGAAATCTTCGTTCTTCAGAGGCTTTTAAGTAAATTATAAATCAGAAATACATAACTAAAGCCGCTTTTGAGATTAACTTTTTTTTTAAAATCTTAGTTACCAAACACAATTATTTTAGCAGCTTGTTTTAAAATACGCTATATTTCTTGTACCCCTGATGAAGTCTACAGGACTTTATAGGATTTTAAATGAGTTCTAAATCAGAAAAAGATAATTAAAGCTGCTTTTAAGATAAAATAACATTTTTTATATCTTAATATCCAAACACAATCAATTAATCAGCTTATTTTGAGACTGAAAATGCGTATTGTCTCAGATAAGATACAAGACGCTATCCATCTTGTACCCTTGTTGAAGTCTCCTCGATTTTATAGACTTTTAAATTATTCTAAATCAAAATCAGATAAGGGTTTCTATATTCGCACTGCCTGGGGTTCTCTCATAGCTTGATTTGATCTTATTTCAATTCTGTTTTTTTTTAGATTGTTCAAAAGATTAAAGATTTAAAAACTTTTTTAAGTTTAGTAAAAACATAATCCAAGAGTATGAGAAAAAGACCAGTTTTGAAAATTATATATTAAAGACCCAAAAGGAACATAACCACATCTGATACGAGACAGACACTATTGTTACACTCGGTTGAGAGTGAACGTACCGCCGAGTCACGAAGCGTTTAACCCAGAGACGCTGGCTGTCACTCGACTGACCCCAGTTCTCGATGAATGAAAAGATTGTCTGCCTCCCATGATTGATATTTCTTTCTAGACCATGAACAGTATACGTTGTCTTCAGATGTCTTTGGGTATTAACTTAAGCGGTATTTAAGAAGTGTCATCATATTCCATTTGAATAAAAAAATCATTACCCACTCGATACGGTTAGTTTAAGTTCAAATTAACAATACCCTTTGCACTGTGTACGTATTTATTTATATTTATTATTAATGTTAATATAATTATGGGAGCATCGAAGTCTAGTGGATAGAGCACTAGTCTACTGTTCTCCGGTTTGAATCGGGGGCGCGATACTAGGGTATAAATAGGATACTAATAAACTGTGGGAAAAATCCTAGTGCTGAGTTTGATCTCGGCCTAATCACCTCATTACACTGTTGTTGGCCAAGAAACCGTACGAAATACCGTTCTCTTTCCAAAATTGTTGAAACTTACTGTTAAACTTGCAAGATATTCATAGAGAAAAAACTTATGAAATACCCAAATAATTAATGGGAGAATACTAATGAATTACCAGAAAAAACATACATCCCATCAAATTTTATTCTGAAGCAGGTCTTTGAAAAAAGGTTGTGAAGTAAATCAGATGGATTATTTGTGGACTTTAAAACAGCCTATGAATCTTTTAGATAAAGACTGTCCTTGGAAAAATGGTGATAACCTCATTGCACAGAAAAAGGTGTGAATTGTTCATAAAATAAATTTAATATGTAGGTACTTCGTAATTTATTTAACAGAAAAAGAATCAGAATGCAAATCGATAACCATAACTAAACTGAACAGAATAACAAGGAAAAAATAAGTATATTTTATTATCGCTTTATCTCATCTACTATTTCAGCATTATGGGTCTCATAACAAGGAATCTAAAGTAATTAGGTTTGATGGTTTAGTTTTAGATATAAACATATATATGGCTTCTTTTATTCAGTTTTTATTTAGAACTCGTTTAAAAGCCTAAGAAGGAAATAAGGCTCGGAGACTTCAATAGGGGTACAAGAAGGATAGTTCATTTACATCGATGTAGTCGAGATTATCAAACCATAATTTTTTTAAACATCATAACAAGTTATTCATAATAATTAGTTCGTAAATAAAATATTTATAAATCTAATTTCATATTCACTGAATCTTTTTTTTTAAAAGTATTTGTTTAAAATCTTCAATTTTAAAATAGCTCACAGACAAGGTTTATTGATGTCATTCATAGTCTTATATTGGATGTCTCCATCATAGATAACAATATATATTCATAGAATACCGACTTGTAGTACAAAAAGAAACGGTAAACCAAGGCGTGGACGAAACCCATCGACCTTAAGAAAAAAAAAAAAAAAAAAACCTGTACCACTACAACCCATGAAGGGTCTTGGGCTCAGTACATATAGAGATTCGTACTGTTTCTAGGCCAACAGCAGTGCAATGAGGTGATTAGGCCTTAATCGCGCTCAGCCGCCAAGGTTTTTCCCCAATTAATTTGGGTACCCACTTTATAGAGGCTGGGTCTGCCCCAAGAGGGTCTCCATACCCTAGGGTCGCCCCCCGACCGAATTAACAGAATAAATAATATTCCGCCACAGCCGGGATTCGAACCCAGGACCCGGAGCACAGCAGACTAGCGCTCTATCCACTAGACCACGCCGCTCCCCCATATCGACCTTAAGAACAAGGTCTAAAAAGATTTAGGCCATGTATTATTAGACCCTGAGGCGTAAAGCAGGTTTGCACTAGACCTAGAAATAGATTGAGTAACATAACATATACAATCAGATTATCGAAAGAATAATTTTAATAAAGTGATTGGTTTAATTTATTTTCTGATTTCTTTTTAATTGTTTAATACAATAACATTTACTCACAGAAAGTTAGGCTTTAACGTTTATTAAATTTATTTTTATGAAAATAGTTAATCCACTCAATATTTAATCCGATTAAATAAGGTTATTATTGAAAATGTTGAAGGCCACATAATAACATTCACTTTCAGCTGTTTAAAATATTTTGAAGAATAACTTCTGCATATGTTTTATGAGTGAATACGAATTGAACTGCTGAATAATCCAGTTTAATAATTACACACTAATTTTCAACGATAAAAAAAATGTTCGGAAAAAAAATTATTGTAGACACTGAATGAAATAAATAAATAATATGAAATTAGATTATTCAAAAATCTAGAATACATTTACGGTCTAATTATCGGGGGGAAATTTTATATTGGAAAATTATTATGGTAACTACAATTTCAATGAATAACAAACCAACAACTATTTAATGTGCTAAGCTTGTCCCCCCTATTGAAGTCTCCCAGTCTTATCTGTTTTCTTGGCTAATTAAATAATTTCTAAATCAGAAACAGAAAATTGAAGCTGGTTTTGAAATGATGTTATATTTTTAAAATCTTAATCACTAAAAATAATTAGTTTAGCACCTTGTTTTGAGACTGGAAATGTCGCAATATCAGATAACATAAAAAATGCGCTATCGTTCTTGTACCCCCGTTGAAGTCTCTGGACTTTATTTCCTTCGTAGGGTTTTATATGAATTTCAAATAAAAAAAGTTACTTGAAGTTGATATTCGTATAAGATTACTTTTTTCTGAAATCCGATCAGCAAACATAGTTAATTTATTACTTTGTTTTGAGACCGAAAATTCTGTAATTTCGGATTACACTGAACTAAAAGACCAGCTATTTTAGTTTTCTTAGGTTTAGTTAAGGGTATCGATTTACATTCTTATTCTATTACTCTTGAAAAAAAGATCCGCCCGCCCCTTCCCTAAGAATTATTGGATCAAATAAAGATAGAATTAGGTACCTAAGTATATGGAAAAAAGATGTGGCCAGAAACTAATTTTACTTTCAAACACGTACTAAATTTTCAAATCGATATATCTTAATACAGAGTTTTTGGAAAAATATAACATATATTTTCAAATAGCTTGGCTTTCCCCTCCCTAACAATTTTAAATCTACTTGACCATACCTTACGAAAATCCTGCTTACTCCCTTGTATGAAGTAAGTATATATATTTTTTTTTTCAGTCCAAAATTCATTCCTTACTTTATATTAAGAAGTTGACACCCTCCCCTTAATTAGTTAAATGGTATTTGAAATCGCACCAGATCATAGGTTGGTTACATTCATCATACACAGACTAAGCGAAGTATCGGTCGAGAATAGAATGAACTTATGGCCTTACGTCTGCACTCATGTAACGGCCTCGCCGTTATAATCACTGAGAGGGATAAGAACCTCTTCAAGAACATTTAACTAACTTGAAAATTAATCATATTTGTAAGAATCATGCAAAAATTCGTTACTTTGAATTACTCCTGTCAAACATTATATCTACAATTTTAGGCACTTATCAGTTAGTAAATATTTAGGCACATACTATTGCTTTATTATTTTTAATAATAAATCTTTGTAATCGACCAAAAAAATTACCCCCGGTCAAAATTTGAGAGCTTAATTTTCAAGATGCGTGTAATCCGAATAACGAATAAAAAAAATCCGTTTCTCCTAATTAATAAATAAATAAATAACACAATTTTTTGCCATTTGATAGAGAATTAAATTTTCGACAAAAATAAAAAGAATCATTGAAATTAGTTAACAAATAGCTGAGATATTGCGTTTTGCGTAATTTACAACTGTATTAAAAAACGCAATGAGTAAATATGCAGTATGAAGAAAAGTCATGAAAATGTCTTGAGAAAGAAATACCCAGTGGTAACCTTCTTTTCAATCGCCTCGAAGGATTATCAGGGATATCTAAGGAAGAGGTATTTAGAATGAAAAGGGGCTATATCTGCAACAAATGGGATGTTAAGGTCATTTCGTTATTCGGAAATGAAACTTTTAGTCATTATTATTTAACATTTATCCCTCTCCAACAGATCCACACTACCTAAACACTGCACCTTGAGAACTGAGAAGTTAATTCCAAAAGGTACCATATCCATTCTAGGAGTTTTTACGGGACGAAAATCTCTCATTATTATATTATTAAACTACCAAATATGGGTCTTTTCGCATTAAAATCTTGAATTTTTATTTTTTTTTTTTTTAGTATATTAATAACACCATATCCATATTAAACTTATGAAATGAAATGTTTTAGTATGATTTGGAACAAAATTAAATATGTAATTAGTACCTTTAGAAAATAATTGAATTTCTAAATCGCGTTTTTAAAGGACTTGAGTGTTAATTAGATAAAATCAAATAGAAGATTTAGATAAAACTAAATAATGAGAATACAAATCTGTCAGAATATGAATTTCGTAAAAAAATGTCCTTAAGTACCTTTTGGAAATCAACGTCTCAATTATCTTAGATGGAGTTGTAATATATGACGGAAACGGAAAGAAACTGCTCCTATATGCAGAAGAATACAACACTTACTACAGAAATGCCTTCTTTAATTACAAACTAACAGTCCAGAAAAAAACTATTTCGTAACCTCTCATCCCCATGACAACCAGACAACTATTACAGAAAACATAAGTTGGCTTCGGGACATGTTAACTTAAATTGGAGACTGGAGTGCCACCATGGATTTCTAAAGGCATGTCAGAATCATATTTTTTTTTGTTGTTTTTTTTTTTTTTCCTTAACCTTCGTAATCGACGAAAAAAAAATTATAATAGCTCCTACTTCCCCAAAATTTGAGATATTAAGTTTTAAGATACGTATAACCCAAATAACGAATAAAAAACAAATCGGTCGACATAATCGATAAAATTCCCTACAAAGCAAAAAAAAAAATTATTTAAATCGGTTAAGAAATAGCGGAGATATAGCGTTTTGAATATAAAATGACAGTGTTGCTGTTTCGTCATTATTGAACTGTTTGTTTAATTAATTACATATAATTTAATTTCCTACACAGCTACATAAATTATAATATCCATAAAACAACTATTTGAAAATAGTAAGCCATTATACAATAATTTGCAGCATTTCTCTGTTTATTATTTTCAATAATGAAGCTTTATTATCCATAAAAAAAAAGTTCACGTCCACTCGAAATTGGAGTGCTTACGTTTCAAGATACGTAGAATCCGAATAACGAATACAAAAAAATACGCGTTCTTCCAAAGTACGAATTAATAAATATTCTGCTAACAGAAGAGCATTAAATTGCCTACAAAATGAAAAAAAGACTCATTAAAATCGGTTCAGAACTAGAAGAGAACAGCGTTTTGAAATTAGTAGTTGAGAGACCATTTTCGTTTTAATTTTTTATTTTATTTTTATATTAGTCAATTACCTATAAACAGCTATATATACAGTTATACCCTAATATAGTTATTTGAAGATAATAAAACATTGTGGAATATTTTTTTTTTTTTTTTTTTTTTTTTTTTTTTTTTTTTTTTTTTTTTTTTATACGTTTGTGAATATTGATTAACATGATTTTGTTTTAAATAATTTAAGTTTTGATGGTAAGTTTCCTACCTCCATGGTCGAGCTTGAGCTGCGGCCGACGGAGCTGAGAGAGGCAGAGCGGTAGGGAGAGCAGGGCTGCCAACAGAGGCCACGGAGACATCTCGACGACTGGAGTATCCTCAGCCCCTCCAGGGCTCTCCTGTTTGCAAGGAGTGGAGGGGGGCTTTTTTCCACTTCACTCCCGTCATCCCAACAATGCCTCCTGTATTTAAATCACTAATTGAGACGTTGATTTCAAAAAGATGCTAAATGCCGCGCTACACGGTGAGAAAAGAGTAGGTGAAATTTCGCGATGCCGGTGATAGTGAATTATATCTTACATACTTTCAACGTATTATAATCAATATTCAATTACTGTATTTTAATTAAAAAACATTCATTTTTACTTTCACTTACTATATATATATATTATATATATATACAGTTTTCAACGGAAATACACGTTTTAGGGTCCTCTGAGTGCATATAACCAAGTCCCGCCAAAAAGTCTGTATGTGTGTCTGTGTGTGGTAACTCCCAGGTGGAAACGAAATGTCCTATGAAACTAAAAATTTCATATTTAAGACCAACAGAGACCTGAGACGTTACAAAACCCTTTTCATCAAAATTGGCTTACCAGAAGAGCCACTTTATACTATGCATTTTGCACCTTTTTTCGATTTTCTCAAAAACGGTTCCGACGATTTTAATTAAACTCGCTATATCAATGTAAAATTTAATGGGCTTTAATATCATGTAAGTTTCATTCTGATTACAATGGTCTGACAGGGCTTAAATGCCGATATTTTAAACATTCTTCCCCTAAAGTATCTTTAATTTGGTTGATTCTATAAAAATAACTATATTATCTTGTTATCACTAATGAAAAACACGTAAATATATAATAATTGAATGAATTCGATACCCAACGAAAGGAGAAAATAGAAAACATATTTTTTAATGCATTTTTTCGTTTTTGAACATAAGAACAGTAATATACATGCATAATATACCGTTGGAAAGCTAAAGATTTTAGAAAAAATATTATCTCATACATAAGCCTTAACAAATTAATAGAGAGTGATGAAAAGCCGATAAAACTAAGTGATTATAATATAATAATAATATAATAGATTTGTTAATAAAACACATGTTCCTATAGAAATTCCATTTAATTAATTCTTTAATGGTTTCAAACATTTTTATCTTTAACTTGAAATTGAAATTCTTTTATCGATTCTAAAAATGGAGGTAAGTGAAAGACGTGTGTTGCCCGCATCAGATTTTTTAACTTACATTTACCTATATATGAAGGGGTCACCTGTAGCATAATGACTAGCCTACCAGCCTTTTATGCCCAAGTTCACGGGTTCAAACTCGCAGGTGGACCTTGCTGTCCTTGGATGCCGTCCTTCGGAGGGGACATAAAAATGTGGTCCCGAGCCTGTGCGATGTCAGGTACTCGTTAAAGATCCATATCTTAATTAAACCTGGATAGGCAAAATTTAGGAGTCCCACTGTAACATCGTCGGTTTAGCCACAGTATTATAAAGTAACGTTAAATAAATAAACATATAATAAGGGATCGTGAACATTTCCGAATTCCAGTTTTCAACGGAAATACATCTTTTAGGGTCTCTTGAGTCTAAATAACCATGGCGGCGCAGAGGATCGGATCACCAACATCCGCGTCTGTCGGAAACAAGAATGCTGGCTCCAAGACGAATTGAGGCAACAGTTGACCACTTGGCAGCTGAAGCAACCTCAAGTGAGGAAAAGGACATTGTAGGAATTACTGGAAGGCAATATAAGTAGTCTCTTTGGTTTATGAACAGTTGTCTGCAATAGACGGGTGCTTAGTTCAGTCAACAGGTGGCTACGTTTTTGGAACTCTGACTACGCTGAGTAATCAATCCCTTCAAGAGGAGTTGGATGTGATGACACAACCATCTTAGAAGAATATGAGGCCAAAGAAGAACAGGCTGGAAGAAGGAGAGGGCATCGCCTCCGAAGAACATAACAAGATAAACAAAAAGATCAGTGGACATTAGTAAAGGCCAAGCAGAAAGCGAAAAATAATTCGGTCGAGCACAGGATAAGAACGAGACCTGCATGCCCAGATGTGTTGATGGTCAAGGTAAAAGAGGGCTCGTCTTATGAAAATAAAAAAGTGAACCTGAGCTAAAGATATAACTGAACTCACAAACAATTAGAAAGTGCGACAAGGGGAGGTCTCCTGGTGTTTTACCGAAAGTCGAAGGACAGAGTGGAAAATATTTATACAGCGATAGCGGAGAAAATGTTTGATAAAGCTAAGGTCACGTGTAAAAGAGACTCCGTTGCTGTCGGGTTGAAGGACCTCGATGAACTGACTGAGGAAGTGCACTTAGCGCTTAGAAATCAAATCGATGGGGCGGCAAAACATTCATATTTCACTGGTGAAATCCCTTCGTAAGGCTCACGGTGGCACACAGACAGCAGTTGTGGTACTACCCACAGAACTAGGAAGAGAGGCGGTTGAAAAGGGCAGCATTCGAGTGGGCTGGGTAAGTAGCAGAGTAAGAGAAGAATCAACTCCACAAACATGCTTCCGATGTCTTTGGTCACTTGGCGTGGTTTTGCGAAGGACATGACAGAACTACGTTTACGATGTAGAGGAGAGGGTCATCTAGGAAAATAATAGAATTTTAAACTGTGTTGCCTACTGTTCCAGAAGGGAGAAACCGCAAGCACGTCACGGGTAATTTTAGTTGTCCGGCCTATCATCGAGTTTTGAGAGCAGTAACAAACAGCTCAACTTTAATCATTGCGAAGTTGCTCAGGATCTCTTATGGCAAACAATTAGAGAGAAGGATATAGACGTTGCGAACAGTATAGAGATGTCAATGGGTTCTGTTTTTGGATTGAGGACAGCTCTGGTCGGAGTCAAAAAAATAAATTTCATTCTAGAAGTCCAACCAATTCCAATAAAAGTTTCTGTATGGATCAAGGCGGGAGGCATCTACATATGTAGAGTATACGCATCACCGAGCGCATCACAAGAAGAATTTGAAACTTTGCTAGACGGAATTCTGCTGAAATTAGGAGGATATAATCGTCTTCTCATCGCGAGAGATTTCAATGCATGGGGTATCAGGGAGACTCACAAAAAGGGTAAACGTCTTCTAGATACTTTCGCATCACTTACTTACTTATCTCCTTAATACTGGCCAGGTAAGACTCATAAGAAATAGCATAATAGAAGATGAAGATGAAGTAGGCACATAGCCATACTGCCCCCCGCGAAGTAATGGTCTGGTGGCAGTTAGTGTGGGGTGGTGAAGGTGAATAGGGAGGTGTTTTTTTAGTGAGTAGGAATCTCACGCTGCTGTGGGCTTGTAAAGCCACACATCGTCTATGAAAGATCTCCTACCCTCAATAAAAAAGACCTTTTTCCAGGTCTATTATGAAAAGTTGCTGTAATATTTCGGACATACAGTTGTCTTAAATATGAAATTTCAGTTTCTTACGACTTTTAGTTTTCGTGCTATGCTTACCACACACAGACAAACACACATACACATACCTTTTCTCGTGACTCGGTTATATGGACTCAAAGGCTCTAAAACAAGTATTTCCGTTTAAAACTGGGATATAAAAAAAACTTTTCCTTAACATAAATTTCATAGGTGGGATCACTTGTGTGTGTGTGTTGCCTGCACCAGATTTTTTTTTAAATGGTTCAATTATTATGAATCAGTTTCAATGTTAAATTTATTCAATATATTAATTATGGATACTGTTTGGTGTGCTTCATTTAGTTTGATACACTACAGCCTCTTAAATCCTAGAGAAACCATCAATAACGAATCGTATAGTACCATAGCGTAGTTGCTAGCATAACAGCCTCCTATGCCAACGGTCACGGGTTCAAACCCGCAGGTGGCCCTAGACATTTTTAATGGGAGTAAAAAATCCTTAGTTATGCCGTCCTTCGGGGGCACTGGTACCGAGCCTGTGCGATGTCACGTACTCGTTAAAGATCCCTATCCTAATAAAACCTTGATAGGAAAAATTTAGGACTCCCACTGTAGCATCGTCCGATTAGCATTAGTAGCATAAAGTGACGTTAAATAAATAAACAAACAAATTTCATAGGTTATAATAATTATTAAGGTAAGTAGGTTATTTTCAATATTTAATAAGCAGTGACAATATAAGAGATTAATAAGGCATTAACAGTTGATAAATGCGTTTCCTTGTTTCAAAGGTATGAGCCAAAAACATTCAGCCTGCGGTCCGGACGGCATCTTTAGATGTTGTCATTTTAAAGGGATAAGCAACCTATTCAGTAAGAAACACAAACGCAAAAGGCATAAGAAAGAAGATGCTGAAGGAAATACAAAACTGAAGACAAAAGAAGAAACACTGAAGGAGTCTGACGTGAAGATGAATAAAATGAAATTAACTTTTAAAAAAAGTAAGGAAGAGGAAACACGTAAAAATAAGTAAATGTTCATGGAATGGTATGGACGGAATACTGGGACAGGAAGAATGGATAACAAGATACTCTTTTTTTTAAGCGATATTTTCTAACCATGAACAATCTCCTCTTCAAGTAAAAGAAAATACCGTGGGTTGTCTCTTCTCGCACTTGATGACTTCAGTAATGGAATCACAAACAAGAATATATGTCAAATACAAATATTTTAAAAGTATAGATATGCGTGAGACATTCATTCATTGGCTATAGTTAGGATATTATAAAAGTTAATCTAACCTATACAGATAAGTGACAAGTCCAGGGCAAACTGATAAATCCATCTGAACATATCATAATTTTAAAAATAAAATAGGTTATAATAATTAATTACGTAAGTAGGTTATTTTCAGTATTTAATAAGCAGTGACAATTTTAAGAGATTAATAAGGCATTAACAGTTAATACAAGTGTTTCCATGTTTCAAGGTTATGAGCAAAAAAAATTCAGCCTGCGGTCCCGACGGCATCTTTAAATGTTGTAATTTCAAAAGGATAAGCAATGTCTTCAGTAAGGACAAAAAACGTAAAAAGCAAAAGAAAGAAGAAAATGAGGAAAATCCAAAACATAAGACAAAAGAAGAAACACAGGCGGCGCCAGACGGGAAGACGAATAAAATGAAAGGAAGTTTTAAAAAACAGGGGGAAAAGGAAAAACATTAGTAAATGTACACGGAATGTTATGGACGGAATACTGTCGTAGGAACAATGGGTTATAAGATGCTCTTATTTTAAGAAACATTCCATAACCATGATCAATTTCCTCTTCTAGTAAAAGAAAATACCGTGGGTTGTCTTCTCAGGAACACTTCACCGATGAAATCACAAACAAGTACACATGTCAAATACAAATATTTCAAAAGTAATATTATGTGTAAGACGTTTATTCATTAGCTAAAGTTAGGATATTACTATAGATATTGAGTTGTGTCACATGAAATGTCCGTTTTCAAGGTAAAGGATTTTTATTAAAAATACGATATGAAAACAAGATAATTTTATTCCAAGTATTTACCTGCTTTTTCTACACATTTTTCCCAGTTTTCCTTTGGCGAAGTTGTCTAAATTCTTGAACAGGTGGTAATCTGTTGGAGACAAGTCGGGAGAATATGGTGGATGTGGAAGAACTTCGTAGCCCAGTTCTTTCAATTTTTTCAGGGTATGATTTGAAACATGGGGTCTTGCTGCCGCTCAGTGAGATCATGAGGTACCCATCTATCGAGCTTTTTTACTTTCCCAATACACTTTAAATGTCTGGAAGCGGTAGATGCACTTGCATTTAGTTGTGCTGAGAGTCCTTTAACTGTTTGGTAGGGGTTTCCTTCTACTGTATGTTTGAGGACATCGTTGTCTATTACGGACGGAGGTCTTCCTCGGGGCAAGTTTTCCAAGTCGGTATCCCCAGCTGAAAAATTAGCAAACCAAAGGCGAATGGTCCGTTCATTAACAATCCCTTCCCCAAACTCCTTGCAAATATTCCTAGCGGCCACAGCTGCTGAATGGCCGAGTTAAACTCGTACAAAAATATTACTGGAATATCGCGTGTTTCCATGTTCATATTTGGAGGTATACTAAAAAGTGGGTAATTGATTGGGAAGCTGATGTTTATAATACAAAGGTAGAGGATTAGTAACTGTTTACTTTAAATATGTAAACATTCGGAAGAAAACAACAGAGACCTGCAAAATCCTTTATGTATTTCAGAAACAATTAAAACGGACATTTCATGTGAAACAACCCAACAATTGTCAAAGCTCTATGAATAAGTGACGATTGCAGGGGCAGTTTTTTGGCAAGGGATAAAGAGGGAGTAATTTGACATGGGGGCGGCGCACAGTGGGTCGAGCCGACGCATTCGGTGGACATAGGACCAATATCTAAAATTTCGAATTTCCCCATATTTTTACTTTCACTTACTATATATAGTAAGGGAAAGTATTGCGATCGTTAAAATTTTCGAATTCCAGTTTTCAACGGAAATACACGTTTTAGGGTCCCCTGCGTCCAAATAACCAAGTCCCGCAAAAAGGTCTGTCTGTTTGGTGTGTGGTAACTCCCGGGGCAAAACCGAAAAATCCTATGAAACTGAAACTTTATAATTAAGACAAATATGTTTCCGAGACGTTACAAAACCTTTTTCATCAAAATCAGCTTACCAGAAGAACCCCTTTATACGAAGCATTTTGCACTTTTTTACGATTTTCTCAAAAACGGATCTAACGATTTGGCATACCAGTAGTAGCATAAGTGACGTTAAACGAATAAACAAACGAAAATCGCCCAGAAATCTACCACCAGAGAAGTTAAGTAGAAGATTTATAGTTTACTTTCCATTAATAATTACCTGCGGGTTCGTGCCGGTTTACGAGCATATTTTTTCCTTTTAGCTCATGCTTTTTTTTAAATTTTGTCACTATAAATTAGAGTTTCTTTGTTTTAAATGTTTTTTATACTTTATGAACGTATTATGGCCTTTTATTCTCATTAATCGTAAAAATAAATTATCACCTAATGCTCTAAATTTGTTGATAAATTATTTATTTTTATTTTAATAAATAATTTTAATAAATATTTTAATCTTACTAAACCAGCAGATAATTTTTTTTTTATACATAATTCAGTACAAATAATTAGTAAAAGTAACTAATTATAATATTTGAATAAAAATTTGTATGGATTTCGCTCATGTTTTTTTTATAGTCAATTGAATGGTACCTACTCCTCTTGTATGGAAAAGAGGTTTTGGTCCGGCCTAAAACACCGTATTCCTTTTATACAGTTGCTCCTATCAAAAAAAGTTTCCTTAGTAAAAGTTGCTGTAAATAGGGTATGGAATCAATTTACGACGTCAAATTATAGAGTTACAAGTTAAAAAACAAAAAATCTGGTGCGGGCAAATCACGACTTTCACTTACCGTTATTAAAATCAATTAAAGAATTTTCAAATACAATAAAGATATGAATGAAACCATTAAAAAATTAATTAAATTGAATTTCTATAGAAACATGTGTTTTATTTAAAAAATCTATTATATTGTTATTGTTATATCTAAAATAATCAGTTAGTTTTACCTTTCTTTTCATCACTCTCTATTAACATTTAAAAGCTTGAGTATAAGATAATATTTTTTTCTCAAATCTTTAGCTTTCCAACGGTATATCATACATGTATATTACTGTTCTTATGTTCAAAAACGAAAAATTGCATTAAAAACATATTTTTTCTATTTTCTCCTTTAGTTGGGTATCGAATTCATTCAATTTATGTATTTACCTGTTTTTCATCAGTGTTAACAAGATAATATAGTTATTTTTATAGAATCAACAAAATTAAAGGTACTTTAGAGAAAGAAAATTTAAAATATCAGCATTTAAGCCCTGTCAGACCATTTTAATCAAAATGAAACCTACATGATATTAAAGCCCATTGAATTTTACATCGATATAGCGAGTTTAATCAAAATCGTCGGAACCGTTTTCGAGAAAATCGAAAAAAGATGCTAAATGCATGGTATAAAGTGCCTCTTCTTTCTCATTTTGATGAAAAACGTTTTGTCACGTCTCGGGCGTATATTAGTCTTAAATATAAAATTTCAGTTTCATGGGACTTACCGTTTCCGACCGGGAGTTACCACACGCACACACATACACACACACAGACCTTTTGCGGGACTTTGTTATTTGGACTAAGGGGACCCTGAAATGTGTATTTCCGTTGAAAACTGGAATTCGAAAATTTTCACGATCGCGATACATTCCCTTACTATATATAGTAAGTGAAAGTAATAATGGGGTCCACGTTTAACCTTTTTTTCGTACGGCCAACTGTCTGGCCAGGACACTACAGTGTCCAATAATGTGATGTTTCGCCCCAGTGTACGGCGTGGTCTAGAGAGTAACAGACGACTACTGTTCTCCTGGTCGCGAGTTCGAGCCCCAGCTGAGGCAGAATTATTTATTCTGTTATTCCAGCGGTGGAGCTACCCTGGGGCACAGCCAGCGTCTATATATACTATACTATAATATGGGTATCCAAAAGTTGGGGGAAAAACTTGGCTACTGATCTAGTCCTAATCACTTCCTAGCACGTCCGTTGACCTAGAAAGAGAACATGTCTCTATAAGCACTTAACACCCTTGACCCTTCAAAGGACTTTACCAGAACAATGTCAGGTACTCTTTAAAGATCCCTACCGTACCTAATGAACCTGAGATATGCAAAATTTAAAACTACCTATGCAGCATTGTCGGACTAACAGCAGTAGCTTAAAGGTGCCGCTAATTGAATAATTAAACAAACGAGCATCAGGAAAAAATCAAATAAATAAACAGTTATAATTTTATTCAAAGTAAATATAAACACTTCAAACTAACGACATTTTCACACGCGACTGACTTAAACGTGCTGAGAGCTGTTTACCTAAACCGGAACTCCAGCGTTGATTCGTATATAACATGGTTATATAAATAAAAGTAAAATATATCACAATTCAAACAAAAAATTATATATCTTCAATGCAGATTAGCACTCAATACTCACCAACTATATTCAATATTACTTTTCCACATAAACATATTGATTTTTAACATTACAGAAAATGGTACTAACATTCAACCTGTACTAAATAAATAATAACTTCTAAAAACAGCTGGAATAAACCACTATGACATAATTATCATATGTTTTGATACATGTGGTAAAAGAGTTCTTTCTAAAATCACTATAAAGCTATAATAGTCTTCTTTTTTTTTTCTTTTTTTTTAAAGCAATTAATTGGAAAACAGATGTTTTTGGTTTTTCATGAACATTAATCGATGCATTTACTTTAGCAAAAATAAAAATCTTTATATGTATATATATATATATTTATTTATCATTTATCCTGCCATAGGCTAATGACAGACATGCATATTTTAGGTTTTTATTCTTTGTGCCAAAACTTAATTTTTTTTCTGTCAATCTCTGTCCATTCTTGCTTCTTCTCCACTACAAGAACCTTTATATTCTTCACTAATTCCCCAAATTTGTCCTTATCTTGTTAATCTTCCCCTTTCTTATCTCCTTTTATTTTTTCTGGGTAACCTTTTATATCCTTCAATCACATTACTTTATCGAATATTATTGGGTTGTTTCACATGAAATGTCCGTTTTAATTGTTTCTGAAATACATAAAGGATTTTGCAGGTCTCTGTTGTTTTCTTCCGAATGTTTACATATTTAAAGTAAACAGTTACTAATCCTCTACCTTTGTATTATAAACATCAGCTTACCAATCAATTACCCACTTTTTAGTATACCTCCAAATATGAACATGGAAACACGCGATTTTCGAGTAATATTTTTGTACGAGTTTAAACTCGGCCATTCAGCAGCTGAGGCCGCTAGAAATATTTGCAAGGCGTTTGGGGAAGGGATTGTTAATGAACGGACCATTCGCCTTTGGTTTGCTAATTTTTCAGCTGGGAATACCGACTTGGAAAACTTGCCCCGAGGAAGACCTCCGTCCGTAATAGACAACGATGTCCTCAAACATACAGTAGAAGGAAACCCCTACCAAACAGTTAAAGGACTCTCAGCACAACTAAATGCAAGTGCATCTACCGTTTCCAGACATTTAAAGTGTATTGGGAAAGTAAAAAAGCTCGATACATGGGTACCTCATGATCTCACTGAGCGGCAGCAAGACCCTATGTTTCAAAACATACCGTGCAAAAATTGAAAGAACTGGGCTACGAAGTTCTTCCGCACCCACCATATTCTCACGACTTGTCTCCAACAGATTACCACCTGTTCAAAGGAAAACTTTTTGAAAATCAAGTGAAAAGTGCGTTTTCAGATTTTGTTTCACTTCAAAGCTCAGAGTTTTTCAGTTCGGGGATAAAAAAATTGGTGTCACGTAGAGAAAAATGTGTAGAAAAAGAAGATAAATACTTCAGATAAAATTATCTTGTTTTCATATCGTATTTTTAATAAAAATCCTTTACCTTGAAAACGGACATTTCATGTGACACAACCCAATAGTTTGTTTAATCCATTCTTTTCATATGACTGAAAAACTTTAACCTTCTTTTCCTCATTTATGATTCAATCTAAAGTGAAGTGAAGAGAAGAAAACCAAGTTTTCAATCTGATCACCATTCTTTTTTAGTCATATTCTTCCTCCAATATTTTCTTGGCCCATAAATTATTCTCGTAATCTTTCTGTCTATTCTCATTCCATGCTGGTGGATCCCATGGTCTCTGTCCCAGAGAGTATAACTTTTTTTTATGACTGTTTCATAATGTCCAATTTTACTCTCATGGAAATATTCTCTTTTACAATACAATCTCCTGACTAATAACCTTAATTTATCCCATTTTACATGACTACTCTTAGTTACTGGCATTTATAGTTCACGAGTTCCCAAAGATACTTGCTTAAACTGTTACACTTATCTGATTTTTAAGGTAATTAGTCTCTTTTTTTAGTTTGTTTTTTTTTAGGCAGAAATAATCGGGAGTCAGTCATAAAATATTTTAATTTATGCCGACTTTTTGGCTTAAACTTGTGAGCCATCATCAGGGCTGCGAACATCAAAATAACAAAAGAGATACATATCAATACAGTATGACAACTGAAAACTTTATAAATCAACCCCCTCCATACCACCCATTATTATCTTTCGTTTTTCCTCGGTTAATGCTTGTCATTTCTCGCAAATGGTACGTTTATATAAAAAATGTTTACCTCTCTATTTAGTTTTAAATTTGATCTCATAATTATCAACATTTTTTATTTATCATGTTTTGATTATTTGTATTTAAAATATTTCTGTATATCTGTAATATTTTAATTTAATTGTCACTATATTCACAATAATTTTTCATTGTCATGTTCATTGTGTACTGATATGTATCTCTTTTATTATTTAGGAGTTTACATTTAAATGGGTTAAATCCTTTAAATTTAAATTTAAAAATTCTTAGTTATGCAGTTCTTTGGAGGGGACGTCAAAAGGTGGTCCCGAGCCTGTGCGATGTCAGGTACTCGTTAAAGATCCCTATCCTAATAAAACCTGAATAGGCAAAATGTAGGACTCCCACTATAGCATTGTCCCATTAACCACAGCAGCATAAAGGGGCATTAAATAAATAAACAGTTTTGGATGTATTATCTCATAATTGGTTTCCACAAGGAAATTTCTGTTACAAAAGACAACTACACGATGAGTCATGTTTAAAAAAAAAAAAAAAAAAAAGTAAATTTAAAAGAAAATTCTATAAGATTTTGGTAATTAATATGTACAATAATTAATGTTTTTAATAATACAATACGATTAAATTAAATTGGCTTCTGAGTGCGGAAGCCATGTAAGTGTCGTGGCAGTCAATATGTGAAATTTGCACCATTTACTCAATGACTCATGTGTAGTAGTAATAGTTAAAAAGGGATTGGGTAGTTTAACAAAAAAAAACAAAAATTAGAACAAAATAACAAAAACACAAATTGCTTGATATGTTTATTACAAAATTAATCTCAGTGTATAAGTTTCCATAATATAGCTATCTAATTCCTATATCCTATAATTTTAAAATCACAGCTTTTCAAACTGTAAAGAAAACAGTTATAAACACCTCAGCAATATCAAATATTCCTCGACAAAATAACCTTCACCAAAAAAAAAATAATCGATTGGTCGAAGAAATATTTTGTAATAATTTTTCATAGACATAAGTACTAGAGCTACTAAAAATATATTTTAAGGATTAATTTCATGTAATTATTCCTTCGCCTCGAATCTGTAATACAGAAATTCCCTCGACTCTTAAAGCTTGATAAGCAATTATTAAAAAAAAATTGTGCACTCATCGTAATGTGATATTCTAGTTGAAAAACATTCTCATTGGAAGAACGTAACCTCCCACAATAATCCATACAACAGTCATATACAATGCTCGAGTTAGTAGAAATACCTAGGTACTACCTCAAAATAAACGCTCTTATATATGCTATAATCCACGTATCCTTCAACATATTGGGTTAGTGGTCTTCCCGAGCAAGCCTGTATAAGTTCACTCTTAATAATTGATTCCATCATACATACAGGCTGCTCTGAAGAATAATCATATATATAAAAAATCAAATATAAAAGATTTTTTTCTGAAAAAGAAAAACAAAACATAAAATGCGATTAGAGCGAGAAAAAGGCGAGAAAAGCAGTGGGAGAGACAGGAACGTGGAGGGATCGAGAGCGGCCGGGGATGCAGGGGTGTCCAGAGCTGGCCCAGAAGAGGGACCTGCAATCGCGGCACAGCCTCACCGTGTCAGCGTACTCCTCCCTCAGCCCGTATTTCCTAAACAGAAATATAATTACTTTAAAATAAATAAATTAAATGATTAATACTTAGTCAAATAAACCTTCCTTCTGCGAGTATAAAATAAAATAAAGTTGCATATAAAAATTATCTTAGTTTCAATTTTCTATAATGAAGAGTACAATTGTATTATATTAATTAGAACCATCTCTTCTATTTAAATATATTTATTATCCATATTGAGGATCTTCATTAAGGTTGCTCCATTGAAGTTAGGAAGCCGATATTGGAAGAATTTCAGCCGATCCTCTCAGGAAACAGAAGATATTTATCTTCCCCCATATAAAAATCTATTCATGAGCCCCTTATTACCTCCCACTTTGACTATTGCTGCTTAGCAAATGGTGGCCTCTCGACAGTGCTTCAGGACAGGCTAAAGCCAATTATGAACATATTTTTAATATTTATCCTCAACACTCCAAAGCGGACAGCGAGTTAAAGTGGCTCCTCTCCCCAATTCACAGGCAATATTTCCTAGAATCATTCATTTACCAAACCATTAACACCCAGCTCCCTCCTTAGATCCACAGGATTCTACAATTTAAATCGTCAATCCACTCCCTCGAAACAAGGTCTCACCATTCTGACCTTTACATTCCTACCCATAGAACAACAATTTTTGATCATTCCTTTCTTGCCCACTCTGCTAATCACTGGAATTCCCTACCTACTCATATCCGCCATGCTTCTTCTCTATCATCATTCAAGTCCCAACTGTTCCAATACCTCCTGTATTCCCAAACAGACGTTCAATAACAATGACATATTATATAAAATATCAGATTTTGAATATAAAAAAGAAATATTTATTGCCCATACCTAACTTAGTTTATTAATTAATTTTAAATTTAGTTTTGTTCAGTAAATTTATGTATCTGAAGAAGTTTATTTATTTTATTCTTTTGTTTTATTGTAAAGATATATTTTTTTTTTTTTTTTTTTTTTTTTTTTTTCTTACTTCTTACACAATTGTAAATAAGAATTAATCATGATCATTTGGTCTTATGGCCAGATACAGTGTATACCTTACAAGGTATACATTGTATACACCTTATAAGGCATACATTGTATACCTTTGTTGTTCTTAAGGGACTATGTCCCAGAATAAAGATTATTTTCTATTCTATTCTATTCTATTCTAAAACTCAGTTTGATAACAAATTCTGTCAAAGGTGTGAACCAAGAATTAGAAGTCTTTAGGGTATTTAAGAAACAAATTTTCTACATTAAGCGATGTAAAAGATTAAGGTTTTTTTTTCTGAACAACAAATTCTACAGCTTGTAAAAGATCCTGCGTCTGTCTGATATTGCAGTGTTGCACGAATTATTTTCAGTGTTTTTTGATTTCGCAAACTTGTAAATAACAATTGATTTAACCACCATGGTCCCTTAGACAAACGTATAATATATTTTAATTACACTAGCCTGTTATTCTTAAGGAACCTAGTCCAGGAATCAAGTTAACTTCCTATCTATCTATAATTTAAAAAATGTAAAAAGCATACTTCTTAAGAAAATTGAAGAGTTCCCTAGAGTCGGACGTGGGAGGCGCAGACAGGACCTGCTCCTGATTGAAGTGGTACCTTATCAGCGCGAGCCAGAGGGCCTCCTCGGAGAGTATGTAAGGCCTCAAGACTTCCACGGCTGACTCGAGGTCTCCAGGGTCGTCCAACCTCTTCACCACCTCAGTCACCACCTCGGCTGGAAGTTCTTCAGTCAGTGTCAATCCGCAATCACCCTAAGAACAAAAGGTAAAGTTAATTATTAATGGTATCAAACTGTGAGTAGTCATAAATGGAAAACGCTGAAAATTATTACACAATGGTTTCCTTCCTTCCTTCTTCCTTACTTCTCTGGCGTGACAGGCCTTGTAGGCCATTGGCCGCATGGTATAGACTCCTGGGAGAATATACTCACGTTTTCTCGATGAAATATTTAGGGTAGGGTCATCACTCCTTACGCCTATTTTTACGAGTTGCCACCAGTAGGCTGACGAGTCTCACTACCCGGGGGAGAGGCTGTGAGTGAGTCCCCATTTAATTATATTCTTATAAAAGTCCTACTGGGACTGGGACTCAAACTCACAACCCTGGCGTGGGAGACTAGCGTGCTATCCACTCAGCCACCGGCTCCCCACACAATGGTTTACTATTTCCAAATAACCATGTTAAGGCATAACATACTTACTTATACTTATCCAGGCGTTCCAACTAGGGTTGCCTTTTCAAGTCAGTGCTGAGCTCCAGAGGTCACGGTCAAGCCAATCCTCCTCCTGAAGACCCCGGCCTGCCATCTCCTCTTCCACTCCGCATATCCACCTACTTCTAGGTCGACCTCGTTTCCGGCTTCCCGGTGGCTGCCAATCCAAAACTCATTTGGCCATCATTCGATAGACATTCGTTTTACATGGCCGTACCATCTTAGCCTTCGCTGTCCTATGTGCTGGTTTATGGACCCAGGAGCCTCCATCCTGTCCCGAACAACCTCATTTCTAATTCAGTCCATCCTTGTGAAACGTAGACATCTTCTCCAAAAGTCCATCTCCACAGCTTGGACTTTCGAGTAGAGCTTTCGAGTAGAGGATCCAGTGGAGTCGAGGTAAGATCCCAGATATTTAAATACTTTACCACCTTTGTGCATGTCTCATTATCAACTCGCAGAGGCATAACTTTTTGAGAAAATTATAAAAAGGTGCAAAATGCATGGTATAAAGTAGCATTTCCAGTCAGCCATATTAATTAAAAAAGTTACAGTAACATCTCGGGCGTATAGTAGTCTTAAATATGAAATTTAATTTCCGTACGACTTCTCGTTTTTGCGCTAGAGTTACCACACACACAGACCATTTTACAGGACTTGGTTATTTGGACTCAGGGGACCCTAAAACGTGTATTTCCGTTGAAAACTGGAATTCGAAAATTGTCATAATCACAATACTTTCCCTTACTATATATATTTCATATATAGGTAAGTGAAAGTAAAAGGGAAGAAAGAAAAGAGATCTCCTAAAAATACTAGGATGAGGAACTTGAAAAAAAAAAAATAATAAATTATTCTACATCGCTAGACTTTGGGCAATCTTGCATTTAAATTAAAATAATTGAGTTGCAAATTCAAATTTTTTATGCGTCTATTTGGGATTCCAAAAGATCTTGGAATTCAAAGGACAAACATTGTCGAAGCTCTGGATGTCATAGGCATAAACCTAATAACTTTAATCAAACCACAAAGCTTCAGCAAACGAAAATTGAAAGTTTTTTTAGAGCTTCAATAAGATAATTTTTCATTCATATTTTTTTATTATTTAAACTTTATATTAATTGCTATCATTTTGACATTGAAAGTTTCTTTTTAAGTTTTGTATTTTGAATTATGGTTTTTGCTAATCTTAAAGTATTATGTAAAATGTGAAACATGATAGATACAATGTACATAGTGCATAGTTTTAACTGCTTTTGTAGTTTCTAAATAAACATGTGCCTGAAAGCGAATGCTGTATTGAAAATATCTCTTTTTAGCCACCTGAATTTATACCAAGAAATATAACATACATACTATATATTTTTCAGATATAACGAATTCTTTTATAACGAACAGAGAATTTTTTAGTCCCTTGGAGTTCGTTATAACGAGGGTTTACTGTACTACCAATGGAACAAGCACTTGCCAGGCTTAACTAAGATCTAAAGTCCTTACGCTAATCGGCTCCTTTGTTAGCCATTAGAGGCTAGGTTTATTATAGGTTCATTAATAGTCTGTTGTTGATTTTTTATTCTTTATAATTGTTTTTTTATAAGAATTAGAAGGAATTTTCCAAACAACCCAATATATTTATAAATACCTGTGAAATAATGAAGGAATTGGCAAGGGTTGAGACTCTCCTGATAACTTCCAAATTATCACTCCAAAGCTGAGAGGAACCCAACGGCTGACCCCAACAGGCGCAGTCAACCAGTGCTCTAGCCTGTGCGTCCAAGGACCTCAATGTATTAGGGTTCTCCCCGCGCATACACACTGAAATGAAAATAATTTTTATTCTGTGACATTTCATTCTCTAAGAATATTTTAATAAGCAACAAAATAAGAAAATCTACAATGAACAAAATAAGTAATGTTTGCTGTATGTCTAGCTTTTTTCAAACACATAATTAGCTAGCCAGCAAAAAAAGATATAAATAGAAACATATGAGAACTTTAAATTTATTTAATTGAAAGCAAAGTTTCTCAAAATGATTGATTGGATATACAAGGTGTGTTCAAAAAGTAAGGTGACTTTTCAAATTTTGCGGACAACGTACTTTCGATTATCGATTTTTTTGTTTTGTTATGTTGGTACACTCTTCCCGAACATCTGTACCAAGTTTCACGTGTATAGCATTTTTTGTTTGGTTGTAAAAGGCGTAAAGGTTATAAGTGTTATGCGTGCTCGGCGATGTTTTGCTATCGAAAAATATGGATCAAAGGATTTGCATCAAATTTTGTGTAAAAAATAAAATAAAGTGTTCCGAAACACTTGAAATGTTGACAGTGGCATACGGTGAAACTGTTTTGAGTAAAAAAAAATGTTTACAAGTGGTACAAACTCTTCCAAGATGGCCAGGAAGATGCCAATGACGAGCCTCGCTCTGGACGCCCAAGCAGATGAAAACGTTCAAGCAGTGAAGAAAATTATTTTGGAAAATCGTCGAATCACTATCAGAGAAGTTGCTGAGGATGTCGGTATATCGCTTGGCTGAAATTTTTTCTAACGTTTTGGGCATGAGAGGTGTCAGCGAAGTTTGTTCCGAAATTGCTAAATTTTGACCAAAAGAACCGTCGCATGAGCATCGCTTGTTTTGGCAAAAAAAAAAACACCACAATCATGCCTAAGCCACCATATTCACCGGATTTGGCCCCATGTGACTTTTTCTTGTTCCCAAAACTAAAGAGACCTATGAAAGGATGGAGATTTGCAACGATTGAGGAGATAAAGACTGCATCACTGGAAGACTCAAGGTTATACCGAAAAGTGCTTATGAGAAGTGCTTTGAGGATTGGATAAACCTTTGGCATAAGTGTATTGTATCTGAGGGGGATTAATTTGAAGGGGACAACATAAATATTGATAAATATTTTTTCTTACAAATACAAAGTCACCTTATTTTTTTAACACACCTCGTATTAGATGATTGATGTTTGAGGAGATGGAGAAATAAATTATGTTTGAAAGAGGCCAAATAAGAGCCTTTACATAGAGAGATGGGTAAGAAGTTCCAAATTAAGGTAGTTCAGATGATAAAGGAGTTATCCAAGGAAGCATTTAAATTTAAATGTAAAGCAACTAATTTAGTAAGCAAAATTATAATTCTGTGCTCAGGTGGCAAAATGGTATAAGTCAGTTTTTCTAGAAATGATAGTTTTCCACATTCTGGAATGTCCACCCATTTATGTTTTGAAGTTGGTTTGTTTATTTTGTACAAGGTAGAATTTTTTACTCATACACTGAAAGAGAAACACTTATGACATTGTGCTATCTTCTAAACATAAACGAATGACACTCTATAATGTAAACAAAATTTAATTCTAGAAAAAGTGACATCATAGTTATAGTTAATAATTTTTTTTTGTCAATTACAAAGGTTCATTATTGAAAATAATAAACCAAAATACATGGAAAATTAAATAATAATTACCTAAATAAAATAATAATGAGATAAATAACTACGAAAACAGCCATTTGGCAATGTGAATGGTTGATATCCAAATTGAATAGTTACTTCAAAAAATACTCCAACATTGAGAATTAAGACAATAAAAATGTAAAATCTTACACTGCCTTGCAACTTCCTCCAACATGGTAAAGACGACCTTTTGGACTCCTCCGGGCAGATGACAAAGAGGTTTTTCCGAACACAACAGGCTCAGAATCTTTGTGATGTACCTGAATCTTCTCCTGTCCCTCACGGCGCTGCGCCAATCTAACCTCTTCAAAACATCACTAAGGGCATTAAAACCTGCAACCTGGAGTCAATTTGTTCTTTTTTTTAAATTATTTCGATATGTTATAAAAAAAAATATAATAATTAAATAATTTAAAAATTATAATACTGCTTTAACAAACCCAGCCATCTTACCTCTTTAGTAGATTTGATGGTGATCTGACAGTATGGCTGTGTTTTGACACCATCTGTTACACAAGACTAATATAACAAAACTATTTAAAACTCCAACTTACTTAATTTTATTTAAAAAGAACTAATATTAGTATCTATATTAATCTTTAATATATTGGGTTATAAAATAAGTTCCTGCGTTTTTAACTGGTGATTTCAATCTCCAGACTAAGGATGTGCTACTTGAGGAAAATAGAGGGTAAGATGAAGCGAGACAGAATAAGAAATACCACAATGAGATCTAACTTTGATGTAAGATCGGCAGAGGATATTATTGAAGAAAACCAGCTAAGATGGTACGGCCATGTCTCAAGAATGTCGGAGGATCGCGCAGCAAGAGCAACGTATGAGGTGAAAATGGAGGGAAGGAGATCGAGAGGAAGACTTGGTCGGAAAGGGATCAGGAAGGCTTGGAGAAAAAGGGATATAGTGTGGAAATCAGTAAGAGGAATGGACACTGCTGTGCGGTAGAGAGGCAGGATAAAGAAAGAAAAATTTCAATAAAAAAATCAGATTCTTGTATATATTTCAATCAATTATATATGATCTATTTTGAACTATTACATCTTGCTATCAACAGTTGAAGGAGAACCCAAGCGCATTGAGTCTTTCAAGTCAAAATTTCCAGCAAACCACTTATGGAGACTGCTTTCTTCTACGGCATCATTGCCATATACAGTGCAAATTTCGTTTAACCGTCTGTGCAGCGGATTTTCTTTTTCGGAAATAACTACATCATTAACCCTTTCACACTCAAGGGAAATATTTTTCTCTTCTATAAAAATCGATAAAAATCAAAAAAATTATTATTGAATCGATATTTTTTTTACCGAAGTCCAAGGCCGCATAAATGAAATTGTTTCGTAGAATACCATAACTAACTATTTATTTCACTTTTCTGATAATTGTTATTATGTTTTTTGTATTACATAGCAAAATAAATAAAATAGCGATATAATAAACCTAACTCTTCATTTATTTACTTTTAAGGCCCATAGGGAAAAATATTTCACATGAAATCATAGGAAACCTATACATCCTGCTATGTTTTTCTAGTGATATTATCTTAATTTACACCCACAATAGCTGAAATATTGTGTTGTATTGGCATATTTAATCTTTGACATCTTATGGTTCTGTAAGGGTTAAGAGACGAAAATGGATTTTTTTTCTCTTCCATTTTGAACAAGCAAAATACTTGTTCTAACTTCTACTTGTACTACTTAAAGATAAGCATAAACACAGAGAGGATTAAATTGAAATATTGAAAAACGCTGTAAACTTGTTTTACAACCCAATAAAAAAATAATACTAAGACATAAAACCATTTTATTAATGGATAAAAGAACACTTCTAAAAATTGTTAAAAGAAATTTCTATTTGTTTGTACAAACGTCTATAGTTATGTTAGTATTAGATAATTTTATACTCAGATCATTCCTCTTGTTTTTCCTTAAGAAGGAAAGAAAATCGGTGAAATGAAGATCTTTTATACCATCATTTTCAAATATTTTTTTAAAGTAAGAGCTATATAATAACACAAATCAAGAACGCTGGCAAGTATTTCCATGCAAAAGATAAAAAAATTCAGAAGGGGGAAAAAATCCTGATGACGAAGGAGAACCCCTTTAAACATTCAGAGATAATTGAGAATGAAGGATTTTTAAAAAGTTTATTTTTATTTTTTAATTAACAAATTAAAAATTCTAAATAGGGAGTAAAAAATCCTTAGTTACGCCGTCCTTCGGAGGGGACGTTAAAAGGTGGTCCCGAGCCTGTGCGATGTCAGGTACTCGTTAAAGATCCCTTTCCTAATAAAACCTGGATAGGCAAAATTTAGGACTCCCACTGTAGCATCGTCCGATTAGCCATAGTAGCATAAAGTGACGTTAAATAAATAAACAAACAAAAATTCTAAATTAATTTTATTAAATTATTTAAAAAAATATATTACTAAAAAAAATTTGGTTAAGAGGTGTAATCAAAAAAGAAAAATAAACAGATAAGAATAATCTTATTTTAATTGTTTTAAAAAGTTTGTGAGTACTCCCATGATAGTAGCATCAAAGAATAATAATAATAATTAAACCTGTAACTCTACAACCCACAAAGGGACTTGGATTCAGTACATATCGAGATTAGTACAGTTTCTAGGCCATGCGATAAGGTGATTAGGACAAGCTCACGCTCAGACAACAGATTTTTACCCAATTTTTAGGTACCCACTTTATAAAGGCTGGGTGTGTCCAGAAGGGACTTCATACCCCCGGGTCACCCACGGCCAAAATAACAGAATGAATAATAATTCTACAGCCGGGGATTTGAACCGAAGACTTAGAGAACAGTAGACTGAAAATTAATTATTTTTTCATAAATTTTCATGTCTTTTTCTTTGCTATTTTTTTTTTCACCCCAGCCTCGCTTTGTAGGCTATACAGGGGTTTCTCGAGAGCCAGGGGGAGAGGGCGGGGGATTTGTGCTGAGTTAAAAGTCTCCCCTGAAGCGAGACGCAAACTGCAAATCGTTTTTATCTTTAATTTGTTAATCAGGTTGCTGGGCATTGCGTTAACTGTTCTCATGCGTTAACTGTTCTCATGCGTAAACCCGCTCAGCCACCCCACCTCTTTTTCTTGGCTATTTAATAAATAAATTTAATTTTTTTGTAAACACATTTTTTTTTTTAAACGTGTTCAATCTCGGAAAAAATAAAAGTTTCTTCAAGAGATGCAATTTCCAGGACAGACACTGTAATTCAAAGATACAGGGCTATTATAAATTTATTGAATTTGAAGTAATATCAGGTTAGTGACTTATGATTCATTTTCAAATTTTGTCAGCATTATCTTCTACAACTCTGTATGTTGAATATTCATTTTTCTATAATCTTTAACTCCCTAATGTTATGCAATAATAATTCTGGAAACTCTTTTTCAATCTGAGAAAATATTTCTACTATAATCAAGTTTTAACTAAATTTTTCACACATGAAATAAATTTATTCTAACTAAATTTGGAAACCAAAATAAAATAGAATATCAACACTAAAATATAGTTTTGAATTCATAAGTCTTATATTGTTGGTCAGAAAAATACATCATAATTAATTTTTTTTTTTAAATATAGGTTTGGATATGTTTATATTAAAAATTAAAAAGCAAATATAAAGGTACCTTTCAAAAGACTTTTCTCAATACCTTCTACTTCTTTTGACAACCTAGAACAAATGATAAGACATAAATGATTTTAACCCTCAAAATACAAAATTATTTTCATCAATTTTTTTTAATTGAACGAGTACAAATTTGAATAACAAAAATATGTATATTTTAATACTAAGTATAAATTATACTTAATGCAAATCTAAATATTCGTCCAAAAATAAAATTATATAAGAATTAGAGCATTCTTCAGATTATTACATATAACTTCATTATTATTAGTACTATGAAAAACAATTTAGATCAATTTTTAAAATAAAAATACTTCTCTAAAATCATAAACAAAATAATAAGTATATCATAACAGAGCAGACTCCATCATAATTAAAAAATATATACTATAGAAGATTTTGAATTTAATAAAAATAAATAAATAAAATAATAATCTGATTTAAGAAAGGTGATGGGGAAAAAACAATAAATCTTCAAAACTATAACTAGTAGGAACAAACTAGATAATACTTTAAAAAAGTAAATTTGAAGAATTCTCTAATGTTTTTCTTAGAAAGTTTTTAAATATGACAATAATTATTTAAAATTAAATTCTCTATTCACACTAATCAATTATTGTTTTGATTAAATAGTAAATTGGAGGAATACATTATTATTATTTTTAGTTAATATAACATATAGCTATGGGCTTAATGTTTAAATAAAGAGTGATAAACAAACATTAATTTATTGCTAAGTCATTTCATATATTCTTAAATCAATTTATGAAATTTTTTCTAAGGTTCCGTATTTGAATTAAAACAATTGCCCTCTACAATTCACAAATCTATAAACTTTAATCAATTAAACAAATCTTCTTAAATAAATATTCAATTTTTTTTTTTTTTTTTTTAAGTCGTTAAAAATAGCCCTAAACATTGAAATACACATTCCTATGATAGTAAATAACATTCCTCAAGAAAAAACAGTTTGTTTACAAATTTAAATTTAAATATTTGTATTTTAAAACAATACACAAAAGTAAAAGGCATATAAAAATATAAATATCATATAAAGAAAATGGTCAGAAATATTTCCAAATATCAAATAAAACACTTTTAAACAAGCCTACCATTTTTTATTGAATTCATTGCAAGACACCTCATGAAATCTGAAAAATAAAGGAGCAGATTATAATAAATTAAAAAAATAATATAAATATCTTGACATTGATAGCTGAATTTTTTTTATTGAAAAAAATAAAAGTAAATATTATATCATGGGGTTAAACATATAGAAGTAATATTAAATAATTATTCATAACAAATTTCAATTTTATCTTTTAAAATATGCATATTTTTTTAAATAAAACTTTAAATTAATCTTATACATTACAGAACTTAATCTTTCCAAACAATGATATAAACAGGTACTTCAACCGATTATTGGAAATTCAATAATAAAAAAAAAAAGTTAACATATTCTTAATCTTAAAACAAATTACATAATATTTTGCAATTTTATACTTTATAGTTTATTGCAATTTTATAGTTTTCAATGAACAAGAAAGTAATCTTATATTTTATTTTTATTATTTTTTATTTTTTTGTGGAATCGATTTTATCTCTTTAAGGAGTCTCTTAAATAAATTGTATGATACTTAAAATTTTTTTTTTTAAATAAATTAAATTCCAACATCAGATGATTTTTGAAAAATAAGTTGTAATTTATAATAAATATATTATTTTAGAGTATAAAAATTAAACACAAAAGTTTAATCAAATCAAATTTAACATAATATTTAAAGAACAATTAATAGTTTAACTTACTATAATAATTAACAACAATCATTACCCATTATCAAATAAACAAAAATAATTTTAATATCACTTTATTAATGTTATTTATAATTTCAATTCAAGTGTACTCTTGATAAAATAATCTGATTTAAAATTAACAGAGATAAATTATTAATAATCAATAGATAAATAATAAGTTTTAAAAAACAAAAATAATAAAGCATCAAATCAAAACTTTGATGAATTTAAAAATAAAGAGCATTTAAATAATTTAAAAAAGTAAAAATGGAAATATAAAGTCTGTTAATATTTAAAAACAGACTTGAAACTAAAATTGAATTCAATAAAAAGAAGTTAAGGGAAATAGAGATGAAGACATTTGCAATACTTAATGATCTAATGCTAAATTAGGTTCATAATAATGAGAAGGTATCAACAGATTTCAGAAAAATACAAGAAATTAATTCAAAATTTTAATTAAAGAATTATTTCATTACTTTAAAATTAAAAAATAATAATCTGAAATACTGGGAAAGAAATTCAATATTAATTTTACACATCATTTGTCTTGAGGGTGCTTTTAATGGCTTAACATTTACATTAACACGGGCAATAATGTTCAGTAAATTTAGAATTTTAACAATATTTTAACTGCCTAAATTATGCAACAATGTTGTTATTTGCGATATATTTATGACATTCAATAATATTAACCATCTGAAGGGGCTTTGTAAACAAATTAAATACAATTTATATATATCAAAAGAAATAGCTTTTTCACATTAGAACAATGAAATAAATCGTAAAAAAAAAAAGTTTCGCAATTAGGTGTTGATGGATGTATAATCAAAAATTTAAAAATATACATCAGATGCCTTCTAATAAATGTATTGGGGAAAAAAAACTCATTACCTTATACAATGAATTGATACACTTCAGGATATAAAAATTTTTATAAACAGTGTCATTAACAGTAACATGATGTATAAGGTAAACAATAACTTATATCATCATCTAATCAAAGACAATGGAATGTTTTAAAGAAGAAACAGTAAAATGTTATGAACCAGGAAGCAACTTGAAAGTTGTAACTTGCCTATTGTCTCCATTTATATTAAAACTGCTCAAACATTCAAGAACTTTTTTTTTTTCCCAGCCTTCCTCAGTTTTAACCCAGTGTTCGCCAGGGGATCTCCAATCTTTTGAAATGAAAGGCATCCCGATGACAACTGAGAATTTGCGACTAGAGCACAAAGGTAAATAAGACTAGACTAAAAGTGCAATGAACCAGTGTAGTTGTCGTAGTCAGCTGACTTCTGCAACTTTCACGACGCAATTTTCCCCATTTGTAAATAATAAAATTTTTCACTATCAACTAAAAAATTTCACCATCGAATATTATTTTGTGAACATCTTACATGATTTAATTATAATCAATTACTTTATTGGATTGTTTCGATGAGTTTATGGAAATAATGAAACTGACTAATTACATGATTAATTACAAATTTATTTATCTAAACTTATTTGAAACAATTTATAAGTTTTTAGATATATTTAGAACATATAAACTTTAGAAATCTAACACAAATAATTAATTAAAGTTAACATATTTATTTTCGATTTACGTCATAACGATGACAACACTGCGCTATCTTAACTTGTTCTACCGGCAGCCTGGTCCAAGCTCAAGCGTTGGTCATTGGTGTTGAGGTTGTTTCGGTTTTAGGAGTGTTTGTGCCAAAAGAATATAGAAGTTTGTTTTTTTCACAATCCCCATACTCCAAGGTAACTTCTGGGATTGAATGACTTACTATTATTCTGCTGTTAATTGTACTTTTCCCTATTGCTATTACACATTTGCTTTGTATCTGTCTCAGATGGCTTCTCAAGGAAATCAAAGTAGCGATTGTTTGTTGGGGGATTGAATATGTCTGTCCAGCAAAAAGATGTAGAAGAATTATTCTCAAAATATGGAAACATACTTGGTAAGTAATAGTTATCCCTACTACTGTAGTTAACTTTTTAGCACATGTTAGCTGAATGAATAATGGTGTTTGCTCAATGTGTTTGTTTTTAGAAATAAGGATGAACAAGAATTTTGCATTTGTGCAGTTTGCAGAAGAAAGTGAAGCTCAAAATGCAATCAAAGAACTACATAGAGCCCAGCACTTCGGAAGGAGATTAGGTATGCTTGGTGTTAGTGCAGTAGTTTTTATTTTATTTTGGTTTATTATTTTTTGCTGTTACAGCTTCTTTTCAAACATCTAATATAGAAATATTAGTGTTAATCATTAGAATCTCAACCATAGTAGTGTTCAGCGTCCTCATTCTGCTCATTTACTTGTACCAAATCTTCATTTTCTTTGTCTAAATATTAATAGTGCTAATTAAGTTAAATGCTACCATATGTAAAATTTTAATGTATGTATTATATCATTTAGTGGTCTCAATGACTGTTCTAGGCCAAATTAGTTGTTCTTGAGGCTATATTTCATTGTTCAGTTTGAGTTTTTTATACCTTATGTGATTCAATGTTGCAGATGGCAATCATTTGCAAATAGGAAGCATTTCTACGTAGAATTTAAGTTTTTACCAAAGTTTAACCAGGAATGTGTTCTGGAGTCTTTGCTTTCTAAACTTTCAAACAACTTAGTGAATGATAATTTAATATTGCTAGTAATTAATTCAGTAAATTATTATGGTCTTCGTCCCGTATAATTCCTGTATGTCTTTCGAGTCTGTTTGACTTTAGCTTCCCTCTTTTGCATTTTTTTTTTAAGTATAAATCTAGATACTGAGTTAGTGAATTAGTGTTTGTTTGTATATTTTTGTTGATAATCTATTCTACTACTCTATCTGACTAGCAATTTATAATTTTTTAAAGATGTTTCTTTGTTCGTAGTCAAGTCCAGTAAACAAAACAATAAATATAATAATTAAATGCTGTTCTATTTTAAGTAACTATAGTAACTTTCACATTATTTGAACATCTGTAATATTTCTGTCATGTGTAATGTGTGGTCGCTAGAAAATGAAAACAGTGTTCTATTTACTAATTAACAAATTAATACATTGCTAATTTATAGTAAATGACTCAGGATATTTATCGAAGCAAAGTTTTCAAGTTGAACTGTTAGTTGTAATTAATTCAGATTAATTTTTTCCTACACAGTATTTTTTAATTAATTCTTCGGATGTGCTTCTCCTTAATGAATGCGATTATAAGATTAAAAAAAAAATCAAAGTGATTAAAATGAAGGTCTTCCAAGTCAACATTTTTTTTATTTTTTTTTTACATTTAGATTTTAATTGGTTATTCATAATTGACTGATTCCTGTGAAAATAATTCTCAAAGTGTCCTTAAAGATTTTGTCTGAATTATTGACATGAGTAAGATAATAAAGGTCTAATTGATAACAGACAGTAGTTATCAGATAAGAGTTGTTAGGGATGTTGATATGGTAACTAAGGACCATATGGTTTATTTGTTGGTAAAACAGTTAACCTTTACCATAGCTATAAACACTATTGAAATGTGTACAAACTCATGGAGTTATTTAGCATGAGTATGTTTTAGTCAAAGTGTTTTGGTTTTATTTAGACATTTTCAAAGGAATCTAGCCAGTTTTAAAACTAATCGCCTTTGTTATTTTGGTAACTTCTGACTTGCTACTCATCAAATACAGTTATTCAGTATCAGGAGCAGGTATGATATGTGGTAAAATGTTAGATTTATTTATTAGTAACTATTGTATATTAATAAAATTATTATTTCGGGTTAAGAAGTATTGTTAGTTGTTATTATGATTTGCTTACTATTGATGTTTTATTTACTTTTATTATTTTTTCAGATGTTCAAGTTGCTAGGCACCCAAAGCAAGGAGGTGGTGGTGGTGGCGGAGGCGCCGGTGGAGGTGGTCCTAAAGAAGATCCTCCAAGCGGCCGAGATAGGTCCCCTATCGGGGGTGGGAGGTAAATAGTTTTAATTTAATTATTTATCTATCTATTTCATCTTCGTAATGAATATTTACGAGAACTTTATACTTAACAATTCTGCAGGAAAGTATTTTAACTAACTTCTCTGTTGAACATGTAAAAGAGAATTAATGTAATTGTACTGTGGAAACAAATAAAAACTATCTTGAAGTTATTTATTTAAGGACCAGATTTGTGAATTAAAAAAAATTAATTGGAAGGATTTTTTAATATTATAAAATGATTTAGGGACTAATCTAAATTTAATTTTGAATTCAACATTGGGGGGGAAAAAAAAGAAAGAAAGTCCTGATGAAATTTTAATTTCACATTCAAATTTATTTTTATTTTTTTGCTTAGTTTTTTAATTTAAATATTGGATTGTTAAATAAATTTGTTTCAATATTTCAATTTAATCCTCTCTGTGTTTATAAAATCATGTTTACTTGGTCAATAGTATTTACATTTTCTACAAAAGATGCAACAGATCCGACCGAGATTCCTTATCTTTTTAAACTAATTTGCTTGCTCAAAATTTAAGAAAAATGATTAGTGTTTTTTTTATTTCCGAAAAAGAAAATCCATTGCACAGAGGCTAACGAAATTTTCAGTGTTTATGGTGATGATGCCTTAAAATAAAACGCAGTCCATAAGTGGTTTGCTCGGATAAGAACCAGGAATTTCAACTTGAAAAACGCAAAGTGCTCGGTTCATCCTTCAACTGTTTATAACTTGTTCAAGCATTGTTCACAAATAATCCTCTCTCCACGAATCGAGATATATAATTGATTAAAATATTTACTAGAATTTGAAGAAGTTTTTATTGAAATCGCCTGTAAAAGTTCGAACAAGTAAAGTTTAAAGGCTGCTATCAATAGATTAAGGCTCTATTGGATCGATATTTGGAAATTAGCAGCATTCTATTGGGTTGATGCAAAATTAATGCAGGTTTCCTCTATTGCAATATCTTAATTCCAATTGTGTAAACAAAGCTAATCCTAACATTGATCATTATTATACAAAAACAAACCTTATCTAATACCCTCTCTTTCACCATGAATTTGTTTAGTAAAATCGTTTTGTTCAGTGTGTTCAAAGGTCTTGAATCGAAAATGTCAAAGTGCGATTTTCGTCAAATTTATTTTTACGAATTTAAATTAGTTGTAGGTGGAATAGTCAGGAATCAGTCATTTTTGAAAAGTTTTTTAATTTTGCCAACGTTTCGGCTCAAGCTTGTGAGCCATCATCAGGGCATTACTGAGCCATGTCCAAGCATAAACTGAGCCGAAACGTTGGCAAAATTAAAAACTTTTCAAAAATGACTGATTCCTGACTATTCCACCTACAATAGTTTCTACAGTCGACTATACACCCTCAATAGAATTTAAATTAGGGCGCAGCGCTGCGCAAACGGCTCGTAATATTAATGAAGTGTGGGGTCAGGGGGCTATTAATGAGTGCACGGTGCAGCGTTGGTTCCAGAAGTTTCGCAGAGGAGATTTCGACCTCGAAGACAAGGAAGGTCGGGGCCGTCATCTTGCTCTGGACAACGACCAGCTGAGGTCAAAAGTGGAAGAAGACCTAACCAAAACCACACGAGAAATGGCGGCGGAACTCGGAACTCAAAAATTGCAACGTCTTTGCCCAGCATTGATGAATCGGAAGGGGCCGATCCTGCTCCACGATAACGCCAGACCACACGTTGCACAACCAACGCTTCGACGACTGCACGAGTTGGGCTACGAAGTTCTCCAACATCCGCCTTATTCACCTGACCTCTCTCCTACAGACTTCCACTTTTTCAGGCATCTGGACAACTTTTTGAGGGAGAAAAATTTTCAAAACCAGGACGACATTGAAAATTCTTTTCATGATTTCATTGAGTCCAGGGATTCGGATTTTTTTTCTGGTGGAATAAGAAAGCTTGTTGAACGTTGGCAAAAGTGCATTGATTCAGATGGAAATTATTTTGATTAAATATATATGGTTAAAGTAAAGATATGGCGTATTTACAATACCTACTAAAAACCTGCATTAATTTTGCATCAACCCAATAATATGTTCTTAGAGAGGAGCTGCCTTTTGTCTCAGTGTGTCACACTCTGAGGAGGGTGACAGAACTATACACATGACACCGTCAGATTAATAGGCACCTCCACAATTGGGGATAGTTGGCTAACTGACGTGTAGAATCTGCTTGAAAGAAAATGGAACTGCCTATGAAGAGATAGCTAGGATACGATTTTACCACTAAGGCAATAACTATATTTCAGATTATAAGCTTTGTTAACAAATCAATTCTAATAGTTTAGTCAGATTCGCCTAGGCAATAGGCCTGTATTAACAGCATAAAGGACAGTGCACAATAAGCCTACTTGTGGCTGCAGTGCAAGAAAAATAAGATAGTGGAATAAAAAAGTATTTTAATTTAATAAATTATTTTACTTGTATAGTTTTCCCCTCTTTTTGGCTCCAGAGATTAAATAAATATGCATTCATTAAGGCTCTTTAGGTTTTACACTTTTCAGCCAAAACTAATAAACCATAAATTTGTTTGTATTGCTTTTTTTATTACTGTTTTCTTATCTTTTTATGCTTTGTTCCCAGGGGAGGCAGAGAAAGTACCGGAGGAGGAAGAGGTGGTGTGGGAGGTGGCCGTGGTGGTTATAGGGGAGGGGGTGATAGAGGAGGTAACATGTACAACAACGAGCGAGGGGGTGGTGGCCGAGGAGGTTACGACGGGGAACCTGGATTTGGTGGAAGGCCTTCTGGAGACTTCAGGGGTGAGCGCGGAGGCCCAGACTTCAGGGATCGTGGAGACTACCCATCAAGGAACGAACCTCCCTTCAGGTCTGCGGAACCACCTTATGGACCATCTGGTGCCAGAGATTTCTCTCTTGCCACGCCAACTGGCTTCAGGGAGAGTTCTGGTAAGGTTAACTCCTTTGTATTTTTTAAAGTTAAAATTTTCTAAATAATACTATTTTATAAAAAAAAAAAGGGGAGTTGATGAACATACAGTTCCTACTATCTATTTATATCAGAAGTAGGAATGTATATATTCTCAACCCTTCTATTTAATTATACAATAAATAACTTTTGCTAGAATCAATTATTACCCTTGATTTATGATGTTTATATTAACACATAATTATAGAAACGTTAATATACAATAAAAAAAAAAGTTGTATGAGTTAATAGAAAGTTGTTTTAGCCCATAAGCTTATGAAAATTTGTAATTGTGTAATAAAGGAGGTTACAGTAGTTGAGTATTACCACCTTACAGTATCGTACAAGTTATATTCCTCCATACAGTATGAAAGATTTTAGAAAAAATATAATGTACCAAATCGTATATAAGTTGTTAAAATAAATGTAATATCAGTTTGACTGTAAGCCACTGTTATATATAGAGAACCCAATTAGCTATTTATGTTGTGCTTATTCCTAATATCGTGACATAAATATCAAAGAATAATGGTTGTTTTGTTTTTTTAGGTAAATTTGGATGGGGTGGCGGAGGCGGTGGTGGTGGTGGCGCTGGCGGTTTGAACGAGAAAGCTTTCGAACCGAGAATGAGAGACGGCCCTCCCGTGCCTTACCCTAACGAAAGGCCCCCGACACACCCAATCGAACCAGTGTCTGTTTCAAACAATGAAAGGACAAATGACATAGAGATCATCGTAGTCGATAAGTCCCTCACGTAAGTCTCAACGATTTTAAGTTCTGAATAATAAATATAGCCATTTATTACAAGAGAAAACAAAAACTAAATACCTGGATAAATGATATGTATAAATGTATAGATTTTTTTTTATTTATTTAACGTCACTTTATGCTGCTATGGCTAATCGGACGATGCTACAGTGGGAGTCCTAAATTTTGCCTATCCAGGTTTTATTAGGATAGGGATCTTTAACGAGTACCTGACATCGCACAGGCTCGGGACCACCTTTTAACGTCCCCTCCGAAGGACGGCGTAACTAAGGATTTTTTACTCCCATTAAAAAATCCTAGGACCACCTGCGGGTTCGAACCCGTGACCTTTAGCATGGGAGGCTGTTACGCTAGCCACCCAGCTACAAGTGATCCCTAAATATATAGATATAACGCCTCTCCTAGTTAAGGGTGATGGTCTAACTTCTCTGGAGAATAAAACCTACTGGGAAGTGGAATCTCCCAGGTTCTTCCAAAGCTCCTTCTATCTTTCTTTGTCTCTCACAATCCTTATCTAATTGTGTCTGACGACTGACTTTAGGGAGTCACTCCAGTACCTATGCTGCTTTCATCATCTTTTTAAATTATACGGGATCCATTCAGTCACCTTCAATGACCACTGCAGGTGCCCCAAACTCTGGCAAGATGTCCTGCACTTTTCCATTTTTTTTTTTTCTTACCTCAATATTGACAAGTCCAATGCCAGATTCCTTCCGCAAAACTGAACATTAAATTCTGTGCTTCTTTTTATAATTCATCATGCTTCTTGAAACAGAATTTTCAACTTTGATTCCTGCGCCTTTGTCTGTACCCAAGTTTGGCAGCTTTCGAACATCAGCTTCTTACTTTCCTAGCAGAAGTTGCTCCTCATTACATCTCTGAGAACCAGTATTTCTTACATCTATTGGTGATTCTTGTTTGCAGCTCTTTTGTTTTCTTTTTTTGTGCTGTAAGTCATCGGCTTTGTTGTCACGTAATTTGGGGCAAGTCCGACTCTCACATTATGGATTAGGAGATCATCAATCATTTGCCTCATCTCTCCAGCCTTATGATCAAAATCTCATCAGCAATCCTTAAATTGCTTAGCTTCATTCCATCAATAATGCCACCTATGTTTTCCAATCAGTTGCCCTAAACACTTCAATAATTATAGCTTTATTGGCATCAGTATAGACAAAAGCCTCTCCCATAGGGAGGAATTTATAGTAGTTGAAGAGTAAGAAATTAATAGATAAATAATTAAATATTTAGAACAGCCAATAATTCAAAGAAAAAAAACAAAAATGACCTTATCAGCAAAACAGAGTCCTTAAAAAATACACCAAAATAAAACACAATATTAAATATATTTTGCACCAGGATTTGTCCCTCGCAACCAGCCCCCAGTTTTCACCTACAATCTGCATAGATTACTCCCTCCACCTGCGATGTGGTCGACCCCTTTTCCTGCTGGCCTCTCTTGGGATCCCCTCGGTGCAACCTTGGTCCATCTCTTGCCTTTCATCCTGGCCGAGTGCTCAGCCCAGCTCCATTTCAATTGATGGGTCTCAACCCTTACACTCTCAATTTTTACCTTCTGAAGAATATCTTTGTTTTTTATTCTTTCCTGTTACTTGATAAACATTAAACTCCTTAGAAGCTGCCATTTCCATGGAATTCAGCCTCAGATCAATTTTTCTTGTTAGTGCCTAGGTTTGAGCCACATAAAGAACCATGGGATTTACACATGTAGTCAAAACTTTGGTTTTAAGATCCAGTTATAGATTGCTTTTGAAGATCTTTTGGAGAGACCTATATTTACACCACCCAAGCTTAATTCTTCTTTCTATTTCCTTATTCATATTTTTCCTGAATGTTATTGTCTGCCCTAAATAAATGTACTCCTCTACATATTCTATCTCATCATTGTTTGAATAAATTAATATTTCAATTGAATTTGTCATGATTTTTGTTTTCGAAACAATTTGTTTGAGTAGGAAATAAATAAAGTTGGTGCTAGCGGATCTCCCTGTCTTACTCCTCTACCTATGTTAAATGCTAGACAGTATAGTCTCTCTAAAACAGAAATCTATTTCTGTAGTCCAATTTCATTTATTAAGTGCTGAATTTCATTTCATTTCATGATTATTTATAATTTGCAGAGAGTACGGGGAAGTGATTGAGCGAAGGATGTCCTCGCTGGGGTTCAGCGTGGACGTACTGTTCCCCCATGAGGCAGTGCCGCTGGCTCGGGTCCTGGCTAACATAGCCTCTAGAGGCACCCTCTACGCGGTGGTCATCACGCGTGTACACCAGATCAACGGCAGCCTCACCCTCCACATCCTCCATGGAAGGCCTCAAGGTAATATATATATTTCTTTTTTTTTTTTTAATATTGTAAACTTTGTTATGATTAAAATGGGATTATATTTTAAATTAATGAAGGAAGAGATGGTTAGGATGGCAATAAAAAAAAAAAAAAAAGGATAGGAAAATAGTGAAAACTATTTTATTATCCAATGTTTTGACTCACATTGCTGGTCTTGCTCAGATGTAAAAGACATGATACATTGTAGGTGTTAGTTGATAGCAGACAAAAAAAAGTATAATTGAAAACATAAGAATAGAAAAAGAAAGTAATTAAAACTAATAAAGAAATAGTTATTATAACATAAATAGATAGGGAAATGATAAATATAGTATACAATGTAACATGAAAATCTTACATTTCTCTATTGTTTGTTTGTTTATTCATTTAACGTCACTTTTTGCGACTATGGCTAATCAGACAATGCTACAGTGGGAGTCCTAAATTTGGTCTATCCAGGTTTTATTATGATAGGGATCTTTAACGATTACTTGACATCGCACAGGCTCATTTTTTAAGTCCCTTCCGAAAGACGGCATAACTAAGGATTTTTTACTCCCATTAAAACATCCTATGGCCACCCGCAGGTTTGAACACGTGACATTTGGCATAGAAAGCTGCCGTGCTAGCCACTGTGCTATGGGTGACCTCATACATTTCTCTATTTACTTATGGTGATATTTTAATTATTTCTTTATTATTTTTTATTGCTTTCTTTTTATGATCTGTTTTCAATTTTTTATGTTCTTTTCTGCTATTATCAAACACCTACATTGTACTTGTTTTTTAGCCCTGATAAAGACATGTAATGTGAATCAAAATGTTGGATAGTAAATAGTATTTCACTATCATTTTTTTTTTTTTTTTTTTTTTTTTTTTTTTTTTCTTCTTGAACCCGAACCATCTCTTCTTACTTATTCACTTCATGGTCAGCTATTGTTTATTTAAATTTGATCAGCGGTTTTAAAGATTAAATATAGAACTGCCTTTTTGATTTTTGACATTCAAGGCAGCACTACACGGTTAGAAATAGGGTATGTGTAGGTTAGGTGATATTTGGTGAAAATAAATATCATGCACTCTCTTGATTTTTTTACCTTTTTTTGTAAATAATGTTTAATTTCTTAATATCGATTTTCTACATTAAAAAACATGTTTTCATGATGTGTATATTACACTTGTTTGTTTTGATATAACTTTATCATTCAGTTTTTTATCTTTTATTAAAAATGATATTTAAAGATATAGGATTTTTCTTAAAGTAATATTTGATGTCATTATCCAATTTTTTTTTTTTTTTTTTTTTTTTTTTAACAAGCTCTCCTGCTACTTTCGTGAACTCTCACAAGACCTGCTTTCACATACCCTATTTCTCACTGTGGTGCTGTCTTAAGCAACTCATGACCTGTTATATTAGTTAATGTAGTGGTAAATTTCCATAAATATTGCCGATAATATTCAATAAATTAAATTGTTTATTTTTAGATGATGAATAAAAGTATATGATCTTTCAAAGTGGCCAAATTGAAAGGCTGAAAGATCATAAAAAATATGTCTTAACCTTTTTTTCTTTTTTTTTTATTAATTGTAATAATATTACAATAATAAAAACTTATTTGGATAGGATGTAGGGGTTCTTATTAATTATTAACTATTAAATAAATTAATTATTATGTTGGTACATTAGTTGAATGAAAATAAACTTGATTATTTTATCCTTAATTAGCCTGCCTATTCAATATTTTTATTAGATTGTGACCAGCTGAACTTAAATTAAATTTCAGCTGGTCAAAAACTACTTTATAACTAACCATTGTTATGTTGTATGCAATAAAGTTTCAGCTGGTCAAAATATACTTTAAAAAACAATCTTTTTGTTAGCATTGTATTTAATATTGCTCTAATATTTTTTTTTATTTTTTATGTATTTTAATTAAATATATTATTTTCTTTTATTATAGAGCACAGGAATATGGCTCTTGAAGATGCTGTAACATTGTTACTTAGGAATTATGAGTCCTATACACGCCAGTGTAGGGAGAAAGGTGGACCTAATAGTCTCCCAGAACAGGTGAGTCATATTTCAATTAAATTATATTTTATATTCTTTTTTAATATAAGTTAAAATATATATATATATATATATATATATACATATATATATATATATATATATATATATTAAATAGGTTCTTATTATTGTCAAATCAATTTATTTATATCAGAATTACAAAGTGTTAATTGGACGTATGGTCATCTAATAATTCAAAGTTAATTAATAAACTTATAATTGTGGGCTGACAGACTTTTCAGCCTAAATTTCAACTAAGAAAAAAAATAAATAACCAATAAAACTTGTAAATTAGTAAAAAAACAAAAAAAAAACAGTTAAAGTTAAAATTAATGAAAAAAAAACAAATATCAATGGAAGTAATAAGATAACGGTAATTTAAAAAATCTGGTGTGCACAACACATGACTTTCACTTACCTCTGTTAAAATCAATTTAAATTGTTTTTAAATACACTTGAAAATTAAAATAAATTGTTAAAGAATTATATATATAGGTGGAATAGTCAGGAATCAGTCATTTTTTTGAAAAGGTTTTAATTTTGCCAACGTTTCGGCCCAAGCTTGTGAGCCATCATCAGGGCTACAAACATCAGAACAAAAGAGATACATATCAATATGATAATGAAAATTTTCTTTTGAATGTAGTGACAATGATAACATTTGAAAAAAAAAACAGAAAATATACCAACATACTTAAATATTATAGATACAAATAATGATAGTATGATACATAATCTGATGATGATAAGCATAACTTTAATATAGAAGTAAAAAAACATATATATAAACGTACCATTACTGAGCCATGTCCTAGCATAAACTGAGAAAAACCATAAACATAGGTAGTATGGGGAGGGGTTCATGTAAAAACCCTGAAGGTTTTCCCCTCTAAGTGTAAATACTACAGCTTATCTTTATTTTGAAAAAGTTTTGCAAAATTATATAATGGAAAAAAACCAAAATAATATATCCGTATGTACAATAAGGCTCAACATTTTTAACAGAAAATTATAGACACTAGAATCTGAGGTATTTAAAAAATCCATGAGGTATTTAATAAAAAATGAAATAAAATAAATAAATAACAAAAACAAGAACCAGAGGTGTTATAAACAAAAAGATAAATATACAGTAAATAAATAAAATATACATTACACAAGCAATTTGTACAATAAAGTGATAGAGTTATAATTTAAGGAGACGAAAGATGTTAGCATACGAGGGAGAGATTATCTCTTTGTCAGTTTTATGATTTACGGGTACTCGATCTTTTTCCATATGGATATATATAGCTTCTGAGATTTACCATTGAAATAGAAAACAATAACTCACTTCCGTTCCTCGACCTCCTTATCATAAGAAATTCCGATAATTCACTATCCACAAACTGGTACACCAAACCTACTTATTCTGGCCATCTCCTTAATTATTTTTCCTTACACCCACATCACCAGAAAATCAGTGTAGCCAAAAACCTCATACACCGTTCCTTAACACTTTCCGATACAAAATTTCACCAAGATAATTTAACCCGACTTGAAAAAATCCTAAAATCTAATAATTTTCCTGACCAATTGATCAAAAACGTCATTAAAACTTCTTCAAACCTTCACTCCATCCCCACACACTCTCCACAACCCGCCATAGTTCCCCAGTACAGATCCATTCCATACATCCCATCTCTATCTCAAAAAATTAAAAAAGTCTTATCCTCTAGCTTTCCCCATCTCCGCTTAGTTTTAAAACATGGTAACAAATTAAAGAATCTATATTCAAAACTAAAAGATCCCATCCCTTTCCTACAACAATCAAATTTAGTTAATCGTATTCCCTGCTCTTCCCCAAATTGCAATTCATGTTACATAGGCGAGACCAAAAACTATCTCAAAAAAAGAATTTATCAGCACCAATACACAATATCTACCCGTAACCCATTTTCCTCAAAATTATCTGAACACGCTATATCCTTTGACCATCATTTTGATTTTGACAATCCTGAAATCCTAGCCACTGTACCTAACTACAAAAAGCGACTCCTCTCCGAAGCTATATATATCCATATGGAAAAAGATCGAGTACCCGTAAATCATAAAACTGACAAAGAGATAATCTCTCCCTCGTATGCTAACATCTTCCGTCTCCTTAAATTATAACTCTATCACTTTATTGTACAAATTGCTTGTGTAATGTATATTTTATTTATTTACTGTATATTTATCTTTTTGTTTATAACACCTCTGGTTCTTGTTTTTGTTATTTATTTATTTTATTTTATTTTTTATTAAATACCTCATGGATTTTTTAAATACCTCAGATTCTAGTGTCTATAATTTTCTGTTAAAAATGTTGAGCCTTATTGTACATACGGATATATTATTTTGGTTTTTTTCCATTATATAATTTTGTAAAACTTTTTCAAAACAAAGATAAGCTGTAGAATTTACACTTAGAGGGGAAAACCTTCAGGGTTTTTACATGAACCCCTCCCCATACTACCTATGTTTATGGTTTTCCTCAGTTTATGCTTGGACATGGCTCAGTAATGGTACGTTTATATATATGTTTTTTTACTTCTATATTAAAGTATAAAGTTCTGTAAAATTTGTTATGCTTATCATCATCAGATTATGTATCATATTATCATTATTTGTATCTATAATATTTAAGTATGTTGGTATATTTTCTGTTTTATTTCAAATGTTATCATTGTCACTACATTCAAAAGAAAATTTTCATTATCATATTGATATGTATCTCTTTTGTTCTGATGTTTGTAGCCCTGATGATGGCTCACAAGCTTGGGCCGAAACGTTGGCTAAATTAAAAACTTTTCAAAAAAATGACTGATTCCTGACTATTCCACCTATATTAGTTTCTACAGTCGACTATACATCCTCAATGTTAAAGAATTAATTACATTGAATTTCAATAGAAACATGTGTTTTATTTAATAACCTATTATATTAATTATCTATGACAATCAGTTAGTTTTATCTGCTTTTCAACACTCTCCATTAACTTTTACTATTTTTTTTATAAGATATAATACTTTCCCTTACTATATATTTAATATATAGATAAGTGAAGCTAAAAATATGGAAACAAACTATATTACAAGATGGCTATTAGTATGAAAATATATAAAGAGTATTGTTACAAACCAAACAATAAGTAAAAGTTACTAAAATTTGGTACATAATTATTAAAATGGTGCATAGTTGGGGAAATATAAATGGTCAAGCTTCATGGCCACAACCTGATGTAATAGAACTGTCTTTGACCAATTGATGTAATTGGTATAATGATATTGATATAATTGTCTGATGATATAATTTTTATTATGTAATATGTATATTAAAATATTGAGTTTTATTCTGTGAATCTGTCTTAAAGATCCCCTCTCCACTCTCTCCTCTATCCGTAACATATATTCCTCTGACTACCTCATCCAAAGAATTCATACCACACTTGCATCATTTTCCTCCTGGATCAACATTGTTTTCTTCTGGGTTCCGGGACATTGTGGGATCTTGGGGAACGATCGGGCTGATTTAGCGGCACGTAATGCGGTTTCCGAGGGTCTTGAACTTCAAGGTGTGAGCTTGCCTGACCTTGTCACTTCAATTCGATCGAGCATATTGGGTTGCTGGCAGCGGGAGTGGGCGGCCCTCGGGAACACAAGCTTCATCTTATTCGGCCCCGTGTTGGCCCTTAGGGGTTCCTCCTGCCGGCCGTCTCGACGCGAAGAGGTTGTGCTCGCGTGACTTCGTATAGGACACTCTCGGTTGACCCACGGTTATCTCATGGCCCGTGGACATCCGCCTCTCTGTCGATCATGTCAGGTTCCTCTCTCAATACTCCACATCCTCACAGAATGCCGACAATATACCGCTTCACGTATTCTTTTCAACCTTCCCACCGATCTGTCTTCTTCTCTCTGATTCCTCTCATATAACTAACATCATTCGCTTCCTAAAGTCACACCATCTTTACTCCCAGATCTAAACTATACTCTCCCTCTGCTCCTATAATCATCTAACCTGTGTCTAAGGGTGTAAAGGGGAACATGACCCTGGTGGTTGTCGCCTCAAAAAAAATAAATAAATAAATGTACAAATAAATTGTTAAAGAATTAATTATTTTGAATTTCAATAGAAACATGTGTTTTGTTGAATAATCTATTATATTTTTATCTGCAACAATCAGTCAGTTTTATCGGCTTTTTATTCTCCCATAACCTTTAAAATTCCGAGTATTAGATAATATTTTTTCTAAAATCTTTAGCTATCCAACAGTATATTATACATATATATTACTATTCTTGTGTTCAAAAACACAAAAATTGGATTTAAAAAAATGTCTTCACTTTTCTTCTTTAGTTTTATATCAAATTTGCCCAACTTACATATTTACCCATTATTTATCAATGCTAATAAGTTGATGTTCCAATTTTTTTTAAATCTACAAAATTAAAGATACTTTAGAGGAAGAAAATATCGGCATTTAAGTTTTGCGGGACTTGGTTATTTAGACTCAGAGGATCCTAAAAACCATGAGAAATTCGAATATTTTCACAATCTCAATACTTTCCCTTACTATATATTTCATATATAGGTAAGTGAAAGTAAAAATACATAAACTTTTTTTTTTTAATTATCTATATACTGAGTCCTGTTACTTTACTGTGATAAATTTTTATTTCTATCCGCCAAATATAATGAAATAATGAGTGTATAGCATCTCTTATCAATTAATGACAGTATAGAATTGAACTTCTTTTTAATTTGCCTGTTGCGCTGATTCCAAAACACTTCACAAATTCTCTCTATTTTAATAAATAATCTAGTATCCATTTTAAAACAAAGATGCACATGCATACATGGGTATTATTCTAAATATAAAAACAAATTAAATTTCATGCTTCGTAACCATAAACATTTTCAATTTCCAGGTGAGACATTTGTTCACCCAAGTTTTAAACGGACGTCAGCTGACTGCTACACAGTATGATATCCTTGTGCAATTTTTAATACAAGAAAAACTGAAGCTGGAACCTCAAAACCATCCAGGTTAGTTGAACAATAACAGTTTATTTTTTTTAGAATGTTTTTTGCTATAGTTAGTTTCGAGTCTTCTGATTGGATTACTGCGCTAATGACTTCATAGTGATGGGGGGAATTAAGGTATTGTCTAAGCACCTCAAAAAGCTAGGTGTAGAAATTTAGTTAATGGCAGTTTCAAGAAATAAATCTCATTTATTTTCATTGGATATATGATCTTTTTGCTGTTTTAATTATAAGGGCTAAAAAATGCTAATGGTTATTATCTCCCTCACATTTTAACAATTAACTGGTGTGGGCAACACGCTACTTTCACTTACCTCGACTGTTAAAATCAATTAAAAAAATATGAAGTATACTTCAAATTGATAAATATTTTAAGTTGATTTTAATAAAAACCTGTATTCATTTTTGTTGAAAACATATGATTTCGATTGAATAATGTAACTATATTAAATTATTAATCAGTAATAAGTTTATTTCTCATTCGTCACTTTATATTACTTTTATAACTCTGTGTATCAGATAATATTTTTTCTAAAATCTTTCTCTTTCCAACGGTATATTATACTTCCATATTACTGTTTGTATTATCGAAAAACCAAAAATTACATTTAAAGAATAGTTTTGCTCTTTTATCCTTTAGTTGGTCATCAAATTCGTCCAACTTGTATATTTAGCCGTCCTTTATCAATGTCATTAGTACAATATAGTTAATCTTTTTTAATGTTCAAAATTAAGAGTACTTTAGTAGAAGAAAATTAAAGAATTGCCATTTAAGCCCTGGCAGACTATTTTAATCTAAATGAAACCTACATGATATTATAGTCCATCCAAATTGATATAGCAATTTTAATCAAAATCGTTAGAGCCGATTTTGTTGAAAAAGTTGCTGTAACATCTCGGGTGTATATTTGTCTTAAATATAAAATTTCAGTTTCTTACTTCGTTTTTGTGCTAGACTTATCACACAATGACCTTTTTTCGGGACTTGGTCATTTGGACTCGGGAGGGAGACCCTAAAATGTGTATTTCGTCTAAAACTGGAATTCGAAAATTTTCATGATCGCAATACTTTCCCTTACGATATATTTCATTTATAGGTAAGTAAAAGTAAAATGATTTACTAATAATTTTGTAAAAGTATAAAACAAAATAAAAATTTATATATATAAATCTTAACCTCCCCTCTATGTTTAAAATATTCTTAGTTTGGGCCCTAATTACAATTTGAATGCTTCTAACCAATATTTAAATATAATTTTAGTTATATTTATTTTAAATATTTTTATTGATTTATATTAATTTAATTCGTAGACAGCAAGGGATCTTCTACAGGTATGTTAAACATCACAAATTTATTTTCGTTATAGGATAAACCCGATTCCTTGAAGCAGTTGTTACATGGTTTACGTTACCGTCGTTTTGAATAATAGAATAATTGAGCTTTTTATTTTAGGCAATTATAAAGTAAAAGGATAATCCATTGCATGAGTATTAAAATATTGTTTTGTAAATTTGCTAAAGCAAAGCACCAAAAGAAGTAGGTCTCAGTTCTAAACAAATATTTCAATTATACATAGTTCTCCAATTGAGACGTTGAGTTTCAAAAGGTGTACTATATCCACTTCAGACAATATTACAGGAAATGCAAAAATCTGTCATTTATTTATTTTATTTGATTCTACTTTATTAAAATCTGTTTATTTTTTACTTTATTAATAACTTATTTTTCCAAATTATTGCACTTTTCCCATGACTTTTTAACAATATAATATGGATATCGTACTTTTTTTGAAGAATATAATGCGAGATAACAGTCATCATAACCTTTCCCATACACTCACCAATAATGTTAATTACTTTTACTTATTCTTTCTGTGAATTTAACAAATTATTAACTACGACTAAACAATATTGAACGATAAAGACTGATAAATAAATAACTTTTATTTAGGTCTTGTACCTTTTTTCAAAAAAAAATTCCATTGGGTTAGATCATCAGGCACAGTTTTCTAATTCATACCATTTCCTGGATAAAATATCAATATTCTATTAAAATGTAAGTTTCTTAAGATTTTTATATCTAATTTATGTGGCTGCAAGAAGAAATACTAAGCAAAGACTTAATTTAATTTACAACCTAAAAGAACCAAAGCGAGGCAATTAAGTTGTTTAAAACAGCCTGAAAACTATTAAGTTATAACTATTGATCAAAATAATAGCGGTGGTTCAAGGCGTACTAAATGAACCAATAAAAATGCACAAAATGAAGAAAACAATAAATTAATGGTGAATATATTATAGGATTAGGTGCTTATGCGTCTAGTAGGAAATTTAGTACCTTTTGGAATGAAATGAAATATGGATTTAGTACCTTTTGGAATGAAACGCAATTTTCAAATAATACGTTCTTGAAGGATTTCTATGTTTTTTTTAGATCAAATCTGAAGATGGATTTAGAAAAAAACTAAACTATTAGTATACAAATTTCTCAAAATATCAATTTTGAAAAAAAAATGTCCTTAAGGTATTCTTTTATAGGTGCAATAATCAGGAGTCAGTCTTTTTATAAATATTTTTAATTTTGCCATCAGGCTTGTGAGCAATCATCAGGGCTACAAATAACCGAAACAAAATAGATACATATTAATGTGATAATGAAAATTGTAATGATTAAAACAAAGATAAGCAGTAGTATTTATATTTAGAGGGGAAAACCTTCAGGGGTTTTTACATGAACCCCTCCCTATACTACCTATGTTTTCGGTTTTCCTCAGTTTATGCTTGGACATGGCTCAGTAATGGTGCGTTTAAGTATAATTTTCTTAATTCTATATTAAAGTCTAAAGTTTTTATGTTTTTTTTTATGCTTATCATCATCATATTGTTTGTATGTTTAAATTCAAATTTTAAATTTGCGATTCCGTCGCTGAAGCGCTACGGTCGGCATTCCGCACATGCGCACTGGTTACCTACATCTCTTGTCTACGTACTGATGCCATTACAGTCAGATTCTTCATTGTATACGTTGTTTACTGAGTGTTTAAGATGCCTCCGACAATCGTGAGTCCCGCTGATTGTGAAGTACGGACTGTTATACGATTTCTTAGTGCTAAAGGCGTAAAACCGATCAATATTCATCGTGAGGTCGTTAAAGTTTGCAGACAAAACATTATGAGTGATGGAATGACATGCCCGTCCACATGTGGCTAATCGGACCAAAGATCTCATCAAATCATTTAAATGGGAAACTCTAGATCATCCTCTATTCAGCTCTGTTCTGGCGCCCAGCGACTACCAATTCTTCCTGAAACATCTGGGCGGTCAGCGTCTTCAAGATGATAACGAAGCCAAAACATTTGTGATGCAGTGGCTAACAAGTCAAGCGGCAAAATTTTTTGAGGAGGGTATTCAAAAAACTGGTGCCGCGTTATGACAAGTGCCTCAAAATTCATGGAAATTATGTAGAAAAGTAGATTAAGGTACAGGCTTTCATGTAAAAATAAAATTATTGCGATATCTTTGCACGTCTTTTTCTAATTCCAAAACGGTACTTACTTAAAAAACATGCCTCGTAATATTATCATTATTTGTATCTATAATATTTAAGTATGTTGGTATATTTTTTGTTTTATTTTAAATGTTATCATTGTCACTACAATTAAAAATATTTTCATTATCACATTAATATGTATCTCTTTTGTTTCTGATGTTAGTAGCCCTGATGATGGCTCATAAGCTTGAGCCGAAACATCAGCAAAATTAAAAATATTTAGAAAAAGACTGACTCCTGTTTATTCCACCTATAATAGCCACTATACATCCTCAATATAATGTCCTTAAGTACCTTTTGGAAATAAATGTCTCAATTGTTGTTATTTAATCTTCTACCTGATCCATGAATCTCTCTCTTGTAGCAACAATCTCGTCTTTGGTGCTCCTCTTGGTCTTAGACTTTCCACCCTTGTCTCATTTACAGCTTTCACCACTTTGTTTTCTGCCATTCTCAAAATATGGCCGAACTATCTCAGTTGATATTCTATATTATTGAAAGCTGACTGAAGTCCAATTATTTTAAACAAAATTATTTATTCATTTCATTCATTATACCTTAACGTAGTGTGTATTATAGACACTTATAAGTAAATACAAAATCTGGTGCGGGCAACACATAACTTTCACTTACCTCCGTTTTGATAAAAATGAATGAAACCAGAAAGAATTAATTAAATGGAATTTCTATAGAAACATGTGTTTTATTAAAAAATCTATTATATTATTATCTAAAATAATCAGTTAGATATATTGGCTTTTCATCACTCTCTATTAATTTTTTCTAAAATCTTAAGCTTTCCAACGGTATATCATACATGTACATTACTGCTCTTATGTTCAAAAACGAAAAATTGCATTAAAAAAATATTTATTCTGTTTTCTCCTTTATTTGGATATCAAATTCATTCAGTTTATATATTTACCTGTTTTTCATCAGGGGTAACAAGATAATATAGTTATTTTTATAGAATCAACAAAATTAAAGGTACTTTAGTGAAAGAAAATTTAAAATATCGGCATTTAAGTCGTGTCAGACCATTTTAATCCGAATGAAACCTAAACGATATTGAAGCCCATTAAATTTTACATCGATATAGCGAGTTTAATCAAAATTGTCGGAACCGTTTTTGAGAAAATCGAAAAAGGTGCAAAATGCATGGTATAAAGTGGCTCTTCTGGTAAGCTCATTTTGATGAAAAAGGTTTTGTAACGTGTCGGGCGTATATTTGTCTTAAATATGAAATTTCAGTTTCATAGGACTTTTCGTTTCTGCCCGGGAGTTACCACACACACACAGACCTTTTTGTGGGACTTGTTTATTTGGGCTCAGAGGACCCTAAAACTTGTATTTCCGTTGAAAACTGGAATTCGAAAATTTTCACGATCGCAATACTTTCCCTAACTATATGTAGTAAGTGAAAGTTAAAAATTCAATTACAATCACCACAACTCCGTGTTATGTAACCTTCTGAATTCCTCAGTGGTCTCATCTCTCTTTGGACCAAATATTCTATGTAGTCCCTTTTATTCTCGAAAACCTTAAGGCATTGTTCATCCTTCAAAGTAAGCGATCCTGTTTCACATTGTATAGAACTGTCGGAGAATAATAGTTTTATAAATTCTAATCTTTAAGTTTCTTCGTCGTAACCGTAATTTTGCAACTGAATAATAACACACATTTCCCGCCTTCAACCGTAACTTTATTTCCTCCCATATATTTTTTTTTTTTTTTTTCTAGTTATGATATAACCTAAATATTTAAATTCCTCTATGTGTTCAAACGTATGTCGCAAAGATCATCACCATATCTACTATTAATCATATATTTTCTATAAAAATATTGTAAAAATTAAATAGTAAATATTTTTTTTTTTTTTTAGCTGTAGATAACCAAACGACAAATGCTCAGCAGGCTGAACTCCAAACTCGAATCTTGAGTATCTGAACAAGAGCAACGTTGGCTCCGCAGCTGCCAGTATTGAACCGCAGTTACAAGTGCAGCCTCAACCAGCAGCCATCCCACCTCATGGTGAGTCCTTTTCTTTTAAAATGTAACATGATAGCAAGGAAGATATCGATGTTAGAGGCAGTTTGATCTCTATGTGTGATATTCTTTATAAAATTACTGGCGGTTCGCTCCCTATGATATTGTTATTACTATTAGGCGTGTTCTGTTTGTTCTTATTACTTTATTCAATTGTTTAATTTCCATCAATTGTACGTTGTGTTGCTCGAATGATGTTATTGAACCATTTTTTATTAATCTTTATGCATTCCTTAGTTAATTGCTTATTATAAAACCATACTATCGTCAAATGGAATGAGAGATGCATGAAGTATCAAGATTTTCCAATATTAAAATTGCTAACATGCAGTTTTTTTTTGTTCTAATACAATTACTCGTCTCATATCTTGGTTTGGGAAAGAAATGAATTTTTTTTTTTTTTTTTCTTAGGAACAAAGAAAAAGAACAATTAATATTTTGTTTTTCTTTATTATTATTTTTTCATTGTATTAAAGTTTCTTTTCTTTTTTAATTTTTCTGGAAGTTTTTCTTAATATTAACACTTAAATGAGTACACCTTAACTTCCTTTTATCAATCAATTACTTTATTTCATAAGCATTCACATCTATCAACGTTTCGGGGCTGTTTCTCCATTTTCAAGACTTTTTCAAAAACACTTTTTCACATATAACCCATCACTTCACTTCATAGCTTACTGTTATTCGTCCTCATGTGTGTTCATTGGCTGACTGTTCCTATTATTTTCAAATATAATAGAAACAGTAAGCCAATGAACACACATGAGGATGAATAGCAGCAGTAAGTAAGGAAGTGATGGGTTATATGTGAAAAAGTGTTTTTATATTTAATGTGTTTTTATTGATATATTTACATTAGTACTTCAACGAGGGAGGGAACATAGTTTAGGGAGAAATATACAAGGTGTGTTAAAAAATTAGGTGACTTTGTATTTATAAGAAAAAATATTTATTTATTTATCAATATTTATGTTGTGTCCTTCAAAGTAATCCCCCTCAAATACAATACACTTATGCCAACGGTTTTTCCAATCCTCAAAGCACTTCTCATAAGCATTTTTTGGTATAGCCTTGAGCTCTTCCTCTTTACCCTCTTCCCCATGCAGTCTCCTCAATCGTTGCAAATCTCCGTCCTATCATAGGTCTCTTTAGTTTTGGGAACAAGAATCATCACAATTGGGCTTGTGTAAATCTGTGCCCATTCACATTTACTATATACGCGTGCCACCGATGGATGCCTCAACTGGTCAGTGCAGAGCTTCGCTTCGATCTACCCAATCATCCTCTTGCAGGCCTCAGCTAGCCATTTCCTCTTGGATTCCCTCCATCAACCTTTTCTGGGTCGTCCACGCTTCTTTTTCCTGGCGGAGGAACCCAATGCAGAAGTCGATTCTCCCAGCATTCTTTTAATATGTCTCTATTCCACCATAGGCGGCATGCCCCAATCCATTCATTTACTAATGTACCTACATCCATCCTCTGGCGAATAACTTGATTCCTAATTTTATCCAGCCTGGTGACCCTTATTCACCTTCTCCAGAAATCTATCTTTCCCATTCATTCCATTTAGAGGTTGAATTCGTGGACGGTGGCAAAAATTAGGATGTCTCTTAATTTTAATTAATTATAATTTTTTCCTTGATAAATATTATATAAAGTAAGTCTCTCGCTGTACTTCGGTCTCTTATTCATTAAATCTGCTAGGCTTACTGATGTTAAAGACCAACTCTTTAGTTTGCAGAAAACGCTACATGAGCGTCAGTGTAATTTATCCACCTTCGTGTATTAATATATTTATATTCCTTGATTTATTTATTTTTCTTAACTAAACCTAGTAAAATAAAATAAGGGTTAGAAAAGTTTGTCATCCACAATTTTTCACTTTTCCATTGTCTGGAAATCCTCTTTAAGCTCAATTATCTCCTCTAAACCTTGATTTGCCGATGCTTGACAAGATTGTGTACGCACCATTCTCCGTTAGGCTTCAAGGTGTAGTGGTCTAGAACCCACTCCCTTCTCATCCACTTCTCAACATAAATAAACTTCTTCATCTTGAACACCGCTAGTGGGTCGTCGAGGATCAAGATCCAGACCCAAGCCTTACTATATCACAACTTTATTTAATATATTTATCTTGGTTCTTACTCGTATAGACAATGTTGAAATCGCTATTTAAAGTTGCTGTAGTTATCGTCTATAACTATCGTAAATAAGATAAATAAGTCTCGTTCATTATTTCTGGATGTTATATCCTTCGTATGCGGTTGCTCGTATAGCATTGCAAGTTTATTTACATTGATTACTTTAGTAACATAACATCATAACCTATACCTAGAGAATACTGTACCTTTTTGCAAATGGTGATTAGTGATCTTAATGGTCTTCCATGGCAACTCCAGAGTCTCGGACCTTGATAATCATTGTGAACTTGAGTTCCTCTCTATTCTTCACACTTTTGATAAATGTTTTTCATGCAGTCGTCCTTCATATAAAATTCGAAACTTCGCTATATTTTGAATATCAACGTTTTTATTTTTTCGACTTAATGATTTGTATAGTTTTGAAACAAAGTGACATTATCTTCTTTGGGCGATTTCGTTTTAACTTTATAAGTGAACCACAGCAAAAAAAAAAAAAAATAATAATAATATATATATATTATAAACTTCATTTATTTTTAATGAGAAATTCTTTCTTGACGAAACATATGATATCACTACAGCTGAATCCTCGCAATATCGCTAGATCGGTCTTGCTGTTGCTATACCAGTGATCTCTTGTGTCCTTGTTAATGTTAACTACATTGCTGTTACTATTAACAAGGTTATATCCCTTGTCATATACTTATTATTTTAATGTTTCACAGATTCCGATTTTATTACTGTTTTAATTTTTAAAAATAAGGAAAATATCAGAATATCGATTAATAAGTCATCTAGTGAGATTGAAAATGTATCTGATTAAAAATATTTGTAATTAAAATTACAGTTAAAGAGTGCAAAACCCAGAGCAGATACTTATTGGCCTCAATTAGATTGTTTTATTGGAGTTTACTGATATTTTATGAATGATGAAGCTTTCATTTCAGCCTTATGATTGAAGATCAAGGAGTTTTAATATATTTTAAATTATTTGATGATGAATGTTCTCATTCTACAAGGTCCAAACTCATCTCAAGAGGTTAAACCAAGTGCTATAGCTGTAAAATACCTGGACATGGTTCGAATCTTGAACAAAACTAGAATGAAGCAATTGTACAAAAGTGCAAAATCCTACCTGAACAAAGATTCTGAGAATCCATTCCAAAGAAGACGGGATTGTGAATAAAAAGCAACTATTTCAACTGTAAGCCTCTGTTATTGAAGTGGTTTAAAACATAACTTAATTAATAACAATCAACATTCTTTGAGGATTATTAATCATTGATTCACTAAGCTGTAAACACGCTTGTGGAGGAAGCAGAGTTTCACAATATCATACTTAGCATGTTTCTTCCGTAAGTTGAAGGTGCACCATGCATTGCCTCTGTACGTCAAGTTGTGACCTTTGTGCCAGCTCTCTGAGTTCGGTATTTTCAACCTCGTCTGTTGGACATTTTAAGAAAATGGACTATATTTATTCGATATCGTTAATATTTAGCATACAACAAACTGTACACATTATTTTAAATGTTGGAAAAACCGCCATAAACGCCTTGGCTCGCAGCCTCAACTCATTCGTTAATTTGAGCTGCCGAATTCTCTTATCCACTTGAAAGAAACTTCTTCTTTGGGCGACTTCGTTCGAACTCTCAAAGCGCTGCCCTCGGAATTCGTATTTTGTTACTCGCTTTCCGATTCGAACCTCTTTGACTCAACTTATACTGATCGCTAATAGAAGCTCTCTAATGATTTCAGTGTTCACCAGCTAATGATCACTAACCATCTCTTATCTTATTATGAACATCAAAACACTAAGAAAATTAGCTTACTCTACTTTTCCTTTCATTTACCTATATATGAACTATATAGTAAGGGAAAGTATTGCGATTGTGAAAATTTTCTAATTCCAGTTTTCAAAGGAAATACACGTTTTAGGGTTCCCCGAGTCCAAATGACCAAGTCCCGCAAAAAGGTCTGCGTGCGCTAGTGTGGGCTAGCAAAATCAGCTAACCAGAAGAGCCACTTTATACCATCATGCATACTTGCACCTATTTAAGATTTTCTCAAAAACGGCTCTAACGATTTTGATTAAACTCCCTATATTGATATAAAATTTAATGGGCTTCAATATAACGTAGGTTTCATTCTGATTTAAATAGTCTGACAGGGCTTAAATGCCGATATTTCAAAATGTCTTCCTCTATAACTATATTATTTTGTTATCATTGATAATTAAATATGCAAGTTGAGCGAATTCGATAAACAACTAAAGGAGAAAACTAAAAAATATATATATTTTTTTTTATGGGTTTTTTTTGTTTTTGAACATAAGAACATTAATATAGATGTATAATATACCGTTGGAAATAGAAATATTTTAGAAAAAATTATATCATAAACACAAGCTTGTAAAAGTTAGTTAAGAATAATGAAAAGTTGATAAAACTAACTGAATTTATAATAGAATTATTAATAAAACACATGTTTCTATTGAAATTCAATTAAATTAATTCTTTAATCGATTTTAAAAACAGAGGGAAGTGAAAGTCTCGTGTTGCCTTGTGTGCGTGTACAGATTTTTTTTTTCCTCAACACATTATAATATGCTTATTTTTTTTTAAATATTCTTTTGAGAAAAAAATTAATTCATACAATATTTACTTAATTAAAACTCATTTTACTCTCAGGGTATGGTATGGGTTCTTGACAATCAGGCACAAATGTATTATACAACTTTTTAATTAAAATAATAACTTACAAAATAATAAAACAAACAATATGCAGCCAGGCTAACAATGATTCTTCATATCCATACAGCAGTTCCTCCTCTTACAAGTTTCCCCTGAAAACTGGCAATGACCAGGTATCTTACTTCTACCTGGGTTTTTACCTGGGGTGTCCCTTGCATCCAAAATGGAGGTTATGTTTACAAACAAACATTCAAATTGGAGCTGTTAATTTTTATTTTTATTTTATTTTGTATCTAATAGTTAGCCTGCCTAAAATAATATTTAAATAATAAATAAAGAAATAATTGTATACTTTATAGAAAAATGAGTATATTACAACATAAACAAAGTGAATGTTTTATAATTCAGCAAAAATGTTTTAAGGTTAAAGAAGTTGAATTCCAAATGATAAGGTATCCATTGGAACCAGCGCAGAATAAACATGCTTGAGGTGATTCGTTAGGAACTGGCCGAACTCCAGGATTGGATTGCGTACATAAATTTATGTCGTCCAATTTTCTTTCTTTCTTTTTTAAGTTTATTATATTAAAAAAAAAAAAAATCATACTAGTGTTTTAGATGAAGTCATATTTTAATAAATATTGGAAAATAACTATCATTGACTTCTTAACAGTTTTTGAAGAACAATCAGGACCTCCATAACTTCTTTTAAAATTTATATATTTTTTAAAATTTATCATAATATATTGGGTTGATGCAAAATTAATGCAGGTTTTTAGTAGGTATTGTAAATACGCCATATCTTTACTTTAACCATATATATTTAATCAAAATAATTTCCATCTGAATCAATGCACTTTTGCCAACGTTCAACAAGCTTTCTTATTCCACCAGAAAAAAAATCCGAATCCCTGGACTCAATGAAATCACGAAAAGAATTTTCAATGTCGTCCTGGTTTTGAAAATTTTTCTCCCTCAAAAAGTTGTCCAGATGCCTGAAAAAGTGGAAGTCTGTAGGAGAGAGGTCAGGTGAATAAGGCGGATGTTGGAGAACTTCGTAGCCCAACTCGTGCAGTCGTCGAAGCGTTGGTTGTGCAACGTGTGGTCTGGCGTTATCGTGGAGCAGGATCGGCCCCTTCCGATTCATCAATGCTGGGCAAAGACGTTGCAATTTTTGAGTTCCGAGTTCCGCCGCCATTTCTCATGTGGTTTTGGTTAGGTCTTCTTCCACTTTTGACCTCAGCTGGTCGTTGTCCAGAGCAAGATGACGGCCCCGACCTTCCTTGTCTTCGAGGTCGAAATCTCCTCTGCGAAACTTCTGGAACCAACGCTGCACCGTGCACTCATTAATAGCCCCCTGACCCCACACTTCATTAATATTACGAGCCGTTTGCGCAGCGCTGCGCCCTAATTAAATTTGAATAAAAATAAATTTGACAAAAATCGCACTTTGACATTTTCGATTCAAGACCTTTGAACACACTGAACAAAACGATTTTACTAAACAAATTCATGGTGAAAGAGAGGGTATTAGATAAGGTTTGTTTTGGTATAATAATGATCAATTTTAGGATTAGCTTTGTTAACACAATTGGAATTAAGATATTGCAATAGAGGAAACCTGCATTAATTTTGCATCAACCCAATAACTACCGAAATACTGATATTTTATGAAATTTTTCATATTTAAGTTGGCTAATAAAATTTAAAGATATAAAAATTTGATTAAAATGTATGAGGTTTTTTTATTTGTTATCCAAATAATTATCTTCAGATCCATAATTTACTCTTGGAGTTTGGTTCATTTCTCTCAACCCTACTCTTTGTGTTATTTATCTTGGAGTGTCATTTTTCAGATGGATTTCAATTCTGTCATATCATTGTACATGTAAAGGCATTCGTCTTAAAAAATTAGTTAGCAAGCTTCACAGCTGTACAGAACTAAATAAGTTTTTTTGTACGTTATGTTGACTTATTTAAAAATTGTTTAATGAAGTTTTTCATTATCTAAGTTCATTTATATTTTAGAAAGAAATACATTACAAAAAGATTGCTATTGTTGTTTAAATTGGAATTATATTTTTTTTTTCTGTGCATTTTTTAAACCACTTGGGAGAAAAGATGTTATAATTTTTTCATCGAGATATGTTTTTCTAACTATTTCTTAATTTAATTAAAATTCGATTCAATAAAACTTGTATATTTCTGTTTATAAATTTATCATAGTTTGCCTTTTTTTTTCTTTTAGCTACTAAGATACTTCGTTGGTAAATCTTCTTCGCCTGTCTGTCCTCGCTCGGCATTCGGTTAACATGTCTATCCCATCAGAACTTGTTATTTTTTATGTCCTGAGACAAGCACCATATTTCTTTATTTCATATACATATTAAGTCCTCTCTTTTGGTGTTTCGTTATAGAAAAACTGAATATTGATTCAATTAACTTGTTTTGTTTTTTCATTCTCGTTGCATGAAAATTATTTTTTTTTCTTTTTTAATTAAAAAAACTTACGTTCACGAATTATTTTATTATAAAGTAAATCAGAGCGCAGAGAGTTTAATTTCTATGCTAAAATTAAATGGTTATTTTTTCTCTTTCATTGACTTTTGTTAGTCTATCCGAATATTATTTTCTTGAGTACCTTATTGTGATCAAGTTTTTTTTTATTACTACACTTTGTAAAAAGAGCATGTTAAAAAAAGTTTACATGTCATTTATTTGTATTACTAAAAATTATTTAATTTAACACATCGAATTTTATTTACCATTACTTTACCTTATGTTTTAATTTTAAAATAATAAATAAAATAACTTATAAATATTCAAACTCATTACTCCATTTACCTGTGTAGTAATAAATCGGTTTAACACTTTTTTTGTTGAAATGTATTATCATCCCGTGTATTTATGCAAATGCCTTGATGATGAGGTTTCTCGTTGTTCGGTTTTTCATACCTGTGATTGGCTGAAGAGTATATGCCCCGCAGGTCCGTTGCTTCAAGACCCGTCTATCCAGAAGGCACTGGACAGCCTGATTCAAGGAGGAGACTTGCTGAGGAAGATAGCGCCACGGCAACAGGCCCCGTTCGGAAGGTTCTAGTTCTAGAGCGTAGTTCTTTCAGCGTTTCTTGTAGCAATGACGTCAATATCAGAATGATAAATTAGAGATGTTTTATTTATTATTGTGTTAATAATAATTTGACCTTATGGCTGAAAGAACTGGCAAGAAAATGTAATGTAACACATTTTATCAACATGAGTAGGTTGGCTAAGAATAATTGTCTTCAAAATTTTTATATCTGCACATTGCTTTTAATATGAATATCAAATGAATATTATTGTTTGTTTATTCAAGAGAAGAAAATTATTAGACATTGTTAAATTTTTGCATGTAATAATAAGTATACCATTTTATTTTTATTGTATTGAGACTTTTTTCTTTGTGTGTGTTTTATATATTATATATATATTGCACCTCAAACCCATATCGAATGTTATGACATTGAATAATTTTATGTTTATTATGTAAATTTTTTTTTTCTTTTTCCAATACAAAAGTTATACACTTTTACAGATAGAAAATATATATATATGTATATCTATGAAATTCAATAAAATTATTATAATTATTTGGATTTTTTTTAATGTGAAACAAACCCTTAGCATAATAGATGTATGGTCTGACCTCAACCAATAAACTTTTTACTAATTCATTTCTCATAAAGGAAATCATGTACGTTGCCTTAAAAGAAAACATTTTTGTGGTTATTTTTTTTTCTATTTATTTATTTTATTTTTTTATTCTGCCTAATTTGATTACTCACTGCCATCATAATAATTCGCTAACAGCTTTATCTTGTATATTAATTTATTTATCGAATATTTTAATGAGCCTAAAGTGAATCATATCAAATATATATCATGAATAAAAAACAGGCTATCCAGGTGGCATTGGCAGATTGATTCAATAATTTCATGAGGAATATAGCCACTACATGATGTATAAAGTGTGCTTTTAGTAAAATGATAAATTATTTAAATACCAATTGACAAAATATTTAAACAATGGTTTTAATTAATAAATTAGAAAATATATATTTTTAACACAACTGGTCAAGTTCTCTTTTTGTCAACAGAAGCTCAATTACAATAAAAGGTAAGTTTCATTTATTTTTTATTTATTTATGAACTTATATGTTTTCTTATTGTACTTGCTTTATTAATAAATATTTTTTTATATGAATGTTGTTTGTATTTAAATTATCTTTCCCAAATATTTTATTATTTTAATGAATTATCAAAAGCCTTTAAAAAAATGTATACTTATCCCTTACCTTGGGCCAGCGCTTAGCCTATTACCAGAGCTTCGAGCAGATTACGGTTGTCAAACCAAAGGTTTTACTACTTAATTTTTATTTGTTTGTTCATTGTAATTTAAAAACTATAAAAGAATACCACTCATAAATTTGATCTAGAAGTAAAAATAATACTAACTTATGGAAGAGCTGCCTTTAATGATATTCTTTTTTAGAAGTTTTCGAATTTATTTTTGTCTGAAATTCAGCTAAGTCAAGTAAATTCTTGGTTTGTATGTTAAATATTTGCACTAAAGAATAACTGTAGGTATTAGATCTCTATTTAATATTTGCACAGACTTTCATAATTAAGATTAATCAAAAGAACATTTCACTATCAGAGAAGATTCAGAAGGCTTAGTAAAGTTCTTAAATTGTCTGGGAACTGGAAAATCTAATTTCAGCAATGATGAACTCAAGATTTTTGAAGAAGTCTATTTACTTAATCAGTTAAAGTTTGTTAGAACCGAAGAAGTCAGTTCTGAAAAATTAACGTTTTGTGCCTAATATATTTATTGTTTATTTTCATATCTTGTGAAGAATAACAGTTGTTGAAAAGAAGAATGATTACTGATGAGCTTTTAAATTTATTTTTATGAGATTGATTAGAATAATAATAAATAATTATTTGTTACAAATAAAACAAAAACAGAACAAGATGGCTAGAATCATAGATGCTATCAATCCCAAGTGACTTCACCTTTTGACCTGACTATTGAAAGAAAGTAAATTTTATTCTGGGACCTTCAGAATAAAAGAAAAGTGCAAAACTGATACTTGCGTCTGGCACAGAAACAAAAACATAAAAGAAATACAAACTTAAGATATACTTATATTATTTATATAAAAAAAAAGTATAATAAATAAATAAATATGACTACTTAGTATATATATATTGTTTATAATTATATAATCATATGTGTATTGTGAAGATATACTATAATTGTGCTTCTTATGGTATAATAAGATCATAGAGAAAAACCAAAAGAAGGAAAAAAAAAAAAATAATATATATATATATATATATAAATTGTATAAATATATAAATATATATAACAAATTTTTAATTTGTAGTGGTCCTCATTTTGAAATGGAATATGACCATTATTTTAATGTTTTGTTCACTATCAGTCGGAAGATGGATAGTTAAGAAGATGAAGGAACAGTTGGCTTTTAAATGAGGTTAAAGAAGGTGCTTTGCCTATAGAGGTAGGTATGGAATTCCAGAAGGTTGTGGCATGCAAACAAATGATTTTTTAAGGATGATGTTTGATGAAAAGGAAAATAGAGGTTAGTGGACTGGGATCTTGTATTAAACAAATGTACCGATGAACAGTGGAGCTGGAAAAATTATAAAAACCAAGAACTTTCTCGAGAGCTTAAATCATTATTAAACTTCAAAACTTTAAGTGATAGTGACTTATCTTTTTCTAGACCTGAGAAGTTTAAAAGTGGCACAGAGAGCAGTTGCTGATACATGCAGAACTGTCAGCAAATGTTGGAATTAGTAAAAGCATCTATGTTCCCTGTCTGTTTTCTGGGTTGTAGATGTATTAACATATACATAAGAGGAAGGGATATAAATAATCCATAAATGGCTAGAAGCTTCATTAGATTATCTAAAGTATAATATTGATGTTCAACCTTAATTATTATAATGTATTTCTGTCTCTATGTATTTATTTAAAACAACCTATTAATTTGCAAAATCTCTTAATGTATTCTATGTTTAATACTGCTGAAGTTCATGTTAAAATATTATGTAGTGATCAAATAAATTTACTTTTTTGATTTAATTTATTTTTTACCTGAATTCTTTTCTGTATTCATTTTTCTTACTAAATAGATATAAAACACAGTATTCTATGCAGATAATGAGAAGTAGATTCAGCCTGATAATTAAAAGAAGCTATTTGGGAAGCAGGTCATAATAATAGCTATGTCTAAAACACGAAAGTACAGTTGCAACAAAATTCTGGTAAGAACGGTTCTCACTTGATAACTCCGAATTAAAGACATTACCCAGTTCACAGGAAGCCCTCCTCCTGAGGCTCGAGAGGGAGGATTGTGCCAATGGAATCAGATTCCTACAATGAGAGTGGATGGGAAGACCTCTACTAGGGTGGATCGATGGTGTCTCAGTGGATACTTTAAAGTGCTAAGACAATTTTAAAGAGAGCGGTGGCAACCAACAGAGAAGAATGGCAGACCAAGCTGTAGGAGGCCTTGCACTACAGGAGTTTTAGCGCCACAGATGATGATGCTGAGAAAAGTTATACATTGATAAGTCCCAATGATAAGCCAATAATTTGCGCTATCGCTTAAATTGTATTAACAGGAAGAGTTACTTAATAGAGCTGATGCTTCTTTCTGGATTTAGCGTTGTAAATGGAATTAGGAAGTTTTGGGTTGTTTCACATGAAATGTCCGTTTTTTATAGTTTCTGAAATACATAAAGGATTTGCAGGTCTCTGTTGTTTTCTTCCGAATGTTTACATATTTAAAGTAAACAGTTACTAATCCTCTACCTTTGTATTATAAACATTAGCTTCGCAATCAATTACCCACTTTTTAGTATACCTCCAAATTTTTAGTAATACGATTTTTTAGTAATATTTTTGTACAAGTTTAAACTCGGCCATTCAGCAGCTGAGGCCGCTAGAAATATTTGGAAGGTGTTTGGGGAAGGGAGTGTTAATAAACGGACCATTCGCCGTTGGTTTGATAAGTTTTCAGCTGGGGATACTGGAAAACTTGCTCTGAGGAAGACCTCTGTCCGTATTAGACAATGATGTCCTCAAAAATACAGTAGAAGGAAATCCCTACCAAACAGTTAAAGGACTCTCAGCACAACAAAATGCAAGTGCATCTACCGTTTCCAGACATTTAAAGTCTATTGGGAAAGTAAAAAAGTTCAATACATGGTTACCTCATGATCTCACTGAGCGGCATGTTTCAAAAAATACTGTGCAAATATTGAAAGAACTGGGCTACGAAGTTCTTCCGCACCCACCATATTCTCCCGACTTGTCTCCAACAGATTACCACCTGTTCAAGAATTTAGACAACTTCTTCAAAGGATAACGTTTTGAAAATGATGATCAAGTGAAAAGTACGTTTTCAAATTTTGTTTCACTTCAAAGCTCAGTTTTTCAGTTCGGGGATAAAAAAAAGTTGGTGTCACATTGGGGAAAATTTGTAGAAAAGAAGGTGAATACTTCAAATAAAATTGTCTTGTTTTCATATTGTCTTTTTAATAAAAATCTTTTACCTTGAAAACGGACATTTCATGTGACACAACCCAATAAAATTTTCAAAAAATCCATAATAGAAGGTACTGTTCTCAATAGTTCTTCGATATGACAGTATAAGAATTAGCACTGATGCCTTTGAAAAAGGATTTTTGGAGAATTAAGTTTTTTTAAGGCTAGAACATGTCCCAGAAGAGATATCAACCAAAGGGGAAAAAAATTGAGGATTCTTACTACAGGAATGGCCGTATGTGGCTTGAGTAATGTAGAGATGGAAAACAGAAAATAATTCTTTTAGATGACTACGTATAAACATATGTTTTTAGAATAATTAATTTAAATACAAATTTTTGAAAACATTAAGAAAGGTATCTTGAGCCTAAAAATAAGAATTAGTTTTAGTCTCTGGTGCTAAGGAAATGGTGGAATAATTGAAAGAACGGAACATAGCTGGCCTTGTAAATGGATTTATTTAGAAGTGTAGTAGGTTTATCTAGGGCTAGAACATGTCTCTAATGCAGAAATAAGTTAAACAAGAATACACATGATAATAAAATAGTTCAGTTGGATAGATCATGTAATCAGGATGGGAGTAAAAACAGGTATTGAGATTGTTACTGCAGGAATGGCAGCATGGGGAGAGGTAAAGAAACTATTGAAGAGAATTCTTTTAGGTGGCTACATTTAAATTAACTTATGTTTGTAACACCTGTTGTTTAAATAAATATTTTTGAAAAATTAGTTTTAGTGAGCAACAGCTATGAATTTTTTTGAATCTACATTCAAGTACAAAGTCATGGGCTCCTAAATCAGCCTACACCAGGTATTGCAGTTTTGTGCACCCACTTCCTGGAATGTCGCTATGTCAACCATACTAAGGAGCATCTCGATGAGAATCTTCTAGAATGTTACTGAGCCTTCATATCTGGTCATTCAGATCCTGTTCATACGCCTGCACGATGACTTGAACTCCCTCAACCTTCTACAAAGAATACGCCTTTGAAGTATTAATAAGGAAATCATATACACTTTGTCATCAATGCTTCAGGAAGTGTTGTTTATCTTTGCAGCTCTTCTGATAAGGTTACTTTTCAACTGAGGTCTCAGGCAAAAAAAAAAAACCTATTTTCAGAAGTGCTATGTTTCTTCATCTCAGTACTGAGGGATGTGAATGACTAATCACTTTTTTAAAAATAAAAATTGGATGAGCAGCAATCAACATATTACAATATTTTTTTTATTGAATTTTTATGTTAAAATAAACTTTTGAATCGGATTTTTTTTATAAACACATCTTCCCTCAACAGTTTTAAGGTATTGATAACATCGTCTGTCTTATAACAACTTATTAATTTAATCTAATCCTTTTACATTTTACGAATATGTATATTATATTGGTTATAACTAAGTCAGCATATTTTTTTTTTATTCTGATACTCCATCTTATATTTCCGAGCTATTCTAATAGCTATTGAAGATTCAACAGATTACTGTGCATTATATTTTTGTGCTAGTGTTATGTTTGGAGCCCAAATCAACTGTAGTCCGTCAAATTATATTTTCCTCTTGTGACAAAAATCAAGCAATCGATAGTTATAGAGTGCTAATGAAAAGTAAGTAATGTTTCCTGTCATTTAATATCACCAAGTATCAACCAATTTCTTTTTCTTTTCTATAATATTTATTTTATTTTTTTATTTTGTTCTGTGATATATTTTTTTTGTATTGGAGGTTTTAATGTTTTAGTAATAATTAAGTTCTGATCAGATTTTATTATTAGGATTTTTTTTTTTATCTTAAATTTTCCTGGCTATTCTCAACAATGGGGTTCATTGTAAGGAAGAAACGGCTATACCTGTTTTAATTCTCTTAAAATTATTCAGTATCCGTGTTCTGAAAAAGAATACATTTTTTCAAATTGTAAGTTAGGTGTTTGTGTCTTAATTTTATTTAGAAAGAAAGTAATGCGGCATAATTATACTTATTTAAGAATAACTTATATTGAGTTAGCTCGTAGGTATAAGAATGCAACATGTTTAGTCTCACCTTCCTATGGGTGTATTGTTGTGTTAGGAGTTGGAAATGAAATATCAACCCTTTCTTCTTTGGTTAATCAATAGTAGGAAAATGGAGATGTCATTTCAAAATGTGAGAAACCTCTAGTTAAATTACTGCCTGAAACTCTATTTTCTTGGCATATCTGAATAATTAGGGATCACCTGTAGCAGGGTGGCTAGCATTAGAGCCTTCTATGCCAAAGGTCACTGGTTCAAACCCGCAGGTGGTCCTAGGATTTTTTAATGGGATTAAAAAATCCTTAGTTATGCCGTCTTTGGGAAGGGATGTAAAAAGGTGGTCCCGAGCCTGTGCTATGTCAGATACTCGTTAAACATCCCTATCCTAATAAAATCTGGATTAGCAAAATTTAGGACTCCCACTGTAGCATCGTCCGATTAGCCACAGTAGTATAAAGTGATTTTAAATGAATAAACAAACAATCTTAAAACTAAAACCTATAACTCAATTTTTAAGTTTTATTAAACATTTATTTTACTGATTCCTAATAAAAAAAATCTTAATTGTATATAATTATCCAATGTTTATAAAATTTTAAAAAAATACATATTTTCCTATGATCATTTGATGATTTTTTTTTTTCCTAGTTGGTAATTGAGACGCCTTTGTTCTTTCCAATGTATGTGAAAAATATTGTTGACTTTTTAACCTAGAGGATTGATTTCCTACATTAGTTTAATTTTTTTCTTTTCTTTCTTTCTTACTATTGACTGATTATCAAATCAAATAATCCATGTTATCGTTATTATCTATCTAAGCTCTTTGACTGCAATTTATGCCATAATAGACGCTAAAAGACATCTGTATTATGTTACGACTGTTTGCTCTGTTGCTTTGTTTTGTTTTTTTGTATATTTTGAAAGAAAAATTAAGAATTATTACCACCATTCCTGGTTTACTTGCGGACAATTTTAAATTTAATTTCTTAACTTGCAATTGTATAATGCCGAATTCAGCAGCTTTATTATATTCCTCTTAATGTTATTTCTGATTTACTTAAAATAAAAACCACTTGATAAATGATTTATTTTAATTTATGGATCATTAACCTCTTCATTTTGAATTCATCCATTTGCAAAACTCTTTGCCTTGTTCATTTTCTTATTTCAAAACCTAAGAATAGAAAATATTAAAATAAAAGGCTTGTTCTTTTATGTGTTGTGTCTTCGTGGAAAGTGCACAGTATTTATATACTCGAGATGAAATTTTTACATTATGCTGATTAATTTTCATGACTGTTGGCTTTATCTCCTCGTTCAGATTTTCCTGTTTCTTCTAAATGTTTCAAAGTTTAAAGATTCTATTTTATCCCTCCTTGATTGATCCCTATCTTGTGTCTTGTTTCAATCTTAGGCTCGTATTAGTTTTCTGTCAAGTTCAATCCTCTGACAAACAAAATGTCTCTGATTATTTGATTTCTCTTATATGTCGAAACAACAAAAAAATGTACTGATCATGTTCCAGCATCTTACTAAGCAGTTTTGGAAGAACCTAATGCTAAAATACGGTTTATGTATTTTCTTGATGAGTAATAAAACTATTATAGAAAACGTAGTAATATATGAACTACTGTTACTTCATTCCTCTTTGAATTCTCTGCTTTGATTAAATAATTTCTAAACATATGACTATATTTGGTTTTTTTTTTTGTTTAATTTAAATAACCATTTCTAGTGATTTTGTTTTGTTTTTCATTCGTCACCATTTTTTATACTTTTCAATGTATCATTTTGTTGATCGTAGTTCTTAATTTGTGCAAGTCCTTTGTTTATTTATAATTTCTTCTCTAAAAAGTTTTTAATTTTGTAATAGCACACTATAAATAAATTATCAAAACTTGGAAAAAAATATGTAGATTTTTTTCACTTTTTCTTAAATCATTTGAATAGGGCCAGTATACATACAAGCACACTCTGATAAAATATTTTATGTAGATATTATATTAACAAAGTATCTTCTGCATTTCTAGTTCCAGATTTAATTATGAAAAGTGAAATATTTTTCTTTTGTATTTTTTTGCCGTTAACAATTTTTAATATACCTTACAACGGAAGTGACAGTCCAAAATTTCTAAAGTTGTTAATTTTTTGTTTTGTTTATTAATTACGTTTGTTTATGTTTATTCTGCTTAAATTCCTTTTTCCTTTGACAAAACTGGTCTCTTTTTGTTTCCTTGTATTTATTCCCATTCCGTTCTTTGTTTTTATCATATCTTATATGTCTTATCCATTATTTTTGGAATGATTTCTGATAAATTTCTACCCTATAATTTATTGATTCTACTTTTCTTCCATTGGTGACGACAGGCCTTAAGGCCCTTGATCACTCAAAGTAGTCTCCTCAGAGACAACACTGCGATTAGTTATAATACTTAATAGGGTAAGTCATCACTCCTTATTCCTATGAAACAAATACTACTGAAACTTCTTTGTTTCTTTTATCTATGTGTTGATTTATTATTTTTCATAAGGAACTGGACTTTTAGGCTGTGTTGTCCAGAAAATAATGCAGGAATTTGATTTTTCTTTTAAATAACCCCCTATACAAATACAAAATACAATCTGTTTAAGTTAACTGGATTTTACTTTACTTACCTATTATATGAAATATAAAGTAAGGGAAAGTATTGCGATCGTGAAAATTTTCGAATTCTGGTTTTTGACCGAAATACATGTTTTAGGGTCTCCTGAGTCCAAATGACCAAGTCCCGAAAAAAGATCTGTGTGTATGTGTGTGGTAAGTCTAGCGCAAAAACTATAAGTCGTACGAAACTGAAATTTCATATTTTAGATAACATATGCCCGAGATGTTACAGCTTCTTTTTCATCAAATTCAGTTAATTAGAAGAGCCACTTTAGACCATGCACTTTGCACCTTTTTACGACCTTCTAAAATCGGCTCTAACAATTTTATTAAACTCGCTATATTGATGTAAAATTTAATGGTCTTTAATACCATGTAGGTTTCATTCTGATTGGAATAGTCTGACAGAGCTTAAATCCCGATATTTTAAATTTTCTTCCTCTAAAATACCTATAATTGTATACATTCAAAAGATTATGAAATTAATGAAGGACGGCTAAATATAGAAGTTGGACGAATTTGATGACCAACCAAAGGAAAAAAGAGGAAAACTATTTATTAACATAATTTTTTTGTTTACTGATAAGAACAGTAATATAGACGTATAATATACCGTTGGAAAGAGAAAGATTTTAGAAGAAATATTATCTGATACACAAGAGTTGTAAAAGGTAATATAAAGTGACGAATGAGGAATAAACTTATTACTGATTAACAATTTAATATAATTATATTATTTAATCTAAATTTCCAACAAAAATGAATTCACGTTTAATTAAAATCAACTTTAAATTGAAGTATATATAATTGTTTTTAAATTGATTTAAAAATCGATGTAAGTGAAAGTCGTGCGTTTGCCCGCACTAGATTTTTTCATTTGTGTGAATGTCAACACTAATTCATAAATCCTGGCAGATGATCCTAAGAATTTCCCTAAAAATACCAGTCCTTTGGAGGGGACATGAAAAGCCAGCACAATGTCAGGTACTCGTTAAAGTTCTCTATCCTAATTAAACCTGGATAGGCAAAATTTAGGACTCCTGCTGTAAAGTCGTCCAATTAGCCACAGTGGCATAAAGTCACCTTGAATGAACATACCTTAAAACACTAATTGATCCTATTCCAAATGATAATGTTTGTTTACCCCTGTAGCATTTTGCTGCTTAGAAACATTCCATCCGTTTATTATTATACAGCCCTGATGCCCAGAAATATCAATCAATTCTGGGGCGAGGGTAGCATTAATTAGTGCACTGTTCAACAAAGTTTAGGAGAGAGATTTTAGCCTTGAAGGTCATGTAGGAACTTCCTCTCTTGATGTCAATGTTCTGAATGAAAACTCCAGAAAGACTGTGTTTTGAAGTTTTTACTACACTTCTATGCGCAAAAACAAAAGTTTTTTTTAGTTTTTAATCATAATTCCTGTATTATTTTCTGTACGACCGAATAATTGTGTCAAATTTATCCGCTGCATACAATTTCCTTGAAGTAAGCCTAAAAATAGTTTTTGTGTTTCTTTTAAACGGTATTGATTTTGTGTGATTCAAAAGCTTGAGTCCTTCAGGAATTTTATGTAGAGGTAGTGTGGTCTTATCTTATTTCTCTTCTTATGAAAGTCACTTCTAAAAGACATGTAATGAAACTAGTTGTTTACTTATGTAAGAATAACAAACATTTTAAATTAGTTTATTAAAGTAATTAATTTTTTTTTTTAAATCTTCTCTCAAAGGTGATATTTTATCTATACACTAAATATGTATTTATCAATATTTAAATAAAAATGTTAATTTTTTTATTATTTTATGAAGTTATGGCACATTTTCCAGCATTTCTGATATCTGAGGATAGACAAGTAGGATAGCAATATCACATGACAGCTGACTATTTCTAAAGAGAAAAAAAAATGTTACCAGAGAAATTTCGGCTGGAAGAAAATGTGCTGTAGCGATTACGCTCTGAGGCAAGATGTCTCCACTTATTATGTAGCAGTAATGAGGCTGAAATGAGAGGCTGTGTTTGAGGTAAATATTGTAAATTATCAAAGATACTTTTTTTACCTTCAAGTAAGCAGAAAAAAAAAAAAATGGATAATCGTAATGAGACTAATTTTTAGAAGTTTGCTTGTTATAGATCGTTTACCAAGAAAGCTATCCTATGCTCCTTAAGAATGGAGGATTTAAAGAAGTGATTTGTCAAAAGCGCTTTCTGTTAATGTTGATAGAAGCTTCGCTCCTCGATATATTCTGTTAAAAGTTTTTTTGTTTAGTTTTTTAATAAAATTTCTTAGCAATTCAATTTGTATTTGTAATTGAATTGTAAATTGTCGGATGGATACAGAATAAACTTTTTTATTTTTTTTTATTTTTTCATTTCCATATCCCAGTATATTTTACTATTTCTTGTATTGATGCAAAACCTATATTTCTACCTATCTCGACGCTAACTTTGAAGAAAATAAATTATGTGATGATAAGAAACCAATAAAAATTGATTAAATCATTTTGAATTATTTTAAAAATGTTTTATCTATCTTTATATGTTTTTTATTTTCTCAATGTTTTAATCCCTTTTAATATTGCTATTTAATTTATTGCAACCCAAATAACTCTGTAGCATCACTTCACTCATTCTTTTGTTTTTATCAGCTGTTATATTATCTTTTGTTTTTATTTTTTTAATGCTGCTGAAATTAAACTTGTTTCTTCTTAAAGAAAATGTAAAAAATTAAGTTATTATTTTCAGCATAAATAAAGGTTGATGAATAATGCATTGTAGGTTTGTACATAACACATGTTTTTACTAATATAAGTTTTGTTCAGTGTGATTAGAGACTCAGCTGATAGTTTTTAAAAGGGAGAGAAGGCTGAGTTAAAGACAACAATAAATCTATTCTCACTCATTGGAAGAAGAGCAAAATAATTTTAGTTGCTTTAGATTCAGGAAATTCTTTTCTCTTTTTTTATTAGTTTTCCTGTTCATAATTTTTACATATTTGTTAGAAGCATTGTGTAGCTCTGCCAAATTTTTACTTAGTCAAACATTGAAATAAAACAAAATCTTATGGACTTTCATGATTTACTTTAGTGATTTCAAGACCTATTAGATTTCTATACATAAAACCCCATTAGAATACACATTGTTTTATATTGATTAGTAATAATTGAACATTCCATAATTATTTATTTTTTAATTATAGCTGTCACACCTCTACATTTAAAAAGAAGCTGGAATAGGGATTCCCTTTAGCTTTGTGACATTATTTTTATTGTATAGCACATTCTCTAATTGTAATAATGATTCTTTAAACTTATGAAGTAATAGAATATATTAAACAAAAAATAAAGTTTAATTGCACCTGCTTCATCTAATGTAGGTTCTCATTTTTATCAAGATAGCCAAAAAAAAATCCTTCCCAAACCAAGATCAGTCCTGTTTCAGGTACAAGTTAACCTAACCTATTCATGTTCTATTCACTGATTTTTTTTTAAATTGTACAACTTTAAGAATTGTTTTTTAATCTATTTATTAACCTTTTGCATGTAAACTATTTGTTATCTATAGTTTTTACATGGCAGTTTTGAACACTTTATTTAGTAAAATTTGTCAAGTCTGCTAACTCTTTACATGTCATATGTTTAAAATTCAAAATGGCCGACCCCATATCTTGAAACAAAAATATTTAATATTTTTATTTTTTTCTTAGTGGAATTAGTGAGTTTACAAATAATATTTAATCGTACTGTAAAGTTTATATTGTTTTTAAAAAATGGTATCTGGATGAGATATATTATGTAAATTAAAATCATTTAAGTTCTGTAATGGAAATCATGAACTGTCTTAATCTTAGCCTTTTTAATTTTTAAGATTTTTCTTATTTTCTGAATTTATTGAATCTGAGGCACAACAATCCCTTTTTCAAAAACAATGTGGGGAAGATAATCAGATATTTTCTATTATTATTCATATGTATATGGAAAATTTACTTTAAGAATTTGGTGAGTGGCAGTTCTATGTGTTGTAATTTTTATATTTTTTCAGCCAACTTTAAACCCCAAAAGTTTTTAGTATGTTTATAATGTATTTATGAAGAGCCTTTATAACTTGGTTTGTCTGTTATATGGTAATTAATAATTAATTGTGTTGTTCTGCCATATCAATAATGCTGAAGTCTGAATATGTATATTTTTTTCTAGTTCTATTATTCCATTATTAGTTATTTATATCACATTGACTAATAATCTAATACAACTAATAATCTCGAACACTTGTGGTAGAATTGATCTTTTGAATGAAATTTACACAACACTAACATGATCTTTTGAGGGATTAATATTAAATGTTTATGTCCTGGTGAATAAATTGGTGCATATTTATGTTATTAAAAAAATATCAATTTTCAATTTAGAGAATTTTCCAGAATGTATGCCAAAATAAAATAGTTTACATATTTATTTGTAAATACCTTAAAATAAAAAATTGTTAAGTGCATAACTTGTCTTACTTTTTACCTAATTGTTTATGCCACTTGATTCTGATACCACTGGAACTATCTTCTTTTTCCTTAAGCTTTATGATGGCCTAAAATAAGGAGTGTCTAGAAACAGATTTTTTTGTTGCTCACACGCTATCTAGTGCCTTTTTGCTAACTAGGTGCTCTGAACCGGCTCTCTTTTTAAATTCCATTAGTTTTGTAAAACGTGGATAAGGTTAACTGTTTCACGTATTGCTTGTTTGGCTAAAACTGCCTAAGTGTGTTTAAATAGTATTAAAAACCCCTCTTTCTTTTACACTAAAAAGCACCTTCATACACATTTCATATTTTTTTTTCCCTGAAGTCTATTTTGGATGTCGTCTTTTCTGGTTTGAATACATTCGGGTGAAAGGATTTAATTTCTGTTGCATTGTACATAGTTATTAAGTAATAAGTATGTTTATAGATTGTCAATAAATGGAGAGAGAGAGAGATATTATGTAAAGTGCTTTTTAGAGTTAAAAAAAAAGTTTTTACCACTGCTTTAATTTTCCTGAAAGTTATTATTGAGTAACGAAAGGAACACTTGGGATCTTGTAATGAACCAGAAATGACTGTCATCATCTGAAGCAGATTTCAGTAAACGAACAAAAAAATTATGAAAATGTTTATTAAATGCTTAAAAACAAACAGTTTAAACCAAACTCCTACAAGGTGGTCGCTAATATAACGGTATAATTTATAGGCCTATTACAGAACACGTAGTTTGCAAAAAGGGGCCTCCTAAAATTTAGGCACATATATAAGTATACTTAAGAAGGATTTTTTATTTGATGACAAACGATCAATTTCTTAATTTAATTGTAATCTTTATTACTTTTTTCTGTATTTTTTCCTTTATTAAATTTATGACAATACTGTGTACTTTTTCAGGTAATATTATTCCAGTATGGAATTTGGAAACGACGGGACGCAATTGGTAGGAACGTTGAGAGAGTAAGTAACTCTCCGATAATGAAGTAATTCTTTGGAGACACAAATCCTTGTAAAGAAAACTCAATTGTGTATTGAACGTACACAAACAACCAATACTGGATGAAATCCAAAGAAGATGCAGTGTAGGAATTCAACAAGTTCCTAATCAACTCATTATTTGATATGTTAAAGAAATTTTTATTTGTATAATAAATATTTTTTAAAAAATACAATCAGCTGACTCTTATATTATATAATAATTCAAATAAAAAAACTTTGTCCTAATTCCAACATAATATAAAAATCGAGTATACAAATATATTGATTTTTTGGCAACAAAGGAATAATTCTGATTTTTTTTTTTCTCTTTTTAAATGAAGAAACATTGTAAAAATAAATTATTCCTTAATCAAAGAAACTATATATTATTTTTCACAATGTTTAAATACGCCTTCATTAACTTATGAAAGACTTGATATATTGTAAGTTAAACATTTTTCTTATAATAATAAATTAACATAATAATTATTATCGGTAAATCTATTTATTGTTTAAAAACTTAATTGGAAGAAGCAATTACATTGTGAGATACATTTTGTCTAGAAAATAAAATTTAAAACGGGTCTTGCAAAAGCTTTTTTGTGAGACTAGAATATAGGAAAACATTTGAAGCGTTCTACTCAGCAGTGAAGAGTAACTTACCTATTTTTAACATTTAAATACTAGAAAATTCCTATTATTAAAATTTGATAGGTGCGAAAAAGTCTGTTTTGAACTTTTTGTTTTTACAAGAACTAACACTGAATGTTCAACCGACAGGTAAGTTGCGAACCAATCGTTTCTAATACAACCTTCTGTTTCTCTGAGCAGATATATCTCCTCCTTGACTGCCGTTATTATTACTGGCTCAATTTCACGCAGTTTAACCTCTGCCGAGTATCGTAACATTAAGATAGAAGTTAAAACATTTGAACACAATTCATTGGCAGTTTGATAGATGCTCTCGATAATAAACTACTTCGAAGACTTATTTTTTTGGTAACTATGAAGATACACAGCTCAGCCAATAAATAGGAGGAGGTTCTAGCATTAATTTCACTACTCCTTAACCTTAATAAAAGTCTACATAAAGAACAAATGCAAGTCAATTACAGGAAATACTGAAGTCAGTAACGACAAACTCACTCTGCTAGATATAAAACTATATAAATCTATTGTTGAGCTGTTTACATCAAGTGCCAACACATTTAGTAATAACATTATACAATTTTAACTATTAACAATCACATAAACAACAATTATTTCCTTTTATATCATAACAATTTCCATTTCCAACTGTTGTGTCGAGACATAATTTCATCACAAACTATCTCACTCGACATTTAAAATTCAATTCAATCAATATAATAATCTTAGGTAAAATATTGTTACATTATCATACTTTAAAATAATATCAAGTAGTTATTATATCATTACTTAAAAATAATTTACAACCATAATTAAAATAATGAATAGTTGCAAACAAACTTCTTTCTAATAGTCTTTTTTTCTTTTCATCAATATACACATGCAGTCAACATATATATACATAAATATTCAATTTTTAAAGTCTTTAAAAAATTCTCATTTGGTAATAGAAATATAACATACGATCACAATATATTTGGTAATGCTTACTCTTTTAAAATATTTGGCAAATGTAAGAAAAAACTTATAAGGAGTACTAAAATTAAACAAGGGATAACTAATAAAGTAAAGGAAAATAATAACAATCTAATATAACGAGTCGGCTGCGGTTAAGCAGCGAGAAGATTCTTTATCTGCTTTGGTGTTGCGTCTTCGTTGAGGTGCTTTGTGGTATACCTGAACAGAAATAAATAAAATGTAGTCATTTATAACAATTTATATGAGGAAAAATGTAAATATTTATAGATTCAATTTCAAATTATGAAGAGTATATCACATCTAAATAAATTCTTCGGAACAATCTCTTCTTTTTAAATTATTCCTTATATATTCCTCAATATTACTTTAACATTTTGAGGTTTATATGCCTCATCTTCAGAATCTCTAGACAACAAATAATTCTATATCATCCAATATTGGTCAAATTTCTTTAAAATCTCTTTTTTTCTGTGTCAACGATGGTCATTGGCTAACTAAAATTTGCTATAACTATTATATTATCACATATTTCTATTTATTTTTGCAACTCAAGTTGATTACATTCATTTTCAATTCCACAATTTTCATAATTAACTTTTTGATGAATTAGCTCATTGTTTTTTGTTTTTTTCAACGACTAGAGTTTTTTAAATATTTTTATTTTATTTTTTCATGGCAATGGTTATATTATATAATAACTTGTATTTCACTGTTTTCTGTAATCATTTATTGATGGACCACCACCTGAACCATTGTAATCATATGGTTGACTATTTAACATTAAAAAAAAATTATTAACTCATAACTACCTTAAAGCATTAAGAAGGGGTTCTGACTTGATGGGGGCCTGCTCCCGAAGTAGCCTGACGCAGCCCTTGACATCGACGGGGGACGACCTGACAAAGGCACCCTGCGGGTGGATGTGGTCGTAGAGGATGATCAGTCCCACCATCACCCTCAGCACAAGGAGTTCTGTCTCCTCTCGCTCAAACTGGCCTGCCAGGCTCCTGCATACAAAAACACTTTATATCTCAGAATAATATAAAGGATATCAACAGAAACAATTGAACACATTAATTAATGGTGTTCCTGAGCCCACATGAAAAAAAAAAAAAAACCTGTAGCTCTACAACCCAAGAAGGGTCTTGGGCTCAGTATATATAGAGATTCGTACTGTTTCTAGGCCAACGACCATGCAATGAGGTGAGTAGGCCTTAATCACGCTCCACCACCAGGTTTTTCCTCCCCACCAGGGTACTAGGATTTGTCGGTTTTTAAAAACCGGTTTTTTGGAGAAAATATCTATCTTTCGACTTTGATTATAATTTACATTATATAATACACAGTTATATATTTTCTAATTGTTTTTAATAAGTATACGTCTGTATCTAATAACATTTAAAATTGTTTTTATTTATTCGAACCTTTGCTGAATAACTCGTTTCACTATTATAAAAATATTTACATCCTTATAATGAAACTTATGCATAAACAACGAATAATTGTTTTTAAAGTTATTTAATTCTGGTCAAATCTTATTTCTTTGTTCTACTAAAAAATTTACTGCCAATAAAATTGAACAGTAAATAATTTCAGTCAAAAATTGCTTTTAATTACTCACAGAATATTCAAGTAAACATTTTTTTAATAAAAATTCGAAACCGATTTTCAGGGAAATTACTATGCAAACCGGTTTTCTAAAATGTCGGTTTTTGTATAAACCCTACAGGGTATCCACTTTATAGAGGCTGGGTCTGCCCCAGGAGGGTCTCCATAACCTAGGATCGCCCCTCCCCACGGCTGAATTAACAGAATAAATAATAGTCTGCAACAGCCGGGATTCCAACCCAGGACCCGGAGAACAGTAGACTAATGCGCTATCCACTAATCCACTAGACTACACTTTATGTCATTGTATGATGTCAGAAATCGTTGAAGGTTCCAAACCAAATCAAACAGTTATGGGCAAAATTTAGGACTCCAACTATAGCATAAAAGAAGGGATATTAAATTAATAAACAAACATTACAACAATCTTCTAAAGAATACTGACGCTGATAGAAGAAATGGTAAAGAGGGCAGTAATGTAGGTTTTTCCTGTGCAAAACCATTATAAATTATATTTATTAACTGAACCTCAAGGCCCTAATGAAACTTTTCGACTGAATCCCATTAGACTATTTATTTATTGAGGGATAGCTACACCCATTTAACAAGAATATGAACATACGACGAATAACAAAAAAATACAAATGCAATGTCTACTAACAAATAAAAATATAGAATAATACAATAAATATAGAATACAGTTTTAACAATAATAATACTATTTTAACAAGAATAATACAACTTTAACATTTACATAGAAAAATCAATCTTGACTATAATTCAGAATCATTAGCTACAATAATAGATAACTGTTTTTTTAAGTTTGATAAATTAACATTAAAGAAATCAATGAGATAACATATTTTATTTATCTGTCGGTGAAGTCTATTATATAAATAGAAGAATGATAAAGATTGTCCAATAAATAGATAATTACTTAATTTAATGATTATGATAATTATGACTTAATTAGACAATAAGGACTATTAAATATTCTTAATATGACAACATAGAATGTCAAATATACACCTTCAAAATGTGTTAAATAGCTAATATCTGTTATATACAAAAATGTATTCACGTAATTGTGCTTGAACCTGCTTTACACCAGGTACTTGGTAAAAATATAAGATGTTGTATTTATACAAGTCAATAAATAATATAAAGCAAATAGTGTTTACTAATGTTTATTCTGGGTCACGTATCACATCCCTCTGAATGACTCTCGCACTAATTTTGAGTTAGTATTCTAATATGACATCATACATACTAAACATAAAAAAAAAGGAAAATTAATCAACTCACGGACTCTCGAGCATCCGAAGACAAACCTTCGCCATTGTGGCAAGAGTCTCCGTAGTGTTCTCGATTGGAATGATGTCCTTGTTCTAGTAGTGAAAGAATAATTTAAAATATTAATCATAAATTATTATAATAGTAATACTGATTGAAAAAGTTAATACAACTCGGCAAACTATACCTGCTTGACAAAGTTCTCCGTGGCCTGCGTGAGCGCCCTGAGCATAGGAGTGGCCTGAGCGTAGAAGAGCGACATCCTGTTGGCCAGCTCGGTGCTCACCGCAGCCTCACCCTCGATGGTGTTGAAACCCCTCCTCGTGACACTGCGCCTGTAGTAACTTAAATCGTTCTGCAATGCTGGCGTCTTCATCTACAAATTTATTTTAATAAATATTTTAATTCATGGGATAATTATTCATAATTCATTTATTTTTGGAATGAAAATATTATAATTAAAATAAGTAGGATGAGATGGTTTGGGTGACTGTAAAAAAAAAAAAAAAAAAAAAAAAAAAAAAAAAAAAAAAAAAAAAAAAAAAAAGTTTTTCACCATTTTCTATTCTTTGTTAACCGTCACACGAATCATTTCACATTCTCCTGAACATAACTGATCCTCATTTTAAAAATAATAATCTATTAAACTAAATATGATACAAGTAAAAATATAAAATAATTATAAATAAGAAATGCAGTGAGAGAGTCACTATACATCATCACTGAAGATATAAATAGAATAAACAAACAAGCATAAATAGAAAATATATCCACAGATAAAACATTCATTGAATAAGGACTTTAAAATGAATTATGAATGTCAATAACCAGAAACCAAAAAAATAATCATGCAATCAAAACTATGATTTTCCTTTAGCTATTGTCTTTAACTTTTGAAAAAGTTAATTATTTAGTTAATAATTAGTTTCAGTTAAGACAGTGCTACACGGTGAGAATAATGGTAGGTATAGGTGAGGTGAAATTCGTGAGGTTTAGTGAAAGTAAATATCATACACTCTCACATACACTAATGTATTACAATAAATATTCAATTACCGAATTTTCTGTATTACTTCATATTTTTTTTTACCTTTTACAATAAATAATGATACATTTTATTATAATTATTTTAACTTCTTAAAATCGAGTTTCTACATTTAATAAAACATGTTTTCATGATGAGTATATTACACTTGTTTGTTTTGATATAACTTAATCATTCAGTTTTTTTATCGTTCTAAAAAAATAATATTTAATGATATTAAAGGATTTTTCTTAAAGTACTATTTTATGTCATTATCCTAATTTATTTAAAAAAAAAAAAAGCCTTCTTCCTTTCCTGCTAGTTTGGTGAACCCTCACAAGACTTGCTTTTACCTCACATATAATACCCTATTTCTAACCGTGTAGCACTGCCTTTGGTTAAGAGGTCGAGACTTCTGTAATTTACTATAATCAATATCAAGAACAAAGAAGTTTACCTTATACTCGTCGAATTTGAGGACAAACTCTAAGATATCGGCAAATTGTTTGACTAATGCTTGTTGAGACTCTAAATGCTGCGTAGGGCTCATAATACCAGAACATAATTCATTCAGTATCAATGGAACGACCCTTTCTGAAAAAAAAAAAAAATGTATGCATTAAAATATAGTAGATAATATGTTTAATTGTATTATTGAACTAGAGGACTCGTCCCTGCTTTGCACAGGGTGCAATTCGAATGAGGTGACATTTATGTTGAAATAAGCTCTTTTTGACCGATTTAGAATTCATTGCTTTGAGATTTTTAGTTCATTGTAACAAAAAGTGCAATTAGCGAGAAAATATGTTTATTTTATAAAATATATTTATTATTATATTTAATCAGCAGCAGAAATGAGAAACATAAATTGGTTCAGTTAATTTGTTTGTTAATTAAAAGTTAAGCAAAGATTACAGAACATTTAATTTTCTAATCTAAAAAAACTTGGTTGAAATGTATGTTTTGGAATACTACAGAAAAAAAAAATTCCTATTTCTTTGTTTATTTATTTCATGTCCCTTTATGCTACTGTGACTTATCAAACGATACTACTGTGGGAATCCTAAATTTTGCCAATCCAGGTTTAATTAGGATAGGGATATTTCATGAGTACCTGACATAGGCTCGGGACCACATTTTAACCTCCCTTCCGAAGGACGGCATAACTAAGGATTTTTTTACTCCCATTAAAAAATCCTAGGGCTACCTGCGGGTTTGAACCTGGGAACTTGAGCATAAGAGGCTGTTATGCTGACCACCATGCTACAGGTAACCGCAAAAATTCATATTTTATTCAAAACTTTGGCAAAATTAAAATAAAAAAAAAAAAAAGACTGACTCCCAATTATTTCTACCTACGATAATCTCAACAGTTAAATATACATTCTCAATAGAAATATAATTATAATATTTTAATAAATATAAAAATAAATTATCAACCACTAGACAAAAAAGAAAAGAAATTTACATTAAAAAAATAAATAAATAATAAAAGTATTAATACTCACGTATATCTAAGGAGAAGAAGTAGAAAGCTTTGAGCCTGGCTACTAGAGGAAGAACAACAACCCACGCAGCTGCGACAGCTTCATCGGTCGGAGTCGTGATAGCTTCTCTTATTTCACGACCTGCTCCTTTGTACAACGCTAATTCAGATAAAATTCCTTCAGCCGATGCTAATACACTCTTCACTTCTCGGTAGATATCTAGTTCGCTCTCGCTTGGTTCTCCATCTGAATTAAAAATGTTTGTTAATCAAAACTAAAATTATAATAGAATATACCTAACATGCTTTTTTAATTTACATTATTTATCATAATTTTAAACAAACTATATAGTCAGACTCAAAACTGATAGAATTCCTTAAAGTTCAAAATTAATGACAAAGGGAATCAACTATTGGTCTAAACTGTCATTGATGCCTGAAGAGAGACTTCCAAAACTATGTTTCAACAGACTAAGGATGCTAGATGCAGAAAAGTCTGATGTAGAATACAACTGGGTCCCACAAGTTAATAAAAGGCGATATTATTGAAAAGATCTGAAACCACAGCTTTTCAACTGACATCAACAGAGCAGTAAACTCAAACAGTAACCCCATACACCGATCACAAACCCGATACACCGGGTCAAAAATTGGATACTAAATAGTTTTTCACTATTATCTGAAATGTTTATACTGCCAACCAAACTATCTCATACTCCATTTTAATAAAACTAATTATACCTTCTTTGTGAAAATCTAAAAAATAAAACACACTAGAATAAAATTTGTCCACACTGAAAGCTGTGATACATGATAAGAGTTACATTTCTGAAATAACACTACTCAGAGTAGCAGAACATGGAGGAAAGGAGTGATTATTTTTAATACAAGTGTATCTTCATTAATATCATCAAATCATTAATGTGAATTTCTATTATATCACAGGAAGTATAATTTTAAATTTCAAAAAAACCTGTACTTATAACCCATGAAGGATTAAGTGTAAAAATTGTGTAAATTCTTACTGTCCCTATGCTAACGTCTGAGCAATGAGGTTATTAGATCACATTCAGACGCTAGGTTTTTTCCCAAAATTATGGGTACCCACTTTATGAAGGCTGGGTATGACCCTGGAGGGTCTCCTTATTTCAGGGTTGCCCCATGGCCGAAATAACAGGATAAATAATTATTCTGCCATAGGTGATGTTTGGAACTTGGGACACGGAGAACTTTAGCCCCTAGTGCTCTATCCATTAGACCACATTCCTCGATTTATATTTAATAAAAGCTTTATTAATTTTTTTTTTTAAATTAAATAGAACACTTATATTAAAATTAACAGTAATTAATCTTCAAAATATTTTTATATGTCAGTAACAAATTTAAGTTCAGCTGCAAAAATAAATTCATAATATAAAAACTGTTACGAAGCTTATGCTTGTTATACTGTGAGCTTGAACTTGTAAAACAAACTACAAAAATTATAATGTGTACGAGAATTATAAAAACTACCCCCGCAAACACAACAACTTCAACAATGCTAACTGAACTCAATCTTGCCACTAGAGAACTATTAATTTACGTACGAACCAAAATATATTTTTTACAAACAATAGCATGAGAAAGTCATCTCACACAGAATATTGGCAATTACCATAAAACTTCATTGAAGCGATAAAATAACTAAGTATATAGTATTAAATTAATATTGTATTTTTAACAACACTGAAGATTAGATAGATTTTTAAAAAATTTCCTAAAATTATTAAAAGGTAACTATCTTACAAAAACAAATTGCTGTTAAAAAGGAAATTGTTTTGGAAATCATGTATATACAATAAAATATGGTACTGTGAATACGTTTAATAATTGTCTCCTTCTTTCTAACAAACTGTTCTTATGTACATTCTTAAACATGCTTTTTAAATCCAGAAACAAATTAAAATATCATTGTAAATAAATTAAAAATGGAGAACCACCACGACAGCAATTTATTACACTATCAGTTACCACTTGTGCCAGTCTATAAACATTTGCTGATACAAAACACATGCAGATACATAAACATTTCTTATGATATTATACACAAACTATTTGGTCCAGTGGATGATCACCCACATGGAAGATTGAATTAGAGTACAAGGAATGAAGAAAATTTCAAGGGCCACACTGTAGACCACTCCAACCTATTGCTAATTTTACAAAAAGACAGAGGAAATCGCACATTAATAATTTCTTATCCACTTAAATTATTTATTTAATGTTAATGAATATTTATATGTATTTTTAAAATAACAAACAGTTTTTTAAAAAAATAAGTTATGACATCTATAGATTTATGAGATATCTTGTATATTATATATTATAAAATTAAAACTATACTGTTTCTATTAACCAACAAAAACTGTTTTTGTAGTTCTATCCCATCAGGTTTTCATGCTTAGGTATGGGTGGGAATGGTTGGATTTTCAAGTAATGAGATGGAACTTGGATGGTGTAAAAATAATCCAGCTGTTTTCTAAAACCTCCAAACCAAAAAGGCAAATAGGTTTTCAAATATATGGCTGTTTTATATACAATTTTTTATGGAGCGTTTGGATTTGACAATCGCCAGTGACCATGTTAAGACAGAATAGTCACGCTAACATTATGAAGAAACAGCAATATTTGTAAAAGAATCAAAACGTTAAATAGTGGTTATGTGAACTGAACACAGTATTGAACATATATCTAATGATAGGGTACACAAAAACTTGGGGTTAAATACTTTAAAATTACTAAGTAGGAATCACAAAGAATACATTAAAAGGGTACATACTTTCAAAATCAAGAAACAGGTCGTATTTTTGGGGTGTGCAGCAATTAGAATCATCCCTTGCTAGCAAACTGAGGAGTTTTCCCATATTAAAACACTCTTATTCTTCGAACATTGGGTAACCTGCAATTGAAAATACGTCATAAATAATAGAGCAATGGCAAAATTCTGAGAAAACAATGAGTAAAATAAATGTGTCAGCAAAATATGTATACAAACAAAGACGTGTTTTGTATACAAAATAGGGATTCTGAAAATAGGACATCGAAAACTATTAGCTAGGCACTAAGAATTATCTAAAAGAAGCCATTTATGATATTATTATGCATTAAAATCGAGAATAAACTGAACTTACCTTAAAATGTAGCCATGGGACGATTTAAAAGAACAAGTTAACCAAGCTACCTTCCTTATTATCAGGCATCCGCCTGGCTTGATAAGAGCCGAATCAACCAATTATGAATCAGTCTCTCCTCTTACACATCTTTAAATATTTACAATTGGACCTTTTTAAGTCTCGAGAAACATTTATTTCCTAAATTTATTAATTATATTTTAAAATAAAAACGCTATATTGATTGTAATTTATATTTTAACAACAAAACTAAGTGTATAATCCATTAAAAACACTGTAGACTCCTTAAAATTAAATTTAAATAAAAATATTATCTAGCTAAGTCCATGGGAAGGATACTGTCTGAAGTTCATAAACAAAAAAGATAAAAAAACTTGTGCGTAGTTCGTGCGTCATATGAAATTTCCGTTCGCTCACTCGCATCCGTATAGACCATCTTATTCCTTGTATGTTCAACAATTCAATAGATATTCTAAAAAGGAAGCTTCATTATTCTGCTCCTATGTTTGTTTAGATTACTAAACACAAAAATTTTCTTCGGAAGTTTTATGTTTTCCCGTAGAAAAAAGTTTAATTGTTTTATACCCCTTCTTATTAAAACTGAATAAATAGGTACATATTTCTCTAAACTTTGACTAGAATTATTAACAAAACGCTAAAGTAATAATAATTCTATTTTTTTTTTTTAAATTGTAATCAGACTAAAGTTTTTCATAAGCCCCATAGTATCGTAAGCTAAATTTATTTCTTATTTTACAAAATTATAAGATTTTTCAATATCCATGGTCTGCTGTATCCGAATTCTTAGACGAAATAATTATACTAAAAAGAATTTGAAAAAAAATATCATTAATATAATGTTCTGTGTAGCCCTTTCATTATTATACTTAAGTCATTGTAATTTTATTTATCTATTTCTATACCCATCTATTTCTAGTCTTATGTTTTAAATATTGACATCCTCTAACTCAATAGTATATAAAATATTGTATATAATTTTATTGTAATTTTTATTAATTCATATATACCCCACTTTTTTCTTGAATTGTTCTAGATCATAGATATGTTACTATAAACTCATTGTATTCCTTTTGTATATTTTTAGCTCTTATGATGACCCTCAATGGGGATCGAAACGTTGGCAGACAATAAATAGTTGTAACTATTTAATTGTTTCATTTACTGACCGACACCTCGAATAATCCCTTACAATAATTCTCAACGGTAATTATATACATTATGATTAGTATAAAACTAAACAATTTCCTTAGGAGTTGTGATATACAGAAATAAATATCCTTGTACCTTTAACAATTCAACAGAAATTCTTAAATAGAAGTTTTAATATTTGACTCTTATGCAGATTAGTAAACAGTTTAATTTTTTTTTCTTAATTAAAACAGAAAAAAAAGTTATACATTTTACTAAAAGTTGACTAGATTTGTTAAAAAAAACAAAAAAGATAAAGTTCTAATAATTCTATTTTTAAAGATTGCAGATCATATTAAAGTTTTCATCAAAGCTTATACTTATGTCTGGTCTATTAAATTTATTTGAAATAAAAAAAAAATGTCAATATTTATGGTCTACTAGATTCCAATTCTCAGGCGAAAACAAATTGTATTTACAAATTTTACGACTTTGATAAAACTATGCGTTTCCGTAAACAATGAGGTATTAAATAATAAACAATGTAAAAGTAAATGTTAATAAATTTGCTTTCAAATTTTCATTTAGTCATGATTTTTAACATCGAGTTGATTCTTGTCGCTGGCGATTTAGCCATAATAATTCAAGAAATGGGGCCAAAAAATAAGAGCGAGTGACCAAGATGAAATCAAAAGTTGGAAAATATGCCTTTATACTATACAGAAGAATGCGAAGTTCATTGTCAATTGTATTGCAATATAAAGTAATTTTGTACTTTATATTTCGAAATCTACTTTATATCTAGTGGAATCTAAGGGTGTAAATAAGAAACATGATTATTAAAGTATAATTATCATATTTTCCCAATACTATGGGGTTGAGGACTTATTATTATTTTTTTTATTAGCACTGTAATATTATGAAGGGATTTTTAATTTTAATTTTATTTTTTTAAAGTAATTTTTTTCCTTTCTTTGAATTCTTTTTACGATAATTAATTTCGGCTTTTTATTTCTTTCGGTTTCAACATCGATACCAATCACATCGATTTCAACATCGATACCAAGCGCATCGACTTAGGATTGTTATTGCTCCTGAAAGTTTCATTGTTACAGGTTGACGTAGTGTGAAGAGCGAAGAAGCCGAGATACTGATATGAATATCTTACCAAAGAAAAGGTAGTTATCTTTATTTCTTATATTACTTCTTATTTATACATTTTAAATGACATTTTAGTAGTTATAATGCTGTGTGAAACATTTTGTGTCAAAGTATATTATAAGTTCTTTGATTGATCTTGAATAATTCTAATTCAGATTGCCCTAGTTGAAATTGGTTATAAAAGTTAGAATTCAGTTAAAAAGTTTAGTTATGTCAAAGCTTTTGCTCATCTTTTGAATAATTATCAGAGTGTTTGTGCTATGTTCAACATTAGGCCTGTCTTAATTTACTTTCATTAAGATAAGACTGAATCACAACTATTCTTTTTTACTCATATCAATGGCTCACTTTCGTAAATGTTTCTGTTATTGTTTATTAATTGATAGTAGATATTCATAATATAATAATTTGTTTATTCCTTAAAACTTAATTAACAAAAATTTATGTTGACAGGTGGCATGTTCGGACTAAGGAAAACATTGCTAGAGTCAGGAGAGATGAGGCCAAAGCTGCTGAAGAAGAAAAAGAAAGGCAAAGAAGAATAGAATTAGCTGTACGTTTATCTATAATTCTGTTTACATTTATTTTTCTAATTATCACCTTAATAAATTAAACATTAATATATTTATTTGTATTTTTTATAGGAAAAAGAAGCTAGAACTAATCTACTCAGAGAAAAAGCACGTGCCAATTATGATGGAAGAGACACTGATAAGAAATCAAGTGATAATGCTGATACATCACGGAAGCATATCAACTTTTTTGAAGATTTTGAGAAAGGTGATGACCAGCTTATTAAATCAAACAAGGAATATGAAAAAGAGAAAAAGAAGAAACTGAAAAGTATGAAAAGCAGATTGGATACCTCACTTATTTGGGACAAGATACGAATGAAGCCACTGGCAATGTTTCTTGGTATAATAAATTACCAGATAGAAGTTCTGTTAATGATCCTGAAATATCAGTCGAAAAGAAATCTCGATATGACCCACTCAACAAGATTAATATGTATCTCGGTAGAAAAAAATGATATTGTTAGTGATTCATCTCATAAAAAGAAAGATAAAAAGAAAAAAAAGAAGAAGAGGAGCAGAAGTTCTTCTGAAAGTTCAGATTCTGAACCATCTTCCAAACCCTCAAAGGTTAGCATCGAAGAACTTAGAGCCAAAAGATTGAAAAGAGAAAATGAAGAAAAATTAAGAGCGGCTGCTTTATTTGCGAAGCTTCGAGGGGATATCACGCCTGTAGATACTCAAACGAAAGAGCCAATTTTAAAACAGAAATATAACTCTCAATTCAATCCGCATATAGCTAAGCAAAACAGTTATGTCTAGATTAAACAGTTATAATATATGATATTTATGTTGTTGTTTTTTTTTTACATTTTATATTATGAATTCCTATAATTTTGTTTATAGAATCGTAAATATTTGTTTATATATTTTTGTATATAATTTTATGTAAATTAAAACTTCTGTTAATATATAGAATTATATAAGTTCAAAGTATATCTTTATTTATATATATATAATAAGCAAAACAGTTGTCTAGATTAAACGGTTAACATATATGATACTTATGTTTATTTTTTTTTTTACTGTTTATATTCTAAAGTCCTATAATTTTGTCTATAGACTTGTAAATATTTGTTTATATATTTTGGTATATAAATTTATGTAAATTAAAACTTCTGTAAATATATAGAATTATATATGTTCCAAGTATATCTTTATTTATATATAAAATACCTAGGTTCCTTTCAAACACTAGTTAATGGTGACTTTGGATTGTTTCATTTATTGTTTGTTTGTTTATTTAACGTGACTTTATGCTACTATGGCTAATCGTACGATAATACAGTAGGAGTCCTAAATTTTGCCTGTCCAGGTTTTATTAGGATAGGGATCTTAAACGAGTACCTGACATCGCACAGACTCAGGACCACCTTTTAACGTCCCCTCCGAAGGACGTCATAATTAAGGATGGATTGTTTTATAGTCTATAAAATTATCTGTTTTGGAGGCTAACAAGTAAACTTTTCAGTATTATGCTTCTTAAACTTAAATTTTATTGAGTTACTTATGTTTTATCTTGATGTGACTTAGTCATAAATATTTTTATTAAAGGAAAAGTTGGTTAGGGATGTGGTCATTCAATAAACACTTGAATTTAGTAATCTTATTTAAACCAATCGACGGTCAATTATGCTAACATCATATTAAATATTTTTAAAGTGATTGCATGTCTTTAAGGTAAGGAGAATTAATTGCAGCTTTTTTAGTTTTATAGCGAAGTCTTCAGAATTATTGGTTCATTTTTATAATTTTATTTTTAGTCCCCTTAAATTTTTGTTGACCTTTTTGACTTTTCCTCAAAGTTCCTTTTTATTCTCAAAATGTTTTTTATTTGTATAATAATATGTAAACAAAAATATATATTACTTTTTTTTGTATAAAATTTAACATCAGTAGTGTGGTGTATACTCTTTATAGTTGGACTCCATGCCTGTATTAGTGGCTCACAGAGAAACCTTCTAAACCAGAAAAAACAAGGACATATGTTTAAGGACCAAAAAAATATTCCTTTTATTAGTCTTAGGAAAAAAGTATATATAAGAAAAAAAATAAAGAAAAAAGTATGTATAAGTTTCAAATTCAAAATATCTTAGCTTGTATTAATATAGGATTATAATTTTTATTATGTTTAGTTATAAAGTTTAAATTTTATACTGCTATTGATTGAAACAGGTGATGCTGAATACATTAAAAATAAAAGTAGTCATAAGGATGCGCATAAATGGTTTGAAGATTTAGAAACTTACTATACTACTAAAAACTTTATCAGGCATTAATGTACTGATCTCAAACTGCTAAAAGTGATAAAAGTCACAAATCAGTTTAAAAAAATATCTTAGTAAGTAAACAATTATATTATCATCCAATTGAGCATCTGCAATGTTCCCAGAGCATTTTAGTTTCGGACTTATCAAATAACTAATCCCTTGTTCCTATAATGATTACTAAAACATGTCACAGAGTTCAATAAGCAAGATCTATATTGAAAGAGGCCAGATTTTTTTTTTTTTTTTTTTTTTTTGTTACATAAAGGTGTAATAATAACAAATATAAGCATTTATAATAATAAACCAACAGCATTTATACATATTTCAGTACTGATTAGAAAACACTACATTTCTCATTTAGTTTCCTAAATGGTATGATAAATATGATGAATGCCAAAGGTGAGTTCTGACTGCCTAAGATTTTTATTGAAATAAATAAACTAGAGGCCTTGCAAGATGTTTAAATTGATTACCAATATCATTTAAAGGGGTCACTTATGGTGTAGTGGCTAGTTTAACAGCCTTCTACACTCAAGTCCTCATGTTCAAACCTAATAGATTCTTTGGGATTTTTTAAGGAGAGTAAAAATCCTTGTTTAGCTGTCAAAATCAAGTAAAATGAAGGTCCCGAACTTGTGTAATGACAGGTACTCCTTAAATATCTCAATCCTAATTAAACCTGGATAGGCAAAATTTAGGACTCCCACTACAGAATCTTTTGGTGAAGTAGCATGAAGTGACTTTAATTGAATGAATAATTCAATATTTATTTTTTTATGTTTTGTTGTTATGAGGAGGTAATTGGCGAAAAATGTATTTGAACATTTCTTTCTTGAATTCAAACTCTAAAACCATTATTATATTTTTTATTTATTTTTTTAAGAAACACCATCAAATGTTAGATCCAATACACTTTTCTTTTTCGAAATCCATCCAATGGTTCCATCGGAAACAGAAATTTTCATGAGTAGGTTGTTGTATATAGATATATAGGTATTGACCATACTCAAGCAAGAGATAGCATTTTAGCTTGCAATGAGTAGATTAGATTTATTCTGGTTTTCAGGAATGATATGATGAAGAATAATTCTCAATACTTTAATTCATCAGTTTAAAGAATAATCCATAAATAACTAATCTAATAGAGCATACAATGAAAAAGGATAGAGATCCTCCTGTTTCTAGGCCAATGGCGTGTGATCATTAGACCTTGATCACACTCAGCCGCCAGGTTTTTTTTTTTACAATTTTGGTACCCACTTTAAAGATACTGGATCTGCCCCAGGAGGATCCCCATACAGAATAAATAATATTCTGCCATAGCCGGGATTCGATCCCAGAACCCGAGAACAATAAGGATTAGTGCTCTTATCCATATTTAAGTTACTGTTCTTAGGCATATTTGAGTTTTATTAATATTAAGTAATGAGTGTTGTGTTATTAACAGTTTTGTTGTAATTAATTTATTGATTAGATTAGACTTAATTATGATATTTTCTAGTCTGATTAAAATCCACACAGGGTTCTCTAACACTCTTTTGACTTTGTTATATTAATCAAACTATTTAACTTCATTGTAGTAATTTAAGGCCTCTTTGGACCACCGAACTAAAATACAAATTTAACTCTTTTTATTTAAGTACCAAGAAAAAAAAAAAAAAAAAGATATGCTGTAAATTTTGACTCAATTCTCGTTATTTTGCCATCGAGAGTTTATTATACATTTATTAAAAAACAATTATAATAGAGTTAATCTTCTATATTTATGATAATAAATTGAAAATTATTTTTGGCCATATATATCTTACTTACACCAAGAATACACGAATATGAGGTTCTTGTATTGACGAATTAGTCAAAATTACTTCTGTCTGTCTTATCTATGTGAGTTGACTATGAAAATTAACACAAACAAAAAATTTTGTTTATTCATTGTTTTTTTGTTTGTTTTTTTCAAGATGATCTTCAGGATCTGCTAACCAAAGTAAGACATTGAAGCGTTACTAATGGTTTAGGAAACACCTTAATCTCTTACATATAATATTATAGTACAGCAGTAGATTTCAATAAATATATACATTTTAAAGTTTTATCGAGCCAAGCATTAATTATCCTATAAATGTTTACTAATTTCTTGTTATTCGGCATACGAACAATCGATTACATTTTTAAAAAATCTGAATGTGAGGGTTAATCTTCAATATTTATGATAACAGATTGAAAATTATGTTTAGCATACCATCTTACAACAATAATATATGAATACGCGTCCTTTTAAGTATGAATTAGGTACAAAATTCCCATTGTTGATGAGTTGAAAATCAAGATTTCGTCGATGTGTAGTAAGAAAATGTTGCAAGTCGAAAATTTCCTTCATTTTTTTTCATAAAGACGATGGCCACTGATAAATTAAAAAACACATTGAAGTGCTACCAATGGGTGGTTCCTTTACCCCACATTATCTTGTCTCACAATCTTTTTTTTTCTTACCCTCCATTTATTTGTCCAACAAAACAGAAAATATATCATACATACATAATACATGATAATAGTTCTTATTTTGCCTAAGGGCATTTTAAGGTGTAATAATACATACGAGATGAACTGTCCGTGGTTTTAGGTTTATGGTATTTGCCTTTTACAATTTGTGAATGGAGAGGAACATTCTACTGGATATTATACATTTCTTACAATCTTACTTTAGTATTATTATTATAATACAGTTTAACGTTTCAATACATGAATATATTTTTTCAACCTTCTTAAGAGCGGTCGTTTCTGAACATCGATCAGATCTAGATTTCGTAAAACTAGCAGACATATCAACACCAAATTTTTGAAGAACATTGTCGCCACTACTAATTGAATCAATTTAACTTTCATTTAAATTCAATTCAATAACTAACAAAATGTTAATTTTTTAAATTAATTTATTATCAACTTGCCAATCAGAGGAAAACTGTGAACATCTTACGACCGATTAAGGGATTTTTTTCATTCCTTTTTGGGATTTTATTTATCTGAAAACCTGGAAAACTTTAAATTTGGAGAGGAGGGGGGGGGGGAGTAAATTTTTTGTCGATTACAGTTGTTTAATATTTGAAATAATAAACCTAACTACGTGGGTTTTAAGATTTTTTTTTTAAATAATCGTTTTTCCATTACAATGCAATTCAATTTTCACTTTATATTTCCTATTATTTTGAAACCATACTTCAACTAATCTGGATCAATAAGTTGTCAATTTCAGGCTATTGTTTCTTCCCCAATTGAAGATTACCGACAAAAGACTTTTTTTTCGAAATTCGTGTTTACTCCCGCCCCCGCTTGAGGGTCTAGGTAGGCGGAATATCAATAAACGAAGGCCTGACATGCGTTCTGCCGACAGGCCCCACCTAGCAGCGTGGATCAGGGTTTCCTCATAAGATGGACTTCAAGAACAAGATCGCTCTGATAACGGGCGGTGCTGGGGGTATCGGAAAGGCTTATGCAGAGGAACTCCTCAAGTTGGGAGCGAAGGTAAGGTGCAGGTGTCACTGGTAAAAGAGTTTGCGTTTACAAGATGTATGGCCATAAAATACCGGTTGGTTTGCAACAGACTGTTTCATAGCTATTCTAAAAGTTCTTTATTAAGTTTGCTTTAATTCGTTTCGTTACGTTATAACAATAACTAATTGGCATTTATATAAAATCTGAGACTAATTTTAAAATATATAAAATACAGTCAAAGATTTCATCAAAAGATAATAAAGTTACCTTCTGACTTGGTTTAGTATAATTAATTCTAGATGAAGATTGTGATAAATTCTGTGGAAAGAAAAAAAAATCAATCAATATTAGATGTAACATATGCTTGCTGGTCACCCTACCTCTTTAATCAAACATTAGGTTGATTCACTGAATTAAAATATACAAGATTTTTCTATGGATATTTTGTTCTTTTCTTTCTTAATCTAAGTAGTTATAACTGTTGTTTTATTTTAATGTCAATAACTTTACCTATTATAATGTCCATATTTATATGACTACTACAAATATTATTTATATCGTAATATTTATCACTATTTCTAACAGAATTATTAAACATAGAATATAGTAAATCTACAGTACTAGATAATGCTTACTTAATATGCTAGATGTATCAATAATTAATCCATTTTAAAAATTGAACCTTACAACTAATGGAAAAAATTTATCTATAAAAATATTTTAAAGAAATACCTATTCACTGAAGAAAAAATGAAAGTTATAAAAAAAATCATACTATTGTTTGAAAAGATTTTAGGGATTTATTCGACGAACCTTTGGGTTTTTTAAATATTTAATTGCTAATTATGTCTTAATTGTCCAAACTGGTATTGTTTAAAGCTGACATTAATTATAGAGTGAATAGAGTATATCTATTTAAGTTCATAATACTTATTTTATAAAGGGATATTGGATATACGTTAGCTTAGGAATATTCTAAAAGACTATTATTATTTTTTTTTTAGGTATCCATTTGTGATTTGGATGAAGAAAATGGAGAATTGCTTGCCCAGCAGTTCAACCTTATGTATGGTCACAACCGGGCTTTATTTTGTTTATGCGATGTCACCGATTATCCACAGTTCGAAGGTATATTAGACCTGGGATATGCTTGAAGCATTTAGTTTAATTACAATCAAAAGATAATTCAAGAAGTAATACAGTATAAAAACTTTAGTGCGCAACATTATACTTATAAAATTTAAATGATAACAAAGCAATTGTGTATGATTTAGTTTCTCTTTATGGAGCAAAGCCTATGTATTAATGAAAAATGATGTATAAGTTGCTAGGATATCATTTTGTCAATGGTGTCTGTGTAAATATTAGCATTAACACTTAAAGTAATGCAATAGATTGAGATCTATGTCTTAGATTTATTGAATCCTTAGAAGAATGCTATTATTTTATTAAAATATGTCTGTTTGATAATTATGAAACAGTTGCCCAATTTTTGAGACCGAGAGCTCTAACCACCTGATTTATTTTCTAATTGATGTACTGTGACATGAACCCAGTTCATTCATAATTGGAAGCCAGAATGGTGATTTTGAATTTATTTTTCATTAGCATTGGCTAGATAATACAAATAATATTTCATCAATAATGTCTTACTGTTTTTATAATTCCATGATGAACTAATGATAAGTATGACTTTTAATTTACAGGTGCTTTTCAAACAACTGTGTCTGTGTTTGGTGGTTTGGACATAGTTGTCAACAATGCAGGAATTTTTAATGACAGATTTTGGGAGCTAGAAGTTGATGTGAATCTGGTAAGTATAACTTTATTTAAATGTAAAGAAATCTTTAAAAATAATTTAACTTAGGATAGTGTTTTAAATTATAAAAAAAGCTGACAATTGTGATTTAAATGTCAATGTTCCTAATATCGACAGATTAACACAGTTAATGTTGTGTTCTAGAATGGTGTGATCCGAGGAACCCTGCTTGCACTGTCTTTCATGGGCAGGGATCGTGGAGGAAGAGGAGGTACGGTGGTTATAACTGGCTCGACACTGGGGCTGAGGCCTTGTGCTTGCGTGCCGATTTATACTGCCACAAAGCACGCCATCATAGGCTTCACCAGATCTTTTGGGGTAATTTTTAAACTAATTCTAATTATTTTATATTTATTTTTAGCTCTACAGACCTGGAAGAACCTGGGCCTCTCTTACAAATCTTCTCCATTCTCTCCTATCCCAGGCAACCAAATTCCATCTTACATTTTTCTTCTTTACGACGTTCTCAACTTCCTCCTGATATCTATGACGTGGTCTTCGTCTACCATCAAGTCTGTCCTCTAGAAGGCGTTAGAGAATACATTCTCCGGGCATACGTGGTACATGCCCCTGTCATCAGATCTGATTACCTCTCACAAAGGAGACCAAATCCAGTTTTTAATTCATTCGGTACAGCTCTTCCCTGGTACGGATCTCAACTGGCCATCTTCTCAACTGGACCATAAATCCCATTAAGAACACTTCTTTCTCATGCAATTAGTTTCCAAACCGAAGTATTAGAAATCACTCATGTTACTGAACCATATGTAACAACTGGTTTCACTACTTTTTCATAGAGCATGGTTCTAATTATGTAGGATAGCACTATATAGTTTACAATACTTTGCTCTGTAAAGCAATATTTATTCCCGGTGGTCATCCTTGCTATCAATTCATCATTATTTGTTTTTAATAGAGCCTCCAAATACTTAAAGCTTTCCATTGCTGTCAGATTGTCGTTTCCTAGTTGGGCATACTTTTCAGAAACACCTAGTTTCCTTGAATTGAACATGTAAACCGTCTTGTGCTTATTGATTTGTAGCCCTACTTCTTTCGTTATCATTTCAAATTTTTCGAGAAATCCTTCCAATTCCAATGCTTAAACTTCAGTATAAGTTTAATTCGATGATTTTGAATTCCATCATAAACCATGGTACTATAATTCTTCGAGGGTTGAGTTCGTGATGGCTGAGCGAGATAAGGCGTCATTACCTTAGTGACCTCGAAGTCACATGGTAGTGGTTCGAATCCTGATTGACTTTTGATGCTGTCCTAGAGAAAAAATTTCGACCTACCCACTCTGGTTAGAATTATTGGTTGCCTATTGAATAACCAGGCCTATATGCCATTACTGGAGAGGAAAGGATGTAAAATCTTTAAAAAAACACTTGGAGAGTCAGGGCTTCTTGTGGTCCAGTCTTCCAATCTTCTCCATTGGTTGCTACCACTATTCAGTAAGCATCACCAAGATGGATCTAGCACCTGTTGCTACTCCATTGATCAAACACAGTCAAGGTCTTCTTGTGCTAAAGATCTTTTCATCTTGAACCATCCTTTGAATCAGACCAGAGATTACCCTTACTATGTTTCACACTTATCATAGCTGTCCTACTTATAAAACTCTGATGTCTTGATTCTTGTAGTTAATTCAGCATTGTTTGAATCCTTCAGGGTTGCATTTGCATAAACTGCACTATATACTTTCCTCAGTATTCCCTCAAAAATTAGGATAAGATCAATTTCCGATCAAATATTCAGGCCCAAACTAAAGGACTGGTTTTATCTGGGTCTTGTATAATTGGATCTTTGTGTTTTGAGTTATAATCCTGCTCCTCAAATGCTTTAGCAGTCAAAAATAGTATTTATTCCCGGCCATAATTGTATCCTGGATCACCCTTGTATCTTGTTATTTTATTTTATTATGTATATAATATTTTTATTTTACTTATGTTCACTGTTCAATGTAAAATTAAGGAATAAAATTATAATTCTCTTAATAACCAATACTATTAAATTGCACTATACATAGCTACATTTAATATATTAGTTTTAAATTACTTTTTAGGACCCATTTCATATGAATCTGTCTGGCGTCCGGATCATTGCCCTTTGCCCTCAATCGACATGCACCGAAACCAATGCAGAAGACATGAAGAAGGGAATTCTTTCACCTGCCTACGAACCAGTGTGGAGGAGAGAGTATGAAAATAGGCCTTTCCAGCCGTAAGTGTTTTTTTATTCTTTTGGAACTTTTGGTGGATTTATAATTAATATATGCTTAATTTTACTGAATAGTTGATAATCCTGAGCCGTCCCTTATAAATAAAATATAAGATTTAAAAAAAATGTTATCCAGCTTATAAAAAATAAACAAACCATGTTTTATCATTTTAAAATAGGGCAATTTAAATAATTGACAATACCTATTATATTTACCCTTTAACCGATATTTTTAAAAAGTACAATCTTACACTACACTCCTGCAAGAACTTCTCTTATGATCTTCCTCTAAACTCTCCTATATTACTCAATTTCTTCAAGCCACCCAACACATCTTTTATCTTCCATCAGACCGGTCTTCAAGTTGGCATTTTGATATTGATTCTCTGGGCATATGTGGAATTTTTTCCCCATGAGGTACTGAGAGGCACATATGGGAGGAGCAAAAGAAGAAGGCACACGTGCTATATGTCCTAGCCATCTTATCTGGTTTCCCCTCACGATGGAGACAAAATCCAGTTTTCTATAATTTTTTTTTTCACCCTTACCTTGTTTTTTTAGGCTATACGAGGATTTTCTCGGACCATTAGGGTAGAGGAGGGTTTGATGCCAGAGATAAAAGCCCTCAAGCACCAAGATGTGAGCTCATAATTAATTTAACATCTTCCATTTATTAGTTTGTCGGGAAATGCACAGAAACCATGCACTAGCCCGCTAGGCCACCTTGTTCCCCTAACCAGTTTTCGATACATCCAGTGCAAATCTTTATTGCTACAGATTCTGGCCATAAATCTCTTGGAGAATTCTTCTTTCCTATGCCAGAAGCTTCTTTTCCTATGTTTTTTAAATCACCCATGTCTCAGAACCATTGTTAACAATTTCTACTTTTTTGTAGAGCATGGTCCTAATTATCCTAATCAGTCAGAATGTCTGATGATCTACCTACAAAAAGAAATATGCCTGAGCCTTTGTATTGTGTAGTCGAAGAGTTGGTAGACTGAAGGTGCGATAGACGGATTGTGTGGCCTAAGAGGCTAGGAAATATTTGAAGGTCTGAAACTGGATGGGAGCGGCACAAGAAAAAAGAAATAACAGAGAAGCATGGCGGGTGCTTTTAGAGGAAGCCGGGACCCTTTATTGGTTTTAGAGCTAATAAAAGTGGAAAGAAGAAGTTCCTAATTATGTGAGATAGCACTTAAGTTATAATTTAACATCCTTTGTAAAGCAAAGCTGAATTTATTCTCAGCAGTCATCCATTCCAGTTTTCTGCCACCAGTGCCATCAAATACTTGAAGTTTTCTGCTGCTCTCAAATTGTGGTTCAGTTTTTCTTATTCTACACTGTCCTCTGTTGATGCATGTATACTTACAATAAAGGTATTAAAATATTGATTAATCTTTTGCTAAAAAACTGAAAACATAATTTCATCTTTATCATACTATTTCCTTTCATCTCTCATTGGTTTCTTCTCTTTTAATTGAGTGGATTTCATTCCGAACTACCTGTTTATTAAAGCTTAAACTGGAAAATGGTATTTACTAGACGATTTCAAACAGTAAAATTATTTATGTATTTTTTTTTTTTCCATAGGGTTCAAAATGTTGGAAGAGCTTTGATACACGTTCTGGTTAAAGGGACCAGTGGATCTATATGGACTGTAGATAACCAGAACCCACCAAGAGAAGTGAAGTTTACTTCTTCTCCGTAAGCTTTCTCCCATCAAATCCCTATTTTCAATACACTTCATCATTTAGTTATGCTAAATGTCATAATTTGTTTTGTAATTTTTTAATTTTATACTCATTGTACAATTAGACAAGTAAGTTTATACCAAATATTTATAAGTAAAACATTTTTATAATGATAATTAAATTTCTTCTCATGGAGACCATACATTATTTCTAAAAAAAAACTTCAACGAAAGCTTAAGAAGTTAATTAAATTAGACTCGAGCAAAGAAAACCTTCATGTGCGTATATAATGTCGATTCTCGATAACTCAAATTTTTTTATTAGACTTCGAAATTCCTATCTTGTAATGTATCGAGGACAGTTGAACTGCTAGAAAGGAAAAGGTGAGGCTGCTCTAGATTGCACTACAAACTGTAAAAATAAACTTTAAAAAATTCTTTAGTGTAAAAAAATCAGAATTAGGTAGAGTTAATGGAACAAAGAGAAAATTATTGGCACCATATTAAGCATTGGTGTTAATTTTTTTCAGACTAATATAATTATATTATAAAATATACTTGTACATTACATGCCTCAGTATTCTCTAAATAGCTGTTTTTAACAATATAAATATATATTTCTGTATTAATCGGAAGTGATTTATCATACCTTGAAATTAGAGTAATCGAGAGTTAACTCTACATCTTATATTTCACTCATGAAATAATCAGAAATTTAAATAAATTTTGTTTTTAATGTTGTTCATAGCTTTAAGATTTATTAACGATATTGAAAACAATTGAAATGAAATTTTCGAGCTGTTCCCTTGATCTTCAAAAGTTATTGTGGGGAATCTAAGTAAAATTATAAGAATATTTTATAATTGTATTTAATTTTTACTGATATTTGTTAAATTTTTAAAAAAGAATTTTATGGTTCTAAAAAATTTAATTCTTAGTAATATAGGTTTTCTTATGACTAATTTTTTGCATAATGCATATTCGATGCTCAGAGCCTTTTTCTATTATTTCTGTACTTAATTTTGAAGTTTACATATAGCTTATATTTATATACGTTCCAGATGATATATTAATCATTGTGTTGTTCATCTTAAAGATTATAGCAGAGAGCCAATTATATTAGATGTTAAAATAAACTTTAACAAAAAATTTGTTTAAGTAATTGATTTATTCAAATGGCATAGAGAATTCATTATCAATTATCAAACAGTCATTGTTATTATTATTAACTTTTTATGAGTCATTCCCATTCATCCTAAAGAGGACTTTATTCCAAATTAATTTAATTTAATGATGTACTAGATAAGAATTATTTTTTAAAGTTCCAAAGGACTTTTTTAAATGTATTTTCTATGAATTCTTAATAAGTATAAATTAGTTAGACATGCCTTTGATTCTAGGAAATTCCTATTATTTTATTTTTTTAGTTTTAATGAATAGCTAATCTTATGAAATTCTTAGCTTGTTTGTTTTCGAGTTCAATTAGCTGTGTAAATTATTGCATAAGTTTTCATGGTGCTGATACTTAATATCTTCTTAACACATTCCAATGTTTTATCTCTTTATTTTATAGGGTTTGGGAAAAAGTTTATGGCATTATTATGACAATTTTATATCTCCTAATCCATCGACTTTTTGTATCGAACTATTGCTTGGTTCATTCATATAACATTTAATTTATTTTCCAATACATTAGTGCAATAAAAATACATTTTAGGTCATATTAAAGTTTAGGATGAAAATGTTGTACATATCATTATTGAAAGCTTATAATAATGTAACATAAAAAGATAGTTAATCTGTATCCTAAATTAGCTTAAATATAATAGTTCTGCCATAAACTTTTTCCAGAATACTATATTTTATCAGAGCTATATATATTTAGGTGCTTGCTTAATTTATTTATTAGAAATTGTGTTTAAAGAACATTATTTATCTGCTCAATTTTTATATTCATACTTTTCTTACTTGGTTAGACCAAAAATAAAAAATGCTGTTATTTTATAAACATTGTGTAGATATTAAATAACCTAAACATAATAAACTATATCTTAAGATTATGTTTAGATCTGTTCACTATGAGTTCATAACAGGTTTATATTGATGTTTCAAAAATATTTTGTTAAAAATAATTAGAAATAAGAATAATCTGATTAATAAATATTCATCTCAAATATGGCAGCAGGGTACTTAATATGTATAATTACTTATTTTATGACCGAGAAAACAACTTTTATTCAGTGAAGCATGTGATAGAATAAGTTTTAATTTTCATTTTTAAATAACAAAAATAATATATATTTAGTTTACCCTATTATTTAGAAGATAAAGAATTTGTTAAAAATGTCCATACTATACTATTCTTAACCAATATATATTAAAGACAGTCAATTTTTAATCCTCTTCTCTGTAAAATGTGTAGAAATAAAAAATAAAATAAATAATACTAATAGAAAATAGAAAGTCTTGAAACAAAATTCATGGATACAACCAAAGATGAATTGATGGTAAAAAAATGTGTAGGTATTGTTCTTCTCTAATCTTGGAAGGATGGCTCAGAGAATAGTCAAAAAATCTGGTGCGGGCAACACACGACTTTCACTTACCTCCATTTTTAAAATCAATGAAAGAATTTTCAAATAAAGTTAGAGATAAAAATACGTGAAATTATTAAGGAATTAATCAAATTGAATTTATATAGAAACATGTGTTTTATTAAAAAATCAATTATATTATTATCTGAAATGATCAGTAAGTTTTATCTTCTTTTCATCACTCTCCAATAACTTTTAAAAGTTTGTGTATGAGATGATATTTTTTCTAAAATCTTTAGCTTTCCAACGGTATATCATACACGTATATTACTGCTATTATGTTCAAAAACGAAAAATTGCATTAAAAAAATATTTTTTCTGTTTTCTCCTTTAGTTGGGTATCGAATTTATTCAATTTATATATTTACCTGTTTTTCATCAGCGTTAACAAGATAATATAATTATTATTATTGAATCTACAAAATTAAAGGTACTTTAGGGGAAGACAATTTAAAATATCGGTATTTAAGCCCTGTCAGACCATTTTTATCTAAATAAAACCTACATGATATTAAAGCCCATTAAATTTTACATCGATATAGCGAGTTTAATCAAAATCGTCGGAACCGTTTTTGAGAAAATCGAAAAAAGGTGCAAAATGCATGGTATAAAGTGCCTCTTCTGGTAGGCTCATTTTGATGAAAAAAGTTTTGTCACGTCTCGGGCGTATAGTTGTCTTAAATATGAAATTTCAGTTTCATAGGACTTACCGTTTCCGCCCGGGAGTTACCACACACACACACACACAGACCTTGGACTTGGTTATTTGGACTCAGGGGACCCTAAAACATGTATTTCCGTTGAAAACTGGAATTCGAAAATTTTCACGATCGCAATACTTTCCTTACTATAAATAGTAAGTGAAAGTAAAAATGAAAGACATAAACATTATTAGTTGCTAAGGCCATGCTACATGGCGATAGAGGAGGCGAGTGAAAGCTCAAATTGTGGAATGAGTTGGGGATAGTGAATTGTCTCACACTTTCGAAGTATTATAGTAAATATGCAATAACTTTCTTTATGTACCTTTTTTTTTATTCTATATAATGTATAATTTATTTTTTTTTTAAAAAGTGTTTTCTTAATGTTTATATTAAAATTGTTTGTTTTGATATAACTTTATCATTTAGTTTTATTATATTATTTTTTAAAATAATATTTGATGATATTACAGGATTTTTTCAAAAGTAATATTTTATGTTATTATCAAACTTTATTTAAAATTCATTTTGTCTCCCCATCCATCTTTCCTGCTACTATCAGGAACTGTCACAAACACTCACATACACATACTTCACCTGCCTTTTCTCTCGCCTTTATATGTTAACGTTATGGCTTATAAACAAAAGGTTGGGTAACAGGAAATTTTGTTTGACAAATTATTAAAGGAGTTGATATTATAAAAATGTATATATATAAACATTCACAGGTATGTAAAATAAAAGTGTGTTTCATTGGATCAAAATAAGTTCATTTTAGTTGAATTCAGACAATTTCAACTGCCATGTTTACTAAATACCATATGCTATATAATAAATACTGGTCTCCAGGTAACCAGCATTATTTCCTGTCTGTTAAAGCTAATTTTATAATTTTGATTATTATTAAATATATATTACACTGATATCATATCGACCTTAACATGCATGCATGTAAATATGTACATATACATGAGTATCTGGGTGTGACTACTCATGATATTTTATCTGTAACACTGTATAATTAATAATGTTAAACATGCTTTGAGGATATTATACTTCATGTAAACTGTTTGTAAAGGCATCTATAAATTTTCAGTGAAAAGTTATTCTAATTGTGTTATATTTTATGTAGATGACCATATGCACTGTGGTTGATTTATTATGAAAAAGAGATTCTCTGTTGTTAAATATGTCAAGAGTTACCTTAATATTAGGTCAAATTTGGTACCACTTAATAACTTAACAGTTCAATGATTATATTGTATGGGCAAATTTATGAGCCTGTATAAGTAGCAAGTTTGATATTAGCCATTCGATTTCATCATAATATAAAGAATGAAGTATATCATATCATTAAAATTGTAATTAATAATTTTATCACTTGTTATCGCCATTAAGAAGTTTGTAAAAATTAAATTAATGATAATTTTATCTCCAATGGAATAAGTCTTGTTTGTTAAAATTACTGGCTTTATATATTACATGCTAATGGCATTAAAAAAATTGAACCTATGTAGTCCTATATTGGATGTAAATACTTTTTGAAAAGATGGTTGAAATATACAAATATTTAATTTGACTGACAAGTGAATCTTTAGCGAAGGACTTCCACTTAACAAATATTAGCTGTATTCTCATTTATAGACAAAATAAAAGTCTGATGTGGAATTGATTGTCTCAATAGCAATTATGTTATAAGTAATGAAAATATTGTCAATTTTTTCACTGTTTATATGAATGTTGTATTATGTAAGATGAATAACATGTTCAATTAATTGATTCTCTGCTTCCATTATTAATAATATTTTTTGACAATTGACAACATTTCATTAGTATTCAAGATTAATAAAACCATTTGTTTATTTGAGTTAGTATTCAATAAATGGAAGATGAAACGAATTTGTAATGATTTCAAACTACATAGGTATTATTAATATTAGTTGACAATCTACATATATTTTATTTAGGGTCAATAGACCAAATATGGCTGACATATGGATATTAAAGCTTACTATTGTTATGGATTGTTTATTAATGACAAAATGATTGCCCAGCTTTATGTGATGATTGTTGTGATTTTAGTGGATAATTTATTATTACTACTACGTTGCTTTTGCATTTTAAAATATAATATTGTGAAATTTTTTGTTGATTTATTACCTTTGTACTACATCCCATTAGTTAGAATTTGATTCTTTATAAATTTTGAATAGACATAAATACAATGTTGAAATAATGGTAAATAATATTAATGCAAGAATACCTTATTATTTCAAAATTCTTATACTTTTCAAGAAATAATTATTATATTATTAAGGTAAGAATATGAGCAAGTATCGAAGTAGTGTGGTCTAGGGGATAGAGCACTAGGCAGCTGTTCCCTCCAGGTTCTGGGTTCGAATTCCACCTATACTGCGAAATTATTTCTTCAGTCATTTCAGCCATATAGGTAAACCCCATTGGGGCACACCCAGCCTATTTCAAGTAGGTACCCAAAAATTAAAATAGGGGAAAAAACTTTGCAGCTGAGTATGATATTTGCTTAATCACCTTCATGCACTGCAGTTTGTCCAGAAAGAGTACAAACCTCTATGTGAACTGAGCCCAAGACCTTTAATGGGTTATAGAGGTACAGGTTTTTTATAAAGAATTAAAAATGTTGTTTTTCTGTTTTATTTATTTTATTTTTTCCCCTTCATATCTTGATTCACACCTGTCAGAATGTACCTGAAAATCAGCAAATGTGTTGTACAAATGTGACATCAGGCATGGTAGGCATGGGGAAGTAAAGTTCCCAGCAGCTGATTATATTTATTTAAAATAAATATGGCAAAATTATTGATGTTTCTATTTATGTATTTTTCTCATGTACGTTTTAAAAAAAACAAAACAAAAACTCAGAATTTTAATTATTATGTTGGAATATATATATGTCATTATTAAATTGCTTTAATGTAGTAGATATATTTTCGATACTTAAATAAAACTTCCTAAAAGATTAATTTTAAATTGATGAGACATACAATGTCTAACTATTGATTTTATAATATCTACTTTTTGAAACAAAATCTCTTGTGTAGTTAAGAAAATAATAGACTTTAAACTTTGCTAAAAGATTACTTAATTTCGAAAATAGACATTTATTTTCAAATTAATTTATTTAATGTTTAGAAATTACCACTTTATAAGTACAATTAAAATCTTAAAACAAAATCATATTTACGGAATCTCTAAATAAAATAATTATGAATTGAATGTTATTAGCAGTTTATGATATTAATTTTTTAAGAACCAAAAGGATATTTACTCTATTCGTTGGATTGAGTATATGGTTGTGTGAAGTTAAAAACTAAGTTAAGAATGAATTAATGACACTTTTATAATTAATGAAAATTAGTATGAGCTATAGTCCCATTTGCCATTATAGCATTTGCACAGACGTTGTATTTCAAAAGATAAAAATGGATATCAGATAAATCAAAATGGATTTGATTCTGATGTATTGGTATAAATGATCATTTTCTAGACTCTATATTAGTGTCAGTACTACAAATGTGTACCCATAATTGTATTCGAATAAAAGTTAAACTTCAAACACAGAAACGCTTAATACAAGAAATTCATAAATATCAACCAACCCATGCTGTGGTAGCCCCAACACGAGGTCGAAGATAGTCAAAAGTGTGTGTTGGAATATGCTTTGGTGCAAGTACTGTTCAATTTATATTTGATTAAAAATAAAAATTTATTTTTTTAAGTTTATATTTAATTAATTTATTTATTTATTTAAATAAAAACATTAGTAGAAATAAAAGTGCCTCTTACCCAGAAATTAAGTAGGCTGTGAATTATACCTTCAAGAACGTTGGAACTGGGCCTACTCCACTTGGCCATATTGGTTTCGAGCGTCAGCAGGGTAACGTCTTCGTTTCATATCCAATTGTATCTTTACAACCCTGTTGATGGATCTATGCTAGTTTGGAATTTAGATTCTGCCTAATATTATTTGTCGTTTAGGTGGCTATATCACACGATATTGGGATGGGATTATTTAATTTCATTTACTAATTGAGGGTCTCCATTTTGGATGACGCCGCCGTCTTTAACCACCTAAGCCGCGTGTTTATTGTTGGTTTTCTCATTTTGTCGGTATAGAAAATTTTCATTATGTTCTTGTATAATTTAACTCTTCAACGTGCTACGGGTATAACCCACGCTGTCCACGGCAGTTTTAGTGGGAAAAAACAGCAAGAGATATTAGTTTCTCGAGGAAAATGTCTGGAACTCCTCCGCCCCGATCCGAATACCGGGAAGGTCCATTCTTTATTAACGGTGGAAATATTCGGAGTAATAAGATCTCTAATGGCCTTTAGGTTAACTGGAGGTAACAAAGGTATGTAGATTCATTCTTTTATAATCTTTGCGTTTTTTAGTCAGATTAAAAATTATTTCAGCAATATTAATTGATTTGTACTTTTGTAGATTATGCTGTTGTTGGATCTGATTCTGGACGGATTGTTATTCTTGAATACAATCCTCAAAAAAATATTTTGGAGAAGGTTCATCAGGAGACATTTGGGAAAAGTGGCTGTAGGAGAATTGTGCCAGGGCAATATCTTGCAGTGGATCCTAAAGCTAGAGCTATAATGGTTGGTAAGTATTTTTTAAAAGTTCACTTGAGTTATTAATGTTTGTCAGATAATATTTTTAATTCTTTTATGGTAAATAAGTAATATGCTAAGTAGAATTCTGTTCATGTAATATTGTATTGTTTTCATAGGAGCCATAGAAAAGCAGAAGGTTGTTTATATATTAAACAGAGATGCTGAAGCAAGACTGACTATTTCATCACCCTTAGAAGCACACAAGAGTAACACTCTTGTTTACCACATGGTTGGTTTAGATGTCGGCTTTGAGAATTCCATATTTGCCTGCCTGGAAATAGATTACGAGGTAAATATAATTTATTGTATTTAAGTAATGCTGATTATATTTAATATTCAGTCAGCCTCAGGTGTGATTTAAGGCCACTCATGCTTTTTATTATAATATGATAATTATATTCTATTTTTATGGATGTTCTGAACACCATCTGTTCTGCTATTTCTATTGCCTCATGTTCCCTTCGTTTTTTGGTGCTGGAGTCTTCATGCTTTACTATTCTGTCTTTTAGAAGCAGATCTCCTATGGCCTGTTTCTTAGTTATTTTCTATTAGTGCCATTTGTTTTGTTAAAAATTATTTTTATGAGCATGGTACAGCATCAAATTTAAAAATGGAGCTCATAGTTAGTCTTCTTTGCAATGTTGGTAAAATTTATTTTTGACTAACTGATGTTGAAAGTTTAGGATATATTTTGTGTTTGTTTTGTAAACCTGTAACTTGGAAATTCCCCTTTTAGTTAGGCATCATATAATGGGCGTAAACCCATTTCACATGGACTTATCAGCACATTATGCACGGAGGACAATTTCATTTCATTTTTTTTTATGCTTAAAAGAAATAAAATGGCCATAGAATATATGTATAGTTATCTATTTAATTAATTCATTTTTAAAGCTTTAGAGGAAAACACAAAATTTTTAACAAATAAAAAAGACCTCTTACTACTTATATTGTTTTGATTCATTTTGAGTGGGGTACTTATATAAATGTATTCTGAAGTCATAATGGTTAGGAATATAAGAATAACTATATTTTTTGTAATGTGATAATAATTAGGTAAGTCTAAGTATGTATCTATCGCTGCCCACTCAGAAAACGTCCACCAGTCTCAATTTTGAAGCGATACTGATTCCCTCTGTGTCTTGAACTGATATCGGGGCATGTGTAGATGACTAGTTACGTACCTTAGTTTTTTTTAAATATATGTAAAGTTCATTTCAGCAACATATATTTCAAGATATTGTTTTTATATTCATATGGTCCACTCTGTTAATAAATCAAACTGTTAAATTGTAATTGATCTAAGCTGTTCTATGTCCTGAAGTCGACACATGATCAATAGCCCAATTAAATTACATTTCTTTTTATTTTTAAAGTATTCCTACAAGCTGACACAAAACTCGCATGTTTTTAAACTTTATTTTATGTTCTAAAAGTTGTTGAATTATTTTCTTGGTATTTTGTTGTTTAATCTTGACAACTTTTTTCTAGGAGTCTGATAATGATGCAACTTGGGAATCGGCAAGTGAAACCAAGCAGTCTCTTACATTCTACGAACAGGATTACGGTGTGAACCATGTTGTGAGGAAATATTCTGAACCTTTAGAAGAACATGCTAATTTCCTTATATCTGTGCCCGGCGGTGACGATGGCCCTTCAGGGTTCTCATTTGCTCAGAGAACTACCTCACCTATAAGAATCTTGGGGAACAGCATGACATCCGTTGTCCAATTCCTAGAGAAGGGTAAGGAATTCTGATAAAAATAAACATCGTTTAACAATTGTTAAGTTTAGAAAGGGTTAATGGTCTCTTGCCTTAGTATATTTCAAAGCCGCGCTACATGGTAAGAAAACAGGTAGGTGTGATGTGAAATACCCTTAGATTTAGTGAGAATAAATATACTCTCTCATATACTTTCAACATATATTAAATTTTTAATTAACATATTTTCTATATTACTTCATTATTTATTTATTTACCTTTTATTATAAATAATGTTTAATATCTTTAAATGGAGTTTCTATGTTGAAAAAACATGTTTTTGTGATGTATATATTAAACTTGTTTGGATTAATATAACATCATTTAGTTTTTTATCTATTTAAAAACATAATATTTAATGATATATGATTTTTCAAAAAGTAATATTTTGTCGTTATCCAAATTTATTTTATTAAGATAAGCCTTCCCCCTCTCCCACTACTTTTGTGAACTCTAACAAGACCTTGCTTTTCAATATTTCACCTCACCTATACCTACCTGTTTGCTTGCTAGATAGACAGACTTAAGTCCTTGCTACACAACGAGAGAACAGGTAGGTGAAAATTCCTGAAGTTTCACGAGAGTAAATTATCAACACTCTCACATACTTAACCGTATTATAATAAATATTAAATAGCTGTATTTTTTTAATAAAATTTATCATTTATTCATTTTTTGAAAACCTAAATTATAAATTGTTTGATTTATTAAAATAGTTAAAATAGTTTCTACATTAAAAAATTATTCAAGATGTGTTTATTACACTTTTTTGTTTTGATATAACTTAAAATTGATGTAATCCAAGTTTATTATAATATAAGTTTATAAATTATGCCTTCCCTCTCTTCCACTACTTTCGTAAACTCTCACTGGATCTTGCTCTCCAGAATTTTCACTTACCTCTTCTCTTACTGTGTATTTCAGCCTTTTGGTGTTAAGCGTCAAAAGTCTAATTAACTCTGAAAAATCATATTTGTGAGTAATTGATGATGCCTTTGATATTCAGCAATCACGTATTTTCTTTCAAGCCTTACTGTAATTCAGTTAACTTTTTCTTTCTTTTGATAATATTTAATTTTATGTTCAACTATCAAACATAATTAATTATTAAATAAAACTTAACTACACGATGAAATTTTGAATGATAATTGTAACACCGTTTAAAAAATCTGTTAGTAAATTATTTACATCTAAGGTTACTTTTTAGAATAAGGGGCACGATCAAGCCAACGCATAGCTTTTACATGGCTCTTGTTGTTTGGATGATTGTGCCATATTAATTGCAAATGATAAGCTCTTTACTACTTATATTGTGAGTACAGAGCAGAGCTTTTGCGTACATTTATTTAAATAACTATTAATATTTAACATATTTAATTAATTTTTAAGGTTTGTTACTTGTAAATTTGTCATATTGTTAAGCGTTTCATGTCATTGATACTGCCCTTTTCAGTGTTGAATCTAGTTTCTTATAGAGTTATAGTGTCACTTTTATATATTGAATATTTGATGAATGATTATGTTTTAAAGATGAAATATTCAATCATTCTCTTTTACCTCGTTTCAAAGAAATAATATGGCAGGAGAATGTTTTAATTTACCATATGTATTATATTACAGAATGACTTGGACGATCCTGAGCGTGGAATGATTTTTGTTTGTTCAGCAACGCACAAGACGAAATCCATGTTTTTCTTTCTTGTTCAAACGGAACAAGGTGATATTTTCAAAGTCACACTTGAAACAGATGAAGAAGTTGTCACTGAAATAAAATTGAAATACTTCGATACTGTTCCTGTAGCTGCTGCAATGTGTGTGCTGAAGACTGGTTTCCTTTTCGTTGCTTCTGAATTTGGCAATCAGTAAGTATATTTTTGGTGAATAATGATTTTATGATAAGATTATTGCTTTCCTTTACATTATTGTTGATGTATTATTAAATTTTTTTAGCTATCTTTATCAAATCGCTCACTTGGGTGACGATGATGATGAACCCGAATTCAGTTCCGCTATGCCGTTAGAGGAAGGAGACACTTTCTTCTTCGCTCCCAGACCACTCAGGAATCTAGTCCTGGTTGATGAGATGGATTCACTATCCCCTATATTAGACTGCCATGTTGCTGATTTAGGTATGCTGAATATAGCAATGATTCAACTGATTATTAATGAAAATTTATATATCATGTTTCTATAATGATGTTTTATTTTGTAACAGCCAACGAGGATACTCCTCAGTTGTACATGGCCTGCGGTAGAGGACCACGCTCTACCCTAAGGGTATTGAGGCATGGTCTGGAGGTATCCGAAATGGCTGTGTCCGAGCTTCCAGGTTCGCCCAATGCTGTATGGACAGTGAAGAAGCGTGCTACTGGTGAGTTCAATGAACTGTACAGTATTATTAAAAATGCACCTGTCTTTTTAATTGCTAATCAGAGCACTCTACAGTTTTCTTAGTTACTGGTTTTGGTTTTCAACAAATCTATCTCTAGTAATTATGATAAACTTGAAAGATTTATTAGCTTTAATTCAATCACTTAGTTTTTCAGTTTATTTATTTTTTATTATGTAACCATTAAATTTTGTCTAACCAGATGTATGATCTGAAACGAATCTAAAGTATAAGAATCAAATAATATATTTGTCCTAAAACTCAATGCGATTCTTTTGGATTAGGGTTTTGTGATCTCTTGATAATTATTTGGGCTTGATGATTGACAGAATAATTATATAATTAAACACTCTTAGGATCTGCTATATCCCAGGCCTTATACCTCTTTGCATGACTGTCAGAGCCTAAAAACTGTTCAAATCTCTAAATGTACTGCATCAAAGACTAATAAAGGATTATGTACCTTAACAGAGGTTCTTGTTTTTTATTATTGTTATTTTTGACAGAGAATAGCAACAGTCATTGGATGGAACAGACCTAATTTTTTTTTTGGATCTAGTCATAGTAGAATATGTTTAAGAAAATAATTCTTAATCTTTTTTAGTTAATGGTTTTGGTTAAAAAAAAAAAAAAATATATATATAAAAAAAATAAAAATATGGCTGTAAAAATAGTTAGTTTCTTGTCAATCAATCTTTTCATTACTTAACTAATATTTTACTATAGGTCTATTCCCACACGAAGTTCTCATCTGCTTTTTCACGTGCAAGTACTTGTTTTCTGTCCTAAACTTATACTGTGCGTGGGTAGTAGATATAATAGTCATGTGGGAACAGACCTTATATTTCTTTGTCTTGTCACTATCTTATTTTATTAAGTCGTAATAGGACTTAATTCTAAAACTATAAGGAACTTAATAGTGGGTCAAGAAACCCATTTAAAGCTGTGATACGCGGATGAATCAAATATAAACGAGGACTTATTTTTTAATTTTTACTTTAAACACAAAGAAAAGTACACCTCATTTTTTTACATAGTCTCCTGATTTGGAAATACATTTTTCCCAGCGCATAGGTAATTTTCCAATCCCGTGCTCATAGAATGAAGTAGGTTGTGTCTTCAGCCAATTGAGCACATATGCTTCAACCTCATCGTCACTGACGAATCTCTGACCTCCCAAAGCTTCTTTGAGTGGGCCAAACAGGTGAAAGTCACATGGTGATAAGTCTGAACTGTGGGGAGGGTGTTCTAGCGTCTCCCAGCCCAGTTGCTCCAATTTTTCTTTCGTCAGGGCTGCAGTATGCGGGCGAGCATTTTCCTGAAAAGAATCACTCTCATCGGTAGATCCCTTCTTTTGCGGCGATATGCAAATCTGACTTCATTCAAAATATCGCAGTAGTATGTGACATTGATAGTCCTGTGTTCATGCAAAAAATCAAGATGCAGCAAGCTGGTCAAAAAACACTGAAGCCCAAACCTTCCCAGCTGACAGCCGTGACTTGGATTTCACTGGTTCAGGTTCTCCTTTCAGTCCATACTCGCTTGTTTTGATTCAGGGGTGTAATGGTGCACCCAAGTTTCATCACAGGTGATAATGTGAGTTAGAAATGAGGCTCCCTCAGCCTGAAATCTTGCAAGAAGACCTTCACAGACCTGCAAACGGTTCAGCTTCTGCTCAGCTGTGAGAAGTCAAGGAACCCACCTGGCATACACCTTACGAAACCCTAGCTCCTCTATGAGTATTGAAAAAGTGCTTCCATAGCTTATCCCAACCTCACTTGCAATGGCACTGGTGGTTAGACGTCTCACCTTTAATAAGCTGTCGAACACGGCTGATGTTGTCCGTGTCTGTTGTGATGCTGGAGGGGGTCTGCGGTCATGACTTTCATTCTGATCACGATCACGACCCTCCACAAACTGTTTATGCCATGCAAACACTCTGGCACGAGAAAGTGTCTCTTTTCTGAACTGTACAGTCAACCTTTTCTAGATTTTAGCCAGTTTCACACCTTCAGCAGCAAGAAATTCGATGATAATACGTTGCGCAATCGAGGGGGATACATCCTGCTCAGACATCGTCACGACGGTAACTGGTGAGTTCGAGGGCATGCGCCTGCCTGCTTCCCACACTCCTGGCATCCCTACCCAACACTCTAAACACGGGAGCGGTCCGACACCTTCTCTGGACTCGTTTATATTTGATTCACCCACGTATTTGTTATAGCTTGCAATATCTCTGATTGACAAGATTTGTATTATCTTATCCTCAAAGCTGTGGTAAAAAGAATTTTTATTTTCTAACATCAACTCAATTTAATATTTTATCACTGTTTGGGCACGGTAAGATAATGTGAATTTTCTTTTGATCAGTAGATAAAAGAAATCAGTATTATTTAGTTTTTACTCTCGTATAATGATACCAAGTGAAGTGTAACGATTCTTTATTTTAGTCAATTATTTTGCTCAGAAAAGTTTTTGATGGTATTGACGATTATTTAATTTTGCCTAGCCATTATGTAAATTTTATTAATTTTTTTAAACTGAGGTTTTACTATCAATTACAAAATCTTGTGAGGTGTTATTTTTTAATTTAAAAAAAAAACTAAATGTTTATTTCTAGTGGCTCAAATGATGTTTAAAAGTAGGTATGGACATTTGATATTCAAATGAAAACATAAATATGACTCTGATGAGCTCATGTTGCTTACATACATCATTTATATTCAGTTAAATTCTTTAAAAAATTATTGGAATCGTAATTATTCATTTACATCATAACGTATTTTCAGTTCACTTGGTGTCATTCTCCTTAGTCTGAAACAATTATTAATAAGACTGGTGAATTGATATAAATATGAGTCTATCAAACACCAGTTATTTTCTTTTTCAGATGGAATTCGTCATCGCTTTTTTGGATAAGATTTGCCGATTTTTCTTAAGGTAAGTTAGAAGAAATATCAATTGGTAACCATTCTTATAAATTATCCATGGGATTTAGCACTTGTAGAATGGGATCATGTTTCAGGGAAATTGTTTTCTTGCTATCACTATTGCTATGTTCTTAAGGGCCGTTGGTATCCTTTTAAATATTGTCTTATCCAACATTAGAATTGCTTTCCCTGGCTACAGGTTTTGCTCTTTTCATCTAGAATATTGTCACCATTATTTTGGAAGTAACTGTCTGTTGCAGATGAATACGATGCTTATATCGTCGTTTCTTTCTTGAGTGCTACGCTAGTTCTTTCGATCGGTGAAACCGTCGAAGAAGTTGCTGATTCAGGGTTTCTCGGCTTCACTTCAACTCTGGCGTGTTCTGCTCTCGGGGATGATGCTGCTGTGCAGGTAATTAATTTTTTGTGCTAGTGCTGTTTTTAAAAAAAATAATGTTACGCTCTCAAGTTAAATGAAGATTTTATTATTATTAATTTTTTTACACTCCTAAGATGATATCAGTGATTGTAATGAATTTTTACATGCTGATTAGTGCTGTCTCCTTAGAGACCACGCTGATTCCTAGCGAAACATTACTATAACATTAAATGAGAATTTTTTCTGAAAAATAATTATTTCATTGGTTCAAAAAAAGTTATCATTAAGTAAATCATATCTGTAAATTTAACCTAATTATTATGCAGATTATTTTTATTAATAAGTATTAGCTTTAACTGAATTTTAACTGAAATTAATTATACCATTGATTCTGGCTCAAATGATGTTTAAAAGTAGGTATGGACATTTGATATTCAAATGAAAACATATATTTCTCTGATGAGCCCATGATATTTATTCTGTTTAGAAGTTTCTTCATTATTTTTCTTTTCACCAATCAAGTAATTAAACTTAATTAAAATTCTCATTTTTTGTTTAAACAATACACTAGTCTCTATTACATTTTTATCCTATTGTAATGTTTTGGTTGGATCATTGTGATCTAATGGATAGAGCACTTGACTACTGTCCAGAACCAACAAAATGTCCTAGTTTTGATGTGGCAAAATGATTTGATATACTGTTATGTTGGCTCTTGGATATGACCCAGATAATATAGAATCCCTCTTGGGATTTACTCACTTTATTAAAGTGGATACCCATATTTTGGGGGGAACTCTTTGTCTGTATGTGATCTTTGCTTAGTCACCTTTTAGTATGGCGATTGGTCTAAAAATAACATGTGAAGAAGGATGTATTTGAACCTAAGACCCTATGCAAACCTGTTGATGGATTGTAGATAGATGTGTTTAGGATTTTTATTAAATTTATATTCCTCTTAATTAGAATATTTTATTATACTGTTCTAAAGGAGTATTTATTTAAACCCTTATGACTCCTTTGGCACTTTTGTGGTGACATAAATTTATTCAAGTAACTCAGATGTCGCTGGAGCGGCGACATATGAGATGTTGAATTCCAAAAGGCACTAGAGTTCATTTTTTACAAAATTGATTATTTTTAGGTATTTGCATTCTCATCGTTATTTTATCTAAATCTACTTTTTGTTTTATTTAATGAAAACTCAAGTCCTTAAAAAAAGTGATTAAGAAATGCAATTATTTTATGAAGGTACTAAATATACATTTAGTTTCATTATAAAATATTTCATTTCATAAATTAAATATAGTTGAAAAAAAAAAAATCTAGATTTTAATGCTACAAGAATAAAATTAGCTGGTTTAATTATATATTATAGTAATAAGAGATTTTCGCACTTCCTGTAAAGTTTCCTAGAATAGTACCATAGTACCTTTTGGAAATCAACTCCTAATATACAATAGGTATCAATTAATTTTACCCGCTACAAAGATAAAGGGGTCCAATATTTTTGCATTATAATCCACAGTGTTTCTTATATTTCATATGAAAAAAGCACTGGAGTGGTAAGAGGGTTGATATTGATTATTATGTATTTAGGATTTCATATGCTTTCAACACAGTTTTAACTAATTATCCCATATTTTAATGGTTATTCGTCGATTTAAAATTTTTTTCCTAAACCATTAATTAAGTCCTTTTGGTTTTCCTTATGATGGTTAATATTGGCTCAAGTGATGTTTTAAATGTAGGTAGAGACAATTGATGAATTTATGAAAAGAGTTGATATTTCTGATGAGCCTTTTCATTGAAGTGAATTTTATGTTTTCACCTTAAAAGCAATTTAAATTATTATTTTGAGATAGGTTTGTCGTTAGCATCCTAATATGATATCAATTGTATATTTGACTCGGACATAATTTATTGTTTAGTTACTGACATGATTAGTAATCAAAGTTGTGTAAGTAAATGTTATCTAGTCAAGGCAAATCGAGGGATATTTGACTTGGTAATATGGTTTTTAACCATTACTGTAAATTACTGAACTAAGCCTAAGTAAAAATAAGAAAAATACTTACCTGGGCCTTAAGTTCTAAGTTATGTTTAATTTATATATGAAATGAAAGTATGTTGAAATATCATTATAATAATAACCAAAAATATTGATTATAGGTAGAATAATCAGGAATCGGTTCATTTTTTCAAAATTTTTAATTTTGTCAACGTTTCGGCTCAAGCTTGTGAGCCATCATCAGGGTTTATGCTTAGACATGGCTCAGTAATGCCCTGATAATGGCTCACAAGCTTGAGCCAAAACGTTGGCAAAATTAAAAATTTTGAAAAATGACTGATTCCTGATTATTCCACCTATAATAGTTTCTACAGTCGACTATACATCCTCAACAAAAATATTGATTCACAAATATGCCTATTATGACACTAACACATATATGGCGCTTTCCGTGAACAAATTAGTTGTTCTCTAATATTTGTAAGTGTAATTAAATTATCTCCTCTAACACTTGATACACCTAGGCTTAGCACTGGGATGTGTCATCACCACTTAATTAAACTCATCATTAGTGCCTCACTAAGCTGTTTAGCAGTCAGCCGTTTTGTGCCATTATTTCACGACAAAATGCCATATCTTAACTATGAACCTTTTTGAACGTTATCAATATTTTATATCTTGTAATGTTAATAGTATTTTAATTTATGGTTTAGGTATATCCTGAAGGTGTTCGACACATCAGGTCTGACAAGAGGTTGCAAGATTGGAAGGTACCTGGCAAGAAGCAGATCATCAAGTGTGCCGTGAACAGGAGGCAAGTTGTCATCGCCTTAACTGGAGGAGAACTTGTGTATTTCGAAATGGATCCAGTAAGTTAATGTTACCATATTTATAGAGAATTAGGGATTATTAACCCTTAACGAAGAATGCTGCCATACTCATCATATTTTAAATATTCTAAAAAAATCTAATGCCAGGTGTATGGCCACATTCGAATTTAAAAAAATATAATGTGAGTATTGTGGCATTCATTTTTAAGGGCTAATATAATATCATTTAATAAATACTTCTAGTTATTTAAGTTATAGTTTATTCGATTACTTTTATATATTAACACAACTGACTTAAAAACATTGTGTTACCATTTAAATTATTTCTACAGAATATTTTGGTTGCTAAATAACAATTTATTTTAAACGTTGCTTAATACTATGCATTTTGCACCTTTTTACGATTTTATTAAAGTTTTAACGATTTAGATTAAACTTTCTATATCGATATTAACTTAAATGGGCTTTAAGATCATACAGGTTTCATTCTGATTAAATAGTCTGAGAGGGCTTTAATGCCGATGTTTAGAACTTTTGTTCCTCACAAGTACCTTTCATTTTGTAGATTCAAACTTCAACTTAGTTTTTTTTATTAGTTCTTAAATTGATTTTAATAGCAAAAGTAAGTGAAAGTCGTTCATTGCTCTCACCAGATTTTTTAATAGGACTGATATTATATTGTATGGAGAATGTTCATACTAAAATAAGGATTAAAAAAATGCGAGGGCGGGTGAAGGTGAATATATGCTAAATAAAAAATTACATTTTGTGAGAGAGAAAAAAACAAAACAACATTTCTGTATAGGGACACCTTAATCATCTGGCGGTTTTAAATATACTTGGGTACCAATTCTCTTACCTACAAAATGTACATACAAAAATTCCTGAAAATTGTTCGAGCAATTTCGGAGGAGTATGACCACAAACACCATGACAGGAGATATAAGTTCCAATATACCCAACATCATCTAGGCAACTAATGTTTTCTTGATAGAAGTGTTAGTGTTCAGGTGTTGGTATAGTAAGTCGGTTGGCTCTATCCTCCAAGTACTTCCAAAAATGAAATATTTGGCTGGAAATCCTTCCTACATTCAATTTAATAATACATTTTATTTCTATTGACATAATTTCTAATTAGCTTATTTCTTTGTTGACTAATGATATCTCCTTGGTTTTAGACAGGTCAGCTGAAGGAATACAACCAGTGGCAGGAGATGCAGTGTGAGGTAGTCTGCATGGCGTTGGGCAATGCTCCCTCGGGGGAACACATGTCCAGGTTCGTAGCTGTTGGGCTCGCGGACAACACCGTCAGGATTATCTCCTTGGATCCGCAGGTTGGTATTAAGATAACTGAGTTCATAGCTTGTCAACTTAAAGCATTAAAGCATTGTTAGTTCTATCGGTGAGCAGCAGATCAGTGTTGTTCACTGCGAGATAGCGATGCTATAGCAAATCATCTTGTCGCCTCTGATCTGACAAATTTATGTTCTTATTGGAGTGAACCAAGTATGAAACACTTCTTAACTGTTTTAATGTAATCATTAGTTCGATGCTTGTGAGTCGCATGCCTTGGCTATGAGCGGCTCATGATGGTTAGGCCTCTCACTAGTGTGCTGAGGTTTCCATGGCATCGTAGAATAACCATTATTGGTAGCCGTATATTCCATAGACCAATTGGAGCCCGTCGGGCGATGACTATTGGTAAAACCATACGGTGGTCATTCATTACTTTATGATTTAAAAGATTTTAATCTTAAGTTGTTAGTTAAAATTGTTTATGGGGGTCACCTGTGAGGTAGTAGCAAGCATACCAACCTTCTTTGCCCAAGGTTGCTGGTTCACACCTGATAAGTGGCCCAAGGATTTTTTAAAGGAATAAAAAATTCTTGGCTATTCGCCGCCTTAGAGGGGAGGTGGACATTGCTCCCGAGCTTGTGCGATGCCAGGTACTCTTTAATGATCCCTATTCATATTAAGCCAGGAATGATATTACATTATATTTGAATATTGTTGATACTAAAATAAGGAATAATAAATGCGAGGCAAAATTATCAAAATTAATTGGCTGAATTCAGGGCTCCCACTGTAGCATCGTCCAATTGGCCTCAATAGTAGTTATGCCCAGTAGCAGACCTCTCTCAGGGAGTCTATGAATTGTCATTGTGAAATAATTTTAAATTATCTTAACTTTACATTTTTGTGAAACCTTTGCTTCTTTTGATAAGAATCATACATGCTGTTACACATACCTAATTTAGCCTTCTGAGCAATATAATTCCTAGTGATATCTGACCCGTGTATTTAAGTAAACTCATAGGAAATGGTTCTTTTTTCTTAATTTCCATTCACCTGCTCAGTCATTTCTGGTTTACAGGGTTTAGGTCTTCGAACTAAAAAAATTTCAAGTTTTTTTTCCTGCTCATAACATTCTTTAAAATAATTTTGCCTCTTTTGCAATTAATTGATTTTCAGAATTATTATAAGTAATGTCACCTGTGTCTGATATGATGAATAATAAATATCACAGACCTGTACTGACACTGTCCCATCGCTGATGCTATTAAATATTTCTGATCAGACACAGTTTTAACTTTTAATTGTAACAATATATTCATTTAAATGTCCTTACTGTGGTTTATTTATATACCACAAGGCTATTAGTATATCTACAAAAATTGAATTATATTTGTATCTAATTCAGTTCCCCTTTGGTGTGGGAACTAGTTATGTTAAAATATATTTGAATATGAAAATATTTATTTAATTACAAATTTTATAATGATTTTTCTTGAAAAAAAAACAAACAAACAAAACAAACTTGTTTTTGGATCAGTTGTGATTGTTTAATGAAAATTGTCCACCCTGAATGATTACCGTGTTATAAGTGATAATCAATTTGATGCTTGTGAGTTGCATGCCTTGGCTATGAGCGGCTCATGATGGTTAGGCCTCTCACTAGTGTGCCGAGGTTTCCATGGCATCATAAAATAACCATTATTGGCAGCCGTATATTCCATAGACCAACTGGAGTCCGTCGGGCGATGACTATTGGTAAAAACCATACGGTGGTCAAAATTTTTAGTAGTTTATCTTAGTTTTTGGCTAGATTTTATTACTTTATTATGTATTAAGTTAAAAATTCACATTTTATACGGTTCATCTATTTAATTTAGATTCTTTATCATGTGAAATATGTTGTAATGTTCCGTTAAAAAGATACAGATTTTAGAAAAAAATGTTATATTATACATAATACTATAAAAGTTAACAGAGAGAGATGAAAAGCTGATAAAACATACTGATTATCATAAATAATAATAAAGATTATTATTTAATAAACCACATGTTTCTATTAATACTAAATGTAAATAATTCTTTAACAATTGATTTTTGTCATCTTTTTTTTTTTTTTTTTTTTTTAATGTAGGTCCTCATTTATGGGGTTTCACTTCCTATTATCTCTTTTAAAATATTTTAATGTTACTATTACTAGTTACATATTCTATTGAGCTAATCTATATCAATCTGGATTTAATGATGAATCTTACCTTTGCGTACCTGTACTGTGACAGTTGTTACAGTAGTTTGATGACACCAGGGGCCATCTGAAAAGCTCAGATTGAAATGTGAATAAATTATAAGTGAGCATTTTTATTTTTATAAAAATCAAATGTTGACTTTCTGAATGGTTAACAATTTTATCCATATTTCATGGTGAAATTATTCCCACTAGTTATCATGCCTGTTTTTATTCTTTCAACTTTTTGGGATATCTGAATAGAGCACTTCCATTTTTGCGTTGTGATTTAATGTGGATTTTTTTTTTTATTAACAAGAGTTGTTTTAAATGTTTAGTTCAGGAAGGCTAATAGGAATAAAAAATGAAAATCTTAAGTTATCAAAAGTAAAAATAATTTTTCTGTGCATGGTATGCATCAGCTCTGACATGATATTATGTTTTTCAGTTTAATTGTTAGCTTAATTTTATTTATTTTATATATCTCTTTGTCTTTAAATGAGTTTGGAAAGATTTAGGTTTTATTAATTATTTATTTCTTGTAATTATTGACTACCCTGAAATCATTTTTACCCTGATTTGATTGACGTTCCTGTGCCTGTATGATGAATAATCAATATCACAGACCTGTACTGACACTGTCCCATCGCTGATGTGATTAAATATTTCTGATCAGGCACAGTTTCAATTAAAGTTTTAATTAGTTATACGTGTAATAAAGTTGTTTTGGTACAATTTTTACAGAGTGTTTATATATTAATGTATTAAACAGTATTGGTATTATTACAAGTCTAGTTATGCCATAGTGAAGACTAGTTATATTGTTCTATGCTTAATGAAAAACTTTTGCTGAAATACTTGTAAACGTCTTTATGTGACAACATATTTATTAGATGCTTGTGAGTCGCATGCCTTGGCTATGAGCGGCTCATGATGGTTAGGCCTCTCACTAGTGTGCTGAGGTTTCCATGGCATCGTAGAATAACCATTATTGGCAGCCGTATATTCCATAGACCAATTGGAGCCCGTCGGGCGATGACTATTGGTAAAACCATACGGTGATCATTCATTCTTTTACAAGTGTTAATTATTTTGTTCATTAAAATTGTCAAAAGACTGGGGTCTTCTAAGATAGCAGTTAATTGTATCAGACCTTGCTTTGATTCGTTTTTTTTTTTTTTGTACTGTCAAGTCCTGTTTTTCTTAGCAAAATTGCCCTCAATGTCTCGAACTATGCAGGTCATAACCACATCATTGGCTGCCTCAGAAATGCTGCAACTGGGCATTAGGGCTCAATCTTTTCCTAATTTAAGTAACAGCATGAAAACCTCAAGTCCAATAAGAAAATTCTGAATTGATTTTTATAAGTGTTAGCTACTTTAAAAGAAACACACTGCTCATTTTCATATTAATGCTTTCAACCTGAACTTCCTTCCTGATGCTGGATCCATTGCTTCTAAATTATGTTGTAAATGTATCTTCTTGATGCAATTTGTTTTTTATCTTTTGTCTGATTTAATAAAAAAATTATTTACCAAGGTAATTTATGACACTACTGTTATGATTTAAAATATAATTAATCAAATAATTTAACTTTCACTTGAAAATACTGTAGATTGTGGAAAAAAATAGAAAAAAGCACTCGGTATCTGCTTTTGGCAGGCTTACAAACTGCCCTTAGCTCGTATGGGTGCGATATCAAATGTTGGTTCATCGTTGGGTGTTAGCACCATTATTTGTCTTTCACCTTGGTATATGTTTTCCAACAACAATTAATATATTTAATATTGTTAAAATCGTATTTGTATAATTAGTTTGATGCTTGTGAGTCGCATGCCTTGGCTATGAGCGGCTCATGATGGTTAGGCCTCTCACTCTAGTGTGCTGAGGTTTCCATGGCATCGTAGAATAACCATTATTGGTAGCCGTATATTCCATAGACCAACTGGAGTCCGTCGGGCGATGACTATTGGTAAAACCATACGGTGGTCATTCATTTTCTTATCGAAGTATTAATTAAATTATCACTTATGATTATTAGTATAAAGTTCATATTATATCTCTATACTTTATTATTATATTTTAATTTATATTACATATTCATTAAGTTTGTGGGACTTTTTCACGATTCTTTAATTTATTTCAGGATTGCCTGCAAATGCTCTGCACACAAGCTGTACCCGCTGCTCCAGAATCTCTGTGTATCGTAGAGATGGGTGGTGGCGATGGTAGCAGGTCGACTCTCTATTTAAACATCGGTCTTCACAATGGTGGTCTCTTAAGGACTGTCCTCGATCCAGTGACAGGTGACCTCGCAGACACCAGGACCAGGTACCTCGGTACCAGACCTGTAAAGCTCTTCCCGATCACGATGCAAGGCAGTCAAGCTGTAAGTATATTATATATGCTTTTATTCTAAGAATTACTAAAGTTGAGGGGTATACCTATGTTTTTATATTTCAATTAAAAATTGAAGTCTGCGAGAAACTTATTTTAATCTTAAGCAAAAATAATTGGGAGTCAGTTTGAAAATATTTTAATTATGCCGAGGTTCCAGTTAATGCTTGTCATTGCTAGCAGATGCCCTTATGATGGTTGACATGTTGGAGCTGAAACATGGCCATAATTAAAATATTTTTAGGCTGACTTGCGATTATTTCTGCAGATGAAATTCCCAACAGTCAACTATACATCCTCAATATATTTTGATCATAATTAATTTTTTTTAACGAAATATTAGATTGTTTTGTATGGGTCCCAGTCAGTTGTATCATAACTAGTGTTATGTTTTCGTGAAACCCAAGTTTCAGTCAACTCTAGCTTTCTTTCAGAAATTTTTTTATCACCTTCCCAATTCATCTCGTCTTTTTGTATATACTTAAGGTGAACTATTCTTTGTTAAAAATTGATGTTTTTAATTTAAAAGATTGATAATTTATCAGAAAAGTAAATTCAATAATAGCTGTTTATTGTTAAGAAGACAACTAACTTTGATTAACAAGTACTTATTTAAATTCTTTTATCTCATGCTACAATAAATAATGAGCTTCGATGTTTAAATTTTGAGTAATCATACTGTCTCGACTAATCTAGCTCTTAGTGATCTAATGGATTTGTATTATCTCAGTGCTTATAAAAAAATTGCTATGTTCAAGTATTTATCCAATATTATAGTTAACACATGCTTATTTCATAAATTTTGGCTTAAAATAAATTACGAAAATTTAAATTACTTAGATTTATCATATGATCATAAAGTACTCTAAATATTAGTTATCATTGAAATTAGTTGTTACTCTGTTGTGCCTGATATGATGAATAATCAATATCACAGACCTGTACTGACACTGTCCCATCGCTGATGTGATTAAATATTTCTGATCTGGCACAGTTTTAAATCATTTTTATATGTTGGTCAGAATTTTAATTACTTATAGAGTTTTCATTCTTTCAATTATTATCTGTTTCTCAAAGCTGTAGCGCTAGCGACGCCTACACTTGAAAATAACAAGACTAGATATTTAATAATGTTGTAACTTAGTAATTACCATAGCACATATCTTTGTTCATTTTATTGTTGTGAGAAAAAATTAACCATACGAGGTATTTTGCCTTGACCAATCCTAGCTGGTAAGAAGTTCCTTAAAATAATAAACATAGCGGTAGTAGTAGCCCCAAGATTTAGTCCATCTACTCAAATTGCCATCCTTCTACCAGCTGGGGTCTTCCTAGGCCAGAATATCTCGGCATGCATAGACTTCGTCTGGCTCTCTCCTAATTTGTATTGTCGAGGGCTTCTGTAACCCTGCCTCTATAATAAAACATCCTTGACACCTGGTTTGATTCCAACGCTTCCAAATGTAATTAAAGTTTGTTATTGAAGTTATCTATTGATTCCAGGTGATAGCCATGTCTAGCCGGACGTGGCTCAGCTACTGCTACCAGGGAAGGTTCCACCTCACCCCACTATCCTATGATTCCTTGGAGTACGCTTCTGGATTCGCCTCTGAGCAGTGCCCTGAGGGTATCGTCGCCATATCTACCAACACCTTGAGGATCTTGGCGTTGGAGAAGCTAGGGGCCGTCTTCAATCAGGTAAAGAAAGTTCAAGGATACTTCATTCTTAATGTCATCCAAAAGAGCATTTAATGATGATATGATTAATCACCAGTCAGAAGTTATTGTATCAATACAAGGTACATAACATTTTATTGATGACAAAGAACGGCCATCTGAAAATGCATTTTCTAAACCCTTACACCATTATCCTCATAGAAATTTATTTGAAACTAGTGGACCCTCCAACCGCCCCCTCTAAAGGTTACGGGTGCAATTTGAATCAGGTTTCTTTCATTGTTTAAAAAATCTCTGTCTGACCTATTTAGAGTTATTCACTTTATTTTATCCTAACAAAAGTAAAATTAGCAAGGAAATATGTTTATTTTATAATGTCTATACATTATTATACGTCATCAATGACAGAAATAAAAAATTAAATCAAAATTAGTCAAGTTTATTTGTTTGTCATTTTAAACTGAAGCATTGGTTACGGAAAATTTAATTTTCCCATATAAAGAAAACTTGATTGCAGTGTAGGTATTCAATACCTACATAAATATCAATGGTTCCTGTTTTATTCAATTTATTACTATTTTATATATCAAATGAACTATTTAAATTACATTTTGAATGTTAAATTAAGTTTCCATTGGAATCTCATTTAGTTTACAGTGAAACAGTATTAAATTTGAAATAATTAATAACAATGTTAGATTTATAACAATTTAGCATTTATGTCAACAACTTCGTTACGGTTTGTTATGTATGGTATTTTAGAATCTCAATTCACCTTGGCTTGTAGTGTTATTGAACAGTGCCTAAACATTAAAAACAATAATTGACTGTTTTTTATAATTTATTAGTTGATATTGAGTGGTTTTTGATCCTTGAATTAGTGCTCTGAAGTTAAAACCTAAAAGATCACCTGTCTTATTTTCTTTTATGTGATTTTTGAAAACTCCATTTGTGCTGCATGTAATATTATAAACCTTAAGTCTTGCTATTAGCAGTATCTGCTTGAATTGAATGATAAAAATGTTTTATCAGTTCACTTTCATATACTTTTATTAATCCCTAAGACATTTAATGATGATAGTTCACATGGCATAGTCTAAGAAGTTGTTATATCTTAGAATATTGTTGATGACAATAGAACGGCCATCTGAAAATGTCAATCATCCTCCATCCAAGTTTTTATTTTATATCCATTTAAACTTCCTTGTATAAAATATTTTTATTATTTATCCATCAATTTTCTCTGTTTAAATTCATTCACTATCAAATTAAATAAAAATACACTTCCTTATTTTTATCATTCTGTTGGATTTATAGTTTTGTATCATAATAGATATTATTAACAACTATTCAGTTCTAAAAAAAATCTTTTTTTCAATTTATCGATTATTGATGGTAACTTGAGTTTTCTTTTCCTCAGTAGTTAGTACTATCACAGGCTTTCATGAGGTAAGGCTCAAATGATGACGCATAAAAAATAAAGTAGGTAGAGACATTTGATGATTCAAATGAAAACAAACATATTTTCTGATGAGCCTTACTGAATTTGTTTTGTTAATTGCTTCAATTCCCTTATATTAGCGTGTGTCCACTCCCATATAAGTATATTTTCTGTTTTATTTTTTGGTGTTCTGATTTCATCATAACACTTCATCTTTTCTTTAATTTATCTTGATAAATTAGCAAGTTACGGGCATATATCAACTTCAAATTAAATTAAGAATTCTTAAATATTTCTATGATATATTTGTGAAATACTTTAATTTGTTGACAGGTGTCTTTTCCATTGGAATATACTCCAAGGAAATTTGTCGTGCATCCTGAGACTGGTAATTTAATTATAATTGAGACCGAGCATAATGCCTATACAGAAGAAACAAAAAAACAAAGAAGGATTCAGATGGCAAAGGTAAATATTATTTTTATGAGAGTCAGAGCTACAAAAGAATTTGATCTATGCATTTTAGAACTTAACGGAACAGTACACCATGTTATCAATTTTTAGATGTTAAAATTAGTTTTATATTTTTAACTTGAGCCACCGTATTAGTCAAAATATTTTCTCTTTGGTATCAATAGTATGAACCAAATATTGGTCTTAAAACAAAAATTTCTTCCAGTTTAAGATATTTTTATCTAATTATCTTCACTAAGAGCTTTAATTGACGAGAATCTTAATACTTTTTTTATATAGCATTTCCAAGTCAATTGTAACCTTTTCCAAGTCAAATGTAACTTTTTCCAAGTCAAATGTAACCTTTTCCAAGTCAAATGTAACCCTTTCCATTTAAAATGTCACCTTTTCCAAGTCAAATGTAACCCTTTCCAAGTCAAATGTCACCTTTTCCATTTCAAATGTTACCTTTTCCAAGTCAAATGTCACCTTTTTCTTCACTTCTAGCCTCAAATATTCGGTTTTATTTATTTATTTATTGAAAAATAATTAGTTTAATTAACATTATGACTTTTTTAATAATTTTGGCATATTCTATCGCTATCTTTTTTGTTTTTTAGACATTTGGTATAAAGTTCTGTTTTTTACTAGCTATATTTAAAAAAATTAATTATCGTCTATTTAGTTTTAAGATAGTTATTGATTTTGAGTTTTTTAGAGGGGAGGGGTAGTTTTAGTGAATAATTAATGTGTTTTCGGGTATTATAATTACTTTTTTCGAGCTGTATTTTTTATCGCTCGCGTGCATGTTAACTCGCATTTACTTTTAATGTTTTTAATTGATGTAGGAGTTGATAGTTGAGTTTTCGGGTATTATAATAACGTTTTATTTTTTATTGGTCCCATACATTTTAACTCGAACTTACTTTTCATATTTTTTACTTTCATAAGGGTTGATAATTGTCTTTTCGGGTCTTATTATTACGTTTTTCGAGCTGTGTTTTTACCGCTCGCGTGCATTTTAACTCGAATTTACTGTTAATATTTTTTAATGTAATAAAGGTTGATAATTGAGTTTTCGGGCTTGTGATTACGTTTTTCAACTATGTTTTTTATCGCTCACGCTTATTTTAACTACAATTTACTTTTTATGTTTTTTATTAATATAGGGATTGATAATTGTGTTTTCGGGTCCTATAATCACGTTTTTTGAGGTTTATTTTTTTATCGCTCCCATGCAATTTAACTCGAATTTATTTTCAATGTTTTTTATTGATATAGGAATTAATTAATGTGCTTTGGGGGGTTATGATTACGTTTTTCAAGCTGTATTTTTTATCGCTCTCAATTATTTTAACTCGAATTTACTTTTAATGTTTTTTATTGATATAGGAATTAATTATTTTGCTTTCGGGTGGTTATGATTACGTTTTTCGAGATGTATTTTTTATCGCTCTCGCTTATTTTAACTAAAATTTACTTTTTATGTTTTTTATTGATACAGGGGTTGATAATTGTGTTTTCGGGTCCTATAATTACGTTTTTTGAGCTGTGTTTTTACCGCTCGCGTGCATTTTAACTCGAATTTTCTGTTAATATTTTTTAATGTAATAAAGATTGATAATTGAGTTTTCGGGCTTGTGATTACGTTTTTCAACTATGTTTTTTATCGCTCACGCTTATTTTAACTACAATTTACTTTTTATGTTTTTTATTAATATAGGGATTGATAATTGTGTTTTCGGGTCCTATAATCACGTTTTTTGAGGTTTATTTTTTTATCGCTCCCATGCAATTTAACTCGAATTTATTTTCAATGTTTTTTATTGATATAGGAATTAATTAATGTGCTTTGGGGGGTTATGATTACGTTTTTCGAGCTGTATTTTTTATCGCTCCCATGCAATTTAACTCGAATTTATTTTCAATGTTTTTTATTGATATAGGAATTAATTAATGTGCTTTGGGGGGTTATGATTACGTTTTTCGAGCTGTATTTTTTATCGCTCTCAATTATTTTAACTCGAATTTACTTTTAATGTTTTTTTATTGATATATGGATTAATTATTTTGCTTTCGGGTGGTTCTGATTACGTTTTTCGAGATGTATTTTTTATCGCTCTCGCTTATTTTAACTAAAATTTACTTTTTATGTTTTTTATTGATACAGGGGTTAATAATTGTGTTTTCGGGTCCTATAATTACGTTTTTTGAGTTTTATTTTGTCATCGCTCCCACGCATTTATCACGAAATTACTTTTAATGTTTTTTATTGATATAGGGATTAATTAATGTGCTTTCGGGGAGCTATGATTACGTTTTTCCAGCTGTATCTCTTATCGCTCATGCGTATTTTAACTTGTATTTACTTTTAATATTTTTATTTTTATAGAAATCTATCCTTGTGTTTTCGCGGGATTATGAAAATGTTTAACAGCTTTTTTATTATCACTCGCGCGGATTTCAACTCGCCTTTATTTTTGGTATTTTTTTATTGATATTGGGATTGATTATTTTGTTTTTGGTTCTCATTATAACGTTGCTGGAATATACATCGTTTAGCTTTTTTTTTTTACTTTTTTTTTAGAATTATTATTTTATAAAAGGATTAGTTATAGTTCCTTTTCTAGCGTCCTGAGTAAGTTTTTTCAACTAAATCTTTTGTAAAGGACCCGCTTCTATTTTGGTCTTACAATTATTTGATAATTTAATTGAGGAATCGTTTATTCTATTTTCGGGTGTTCTGATAATATTATTTGAACCAAATTTGTTATCGCTTTTACTCATTTTAAGTTACTGTTCCTATTTCATAAATATTCGATAGAGGGATCGTTTATAGTGTTTTCGGGAATATTAATAGAGTTTATGACATTTTTTTATAGCTAGTGCACATTTTAACTTAAATGAAAAGTGATCTAGAAGAATGCGCAATCGCGATGTAACGTCCAGATCAAAAATGTAATCAGATCCTGCAAAAACACAATAAATAATTTTTACATCAAATTATACCATAATACCTACGGTATATAGATATTCCCAAGCGCATAAAACAATAAAGTTCAAAACACGTAATGAGAATCCCCTACAACCAAAACAAAAAAGACCACTGCAAATGGAAGTTGAAATGAGATCAAACGACAATAAAAACAGCTTAAAAACGTAATCACGAGACTCGAAAAGATAATTACAAACCTCTATAACAATAAAAAATATTAAAAGTAAATACAAGTTGAAATACGCATGAGCGATAAGAGATACAGCTGGAAAAACGTAATCATAGCTCCCCGAAAGCACATTAATTAATCCCTATATCAATAAAAAACATTAAAAGTAATTTCGAGATAAATGCGTGGGAGGGATGACAAAATAAAACTCAAAAAACGTAATTATAGGACCCGAAAACACAATTATCAACCCCTGTATCAATAAAAAACATAAAAAGTAAATTTTAGTTAAAATAAGCGAGAGCGATAAAAAATACATCTCGAAAAACGTAATCATAACCACCCGAAAGCAAAATAATTAATCCCTATATCAATAAAAAACATTAAAAGTAAATTCGAGTTAAAATAATTGAGAGCGATAAAAAATACAGCTTGAAAAACGTAATCATAACCCCCCAAAGCACATTAATTAATTCCTATATCAATAAAAAACATTGAAAATAAATTCGAGTTAAATTGCATGGGAGCGATAAAAAAATAAACCTCAAAAAACGTGATTATAGGACCCGAAAACACAATTATCAATCCCTATATTAATAAAAAACATAAAAAGTAAATTGTAGTTAAAATAAGCGTGAGCGATAAAAAACATAGTTGAAAAACGTAATCACAAGCCCGAAAACTCAATTATCAACCTTTATTACATTAAAAAATATTAACAGTAAATTCGAGTTAAAATGCACGCGAGCGGTAAAAACACAGCTCGAAAAACGTAATAATAAGACCCGAAAAGACAATTATCAACCCTTATGAAAGTAAAAAATATGAAAAGTAAGTTCGAGTTAAAATGTATGGGACCAATAAAAAAATAAAACGTTATTATAATACCCGAAAACTCAACTATCAACTCCTACATCAATTAAAAACATTAAAAGTAAATGCGAGTTAACATGCACGCGAGCGATAAAAAATACAGCTCGAAAAAAGTAATTATAATACCCGAAAACACATTAATTATTCACTAAAACTACCCCTCCCCTCTAAAAAACTCAAAATCAATAACTATCTTAAAACTAAATAGACGATAATTAATTTTTTTAAATATAGCTAGTAAAAAACAGAACTTTATACCAAATGTCTAAAAAACAAAAAAGATAGCGATAGAATATGCCAAAATTATTAAAAAAGTCATAATGTTAATTAAACTAATTATTTTTCAATAAATAAATAAATAAAACCGAATATTTGAGGCTAGAAGTGAAGAAAAAGGTGACATTTGACTTGGAAAAGGTAACATTTGAAATGGAAAAGGTGACATTTGACTTGGAAAGGGTTACATTTGACTTGGAAAAGGTGACATTTGAAATGGAAAGGGTTACATTTGACTTGGAAAAGGTTACATTTGACTTGGAAAAGGTTACAATTGACTTGGAAATGCTATATAATGATTTTTCAATAATTATTAAATCATGTTATTTTTACCCATTCAGTTTTAGCTATAACAAATAAAAAAAATGATTCAATAATTAGCTTAATATTGCAAATCTAATTATGTGATATTTTTTTTATTATATGCCACCTTATCTTTTAGTTTGTCATTTTTTTTAGATATTATAGTTTTACTGAATTTATTTAAATAAAAGTATTTTAATGTAATGCAATGTAAAAATTAAGATTTTTAGTGGCTATATTTGATTTTATTTTATGTTTCAACATTACACATGGGTTTAAACGACATGCTACACGGTGAGAAACAGATAGGTAATATATCGTGAGATTTACTAAGAGTGTAAAACATAAATAATTAAACTTAAAAAGTATAAAACACATGCTCTCTCATATTTTCAACGTATTGTAATAAATATTCAATTACCGAATTTTATATAAAACATTGTTTAATTTTATTATAATGTTAAAAATTCTTAAAATAGAGCTTTTACATTAAAAATTTACATGTTTTCCTGATGTATATTACACTTGTTTTTTGTTTTTTTTATAACTACCATTTAGTTAGTTTATCTTTTTTTTTAAAAAAGGATATTCTATGATATTATAGGATTAAACAAAAATTTGTTATCCGAATTTATTTAAAAAGATATACCTTCCCCCTCTCGAACTCTCATAAGACTTCGCTCTCAATATATTTTACCCACCTTTTTCTTACCATGTAGTGGGGCCTTAAGAAAGTATAAGAATGGTGGTATTTAAACAGTATTTATCATTATCATGAAAAGGTGGTGAAAAGAATTCCAAAACTTTGATTAACTTAGTGTAATAATGAAAATATTCCAAGGAATACTTCATGTTCTTTCCTCTTAATTTTTTTTTTATATACCTCAAAAAAAAAAAATTATTTTCTGACTTAAGGAAATGGAAGAGGCAGCCGGGGAAGAGGAGATGGAGATTGCCAAAGAGATGGCTGCTGATTTCCTGTCGGAAGACCTGCCCGAGCGTGTGTTTGGCGCTCCTAAAGCTGGCGCTGGGATGTGGGCCTCTCTGGTGAGGATAATGTACCCCGTCACTGGACAGACACACCATCTACTGAGGCTGGAGCAGAATGAAGCTGCCATCAGGTCAGTACTGTCTTGTAGCTGCTTCAGCATGTGTTCAGTATATCTGTCGATGCTTGTGAGTCGCATGCCTTGGCTATGAGCGGCTCATGATGGTCAGGCCTCTCACTAGTGTGCTGAGGTTTCCATGGCATCGTAGAATAACCATTATTGGCAGCCGTATATTCCATAGACCAATTGGAGCCCGTCGGGCGATGACTATTGGTAAAACCATACGGTGGTCATTCATTTCCTTATCGAAGTATTAATTTAATTATCACTTCTGGTTATTAGTATAAAGTACATATTATATCTCTATACTTTATTATTAATTTATATCATATCAAATTGATCTGATGCCCCTATGATTGCACAGTTGTTAAAAGATATTTATGAATGATTTACAATAATCCAAAAACTTTTTTAAATTTAAATTTGGATTGAGTTAGCACTATAGGTAGCAAAACACTTTGCTTATCCTAGCACTATTGATGGAACATATGTTTTAATTATGTTGATGCCTAATTATGAACTATCACATATAATATTTCTTGTGACGCAATATTATCATTTTATTTATTTATTGGTAAAGTTTAATGTGATTAATACATCTGTCCAGCATCATCTAGGCAACTAATGTTTTCTTGATAGAAGTGTTAGTGTTCAGGTGTTGGTATAGTAAGTTGGTTGCAACTATCCTCCAAGTATTTCACAATGAAATATTTGGCCGGAAAACCTTCCTACATTCAAGTTTATTTTTGACCGTGGTTCATTCTTTTATAATAAATAATGATTCCGTTGAAATTGTCTTACCCAGTGTCCCATTGGGATAGCATTTATGTTATCGCAGAGTTTTTCTGCTTAGTATGCATAATAAGTCTAGATTGTTCAGGTCTCATTGCAGATTGTGTTAATGTTGTTTTCATTCTCTCATTCAGTAATTTCGAATAGTATAACCTCTTTTTTTATTTTTTAGTTACATGAAGCTTATTTTCTTATTAATCATTTAATGAAGACTTCTTTTCTATTAAAAAATTAAGATATAAAGAGAGATGAAAGCTTAATCTTGTAAATTGTGCCCTAGACTACTGTTCTGTGGGGGTTTTGGTCATCCTGGCTATGGTAGAATTAACATGTAGGAAGACTCTCTAAGGTGGGCTCTTTGAAAACAGGGAAAGAAACCTTGATCCTAAGTAAGATCTTAGCTTGATCATATCCTAGTATGGCTGTTGGCTCCATGTAGGTATTAAACTTATAAAAAGGTTATACTTCTCTATTGCCAGTCATTATATAATTACTGTATCATCTGCGTCCCTTGTATAATTAAATTCTCAAACAAATTTTATCCACTTATTTAGTAAATTTTTTTCCCATATTAATTTTTTAATCTAGTAATGTGATATTTGGCTTGAGTTGATAAAAAAACCCACTATTCATTACTCCTAAAGAATGATCATGTCCCACTTTTTACTTTCACTTACTATTTATAGTAAGGGAAAGTATTGCGATCGGGAAAATTTTCAAATTCCAGTTTTCAACGGTAATACACATTTTAGGATCCCCTGAGTCCAAATAACCAAGTCCCGCAAAAAGGTCTGTGTGTGGTAACTCTGATAAAACAAGTCCTATGAAACTGAAATTTTGTATTTTAGACGAATATACGCCCGAGACATTACAAAACCTTTTTCGTCAAAGTAGAAGAGCCACTTTATACCATGCATTTTGCACCTTTTTTCGATTTCCTCAAAAACGGTTCCGACGAGTTTTATTAAACTCGCTATATCAATGTAAAATTTAATAGGCTTTAATATTCGATTTAATTAATTCTTTAATAGTTTCGCATATTTTTATCTCAAACTGTTTTTAAAAATGATTTCATTGATTTAAAAAAAATAAAGGTAAGTGAAAGTCGTGTGTTGCCCGCACCAGATTTTTTAACATAGTAATATGATATTTGGCTTAAGTTGTTATGGGAACCACTATTCATTACTCCTAAAGAATGATCATGCTCACTTTCAGAAGCTTGAATTAATCTATAGGTAATAAGTTGATGACAAAACATAGGGAAAAATAAGTTAATTCATCAAATTATTTCACCAGTATTTCATTAATGAAGCTATCTATAATAATAAATAATATGATGTGATTCCTGTTTAAAGGTAAGCACTCGGTATCTGCTTTTGGCAGGCTTACAAACTGCCCTTAGCTCGTATGGGTGCGATATCAAATGTTGGTTCATCGTTGGGTGTTAGCACCATTATTTGTCTTTCACCTTGGTATATGTTTTCCAACAACAATTACTACATTTAATATTGTTAAAATCGTATTTGTATTAGCAGTTCGATGCTTGTGAGTCGCATGCCTTGGCTATGAGCGGCTCACGATGGTTAGGCCTCTCACTAGTGTGCTGAGGTTTCCATGGCATCGTAGAATAACCATTATTGGCAGCCGTATATTCCATAGACCAACTGGAGCCCGTCGGGCGATGACTATTGGTAAAACCATACGGTGGTCAGTGTTTAATTTTACTTAAACTTAATGTATTATTACAGTGTTTTTATGTCTGTTAAAAGAGCTGATGTATTGCCAGTTTTCTTGAAGTTGTCAAATTTTTTTGGTTTTAAGAACAGATATATTAATTAAAATTAATTAATTAAAATTAAGGAATTATGTCTTAGCCTTTCATCATGGTATATATATTCTACAGCCTATTTTAACTAGAGACGGGTGTAGTCTAGATTCATTCTGTGAGACCTACACATAATAAATTTTTGACCACTCAGTCTGGATTTAATTCAGCCTGAATAATAGATAACATAAAGAGATCGCCTATAGCATGGTGACTAGCATAACATCCTTCTATTCATAAGTTATGGGTTCGAATCCGCAGGTGGATTCTAGAATTTTTTAATCAGAGTAAAAAAATCCTTAGTTTGGCCGTCCTTCGGAGGGGACGGAAAAAGGTTGTCCCTAGCCTGTGTAATGTCGTCAAGTACTCGTTAAAGATCCTTATCCTAATTAAACCAGGATAGGCAAAATTTAGGAATCTCACTGTGGCATCATCCGATCGATTAGCCACAATGTCATTAAGTGACATTAATAAACAAATAACTTGGAGATTGTGAAGGTTATTTTGCCATAGTTCACTCTTAGGTATCCCAAATTACTTTTCCAGTTGACTTAGTAGTTGTGCCTGAACATCCTCAGTGAACTCATAACTCACTGAGTGTTATGTCATCTACCTATTTAGGCCTTAGACTTAAAACGTTTTAGGTTTGTTATTGTTTTTGTTATTCATATAATTTCTCTTCAGCGCTACTAATACTAATCTGACGATGTTTCAATGGAAGTCCTAATTCTTATTTATCTAGGTATAATTTATAATAGGGGTCAATCATGAGTACCTGACTTGGCTCACCATTTCACGTCCGCTCTGAAGGATGGCATAACTAAAGAATTTTTGCTCCCATTTAAAAAGTATTGGACTGAGAAGGCTGTTTCAGTAGGCACTACACCAGAGGTGACCCCACTTTTAGGTTTTATTACCTATATTTTTCTGGAGATTATTGATTCAATATTATACAAAATTATTTCCTGGTATTATTTGAATTTGTTTTTTATGATTTTGATTGATGTTGCCTGTATGATGAATAATCAATATCACAGACCTGTACTGACACTGTCCCAACGCTGATGTGACTAAATATTTCTGATCAGGCACAGTTTCAATTAGAGTTTTGATTATTCATTGTTATAATTTAATTATTTTACTGTCCTTTTTAAAGTTTGTACATACAAAACAAGGGTATGATTAATGAATTTAACAATAAAAAAAATTGATACCTACTCTTATTATGGCATAATGCAAACAGGTCATGTTTTCATGAAATCATTCATATCTAAAGTTTTATCGGAATTTTCCTTGAAGCGAACGTATCACCTCTGACTTTAATCAGTTGTGATAGCTTAATCAAAATTGTTTACCTTGAATGATTACTGTGTTGATAATTAATAATCGTTTTGATGCTTGTGAGTCGCATGCCTTGGCTATGAGCGGCTCATGATGGTCAGGCCTCTCACTAGTGTGCTGAGGTTTCCATGGCATCGTAAAATAACCATTATTGGCAGCCGTATATTCCATAGACCAACTGGAGCCCGTCGGGCAATGACTATTGGTAAAACCATACGGTGGTCATTATTCATTTATCAAATTTATCTGGTGCTTCTATGATTTTATTAGCATTTAATATCACTGACCTGTTCTGATATTATGTGATGAATCTAATATCTGAAGACGCAGTTGTCAATAGGTATTTTTGAATGACCCATAATAATCCAAAAAATAATTATTTTTTATTGAAATTTGTATGAGTTAAAGAATTAGATCAATAGTAATTACAGATTTCTTATCCTAGCACTACGGTTGCAATGAATCACCATATATATTTTGTTACATATTAAATTGAAGCCTAAATATGAACTATCACATATAATATCATTTTATTTATTTATTGCTAATGTTTTATGTGCTAATAACATCAGTCCAACATCATCTAGGCAACTAATGTTTTCTTAATAGAAGTGTTAGTGTTCAGGTGTTGGTATAGTAAGTGGTTGGCTCTATCCTCCAAGTACTTCAAAATTAATGAAATATTTGGCCGGAAAACCTTCCTACATTCAAGTTTATTTCTAAAACTCTTTGTGTAGTATTAAGTCTTAACAAACAAGTAGTCTTTGTTGTCTTATTAAGTTTCCATTTCATAATTTTAGTTTTAATAAAACTCAAAACTAAATCAATTAATACCTTATTTGATCTTTGCAGCTTAGCCATTTGCAAGTTTTCGAACCAGCCAGACAACCAGCAGTTCTTAGTTGTCGGGGTGGCTAAGGATTACCAGTTAAATCCAAGGCAGATCAGCTCTGGTTACCTCAACACTTACAAGTAAGTCAACCCCAATTGTTAAAACTTATTTTTATGAAGTTAGTTACTGAAATTCGTTATTCTAAATTCTTAAACTGGGAAGTGGAGGGTTACTTGAATAAATTACTTATCTTCAAATTTAAATAATGGGTAAAATTTGACTCTTTTTCAGAGTAAAAAAGCGTTTCTAGTAAAAGTACAGATGATGATAAACTCACACGAATGCTGAATTGTCTTTGAAGACACGTCCTGCAGTTCTGATGTACTTTTTACTTATATATTTTATACTGAAGGAATTAGTCCGGGTGGCGGTCATTAAATGAAACAACTGAATAGTTTCAACTATTTTATTTGAATGAATAGTTGAAACTATTCAGTTGTTTCATTTAATGACCGCCACCCGGACTAATTCCTTCAGTAATTCTCAACGGTCAACTAATTATATCCACAATATATATTTTATAATTTTTTATGCCTATCGATTTCATGAATTTGAATTTTTTTAAAGTAAAGGATATTAAATGTTTTTCCCATTGTTTTGTTTAGGTAGAGAAAGTAAATAAGAAGTTCATATTTCAATTACGGCTCTTCAGTTTTACTAAAATTTCCTTTTATGTAACGTAATAGTTAACTGTTCTAAAAGTATACAATACAGTGCTATTTATTTCAAAACATACTAAATAGAATATAATTAAATAATAATTACTACAAATTTTAGTGAAGTGAAGGTTGGCGGTGTCTATTTATTGGGGAGAAGTTTATTCTTGGTGCAGTCAAATAAATTACCAATCATCAAATTAAATTAATGATAAGTAAAATGTAACTCGATTTGAGTAAAAAAAAAAACATTAGTGGTATAATTTTGCCTATCCAGGTTTTATTAAGTTAGGGATCATAAACGAGTACCTGTCATCGCACAGGCTCGGGACCACCTTTTAACGTCCCCTCCGTAGGATGGCATAACTTGGCATTTTTTACTCCCATTAAAAAATCCTAGGACCACCTGTGGTTTTGAACCCATGACCTTTGGCATAGGAGGCTGTTATGCTGACCACCCAGCTACAAGTGATCCCGACAATTCCTGTTGCTTCTGATCTAATTATTGAACCCTACCCATTTTCTACCCATAAATGTTTTAAAAAACAACTTTTTTTCCCCCCTCTCTATTATTAACAAATATAGAATTAATGTTTTTCTTTTATTTTTTATTGATTCATTTGTATAATATCTTAACTATTAATATAACTATTTTGTACTTAATTCCATTCTGATGATAAACAGTATTTATCTTATGGGATCCAATAAGTACATATGATGATGAACTCACACGAAGGCTGAATTCTTATTGAAGACACGTCCTGCAGTTCTGATGTACTTATTTCCTGTTTGTAGTTTATAATATATATATATATAATATATATATTATAAAAAATATATATATATATATATATATATATATATATATGACTTGTCAAGTAAATACAAATGCATTTATTAACTATTAAGAAAGCCCCTTTGCAGTAAGATATTAAAATCCACCCTCTGAACTAACTTAAACCTTAGGTCATTAAATAATTACTAAAATCTTATGAAATAGAGCAGGACTTTTCATAATTATACTACATTGTTCCAAGATTTATATCCAGCTGTCCACCATTTGTAAAGAGTCAAAAATTTAGTCGACTACTGTGTTCATTTTTCTAGTTATGTTTTCTAACTGCTTGTTAATTATTCAGGTTTGTAAACAATGGCTGTGGCTTAGAGTTAGTCCATCGTACCCAGGTCGATGAACTCCCTACCGCTATCTGCCCCTTCCATGGAAGAATATTAGTTGGTGTCGGTCGCTTGCTCAGGCTCTACGATCTTGGAAAGAAGAAGCTGTTAAGGAAGTGTGAGAACAAGGTATTGTCTACTGTCATAAGCTTCGTAATACACCTTATTTCTCAGTAATCATTGTATATTATAATTAATATGTTTTTTGTTATTTCAGCATATTCCTAACATGATCGTGCGAATAGAGGCAATGGGCAGGAGGGTATACGTGAGTGATGTCCAAGAGAGTGTGTTTATGGTTCGATACAAGTCAGCTGAGAACCAACTCATTATCTTTGCCGATGACACCCAACCTCGCTGGATAACCACAACTACCATCCTTGATTACAATACTGTAGCCACAGCTGATAAATTTGGAAACATCGCTGTTGTAAGTGATAATATTATATATGTATAGGTGTAGTACCATATCAATCCCATAAATTACTATGGTTGTGATGCAGCAATTTTAATGGGGGTTCCCCTTATCTTGATGTGCTATAAAGCTGGTTTTGGAAAAAATCATCCTGTAGGGGATTTAAAATAAATTCGAAAATCCTTTTAAAAGAATTTTTTTATAATTAAAACTAAACATTTCCTGAAAGAGCACTCATTTGATTTATAATCAAATTCTCTGTTAAGAGAAAGCAAAGTCATCTTTAACTAAACGAATACTAAAACTTTTTAAACTCTTGAGAAACAACTGGATTTTAAATTTCTAAAGGTATAAGACTTTATCCCAGATAGACCAAAATTTCGCATTATTGTTAAGTATGTTTTAAGATTACAATGTTAAGTAATGATATGATGGATTTAAATGTTAACACATTTTGCTTATTCACAGTACCTTAAAACAGGTTTTGGTTGCCAAGATAAATACAGATAGACTTAACTCTATAGTAGTAAGCTTCAAAATACTATCAATTGTAGAAAATCAATCAGAACATTTAACATCTTGCCATTCAGTTTTATTAGTTGCTTAGATTGGGTTGGGTCTACTTAAAATTTGAAATGCCTATTTCGCTCATAATTAACATAATGTTTTAGATGAAACCCTGCTGAACGAAAACATGACAAAACATAATATAATAGCACATGAAAGAATATTAGTAAACCCAACAAAATATATACTGTGAATAGTTCTAAGTATTTTTAAAAAAAGAGGAAATAAATTCTGGCTACCTGTTTTTTTTTCTTTTTATGTTTGTGTTAGTTATTACAATAAGTAATATGTTCTTTTTTAATTTGAAATAATGATTTATTTTATTTTTTCTAGATCCGCCTGGCTAGTAACGTTACAGACGATGTAGATGAGGACCCCACAGGCAATAAAGCCCTCTGGGATAGAGGTCTTCTCAACGGAGCTTCTCAAAAAGCAGACTTTGTCGCCAATTTCCATGTCGGAGAAATGGTGACATCTTTGCAGGTCAGTCCCAAGTTATTCAAGTTTTGTTTATAGTGATTTGTAAACTGTGATGAATAAATCATTATCCGTGTTTCATCTGAGATCCTATGATTACACAAATTATCTGAGATTTTATTTTATTTTTTTATAGAAAGCAACACTGATCCCCGGTGGCTCTGAATCCTTAGTTTACACTACCCTCTCTGGCTCGGTCGGTGTCCTTGTACCCTTTACGTCTCATGAGGACCAAGACTTCTTCCAGCATTTAGAGATGCACATGCGGTCGGAAGCGCCTCCTCTTTGCGGGCGTGACCATCTATCCTTCAGGTCCTACTACTTCCCTGTGAAGGTAAAGCTCTTAACCATTTTTATTAAGTTAGCAATCTTTCTTATAATGATGATTTATTTATTTCATTCCGTGTTTCATCTGAGAAATTATGATTATTATGAATTCTGATACCATACTTAGTTGACTATATAATATTATTGTTATCGAAGAAACTATATAATGTATAATTGCAGAATGTGATTGACGGAGACCTGTGCGAACAGTTCACGTCACTGGAAGCAGCGAAGCAGAAGTCCATAGCAGAGGATCTCGACAGGACCCCCAATGAGGTGTCCAAGAAGCTTGAAGACATCAGGACAAGCTATGCCTTCTAAGTTTACATCCACTGTCAACTCACGTTCACCTCCATCATTTTATTTTATTTTTTGTCTGGTAGATGTTTTGTTTGCCAGTCTTAATCTGTGATCTCCTAATCTATATTTAATTAAGTTCTAATTGTACATAGATTATTTATATTGTTTTCTTTATATGTCAATATTTCTTTTCTTTTTTAAATAAATATATATTTTTAATTTGTATTTATGTCATTTTGTCTCCATACCCTTGTTTCTTACTGATTTTGGAATCAGCGTTTTACACTCAATTAATCAATTTATTGGTTTCCTCCAAATTCAATACAAGTTATATTAAAACATTTTGAAGAATAAATAAGAAACCAAACTCTGAAATTACTGATATTGATAATGTGGATAATTTATAATCGCCGCCAATGCAATAAAAAATAATAGAAATATTAAAGCAACTTGATAAATAATTTATCAATGATTTTGAGTTGTCTAAATCACTTGTGTTACATGTTTATTGCTAATAGCTGTGGCCCAAGGATTTCCAGTTCTGCCTTTCAATTGGTTATTCTAATAAGTACTTTAGAAAAGTAGGGACTTGATATTTGAAAATATTAGAGTTATGTGATAGCAAATATTAATTTTTCTTAATTAATAGCAAAGAGACTTATACTGAACATTTACCTGATTCTTGCTAAACATTCATTTTATAATTCAACATCAACCGAAAAATAAATAATGTAAGAATGGCCTTTTTCCTTCTTCTTTTCTTCAAGATACAGGATACTAAGGTATGTAGTAAGGTCTGAAAGTTTCCGGGATAGGAAAGGTGGAAGAAAAAATTGGTCTTACTGTTTTTCAATATATTCTTTAAGTTCAACACAGGCGATATTTCTATACTATGAAAAAAATGATTTTCTTAGTTGAAAAAATGTTCTTCCACTGCTGTTTAGAACTTTTTGTTTTGAATTACCTCACCTCCTATGAAGGTCAGATTTTAACTTCGAGAGAAAGGATGAAGTACCTAGGGACCAAGGTTAGGCTGTAGTGTAGGGTGGATGGGAGATCTGTTTGAATCCTCAGTCCTTCACAGCTGCCTATGAAGTCCTTCAGTACTGCATGGATAGGGGCATTGTTTTGAAGGAGGCGAACACCTCTCCTTTATTCTTCCCCCTACTACATGCCTCCTGGCCAGAGAACCCCTCATATAGCTTTCAAAAGCAAGGGAGGTGTGAACAAAAAGAAATAAAAAAAAATCTCCTCTCTATTCCTTGTGGTGTTACTTTTTTTTTAAATCTATCAGTATTATTCCCAAAAATTTGTGGTCATTTCCTTTTTTGTTGACTTTTGCCTTTAAAAGGAGGCGCTTCTCCATTCCATTGACTCCCTTTTGCCGAGTGTGTCTTTATAAAGAACCATTGTCTCATCCCCAGTTTCAACTCTGTCCAAGGGGTAGAACTACCCGTATATGCAATCCAAGCGCTCTTCAATTTGCACAGGATTAACACCCTTTTTACAAGCGAATTGGAAAACCGCACTGTATGGAGTTTGAACATGGTAAAAATGGGGAGTTTCTTTCAAAGCTAGACAGGACTGAGGAAGTGTAGGCGATGGGTATGGACCTGCATAGGTCCCATCACATTTGAAGGAGAGTAAGCAGGACAGGGCAGAAACTTATAGGCCGTACTATATATATTTAAATCTGAATAGAACACCATTCGAAATACTACAATAAATTGTTCATGCAGCATGGTATGTTTCGATACACAAAGACACAAACATCCCAACAGTAAATTCTTACATTCAGGAAAAATATAACATGTTTCATTCATTGACACATAACCAGCCAACTTGTTTCTTTACTTTTTTCCTTCCTGTTACCAGGCTAACCCCAAAGAAGAGTAAAATGTAAATGGCTGAAGATCTACTCAATTATAACAACCTAAGAAATTCATATGTAGGATCATGGCCTGGAAAAACTTTTGCTATATGCTCAGCATCGCAGTTGTGAATATAAATAATGATAAAAAGAAAGAGAAAAGGGAAGTTTAAATAGTTGATAGTTGATGAATTTAGTAAACATTTGAGTTTTAGACTGTTAGGTAGGTTAAAGCATGAAAAAAATAATTCAATCATATACATGGGGTGCTAAAGCTGATATTTTAAAGCAAAAATAAAGTTAGTAAAGTGTCATATATACCATGGATTTCACACAACTTTCTTGAAAACCGCTTTCTTAGATTGAATTTGAATATTGTTTTCAATTATTTTATTGGAAATCCATAAAGACAGATATTTCTTTTTATTTAACAAAATGGAAAATCTGCTGCACAGATGGCGAACAAAAGTTGCAGTGTATATGGTGATGATGCCTTAGAAGAAAGAACCATCTGTAAGCGGTTCACTCGGTTCTGAAACGGAAATTTAGAACGGAAAAAGTGTTTTGTTCAAGAACTTACCCAACTAGGGAAAACAATTAATGATAAGGAATTAATAACGTACATAATTGAAGGATTGCACCTTACTATGATCCAATAGTTAACTCCAAAGATCTACAACATATAATTCCCAAAATAAAAAATCTTATGGAATGCGAATTGAAATTTCTTTCCTAAGTAGAATAGAAAAGCTTTCTTATAGTTATAATAATGATGTATGATTAAATTTTCAACTTCAGAAAACCCACTTGTCCTTATTATGAGGACAAGTGTTTAAGATAATAAACATTTGTGATACCAACATTTTGCATGTCTCTACAGTAGTAAATTTTTTAGAACCTAAAAATTGTATGATGATTTTTTATTTGAAACTGGTATTTAATAGACTTGAGGACATATATTGATAATATGTCAGACAATGACCTCATAATAAAACATTTGTTGCAGATAGAAAATAAAAAGAAATTTGATAATTTATTTTATTATGTTACAGAATGTTTAAAGCTAAGAAATTTGTATCTCTCTATTCAAGAACAATTTCAATTTAAGCACATTACCAAAATAACAATAATTGAATCTGTTATAGTGTTTATGATTTTTTTATTTTGTTTAATATTTCTTATGTATTTATTTTAGTTAAGGAAGCTTATTTTGTTTAGTTCAGTTCTAATACATATATTTAACTGAAATAATTTTGTAAAACTCAACTCCATTTGTATGGGCTAGCCCGAAAACAAATAAAGAGATTTATTTATTATTAATATACCTGTAGTTAAAACTAAGACATTAATCACTGTTAAGATTTTTATCTTTAAAAATAAATTAATTTTTGTTTATATTTTTCTGTCTATTTTGGATGTTTTAACCACTTGAAAGAATGAAAATATATTATGACATAATCTACTGAGGCATAAATAATTGAGATTGAAGTTTTTTGCAAAAAAAGTTGAAGAAATACTTTGCCAGCAAGTTTCTATATATTTTTATAATGCTTCTATAAACTTGAAAAGGTATTGAATGTATGTAAAGAAATAAGTAAATCATGCATATTTTAGGAATTATTTCACTCTAAAACAACAGCAGATGTTTGTAGTTCATTTAGATGTCCATCTATTTGCTACTGCACAGTATAAGATGGCATCTTAAAAAGGGTATGCTAAAAATGCTGATATACTTAATGAAATTAGCTCTTGGTTTTAATTGTATTATTAATTACCTTACCTGTATTCTATTAGATCCAAGATTACACAAATTAAACATTCTTTGGATTCTATCTTATTCCACCTTCATTTTACTACATTTTCCATATTTATATTAGGATCATGAAAAATTTTTAATTCCAGTTTTCAACGGAAATACTCGGTTTAGAGTTCCCTGAGTCCAAACGACCAAGTCCCACAAAATGGTCAGTATGTGTGTGTGTGTGTATGTGGTAAGACTAGCTCAAAAACACGTCATACAAAACTGAAATTTTATATTTGAAACTAATATATGCCTGAGATGTTACTGAAACTTTTTCACCAAAATTGGGGGATCAGAAGAACCACTTTATATCATGCGTTTGGCACTTTTTTACAATTTACTTCAAAAATGGCTCTAACGCTTAAGATTAAACTCACTATATGGATGTAAAATTTATTGGGCTTTAATATCATGTAGGTTTCATTCTGATTGAAATAGTCTGACAGGACTTACATACCATTTTTTTTTAAATGCCTTCATAATTTTGATTATTTTAAAACTATTTTATTTGTCCTCTGAGTAAAATTATTTCAATAATTATTTAACATACTGTTCCGTCATAAAATCTACTGATTAGTTATAGGTATTTATTAGTTTATGTATATTATTTTCGGTGATTAGGTTATTAAATAAATGCCATATATTACATATTATTTATGTTTTCAATTTCCACATTAAAATTAAAGTTATTTAAAATTAATATTTTTGGCAAAAAATGTACATTATTTTAATTAATTTGTAAAATTTGCTTTATTCATACATAGTTATTTAAAAAATCTGGTGTGCACAACACATGACTTTCACTTACCTCTGTTAGTAAAATCAATATAAGAATTTTCAAATACAGTTAGAGATAAAATATATGGGTAAGTGAAAATATTTATGAACAATAAAGATATTGTACTAAATTAATAAACATTTAATTTAAAATATGTATACATATTAAAAATATTGTACTATATTAATAAATTTTAAAAATAGTGTAATATACTCATAAATATTAAATTTAAAATATTTGACTACATACATAAATATTTAATTTAAAATGAAAAAAATAAAAGTAAGGTATGCTAAGGGGATTCGAACTCAGAATTCTAGGGTCGCGCGCTACTGCGCCACTGTCCCTAATTATTAACAATTTATCAATTACAAAACCAAAATTATAATTTCGTAATTAACTAGACGAATGTTATGCGGACAAAAAAATGTGGAACGCTTCACGATTTTGCGTGTCATCCTTGCGCAGGGGCCATGCTAATCTTCTCTGTATCGTTCCAATTTTAGTATATGTACCGCCGAAGCGAGTACGGCCAGTGAAGAAAACTTTGGGATCTTAGAGCAAAACTAGACATTTTTCATTAGTTTTGGAACTTTTAAAATTTCTGAAAAAGCAGGAGAGAATAATGATAAAATGTTTCGGTTAATATAATTTATTTTTTTAATTTAACGATCTAAATATTTCATTGAAAATTCAAGTTAAACTTAAATGATTATTGGAGATTTATTGGTTAAATTTGATGGTTTTTAATAGAACTGACAAATTATAAATTCTTAGCTAACCATTTAATTAAAATTTCACAGAATAAAGAATAATAATAATAAAAATTGTAACTCTACTAACTCTAAAGGCTTGGGTTCAGTAGATATGCCTGCATAGGAACTGCATAATAAAAGAAAGATGTTTGGAGATAGTTCGGATTTCTTCAATTACTGACTACTTCCAATTATCCATCATTTCGTTATATTCATAAATTTTTCATCCGTTCTTCATGATTTCCATGAAAACAGGATTGTTAGATGGAGATTTGGCTGGTTATAGATTAAAAATGTAAAGTGATGTCTTGTATGAATATATAACTTGGGATATAAGAAGACGAACGACGTGTTTTTAAGGAGCCTAGTAATATGATTGCATTTGATTAATAGCGTCAAACATCCTCCATGCTCCTACTCAATGTTTTTTCTCTTTTAATTTGTAAAAATAGTTATATACGTTTTTATAAATATTAGCATTTTCAATTTTATTATGTATTTTTCCAGTTATAACCATTATTGTTGTTCGAATATGTTATTCTTTTAGAGGACCTTGTCCCGGAATAAAATTTCTTTCCATTCCTATTTCTAAACAATATGTTTCAGAAATTCAAATTAAAAAAATAAGTCAAGCATCAGAAGTAGTTTTATATATGTAGAGCACTTTTAAATAATATTTGTAATAAAAAACAACATGTAAATTGACTTAAGATTAAAATGCTTTGCTGTGTTCAACAATTTGTTTTAGACGTTCAGTTACAGATTCCAAAAAAGATTCCCATTGATTTAAATCTGAAATAACTACCTTAAAAATTTAATGATCGAATGACAACTTTGTTACAGATTTAATTACAAAATGCTAACTGATATCTACTTGTATGTTCTCTCTGACGGCATCCGCCACTCACAATTCCATCTATATGTAGGTGATCTGCAAATCTATCTTTCTTTCCATCCTTCCGAAGTCTTTCAATCCCATAATTATCAAGCTTTGTTATAATAGTACTATCAAAATTTGATTTGTTTCGAATTATCACAAGAAATGTTTATTGGACTCTTTTTTTTTTTTTTTTTTTCTAAGATTTTATTGATAATAGGTTCTTTCCGACACCACTTAGATATCTGCGGAATATGAGCATAAAATTTGTTTCGTTCCATCATGTCCAAAATTTCTGCTTTTGCAAAGGCATCGGACATTTGTTCAAACTTGTCAGAGTCGCGCAGGAACAGAAAACTAAAGATTGTGCAATCGTTGGAGCACAGACCCAAGATCCGTGATCAGTCAAATTTTGAATGTGCTTAGAACAGTAATCAGATAAAGAACTTGGGAAAAACTCAATTTTATAAGTAAAAAAAAATGGCGTTCATAGGAGGAAGAGTGAAGGTGTGGGTCTCCCCCTGAAAATTACTTTAAGGAATAAATATCAAATAAAATAAGGCATTAGAAAAACAAGTATGATTAGAGATTAGATTAGATAGATTTTCAAATTGATATGCATATAATGTCTGGAAAAAAAAACTTAGATTTTCAACCCACTTTGGCCCTCCCCCAATCATTTCATGAAATAAAAGTTTTAAATTTCATTTCATTCATTATTTTAACTTAACAATTGGGTTTCTTTTTTAGAAAACTTTTATGTTTTCTGCACCCAATTTTTAAAGTAATGGGTAACTACTTGAATTTTATAATACTGACAGTAGCGCCATCTGCTTTTTCTGTCAGTAATCATTACTCTCGGTAGGTTTCACTGGCCCAGGCTATTGCCCTTTTTCTGTATCTTTCAAGACATTATTAGTTATAATTAACTAAATAAGTATGTATAATTAAATTGTAATTATCTTTATTAATAAGTTTGTCGTAGGTGTTTTAATTGTATATTTATATCTATAGAATGGGCCATGGTCATCATGATTTTGGTGAAAGGATGAAAATTCCTGACTATAGGATCTATAAAGTAGCAGATGCTCCTGAACTTCAGAAAATAGAAGATGTACTTGCTCAAAAAGGGCTTAAGGATCCATGGCTGAGGCAAGGACATATTGCATGTTTTGAATTTTGAACTTCCCAACTTGAATAAATATATTTATTATTTTGTCTTTCTTTATTCTCTTAATGGTATTTTATTTATTAATTTAAACAGTGACAAATTAGAACTGATTTGTGATCTTATGTCACTAAATTTATATCAATTCTTTAAAATGAAATTTAATCTTTTTTATTTTAATCATCTTCAACACAACTATTATCTTCCGTTACCATTGAAAATGTGTGAAACATGAGGTCTGGTGTTGTCGCATAAGTGTATAAATCCCTTTTGATAAACAAATTCAGATTCATATTGAGGGTGTATAGTCGACTGTAGAAACTATTATAGGTGGAATAGTCAGGAATCAGTCATTTTTGAAAAGTTTTTAATTTTGCCAACGTTTCGGCTCAAGCTTGTGAGCCATCATCAGGGCATTACTGAGCCATGTCCAAGCATAAAACTCAAGTTGAGTCAAATTGAGTTTTATGCTTGGACATGGCTCAGTAATGCCCTGATGATGGCTCACAAGCTTGAGCCGAAACGTTGGCAAAATTAAAAACTTTTAAAAAATGACTGATTCCTGACTATTCCACCTATAACAAATTCAGATTGTTGTTAATAATCATTATGTCAAAATCACTGCAGTACAAAAGTTATGGTTTCTCTTATGTTCACCATCAACAAGGTTGATGGAGGTCTTCCTCCATTATCCAGGATCTGTGTCACTAACCATAAAAATGTCAAATAACCGCCAAATACTCCATTTGTTTTTCCAAACTCCTTATGCCCACGTTTGAACATATTAAAAAAAAAAAAAAAAAACCTGCATTCTTTATCAATTTGAACCGATTGCCAACATTCTTTTGTTGCCAAGTGCTCCAAACATTTTTGGTTTTTAAGAGCTACAAACTATTGGCATCAGATCTAGACGAAGGCCAAGTTTCTGAGTGATATGTTATAACAGGTCTAATTAACATTTTGTAAAGCCTTGGTTTTTCTTGATAACAGACGAGATCTTAGTAATTTTGCGAATCCATAGTAACACTTGTTATCATTAATGATATGAAATTTGAGGAACTTTTTGAGGAAGTGTCAACTTTCAGTAATACCTCAATAAAACTCTTGATGAAAATAGATGAATGCAACATATTTCACATTTCTATAATGTTTTGTTTCTTTTTTATACATTTTGTTTTTTCCTTTATTTTTTGTAAAGATTAACCTCAAATCAGATTTTGTTGATGTAAATAACTGTACAATTCTAAAATACCATAATTATTTATTGACTTACCTTTGTATTATTGGTTTATTTATTAATTGAAATTTTACCAGACCTCTGCTTTTATTATTTATCATTAAAGGACTATTAAACTCATCATATTTTTATGATAAATCTTTTCTCTTTCCTTTAGAATATTATTGTTCTGAATTTTCTGTCAAGAGTAACTGTTAGTCTGTATTAGGAATGAGGTTTGGCGCTTCAGGGAATCTGAATGGGGTACACCACGTCAAAGATTAACTACATTCTTTTTCCGAGGGTTCAAATACGGCTTCGCTGCTTTCCTGGCGACAATAGCGATTGAGAAAGTCATCGATGTTATTGGAAAAAAGAAAGGTGGGGCCCACGGAGGACACCATTGATAGTTCCATAGGATATAAAGAAGGTATACTTTGCGATACAGTTTTTATTTCCTCAAAATGTATGTATATTTTATAAATATATTGAATTTCAAGATTTGTTGAGATTTAAAATCTCAGCTGCTTGAAGTGTTTATAGTTATGTAGAATAAATAAAATAATAGAAGCAGTGTATTTTTTAAAACATATCTCCCTTCTTTACTTTCACTTACCTCCTAATGATGTGTCCGAATGACCAAGTTCAGCAAAAAAGTAGGTATGTGTGTATTTCTGGTTTGTATAGCTTGGAAAAAAACAAAACATATTACATATCTGGAATATTATATAAACTTTTCCACCATAATCAAGAGATCTGGAATTACCACTTTATACCATAAATTCTACACCTTTTTATGATTTTGCCAAAAATCACTGTTATGAATTTGAATTAACTCACTAAATTGATGTAAAATTAAATGGACTTTATTGTTATATAGGTTTTATTCCGATTAAAAGATTCTTACTAGGCTTAAATGCTGAATTTTCAAGATTTCTTTCGTAGAAGTACTTTTGATATTGTTAACCATTTCTACTTGTTAGCATTGTTAAAAAAAAAGAGGTGGATTTGAAATATGGAAGAATTTGATACTCACCTGATGGAGAAAACAGTAGATTTTTTAAATTAAAAAAAAAAAAAATTTCCTGGTTAAATTTTTTTTTCACACATAAGATTAGTTAAGGCTGCGCTGCACAATGAGAGTAGGGGAAATTAAGGGAAATAGCAGTATTTTCTATAAAACTTTAACATGTATTTTTTTTAAATTATCATAAATAATTACTGAAGGAATTAGTCCGGGTAGCGGTCATTAAATGAAACAACTGAATAGTTTCAACTATTTTATTGTTTGCCAACGTTTCGACCCCCATTGTGGGTCATCATCAGGGCGTCTGGTAGGCGAGTGGAAACTGGGTAAAATTTCAACTAATTATATCCACATATCATAAATAATGTTTAATTTCTTAAAATGGAGTTTCTATTAAAAAAAATGTTTTCATAATGTGTATTAATTGTAATAAATTGTTTATTTTTATATAAATTTATCATTTAGTTTTCATAAAAGTCCCATTTGTTGCAGACAGTCTGTGATAGATACACCTCTTTTCATTCTAAACTCCCTGCCCACACAAACCTACTTGTCCATAATTTATCTTTCTTAGATATCCCTGATAACCCTCTGAGACGATTAAAAAGAAGGTGGCCTCGGGACCTACTGACTTAAAATAGTTTATGAAGCTAGCACTGGGTAGTTCTTTCTCAAGACATTTTCATGACTTTTCTTCATTCTGTATGTTTACTCATTGTGTTGTTCAATAAAGTTGTAAATTACAATTTAAAAAAAAAACTGGGGTCACCCATAGCGTAGTGGCTAGCATAACAGCTTTCTATGCCAAAGGTTGCGGGTTAAAACCTGCGGGTGGCCCTAGGATTTTTTAATGGGAGTAAAAAATCCTAAGTTATGCCGTCCTTCAGAGGGGACGTTAAGAGGTGGTCCCGAGCCTGTGCGATGTCAGGTACTCGTTAAAGATCCCTATCCTAATAAAACCTGGATAGGCAAAATTTAGGACTCTCACTGTAGCATCGTCCGATTAGCCATAGTAGCATAAAGTGACGTTAAACGAAAATAAACAAAAAAAAAAAATCATTTTGTTTTGTTTTATATATATATATATATATATATATATATATATATATATATATATATATATATATATATATAGGTTTTTTTTTTTTTTAAACAATGTTTAATGATATAGGATTTTTTTAAAAATTATATTTGATGTTATCATCTGAATTCATTAAAAAAAAAAAAAAAAATTGTGCCTTTCTCTCTCCCACTACTTTCAAAGCCATCACAAGCACTAGCTTTCACGAATTTTCACCTGCCTCCTCTCTCACTGTATTGTACGGCCTTAATGTAGATTTATATTATACACTTGGAAACCTAAAGATTTTAGAAATTTTTCATATATATAAAGTTGTATAAGGTAATGAAGAGTGATGATAAGCACATATAATTTAGTGATTGTTGTAAATAATAATCTCTGTTTTTATATTATTTAATCTAAAATAAATAACATGAATCTTTCTTTAGCTTCAAGTTTATTTAAGAGTTGATTTCAAGAAGGGAGGTAAGTGAAAGTTGTGTCTTATGCGCACTAGATTTTTAATTCAGCCTCTAGAATAGTCTTTCTAGAAAAAAATTGTGTACTTCTGTTTTAATAAATTTGTTGATCCAGCTGGAAATATATCTTAAATTATATTACAAAGCATTTTTATTGTAAAAATAATAATTTGAAATATAAGTACATTATTATTTTAAAAATTAAACTAAAGAACAAGCTAACTAATAAAGTATAAATTCACTGTTAATGATCACCTTGTTATCATTTTTCACCTTTTCCTCCTTAATAGGCCTGTATAGGAACCTATATAGGCCATGAAACCTTAAAGGTCGCTACATGATGTGAGTTTCTGTTGTAAAGGTACTTTCATGATAGTAGGAGAGGAGAAAGGTTATGATAATTTTTAACAAAGGTATATAATAACATCAAATATTACTTTTAAAAAATCTGATTGTTTTTATTGAAAAATTAAAAAGTAAGTAAGTTATATCTAAACAAACAGTTGAATATACATACTAAGAAAACATTTGGTTTATATCTAGAAATACTACATCAAAAAATTAATTTTTAATTCATTATGGTAGTCACTGATATCACACCAAAATTCACTTGGCTGTTTCTTAACATCTTTATCTTATCTTGACTCTCTTGAGTATTTTATTTTTTAACTATCCTAGAACATCTTCTAAGGGGGATTTATTTGATACATTTGTAAAAAAAAAATAATAATAAAATAAAAATAACCTGTAACACTATAACTCGTGAAGGGTGCAGTGATTCATACTATTTCTAGGCCAATTGCTGTACAAGGTGAATTGACTGAGATCATGCTCAAACGCCAGGTTCCTCCCTCCAAATTTTGGCTACCCACTTTATAGAAGCTGTGCAAGATTGTCCCAAGTCTGAAATAACACATTAAATATGTATCCTTCCATGTCCTGATTTAAAACCAGCACCCGAAGATCAGAGGTACAGGATCCTACATTGCGCTATTATGTTCCTCAATCATGGTAAGGTATATAGGAGTAGTATTTACAATTTGTATAGATTAATTACATTACTTATGAATGGATTAGAGTTATTGTAAAATACCTAATTAGGTCACAAACATCAGACTTATAATATTGAATATGCTTCATCCTTTCAAATAAATAATACTACCCGAACTATAATATTCTATCAAAAGTAGCTTTTCGGTTAGAGCCATATTAAGTTTTGACAAAACTGATGTTCGTAAATATTAAGATATCAGAGAAACTTGCTTACACAATGAAGACAAATTTTGCGCTTTATTATTTACTTATAGAACCCCATTATACTTTTCGATTATATATATATATATATTATAATATGCTTATTTTTAAAAAACAAATATTTCTTAAGGAAACAATTAATTTACACAATATTTAATAATCTAAACTTTATTTTCTCAGGTCTGGGTTCATAACAATCAGGCACAATTTTTATAATTAACTTATAATTATAACTTACAAAATAAAGAAGTAATGAACAGGCTAACAATGTTGATATTAAATTCTATTCTTCTGACAGCAGCTCTAACTCCTGGAGGTCCTCACACTTTAACAGTCAAAACAGATCTACCTTTTCTCTCTACCTGGTTCCTCTGGGGTTTCTCCGGGGTTTTCCTTTTCCCTCTTCACCTCTAGCCAACAAAATTAAGTTTCTTCTTTAACAAATGTTTTATTTTTGATTCTGGATCTTCTTTTTAAATAATTGATTCTTCTATTATAGTGGATATTAAAAACTGGCTTGTGGAATATGTGAATTTCATTAATTAAGACTAGAAGATAGATCTGGCAGTGGTTTTGGTTAGTATCCAAAATGGAGTTTACATATTTGTAATAAGCTTCCAAAATGGTGACCATAAACATACAATTAAAGCTGTCAATACCTAAACATGATTGTTAGCCTGCATAACACAATATTAATTATAAGATTGTTAGCCTGTCAAAATAAAATAAAAATAATTCTAACAATAAAAAATTCCTTCTATAGTGGGTATATTACAATATATATATATATATATATATATATATATATATATATATATATATATATATATATATATATATATAAATCAAGAATAAATGTATAATATATGAAAATCTATTTAACTATGCTTTTTAAAAAATTTCTTTATTGATGTTTACAAAAGAATTGGTTAATACATCAAGTAAATGAGCTATGAAATAAAAAAACTGCCCATTGGCAGTACTCCAGTTGGTAATCTAAACAAGAAGGTCTCGAGGCAATCTTCTTTTCAGAAACCTCGGAGAATTATCAGGAATGGAGGAGGAAGCAAGGATTGAAAACGAAAACTTAAAAATAAAATGATGTTTCACCAAAGGCACTATGTTAGTGAAAGAAATATATTTTTTTAGCAGCTCTTATAATAGGTTCTATAAAAAATTATGCAAATATTTTTATAGTTATATGAGATAGCTAATATAATTATTGGATTGTCACACACAAAATCACAGTTTTCAAATATGTTTTATTAAAATTATTTTTCAATAAACTTTTTCTGGTAAATAATAAAGTTTTTTTATCAGGGATCTGCAGATTTTTGTTAAGAGTTAAAAAATGTCTAATCATTTGTATACTGTTTTCCTTGCATAAAGCTCTAAAAACAGTGGTGGTCTGTAGAGAATAGATATTCTGGTAGGACTATTAAAATAAAATAGAAATATTTTAAAAAAATAATTAAAAAGTCAGTTGAAAAGTGAGAAAAATAGAATAAAAAATAAAACACAAAAGTATGATAATAAAAAACGATTAAGCAATAAAATGATTCAACAACATGAATTTGTGGTAAAAATTGTATAACATTAACTAAAATGATAAAGATTTATTAAAGTAATAGTAAAGACAACAAATACCAAAGCGGCTATGATATTGTTGCTAGCATAATATGCCTTCTATGCCCAAGATCTCTGGTTCAAACCTGGTCGATGTACATGGGATTTTTCTATGGGAATAAGAAATCCTTGGTTATGCCCTTCTTTGAAGTTGACGTAAAATAAAAAAACGTTCTAAGCCTGTGCGATGTCAGGAACTCGTTCAAGATCCTTTTCCTAGATAAACTTTTATAGGCAAAGTTTAGGAATCCCACTGTAGCATCCTGTGATCAGCCAATGCAGCATAAAGTGATGTTAAATGAATAAACAGCAAAAAATACCAGATTCCAAACCAAAATAATACTATTTTTTATCTCATTACTTTCTTATTTGTTTTTCTTTCTTCTTACTTTTGTGACGAGTACTGTTTTCAATCTTTATTGTTTTAATGAAAAAAGTCTATCATAATTTTTTTATCTCGATATTTATTCATTATTATCTCTATATAAACCCTTACATAGTATCCTATTGCTTTTAAGCCTTGATGACAAAATGGGTTGAAATATAAGTTGTCCAATAAATAGTTTTTTAATATTTTGTAGAGGCTCTACTAAACCATCAAATTCTACACATATCCAATCCCTACAATCCAAAATCCTCAATGCTCCTTACTTTGTAACTAATAAACTGATCCATAAAGACCTTAATGTTCCGTATGTTGCTGATTTGGCATGAACCAGATAACATACCTTTCATGACAAACTCCATTCCCACTCTAATCCTCTTGTTCCTTTCTTCCACTTCAATTCCTGATAATCCTCCGAGGCGTCTGAAAAGAAGATGGCCTCGAGACCTTCTAGCTTACAATATTTTTAGAATGCTGCCGCTGGGTAGTTTCTCTTCATGCCTATTTTCTTTTAGCATATTTACTAGATGTGTTGTACAATACAGTTGTAAATATCAATGAATAATTTAAAAAAAAAAAAAATTGTAATCAGTGATTGACTACTACTGAAACCATCTGATCCTTCGTTAAGATCATATGATCAAAGCTTATTTAATTTTTTATCCTGACTGTTAATCTTATCATATCAAATTGATTGATTGCAATGTTCATAAGTCGTAGCTTATTAATTACTTATATTAAAAAGAAAAAAATATCTGTTTACCTCTTACGTTTATGTTATTTACTCTTATATATCCAAAGCAAAAATATTTATATGTACACATTTTTTAAAATTTCTATTATTTTACTACTACAATCAGTTTTATGGAATAAATAAATTATATATCAAGGAAGAATAATAGGATATAAAATATACAAAATTGTAATAAATTATTATATTTAAAAAGAAAAATATACAAAAATATACATTAGCCTAGACAATTCTAATTGATCATGTTGTCTTTGATGCTTGGAAGTTTGCCTCAATGATGTTGAGGACGTTGTGAATACTATTGATAAGATCCTTTTATTGAAAACAATCACTTGTCAATTAGAGCTGCGAATAATTTTTCAAGTTTTGCTGCTTTCTGCATGCTTCCGGAGATCTTCATCCTACCAGTCATGAAGGCGGTTGGTGCTCTTAAGTTACCTGAAAAAAAAAGAAACAATACTCTTAATTTTATTTTTTAAATAATATCATATTCATAGCGCATTAATTTTATATAATAATTAGGTGTAGATTATTTTAGGTGAAGGTCAAAGTTAAATATAGAATAGAAGGCTGATAATTATACTTCATCACTATTATTATCACTATAATGCACTACGTTTCGGCTGTAAAAAGATTAATGTTGAATTCTTTAAAAATAAATAAATAGAATTAAACATGAAATAAAAAAAATAAAAAATCTGTACCACTACAACCCATGAAGGGTCTTGGGCTCAGTACATACAGAGATTCTTATTGTTTCTAGGCCAACGGCAGTGCAATGAGGTGATTAGGCCTTGATCACGCTCAGCCGCCAGGTTCTCCCCTCCCTCCCCAATTTATTGGGTACCCATTTTATAGAGGCTGGGTCTACCCCAGAAGGGTCGCCTCCCGACTGAATTAACAGAATAAATAATATTCTGCCACAACCGGGATTCGAACCCAGGACCTGGAGAACTGTAGACTAGTGCTCTATCAACTAGACCATGCCGCTCCCAGAATAAATAAAACAATTATTTAAAAACAGGAACGAAAGTGAATGGAACAAGCTGATATAAATATGTTCATTAAAAAGAATAAAAGTTTATTTTATAAATATAAAAAATCACTACTTTAATTTTGAATGATGAAAATTACCTAAAGGTGAGTGGGTACTTACACACTGGGTATTTTTTGTAATAGTTAAACCAACATCGTATCACAACTCAAACATATAACAGTTAGAATATATTTATATCTTAATAAAGTATAACTTTTGAATGTGACATTCTCCATTTTGTGAACAAATAATTCGAACCTTAAAATTCATTATATGATTGTCCATTTTAATTTTATCACCCTTCCTCCTCATTTTATGACATTCAATTTAGACATGAGGCTTCTGGGTGTAAGTGCCTACTCACCTTAATATAATTTTAATAATTTAAAATTAAATTAGTGATCTTTTATATTTATAAAATAAAATTTTATTCTTTTTAATGTGCATTTAACATTGATAAATGTATTTATATTAACTTGTTCCATTTACTGTTCTTCTTGTTTTTACTGAATTATTTTGTTTATTCTTTTTTATTTTGTTTATTTATATTTAAAGTTAATCTTTTCATAGATTATTAATTATTTATATTTTTAAAATTTATTTATTATAATTAAACAAAGTGTAGTTATTATATAATTTTAATGTTATTTTTTCCGAGATTGATTGTTATTAAGGAAATCATATTTGTATTTGCAGATAAAAAATTGTTTTTGCACTAGAAGATGGTATTATATTCGAAACATCGTGCATTATAATAAAATAGTGGTAAAGTATAATTATCAACCTCCAACTCTATATTAATATTAAAATATCATAACTCATTCAGAGTGTTAGGTTTTCTTTTCGTATTTAACAAGGAAAAATAATTTCTTGACCATTGACGGCTTAAGATAAGAAATCAATTCATAAGAATGTGCTTATCTACTTATTACATTAACAACCCAAATAATCTTCGTTAATCACAGGATTTTTCAGTGGATTGGATAGACCATATCTTCAAAAATTATATAACAAATCATTTTCTCGATACTTTTTTCTCTGTTGATAATTTATTGAAATTTACAAATGTATTTCAATAATACTAGTGAATGTATAAAATAGGTAAGATTGTGAGGCTTCATAATGTCTTGTGAAGGAACAACCCATTGGTACCACTTCAATGTCTTATTTAAGTTATTAGGTCCCAAGGCCATCTTCTTTTCAGGAGGCCTTAGGGTTATCAGGAGTAATAGAGATAACAGGTTACAAACAACTAGATTTTTATAGGGTGGGAGTGAGGAATTAAAAGAGATCATCCAAGTTTTTAAGACTTATACTATAGTGTCCATAAGTGATAAATTAATAAGTGATCTTTTGGTAAATTTAAATTTTAGCATAATTGTGGGAGTTTTTTATATTTATTTTTCTTTTCATTTATCAATGGGTTTATATCCTATGTTTATATTATTATGTGATTACTTACGAGATTGGTCTACTTTAGCACATCATTCAGTGTATTTTTATTATATATTCCAATAAAGACTATTAAAAAGAACATTAAATTTTACAAACCTTCAACAAGTCTGTTGAAATTCTCTGCGTCTATGCTGAAAATGGTATCAGGGCTAGCTTCTGATTTTCCCTTTCCAGCGCTGCCAGAACCATTCCTCAGATCAATATAATAAATCTCTCGTCTGTCTCCTGAAACATTGCAAAATTTATTTAATTACAAAATGGTGTGCAATTGATGAATAATAACATTCATGATGTACCTATGATAGTTAATTTATCATTTCAATTCATAAAAAAAATAATGGGAAACAAATTCCTTGGAATATGTTATTGTTCATATATGTTTAAAGTAATATAAAAACTAAAAGTTTTTCAAAATGGAACCAGAATTTTCTGTTACATCAAAAAAATATCTGTTAACACATTAAAGGCAAGAGTCGAGGTAAATCGTAGTACTGTGACTCCCGCCTTTAATGTGTTAAGATAAAGCATAGTTTAGATATTGCATAAATTTCTGTTAAATTTTGTTTATTATTGACACAGTCAAACTTTTATGTATGAAGCATGGAGGGTGTGAAATGGAGCTTTTTTGATTGAAATGATTTCCAAAAGTGTCCAATTTTGAAAATTGTACAGAAAACACAAACCAATAAATAAATAAATGATACCAATGTATTTAAATTCTTTTATGCGAAAATATAGAATCATTATTTTTCTATATTAATTTTATTGTTTTTAAGTTTTAGAATGATCTAGAATGAAATGTGATCTCAGTACCATTTAGAAATAATTGTATTGCTTAAAAAAGATTTTTAAAGGACTTAGTTGTGTTTTTAAATAAAATTGGATGACCGATTCCGAAAAAAAAAAAAAAAAAAACTATTAGAATTCAAATATGTAAAAATATCAGTTTCATAAAAAATGTCCTTTAGTGCCTTTTATAAATTGACACCTCAATTGATAAACATTTTTATATAATTCATATTACAAATAATTACAGTTGAAGACATTTTTTTATGACTAAAAATTATGTTAAACGAAAACGAAAGATATGCAATGTTAATTTTTATTTGAAAAACTTATTTATTTAATTTCAAACAATACATTCTGCCATTATTTGTAGTGGTTAGGTGTAGATAAAAAAAAAAAAAATTAATAAAACAATTATATATGCTTATTATAACGATAAATTTTGATTTTATATAGCATTCCTACAAGGTTTCCCATCTAGCTACCTTTAAATACCTCTTGTTTCTTACCTTTTACAATTATAAAGATTTGGCAAATGTGCCAAGGATAATTAATTATATAGACACTTAATGAGCACACATTGACTCCCTTTTGTCACTTAATTACTTTATTTCATGAGCTTTCATATCTGTCGACGTTTCGGAGCTGTTTCCCCATTGACAGCCAATGAACACCCATGAGGACAAATAGCAGTGTGCTATGAAATAAAGTAATGGGTTATATGTGAAAAAGCATTCATATAAAAAAATAAGTCTTGAAAATGGGGAAACAACCCCGAAACGTCGACAGATATGAAAGCTTATGAAATAAAGTAATTAAGTGACAAAAGGAAGTCAATGTGTACTCATTAAGTGTTTATATAAAGAAAAACTTCCAAAAAAATTAAAAAAGAATAGAAACTTAATTATATAGTTTTGTAAATTAGATAGTTATTCTTTCAGTAAATATACACTTTAATGTTCTGATAAGATATATGATTGATTAGTTATTACAAGATAACAGCCTGGCTGATCTCTCAATTTATAAGGCATTGTAAATCTCTCATTTGTCTTGCTATGCATTGATTATACATTATTTTCATTTTAATAATAGGTATTTTAGCTAATAATAAATAAACATACCTGAGAGAATATTGAACTGGTAAATTGCTTGGGTATCGTTGACAATATCAGCATTGAATTTATCATTTAGAGTTGTGATAATCCCTTCAATGGTGCCTCTGTTTGCGTTTACTGCTCTTGTGCTCATCATTCTTCTTTGCTGCATCATCAAGTTCTTCTCGTCTAAAATATTAAAATTTAACTTATAAAAGTATCTAAATGAAATGATAAGAAGTATTTGTAAAAAAAAAAAAAAAAATGACTAAACATAATTATTAATCTGTAGTTTCTTTATTAACAATGACTGCTGGGATTTGTACATCCAGTTTTCAGCTCTATGTGGAGCAATGTCATAGCATGTGTAGGTAATATTTTACATAAAATAGCTACTGACCAACCTCAATGATAGATATACATATTGGACTAGTGGATAGAGCACTAGTCTACTGTTCTCCGGTTCCCGAGTTTGAACCCTAGTTGAGGCACAAATTATTCTGTTATTTCAGCTGTTAAGCGACCTTGGAGTATAGAGTCTCTCCTGGGGCATACCCAGCCTCTATAAAGTGGGTATCAAAAATTGGGGGAAAACTTGTGACTGAGCGTGATCAAGGCCTAATCACCTCCTTACATGTCTATTGATCAGGAAACAGTACGAATCTCTATATGTACTGAATCCAAGACCATGGGTTTCAGAGGTGCAGGATTTTTTTATTTTAAAAAATGCAGCAAATTATTACACATTTTTTTATTATTTCCTAATAACTATATTAGGGTATATAGGCAATAACTAGTATGAAAAGCAATAAATAATTCAAAGGAAAATGACCAATAACTACTGCTAATTTCTACTAACTCCCGCTTTCAACCACTACTAAAAGATGATTCTATTTAAAATTAATTATCAAATAAACAACATAGTGAAAATTTTTTAAAAATTCAACAAGAAAATATTTTATTTAAGTTTTTATAACCTGCCCTAATATAAATGCTAATAATAGATGATGTACTGAGAATATAGTAAGTCTATTTCTATGGTAGGTAAGAGCATTATATTAAGTAGTTATTGATTTCATCTTAGAAAAGAGCACCATATTTGATTGTTCTTGATTTTATCAATGCAAATATATTGCTGAGTAAAAAAATACACATGTACATTGTACATTCTATTTTCTTATACATATCTTTCAGTTTGATTATTGTCTTCCTTTATTTAATAACAAATTGTGATCTCTTCTCTTCCTAAAGAAGTCAAACCAACTATGCAGCAGATTTCCCTATCTGTGTATTCTGCTGTATTTATTTTTTGATTATCAACTAATAATTAAATGAAATAATTTTAAGTATATTACAAATGAATTTAAAATACTTGAAAATATCCTCAAGGCTAATAATTTATTAATATAGTTACATTTAGGTCCAAGAGCGCCGGTAGTGATACCACTGCTGAATTCACTCACAGCTGATGAGCAGCTGTTGGTCAAGGTGTAAGAGATGTGATTTTTGCAGGAACTCACAGGCAAGCTGAAGTGAGTATTCCAATCCTTCTTTTGATAAGGTAATTGCATCTGTGATCTGAAAAAACAGAAATAATGATTTACTATTTTTACATTACGCTTTATTATATTGTATGTGGAGTGGAGTTAGACTCCTGTTCTCCGGGTTCGAACCTCTGCTGAGGCAGAATCATTTATTTTTTTTATTTCAGATGCTGAGCGACCCTGGGGTATGGAGACCTTCCTGGGGCACATCCAGCCTCCATAAACTGGGTACCTAAACAACATTCGTAAACAGTACGAATCTCTACAAGAACTGAACCCAAGATCCACCATGGGTTGTAGAGGTATAGGAACAAGTTGATGTACAGTTATAAGAAAACATAAGAACCCTAGGCTGCCACCTAAAACTTATTAGAACTATAAGAATTACCTACAACCTCTCATGTTACTTCCTAATTTTGGGATCACCTGTAACAGGGTAGCTAGCTGCAGCCTCCTATCCTAGGAGGCTGCAGCTAGCCAAAGGTCACGGGTTCAAATCTGCAGGTGGTCCTAGGATTAATGGGAGTAAAAAATCCTAGTTTTGCCGTACTTGAGAGGGAACAATTAAAAGATTGTCCAGAGCCTGTGCGATGTCAGGTACTTGTTAAAGATCCAATTTAGGACTCCCACTGTAGCATTGTCCGATTAGCCACAGTAGCATAAAGGGACGTTAAATAAATAAACACACTTCCTAATTTTATTGTTATTCGTTTTAAATATATTATTTCCACATACATTGCTACACCTTAACATCCTTATATAGAAGATTTTAACAACTTTTGTTTGTTTTATAGTCTATTACTATTATCCTGATATATTTTTTTTATACCTAATGTAATCTTATATTACTGCTTCTTTCCATAATATATTACTACTAGCTGTGTCACGCAGCTTTGCTCGCGAATATTGCATTTCGTATTAATTTATGTGCGTTTATGGTGAGATTGGCTATAATAAATATCAACTATCAGCTTCTCTTTTTTATCATTAAAGCCCGATCTTGACTTCTTCCTGTTAAATTTACAATAGCAAACCAGTAGAAGTGGTTATACCCATAATCACTTAATATGTAAAAATAATCGTCACAACCATTTAAAAAAAATAAATAACAATTGAATATATTTTCATAGGAAGCTACAATCGAAACAGATATGAAACGCAATATGCTTAAAAAGGTCGGTCACCTGTATGTAGTGACCAGCCAGGTGCCCTTAAGATTTTTTAATGAGAGTAAAAAACAACCTTAGTTATGCCCTCCTTCGAAGGGGATGTAAAATGGTGTTCCCAAGCCTTTGCGACTCTATGAACTCGTTAAAGATCTCTACCCTAACTAAACTTGGAGAGGAAAAAATTAGTCATCATACGATTAACCATAGTAGTATCAAAGTGACGTTAAACGAACAGATAACAACAGTAATATGCTTAAATATATTTGGTATAAAATCTTTGTACCTTTGCTGATACATATCAGATTAAGACAATTTTACGTTTAGGTTGTTCAACCACTTTTTGGGCGAAGATTTTCAAATCCTGCCTTATTGCACATCTAGGCGGTAAGACGAACCTCCAGGAAAGATATTAGCCTCACAACCATAGTAATTTTTTAGATACCAGAAAATTGAGTGGTACTTTTTTTTATAAATATAGACATACAGCTAATAAAAGTCCTAAATATGCCTAAAATAGTAGTTCTGATTATTATACTCGAATAAATCAAAAGAAATAGTAATTTTTTTAATTTATTAAAATTTATAAATGTATATGCTTCAAGGTAATAACGATTAAAGTTGAAAATGACTCTTGAAATAAAACATGACTTAACAATATAGATAATAATATAGATTGATATAAATATTTCCGCGTTGTGTAACCTTCTATACTCCCCAGTAGCCTCATCTCTCTTCGGACCAAATATTTTAGTACCTTATTTTCTAAAACCTTTAACCGTTGTCCGTCCTTCAAAGTAAGCGGCCACGTTTCACCGTCGGAAGAATAACAGTTTTATAAATTCTAACCGTTAAGTTTTTAGACAGAAGCTAAGTAATTTCGCAACTGAATTATAACACGCATTTCCCGCGTTTAACCAGGACTTTATTTCCTCCTGCATTTTTTTTTTTCGTGATCATTGAACCTAAATACTTAAATTTCTCTACGTGTTCAAAAGTATACCCTGATATATCAATATCATTATGATCGCCACCGTCTCTGCTACAAATTATATATTTTGTCTTTTCGGTATTTATTTCGAGTCCTATTTCTTTACCAGTTTTTATTTACGGACTTGTATTTAGTTAAGGTAGTTTAGTTTCCGTATCTTCCTTTAGCAGTACCAAATCATCGGCGTATCCCAGAACCGGAATTTTATCACCCAAATTTAAACCTTCTTAGTACATGTCACTTTTTCATTAAAAAATTCTAAAGCGACTTCGTCTGAATCAATTTCTGTTATTATGATTGCTATTAAGAAGTTTTTAAAAGAATATATTTTAAAGTACTTCCGCGTAAATGACATTTTTAGTTTCATTTTCTTGTGGCAGAAAATACTGATTTTCCCCGCAACCCGATCTCGACGTAAATCTATTCCTACGTGTTTAAATGGAAAAATAAAAATTAACGGGAAATTGAATTATTTAAAAATAAAAGGTAAATCATTTGGAATCATTGGGAAGCAAGGTTTTTTTTTTCTCCCAAATTTTCCCCGTTTTTTCCCAGATTTTCGACTGATTCTTCGGTCCTATTGGTCGCAGCGTGATGTTATATAGCCAGTAGTTTCTGAGATTAGCGCGTTCAAATAAACAAACAAACAAACAAACTCTTCAGCTTTATAATATTAGTATAGATTATCTTGTTGTTTAAAGAAAACACCTGCAAATCTGCCAAAGCATTATTTGTTGAGACAATATACGTTCTGGTACACGTCCAGTTTTAAGTACCTCAGTTCCACCGTTATTGATCAGGTGGACGAAGAAGAAGAAATTCGCAATTGTGTAATTTGGCTAACAAAGCATATTTCACCCTAAGGAATTTTCTCCGAAGTAAGCTACTAAGTAGGGGTACTAAAATGATTATATACAAAACAATCTTCCGACCTGTACTGACCTATCCCAGTGCGACCTGGACCCTATGCAAAAGCCTGGCTGAAAAGATCGACAGGTTTGGAAGAAAAGTGTTGAGGCGTATCTTAGGGCCAGTTAGAGAGAATGGTACCTATCACTTAAGGAAGAACAGAAAAATCTATGACCTTTTCGACGATGTCCGAGTTTCTCATCAGCGTTTAAAATGGCTGGGACAGATTATCAAGATGGATAAATGTAGAACCGCAAGACAATTATGCAATGGGACCCCGGATGGAGTCAGACCACGTGGAAGATTAAAGGGAAGGTGGAAGGATTCTGTGGCTGAGGACTTGAGGATGGTAGTAGTATACAGCAGACATGCTGCTGACCGAAGTGATTTTGAAAAGGCAGTTGAGAGGACCAAGGGCATCTTCAGGACCCTGTGGAGCTGTTAAATAAATAAATAAAATCTTATTAATTTTTTCTTTTATTAAATTTTTCTATTCTTATTGGTTATCTTGTTTTATTAAACCTGATGAAGGCCTAAAATTTATGCCAGTCGGAATATAAATAGTAACTAAGGCATATAAATTTAAGTATTAAACATGATTCATTTAATGCCTCTACCTACTTCTGCAATATTTTATTTTTAATTTACTCCTTTCCTAATATAACAGTTGCATTGTTTGTCAGTAGAAAAAAAAAACAGGTTTGTTCAATAATTATAGGTTTTTTTAAAAAATAATCCCTTAATTTATTGTGATTTTTAAACATTTTTCAGAAAACGGAGTAAGGAAATCAAAGCATTACAAATAACTCATTGATTTTGAGTTAGCCTCCTCCTCACTAAGCTATGTAAAGGAATATAAGTAGTTTAGAAACAATGTATAATAATACAAATTGTCTTCTTTCAGAGACTCTAGGGTTAAAAAACTAATTTTACGAGAATAGAGTTATAGCATTGTTTTTGTCCTATGTTTCCTCTAATTACCTATTATTGTCTTCAATTATTGAAATTGTTGCTTATATAACTTTCTGGATTTCTTCAAGTCAGGGTTTAACATCATTGTATTCATAAATACAGGAAATATGTGTTGAATATGCGCTGATACCCTATGAATATAAATATATTCAAAAAGAACAATTTTTGTGAACAGATTATCTAATTTTTCGGATTCAGAGCACAGTAATTTAGAACACAGTAATAGTTTTTGTCTGTAACGTGTTTTTTATTTTTATTTTTTTATAATTCTCTGGCTATATTATTGTTTTAGAAATGTTTGTCATACATTTCATTATGGTTGGGGTTAGGGTATTGGAATAGGTGCTCCACCTCTTGGTTATTAGTACTGAATATGTTTATATTGACAGATTTTATTTATTTATTTTTTAATAAGTTTAAAATAATAAAACGCACATTTTTATTTATCTATTGTTTAAAAATTAATTTAATACATTTTTCCCCTTTCCTTTTATTTATTTAGTTTTCGTTTTTTTAATTTATTTTATTATTATTATTTTTTCTTTCCGTTATACATTTTATTAAAGGGAGTTAAGTTTTTTATTAGGGGAGAAATTAGGTTGAAAAAATTATATTTTCACGTAAAATTATCTAGATACTTTATCATTTTGTTAATTTATTCATTAGGCGTCACTTTTGTGCTACTGAGGTTAATAGACGATGCTACAGTGGGAGTGCAAAATTTTTTAAGGTTTAATTAGGAAAGGGATCTTTAACTAGTACCCTGACATCACAAAGCAAAGGACTACCATTTTAAGTCCCCTTTGTAGGAAGCTATAACCAACGATTGTTTGCTCCCTTTGAAAAATCCTAGGATCCTACGCCCTTGATAGTAATAGTTTTTAGTTTATTATTTTTACTTTCACATACATACACATGAAATATATAGTAAGGGAAAGTATTACGATCTTGAAAACTTTCGAATTCCAGTTATCAACAGAAATACACGTTTTAGAGTCTCCTGAGTCCAAATGACCAAGTCCCGTAAAAAGGTCTGCGTCAGTGAGTGTGTGGTAGGTTCAACACGAAAACGATAAGTCGTACGAAACTGAAATTTCATATTTAATATAACTGTATGTCCGAGATGGTCCAGAAACTTTTTCATGAAAATCGGCTGACCGGAAGTGGTGCTTTATACCATGCATTTTACATACCATACATTATATTGATGTAAAATTTGATGGGCTTAAATCCTGTGTAGGTTTCCTTTCGATTGAAATAGTCTGACAGGGCTTAAATACCGATGTTTTAAATTTTCTTTCTTCTTGGAGTATCTTTAGTTTTTTTTTAGATTCTATAAAAATAACTCTATAATCTTTTTAGCATTGACCAAATACGGATAAAAATATAAGTTGAACGGATTCGATAAACTACTGAAGGAAAAAAGAGCAAAATATTTATTTATTTTAGTTTTTTGAAACATAAAAACATATAGATGTATGATATACTGTTGGAAAGCTTAAGATTTTAGAAAAAATATTATCTGATGTACAAAGTTCTCTAAATGTATTTAAAAATTCTTAAATTGATTTTAACAATGGAGGTGAGAGAAAGTCGTGTGTTGTTCGCACCATTTTTTTTTTCATATTTTATAAATATTTGAATCTATTCTTTGACAATATTAATTTGTAGGTCAAAATATTTATCATATTTATATATTTCGACCGTTTCAGTTTTTTATATATATATTTTTTTTTTTCTGATAAAGATGAAGAGGGTGTGCACGTTTACGTAACTGTCATATCTTTCTGAACCCATTCTTAAATGGCATTTCTTCGAATTGTATTGTATTATTTAAAAAGTTACATCAGCTGTCTGGTAAGGTTAAGTGACTCGCTATTGCATAATGCGAAGAGTAAAAAAATATTATGATACTGCATGGAGTATGTCTCAGGGCCACTGGCTTCACGAGGCGTAATATTTATTTATGAGTTTACTGAATGAATACTGGGAATTTTTACAAAGAACGGAAGTTTCGATTTATCGTTTAGTAATGCAATGTTTACGTCCTTTATTGCAACAGTATTATAAATCTAGGGATTGCACTATCTGATTTAAATGTTTCTTTTAATCAGAAAGTTTAGTGAAAATTGGGGGAAAAAAAGAAGTAAATAGGGTTAAATTATTTTTAATCAGCTGATCAGAATAATATCAGCTGACTTTATTAGTGGAGATGAATTTTATTAAGTATCGATTGTTGTCATCGATATAAAAATAAATACATATATCGATACAACTATTTTCAATTATCGATCAAAATTATATATTCAAATAACAGTACCAAATCAATCTGTTAATAATTAATCGATTTCACAAGTTTCGAACTATGACACCTCAAAAGCGTTAAATAAAAAAAATGAAAAAATTGAGATGTTGGTTTCCAAAACGTAATTAAGGACATTTTTCACGAAATTGATTTTTTGACATATTTGTATTTTAATAATTTAGTTGTATCCAAATCTTCTATCTGATTTTATCTAATGAACACTTAAGCCTCTCAAAAACGCGATTTAGAAATGCAATTATTTTCCAAAGATATTAATTACACATTTAGTTTTGTTCCAAATCATACTAAAAATTTCATTTCAAAAGTTTAATATAGCATTATTAATGTAGTAAAAAAATAGTCTAGATTTTAATGCGAAAATAATCAAATAAGTTGGTTTAATAATATAGAAATGAGAGATTTGAGCTTCCTGTAAAATTTCCTAGAATGGATATTGTACCTTTTGGAAATCAACGTCTCAATTCACAAATGAATGTGCAACTGCGTTTTGAATTCTGCTCAACTTTATTTATTAACAGAATTTTAAATATGTATTTAAACATATTCATATATTAATTAAATAAATTAGTTTTTAATGTTTAATATTTTTGTTTGCCTTATTAGAGATTAAGCTAGGTTTAAGCAGAATGAATAGAAGACATTGGTAGGTACCACGCGATCTTTATTATTTTTTTTAATTCAAGGCTGAAAAAATATATTGTTGTCTGAGTGAATAAAACATAAAAATCAATAAGGAACCTAATGTCCTATCTCTTTTATTGTTTATTTTTTCAAAAGAGTATTCAAATCTTTGAGTACTTCTACATTTTGCTTAAAAAAGGTTTAATAAAATAATTCCAATTTTTAAATATTCTAGAGGTGTGTTAACATTGTTTAATTGAACGTTTTACTTTCACTTACCTATATATGGAATATATTGTAAGGGAAAGTATTGCGATCATGAAAATTTTCAAATTCCAGTTTTCACCGGAAATACACGTTTTAGGATCTCCTGAGTCCAAATGACCCAGTTCTGCAAAAAGGTCTGTGGCACTGAGTGTGTGCTAGGAAAAAATATTATCTAATACAATTGTAAATGTTAATGGAGAGTGATGAAAAACCGATAAAATTAACTGATTGTTGTAGATAAAAATATAATAGATTATTGAATAAAAAACATGTTTATGTCGAAACTTAAGGTAATTAATTATTTTATTTTTTTTATCTCTGACTGCATTTAAAAACTCCTAAATTAATTTTAACAACTGAGGTAAGTGAAAGTCGTGTGTTGCGCGCACCAGATTCTTAATCCTATTAAAAAAAAAATATATATCGCACTCTTTTTCATAAACAAATATCTATCTATTTGGACCAAGTTAATAAAGGAACTTTATTTGAAAGGAAGGGAATTATCTTGTTTCTTTATTAAGTTGTTAAAAACTATGTTTGGATAAACAATATAATCATAATTGTGTAATACTACACTTATAACAAGGAATACGACAGTCATCAATTGTACAGACACAAAACGAATGCTACTGCCTCGGCTTTCAGACGAGCACGTGGGAGACATTTAACATCTGCTTCTTCCTCGAATGTTCCGAAAGGTAGAAAAAAGAAGCAGATGGTTCTACCAGAGGAACTACCTGGAGTTTGAAGAGAAATAATCACCTCTGACCCTTTGTCCGTCCTTTCCAGGTCAAAAATAGGGAACGACGTTAGAGGATCAGTAGTCACCTAACCGACAACTGGGGTGGTCGACCCGCGTCCCGTCTTTGTCCAAAAATTGACGTAAAATTGAAATTAAATATATTGCTAGGGATCACTTGTAGCTGGGTGGCTAGCGTAACAGCCTCCCATGCTAAAGGTCACGGGTTCAAACCCGCAGGTGGTCCTAGGATTTTTTAATGGGGGTAAAAAATCCTTATTTACGCCGTCCTTCGGAGGGGACGTTAAAAGGTGGTCCCGAGCCTGTGCGATGACAGGTACTCGTTAAAGATCCCTATCCTAATAAAACCTGGATAGGCAAAATTTAGGACTCCCACTGTAGCATCGCCCGATTAGCCATAGTAGCATAAAGTGACGTTAAATAAATAAACAAAGAATTTTTATTGAGTAATATTAGAATCTGATTAAAGAATTTTCAAGAACAGTAAGAGATAAAAATGAGTGAAACCATTAAAGAATTAATTAAATGGAATTACTATAGAAACATGTGTTATATCTAATAAAATTATTATATTATCTAAAATAATCAGTTAGTTTTATCGACTTCTCATCACTCTCTATTAACTTTTAAAAGCTTGTGTATAAGATAATATTTTTCCTAAAATCTTTAGCTTTCAAACGGTATAGAATACATGTATATTATTGTTCTTATGTTCAAAAACAAAAAATTGCATTAAAAAAAAAATTTCAGTTTTCTGTTTTAGCTGTTCTTCAAATTCGCACAACTTACATATTTAGCTGTTATTTATCAATGCTAACAAGATAATATGGTCATTTTTATAGAATCTTCAAAATTATAGGTACTTTAGAGTAAGAAAATTTAAAATATCGGCATTTAAGCCTACTAAATTTTACATCGATATAGCGAGTTTAATCAAAATCGTCGGAACCGTTTTTGAGAAAATCATAAAAATGTGCAATATGCATGGTATAAAGTGGCTCTTCTGGTAAGGTCATTTTGATGAAAAAGGTTTAGTAACGTCTCGGGCGTATATTTTTCTTAAATATGGAATTTGTTTCATACGACTTGCCGTTTCCGCCCGGGAGTTACCACACACAGACCTTTTTGCAGTACTTGGTTATTTGCACTCAGGGGACCCTAAAATGTGTATTTCTGTTGAAAACTGAAATCGAAAATTTTCACGATCGCAATACTTTCACTTAATATATATAGTAGGTGAACGTAATAAGAGAGGTTAGAAAAACAGTGTTTGTATGTTATTCCTTGTGCATTTTCGTCTTGTTTAGTTAATGTTACATGTATATTTAGTTAGTTTTGTTTTATTTTATTAATGAATATTGAACCCGTAGGGGTAAGTTTATTTCTTATATTTAGTTTTTTTTTCTGTTTACAGTAAACGTTCTAAATTTGATTTATTATAAAATAGAATTGTAACCTTTCAGGTTCAATTACCTGATGTTTTTTGTTTGAAAATAAAGAAGTTTCAAGTTAAATAAATGTTTACTACTCAACCCCCCTCCACTGGGCTAGCATAAATACAGATGAATAATTATACAACGTAAATAGAGACGTTGCAATACAACACAGTTCTTCCTTCTTCTGTTTTCTTTTTCTTTGTAAATTTAACAGCTGATAGTTGAGGGTTACTGAAAATGGAGCGTGCTACACGTGCGAAGAACGTATTTTAATTGTTGGACGATATTTTTAAAAATAATTAAAATATTTCGGTCCCAGTTCGAAAATTTGGTCGGATACGAAATATTTTCGAAAAATTAAATAAGGTCGAAATATAGATTAAACTTTAACTACGAAGGGAGCGATTGAGCAAACCTGATCAATTGGTGATGTTAAGGATAAAGGGTATAGCAGCATTTTCGGTCGGTTTTGTTTAAACTCCTGATCTCATCGAAATAATTGTCCGATTTTTATTTTAAATATTCCTTTTTTTTTCTTTTTAAAGAGGAGATTCCGGGGAAGTAGTTTTCAAATTTTTAAACTTTCCTTTCTTGAAAGTTTCAAATCTAAAATCGTTATTATTCACTTCTTCAAAAAATGTGTTTGAGCGCAATTACAGAAAAAATCTTGAGTCCAATGTACTTCTCAGATTTGAGATCCATTCAACAGTGCCGTCGGAAACAGAAATTTCCGATCTCAAAGAAATATTACCGCTGCGACAGTGGTAGTAAGGAGGGATTGCCATCTGTTTCCGATGGCACCGTTAAATGGATTTCAAATCTAAAACGTGCTAGAAGTTTTCAAAAAGTGTCAATGGAAGTCCAGGAACATTCGTAGAGTTATAGAATGAGACTTAACTTATAAAGAATATAGAGTAATTATTAATAACTTCCTTTTCTATACCTGAGGGTGTCACCCATAAACCTAGAAAGGACAGGCCAAGTACCGACAAAGAACACATACCTGTACTTAGGACACAGAACCCAACATCTGGAAGCACTTCCTTTGTTGTGCCGCTTCCTGCCACTTCCTCATCCCCTCTACAAAACCTTGCTATATATACCTTTTGATCCTCAAAACTCATCACTCTAGTTGTAACATTTACTTGTGTCACACTCATAGAAGGAGACCTCGGAATGTGCACTTGTAGTCACCCTAACTCCTCAGCACAGTTTATTGTATTCTGAATATATATTGTATTCTGATAATAAAAACAGTATTTTAATATCTTCACTGTGTGTGATTCATTAACTGGCGCCCGAGACAGGCACTGCAAGCATCAAATTAGATTTTGAATGCCTTCGCAGTTTCCGAGAGGACGAAGATACTTCTGAAGAAGGATCTACAAGAAGATAGACACCAAGTAAGAAGATCATCTCGCACCCTCCTTCAGCCAAGACAATACTCACCCGAGATGTCCTGCTGAACCTCACTGGACTTCACTGCTCAACAGGTATCCAGGAGGAATGTTAAGAACTAACGCAGTAAGATTTTAAAATTATTTATTTTATATGTTTGTTTATGTGCTGTTTAATTGTGATAACATTTAAAATGTATGAAATTTTATTAATACTAATATAAGCTGTATAAAAATCACATCAAATTTTTTTATAATCAGATAATGATTGTTACTGAGCACAATTAAAGTAAAATTTAAATTATAGTAGACATAAGTAAGATTCTAATATCCAAAAAAAAAAAAAAAATAATAAAAAATATGGAATCGTTACTTTTTCGAAACTCAGACTTTGAGCATATACCTATGCCGTACTTTGATGGTAAACCGCATACTTTGTTTAATTTCATAAATAACGTAAAAGAAATTAAAGACACTTTTTGTGCAGAAAATAATCCATTTAGAATCGTTAATGAATTCAGGATATGTAAGATGGCCAAATGTCACCTTCCTAAAACAGTCGCGGATAAAATTAAGTTTTATGATTTAAACAATATTGATGATTTGTTAAATATTCTAATACGTAAATTTAAAGATCATAACCCAACCGAGACAAATTTTAATAAACCTTTTCCACCAGAACATTTATTGTCCAATGACGCTGACGAACAGCCAAAAATAAAATCCGTAATTCCAAATAATAAATTTGAACAATTACCTAAAATTAATATTCAAGAAAAGAAAATAGCCTTTGAAACATTACCGCTAAAACCAGATTTAAACTTATTAAAACCGGCTGATGTAAATAAAAAATTATTTGTGGTCGAATCCAGTAGTTTAAAACAGTTTATAATGAAAAATACGGAGTCCATGAAATCTTATCAAGAAAATAGTTCAATAACCACAATTGAAACTCATTTAGTTCCAAATACAGACTTAATAAATATTTCCCAATCTGAAGATAAACTTAATTATAAAACAAAATCTATTTTAAATGATAAATCACTTGAAAGCCCGAATTTCAAACAAAATTCATGTAATGTTAGTAAACTTCAAAAACAAAAACTAAAAATAAAGAAATTTACAAAACCTGAGGAACCCGGGAGTATTAGTGAGATTAATGTTAGAGAAATTAGGCCATTGAATAATAATAAAATTAAAGATGTATCATTTATTATAGTAAATCAAAAAAAGAACTATTTTAAAGTTAATCCGGAGCAGTTGTTAAAATATTCTTTGTTTAGGGAAAAAACTAAACTAACAGAAAAGAAAGTTACCTTTGGTGATATTGACAAAATTTTAAAAAGTAGAGTAAAAGATGAAATTCAAAATATTTCTAAATGGCCCAAGGGCAAGGATGAAATTTGCCTCTGGATGCTTAAACCTGATGAAAATTCTACTACCTATCTGGCGGGTCGAGGTGTGAAAAAAAAAAAATAATAATAATAAAGTAAAATAAATAAAATAAAAAAAAAAAATAAAAAAAAAAAGGAGATAAATAATAGTAACAATAATCAGGTACTGTTAATAAATTAAATAAAAATATTCATAATAGTGTATTGTTTATTATATTGATGGTTGCACTTAATGTTAATATTCATTGTCAATTTTTTACACTAATTTGAAATGTTATTTTTAGAACTATATATATGTAATAATAACTTTATAAGATAAAAAAAAAATGTTTATATAAAAATGTTTATAGAAAACGTTTTATAGATTGTAATAAAAAACAACATAGTTCATGCTTTTGTTTAATTTAGTGTTATGGTTATGTTTTTAATTATTTATAGATAATAATGAGAAATTTTAGTTTTATATAATTGTACTTATAAGTTTCAAGACTATTAACAATGTATAAATTTTTATAGGAATAATGTAATGACGATTGGTAAAACTAATTAATTATTGTATGTAACATCAATTATTGTAATTAAGTTTTTTTTAAAAGGTTTTGATTGTATACATTTATATTCTTAAGAATTATTGTAAACTTTGGAAAAATGTCACTGTTCCCATTCCTGTAGAATCCTTTCCTACAATACACTTTCCTATCCAGAACCTCCATCTGATGGACTACTATATCATAACAATATTAACTGACAAACTTAAACATTGCACTCAAGGGGCTTCGTGCTTAAGGGGGAGAGTAGTTATAGAATGAGACTTAACTTATAAAGAATATAGAGTAATTATTAATAACTTCCTTTTCTATACCTGAGGGTGTCACCCATAAACCTAGAAAGGACAGGCCAAGTACCGACAAAGAACACATACCTGTACTTAGGACACAGAACCCAACATCTGGAAGCACTTCCTTTGTTGTGCCGCTTCCTGCCACTTCCTCATCCCCTCTACAAAACCTTGCTATATATACCTTTTGATCCTCAAAACTCATCACTCTAGTTGTAACATTTACTTGTGTCACACTCATAGAAGGAGACCTCGGAATGTGCACTTGTAGTCACCCTAACTCCTCAGCACAGTTTATTGTATTCTGAATATATATTGTATTCTGATAATAAAAACAGTATTTTAATATCTTCACTGTGTGTGATTCATTAACTGTAGGAACATGCGTCGTAGCCAAGAATTGCGAAATCCACAATATCTTCTTACGATTCGAATGAACATAATATAACGCAGTAATAGAAGGGAATCCATGATACTGGGATGAAAAATAGCGAATTGAAAGTACTACAACATACTGTCACCTGTGATATAGTGGCTAATATAACAGCCTTCTATGTTCAAGTTCCCTGGTTCAAACCCACGAGTGGCCCAAGGATTTTTTAATGGGAGTACCAAATTCTTAGTTATGTCGACCTTCGGAGGGGACGTTAAAAGGTGGTCCCGAGCCTGTGCGATGTCAGGTCTGTTAAAGATCCCTATCCTAATTAAACCTGAATAGACAAAATTTAGGACTCCCATATTTAGCATCCTCCGATTAGCGACAGTAGTATAAGGTGAGGTTAAATGAATAAACAATAACTAATAAATAATTATAACACATATAATAAATAATTAGTATCAATACTCATGAATTATTGTAATATAATAAAACTATTAGGTTTAATTAAAGTTTGCTGGCAAATTAAAACTTCCCTCTCTTAAAATTACCCCCTACAAAATCTCTTTCTGGATACGCTTATGTGGGAGAGAGAATAGTTGAGTTTGATCTATTATTTATATGCATGATACATGATTTCATTTTCCTTAATATGTCAGAACAATCGAATTATGTAATTTTTAAAGGCATCTTTAATATTTTTGTTTTCTATATCAAGAGTTAAAGGTCAGAATTATCGAGTTTAGTTAGGACAAGGTTGTTAGAATGTTGAATCCTGTCGAAACCACACCGCAGGAGTGGCCAACCTTTTGAGTTCCATGTCAGCCTGGAATTTGGATTCGTCCGTTCCGTTCTCTCTGTCATATATATCTGTATAATCAGCTAAGTTTTTAAATAACGTCAATTTTCATTATCTGTCTAACGGAAATAAAATGAAAAAGTAGCCTTTATCTTGAAATTACTAGGAATATTACGAAAATATTGGACATTTGATTGATATCAGAGATGGAAGAAAGAAAAAAAAGTAAATTTTATTCTGGGACCTTCAGTCGACTAAGAATAACATTGAAGTATAAAAACTGAGTCTTGTGTCTGGCATAGAAACAAAAACATTAAAAAAAAAACAACTTAAGGATATATTTATATTATTTATAAAAGTAGTAAATACGACTACTTGTACGACATACTACTACTACTTACATTATTTATAAAAGAAGTGAATAGAACTATATTAGTATATATATATATATATATATATATATATATATATATATATATATATATATATATATATAATGTTTAGATAATAATAAACATGTGTGTATGTAAAAATATTGTAATTGTACTTCTCACTAATATCATAAGAACATAGATAAAAAAAATAAAACAAGAAGTTTTTGTTTACATATTTGTAGTGGTCCTCATTTTTTTTAAAAATATATTTTTATTGAAATTTACAACTGTATAAAAAATACATCAAGTAAATATGCTGTAATGTTATAGCACATGAAATAAACATGAAGAGAAACTACCCATTGGCAGCACTCTTTGGTAGTGAGTCTAAACAAGAAGGTCTCGAGGCCATCTTCTTTTCAGACGCCTCGGAGGATTATCAGGAATGGAAGAGGAACAAGGATTGAAACTAATGGATTAGAGTAGGAGTGGAGTTTTTCATGGAAGGTGTGATACCTGGTACTGGCCAGGTCCTCATTTTAGAATAGAATATGACTATTATTTTATCAAATAAAATGCCATTATTCGGAAGATTGATGGATATGGAGATGAAGGAATAATTTGTTTATAAATGAGGTTAAAGAAGATGATTTGCGTATAGAGGTGGGTATGGAATTCCAGAACGAAGTGGCATGAAAAGTAAAAAAAACCCTGTGCCACTACAACCCATGAAGGGTCTTGGGCTCAGTATATATAGAGATTCGTACTATTTCTATGCCAACGGAGTGTGCAATGAGGAGATTAGGCCTTGATCACGCTCAGCTGCCAGGTTTTCTCCAATTAGGGTACCCACTTTATAGAGGCTGGGTCTGCGCAAGGAGGGGCTCCATACCCTTGGTTCACCCCCCGACTGAATTAACAGAATAAAAAATATTCTGCCAAAGCCGGGATTCGAACCCAGGACCCGGAGCACAGTAGACTAGTGCTCTATCCACTAGACCACGCCGCTCCCTCATGAAAAGTTAAGGATTTTTTAAAGGATGATGTTCGATGAGAAGGAAAATAGAAGATAGTGGGCTGGAATATTGTGTGAAACAAAACAATTGATGAACAAAGGGATGAGTAGGTCAAGAATGTAGGATGGATTTTTGGCATTGAAAGTGCGAAATAGGAATACTCCCAGGAAATACTGTCGCCGAGAATTCGATTGAGTCATTTCACTCGGAATACCTGTCAGAGACGCTGGAGCGCCTGGAGACTTCGAAGATGAATCTAATAATAAGCCTTTCCAATCTCATTTCAAGCCCGCCAGACAGTCCACCGAACACCAGGAAGCCATAGTCAAAGTGGAAAATCTAGGAGTTCATTGAACTTTTATTGAGAGAGACATAGAGAAAGCTAAAAGAGGAAGTAAAACATTCAATAACCTTCGATGCTACGGTAGTAATTCTCTAACCTTAAGGTTAACTTTATCTGTAAGGTCATGGCGTCACTAATACTATACTTTCAGGGTTTATTGTTGTCTAGGAGGAATTTTCGTTCCGTTGAAGATAAATTACGTTCCAATGACTTGAGAAATCACCCAGAATTTTGCGTCATTCGGTTTAATAGTTTCACTAATATTAGATTATAATCTAAAACAGTTCGATTTGCTGAGGTGGTATACCCAGAAAAGTGGGGAAAAAAAAAAAAAAAAAAAAAAAAAGTGAAACACTGTTACTTTTCTATGTGGTTATAATCTTAATTATTACTGCCTGAATACCTGAAGTCCTGTGTTCAGAAATGATAACGCTTTTCAACTTTACTTGAGAAATTCATTATTTATATGCCAGTGTACGATATTGTGTATTCATATATAATGTATTAGTTACGACATAAACTGTAAAGGTCACAACTTCCCACCAACTACAAAAAACTAATTTACATTAACTATCATTAGGCCTATATGGACAAATGGGATTGAGCCTTGGGGTTCACCAAACCGCCACATTCCTTCATTTACGATACGTATTCATATGATTGTATATTATTATTGTTACTTATTGTTAATATGAGTTTATGAAATTTGCATAACAACAATTTAGATTTTAAAAATATGATTTTAATTTGAATTTATATCCCTTTTTGACCGAAATGAGTGGTGAGGAGTTATATCTGATTTATTATAATTTTGAATAAATTCATTTTTAATATTTTTTTTTTTTAATTTTGACTGTTAGGGCATGAATACACAAACAATAAATTCTCGAACGTAGCCTTAACCCAATTGAGACGTTGATTTCTAAAATGTACTATATCCATTCTAGGAAATTTTACAGAAAGCGCAAAAAATCTCTCATTACTATATTATTAAACTAGCTAATTTGATTCTTTTCTCATTAAAATCTAGAATTGTTTTTTTACTATATTTAAATTAATAACACCATTTTAAAGTTATGGAGGAGCCTGTGGCTGAGTGACTAGTGCGCTAGTCTCGCACGTCGAAGGTTGTGAGTTCGAAGCATATAATTAAATATGGATTCATTACTGTTCTCCCACGTGTGTGGAAACCCGTCAGCCTACTGGCGACAAATCACAAAAATAGGCGTATGGGGTGATGACCCTTCCCTATAAAATTTCATCCAGAAATGTGGTGAGAGTATTCTCCCAGGAGATTACACCTCGCGGCCAAGGGCCTACAAGGCCTGTCACGCCAGAGAAGAAAAACATTTATGAAAGGTAATGTTTTAGCATGATTAGGAACGTAATTAAATGTGTAATTTAATGCCTTTAAAAATATACGTAATTCTAAATCGTGTTTTTAAAGGACTTGAACACTTAATTCCATAAAATCTGTTTTTATTATTATTTCTTGAAATTTACTACTGTATGTATTTACATTAAGTAAATAAGCTCTCAGATAAAATACATGAAAAAAACAGAAGGTCTCGAGACCATTTTCATTTCACACCCCTCGGAGGATTGTCAGGAATGCAAGAAGAAGCAACTAGTAGGTTGGAGTGGGAGTGGAGTTTGTAATGGAAGAATCGATACCTCGTACATGACAAATCAGCAACATATGTGACATTAAGGTCTTTAAAGATGAGTTTATTGGTGACAAAGTAAGGAGCACTGAGGATTTTGGATTGTAAGGATTGAATACGGAAAGAATTTGTTGGTTTAGTACAGCCCCAAAGCCCAACTCCCTCCTTAAAATCAAATAGAAGATTTAGATGAAACTTAAGCATATTAACTTAAGGATAACCTAAGGATATACAAATATGTAAATTAATAAATAAATTTTCGAAAAAAATGTCCTTTAGTACTTTTTGGAAATCAACGTCTCAATTGTTTATTTATTGCCTGAATCCGTGAACTGTAGAAAACTATAAATTATAAACTTTTAGAACTTACAATATGTATGTATACAACTTACAATGTAGTATTTATCCTATATCAAAGATTATTGAAAGGTATTTGTATTGCTAGGATTATAAGCGGTGGGAATTAAAATAATAATAATAATCTTGTTTAATCTAAAGACATAACAATGGCTTGATCTAGAAGAGTAGATTCAAAAGACACGTTGCGATCTCGTAAGGCGTAAAAAAGTTTCTAATTATATTTTAATTATTTATTTTTAAAGCGAATTCTTTACTTTTTTGAAGTAAATAGTTTCCTCGCTATTGTTGTTCACATTGTAATATCCTATATGAATAATCTTTTGTTGAATATATTCTAAAAACGCTTAAGTCCTGGTCTCATGAAAAAAAAAAAAAAAAATCATTCAGGAACGATTAACTCAGTAACAGGAATCCATCGAAGTATGTTCTTATAATTTGGAGATTCCATCGTTTTCCATTCCTCCTCTCGTTTAGAAAGTAAACATTAATCGTTATATTGACCATGTTGAGAAAAGCGTTATGAATGTAGTTTCCTTTTGATCAAATGTTTGTTAGTGTACTACTTGTGGCTTTTGCGGTGCGATAACTGATTCCAAGGAAAAGGTGAATGTATTAAAATGTATGACCGAATTCTTCGAATAGCTATATATATATATATATATATATATATATATATATATATATATATATATATATACATATATACTTACAGGAAAACAGTTCCTTGGGAAGATTCGCTTTCGTTTGTCTGGTTGCAATGCTTCGTACCCAACATCCCAGGATTGCTGGCTTCAACTGTGGGCAAAATTAAAAGGATTAATATTTTACTCTATAAATATACATATCATGTTTAATACATATGATAATGTTAATATGATAGCTGACCGATTCAAAGATTGAGAAGGAAAAATATGAGTTTTAGTATCATGTAGGTTTTATTTTTATTGAAATAGTCTTTGCTTGAACCCTTTCTTGCTGTAAGTGGACCACTTAAAGTGGTAATAACATTTTTATATAATAATAATAATAATATAATAATAATAGGCTTACCGAACCCGAAGGTTCGATGCCGATACCACCAAACTTCGCCTGCACAGACTCGTCCAATGTTCACCGGTCAAGCCTAAGCCCCCGAGATCAGCCTTAATGCAATCCTCCCATCGACGCTTCGGCCTACCTTTCGGACGCCTGCCAGTCGGTTTAGCGAATACCAACTTTCTCGGAATCCGTTCCTCACCGAGCCCAACAACTTTACGCGCCCATTTGAGTCTCCGCGATGCTATCAACTCAATTATATTCACAGGGTACAAACTCCGCAATTCCGCGTTGTGCAACCTTCTAAACTCCCCAGTGGCCTCATCTCTCTTCGGACCAAATATTTTACGCAGTACCTTATTTTCGAAAACCTTAAGCCGTTGTTCATCCTTCAAAGTAAGCGGTCACGTTTCACATCCGTAAAGAACCGTCGGAAGAATAATAGTTTTATAAATTCTAACCTTTAAGTTTTTAGACAGAAGCCGCGAGCTATGTAATTTAGCAACTGAATAATAACACGCATTTCCCACCTTTAATCGGGAATTTACAATACCACAAACATTTTTGTATAAAAACTATATATATAAATAGAGGTCACCTATGGTTTAGTGGTTAGCATAATATCCTACTATGCCCAAAATCGCGGGTTCTTACCGGGAAGATAACCTAAGGATTATTTAAAGTGATTAGAAAATCCTTAGTTATGCTTTCCTTCAGAGGGAACGTAAAAAGGTGGTTCCGAGCCAGGGCGATATCATGTACTCGTTAAAGATCCCTTTCCAAATTAAATCAAGATATGCTAAATTTAGAAATCGCTCTGTAGCATCGGCCAATTAGCCACAGTAGCATTAAGTAAAGTTAAATGGAGAAACAAAGAAACGAAAATTTGGTAATCAATAAAATAAGAAAGAAGAGAAATTTTTCCTTCAGAAAATAAAAATAGTAATATTAGGTTTGTTAGCCCTAAACTAAAAAAATAAATAAATAAAAAAATAAAATTTAGCTTTTTTTGAGAAACCCATATCTTCCTCTGAATTTCCCAACAGTTATTAATATTCTTTATTAGTTGTTCATGTCATATAAGTTTTGAACATTGACTTTTGAGGTTTGTCAGGTACCAGAGAAGAAAATAATTCATAGAATAGAATAATTGAGAGAAAAAAATATATTAATGCTTTATGATGTTTGGTATATCTTAGGATTTTCGTAATTTATTTCATACTGTCATGAAGTGCTGTTATATTTGAAACGTATGATGTTTTGGAACGTTCTTTCTCAACAATCCTATCGATTGTTTATTATTTACTAATAACATAATATCATATAATTTGTTTTTTCTATGTTTACTTGTAATCTGATGCAATTTTGTTTACATCCCTCGCATATCTCTTTATGTCCTCGATTCGATAAAAAATAAATAAATAAAATATGAGATCCACTCAAATTGTCTAGAAACTGGTAACGTAGGGATTATAGAACGGCAATCAATAAAATGAGATTAAAATTTAGACAATCGAACGGGAGATATAATTGTTCTGTTATATCTCTTTGGCAAGGAAGTTTTACAATCTGCAGACATTTACAAATCGACATCAGCTATCTTTTGAAGACATAACAATATTTGAGATAAGAGCGATTAAATATTAGACAATATATATGAGAGGATTTCTTAGTAAGGCATGTGTGTCTTATCGGAAAAGAATTATTAAGAATGGAATTAAAACCGGTGATCTAAATTCCTTTAACAGAAGTAATGGTCATAAGGAAATTGCGACAGTTATTAAGAAATTTGCGGTGGTCAGTTATACTTAAAATAGGTTTCGAGGAAGCAGACACAGAGAAGAAAATGGCGAAAAGTTATAAAATTAAAAGATAAAAATCGAGAACTTACAGCAACTTTTTCATCAAAATCAGCTGACCGGAAGATTATATATAAGATATAATAGATAAGATAACGGCTGTAACGATTTTGATTAATCTCTATATATCGATGTAAAATTTAATGGGCTTTAATATCATGTAGGTTTCATTCTGATTGAAATATACTAACAGGGCTTAAATGCCGAAATTTAAATTTTTCTTCCTCTATAGTACTTTTAATTTGATAAATTAAGAGGAATTACCCATATCGTCTTATAAGGGTTGATAAAAAATGTATAAATACAAAAGTTGAACGAATTTGATGACGAGCTAAAGTAGAAAAGAGCGAAAATATTTTTAAATACAATTTTTTGTTTTTTAATTTAAGAACAGTAATATACATGTATAATATAGCGTTGGATTGCTAAAGATTTCAGAAAAAAATATTAGTTTATAGATACTATTGTAAAAGTTAACGGAAAGTGATGAAAACCCGATAAAACAAACTGATTGTCTTAGATAATAATATAATAGATTATTTAATAAAACACATGTTTTATTATAAAATCCAATGGAAATAATTCTTTAACAATTTCTTTCCGTTTTTACTTTCACTTACTATATATAGTAAAGTGTATTTTAGGGTCCCCTGAGTCCAAATAACCAAGTCCCGCAAAAAGGTCTGTGTGTGTGTTTGTGTGGTAACTCCCGGACGAAAACGGTAAGTCCTATGAAACTGAAATTTCATATTTAAGACAACTATACGCCCGAGACGTTACAAAATCTTTTTCATCAAAATCAGCTTACCAGAAGAGGCACTTTATACCATGCATTTTGCACCTTTTTTCGATTTTCTCGATTTTGTTTAAACTCGCTATATCGATGTAAAATTTAATGGGCTTTATTATCATTTAGGTTTCATTCGGATTAAAATGGTTTGACAGGGCTTAAATGCCGATATTTTAAATTCTCTTCCTCTAAAGTACCTTTAATTTGATAAATTCAGAGGAATTACCCATATCGTCTGATTAGCATTGCTAAAAAACAGGTAAATGTATAAGTTGAACGAATTCGATATCCAACTAAACGAGAAAACTGCAAAAATACTTGTTAATGCAATTTTTAGTTTTTGAACTTAAGAATAGTAATATACATGTTTTGTGAATCATTACATGAAGTGATGAAAAGCCGATAAAACAAACTGATTGTCTTAGATAACAATATAATAGATTTTTTAATAAAACACTGTTTTATTTTAAAATCCAAAGGAAATAATTCTTTAATAATTTATTTTCGTTTTTAAATTTGTTGGAAAATTCTTAAATTGATATGAATAATGTAGGTAAGTGAAAGCCGTGTGTGTTGCGCGCACCAGATGTTTTCAACTTTGTTTGTTTAAGAGTTGATTTCAAGAAGAGATGTTTATGGGAAGAAGTGTTCCAGAATAAAAATTTTTTTTCATTCATTCATATTTCAGTAATAATTTTTTGATGACTTGATTAAATATCCGTTTTCCTTCTAAAGTTATTCTTAATTGGAATGTATTTTACTATTAAACCTCAAGGGAAGAACGGCCTAAAAGATAGTGAAAACAGTATCAAAATCTGTTCCGCGGTTTAAAAGGAGTAACCGAGAATCGAGTTATCATTTTATAAAGAAAGAAAAAATAGAAGAGATGTTTAATTTTTTTCCCAAGTAAAAATTCAGTGTTTTTATGTGGAAGATTAATCATAAGAAGTCCAAAGTCAATGCCGCGAACCTTGTGTGAAGTACATTATCAGTCCGACAATGAAGAGAAAAACAATATTATTTTAGAGGTCAATGCGTCACAGAAAATAAGATTAAAGTTCATGAAAAATTCATTTAGTATTCTAATTCTTCAGTTTTTTTCTAATTTATGTTGATTTGGAATTGGTTTTCTCTTTTCTGGTTTAAATTATCACTTACATTGTTTGTATATTCATTTATTTAACGTCACTTTATGCTACTGTGGCTAATCGGGCGACGCTACAGTGGGAGTCCTGAAATGTCCGGCTTGGTATTATCATTTTACGTCTCCTCCGAAGAGAGTGGAGCATTACTGAGGAATTTTCAGTCTCTTTTAAAAATGCTAGTGTGCGGCGAGGTCTAGTGGGTTCGAATCCCGGCTGAGGCGGAATATTATTTATTCTGTTATTTCGGCAGTGGGCGACTCAGAGGTATGGAGACCTTCCTGGGGCAGACCCAACCTCTAAAATGTGGTTACCCAAAAATGGTGTAAAACAGAGCTTTGGTTAGTTTTTTGGTCTAGCCGTTGGCCTAGAAACAATACGAATATCTATAACAGGTTTATTTTGTATTATTTTTTTTTAAATCTTTCTGTAGGTCAATAACATTACAGGCAGTACTTCACACGATTGAAGCATAAATTATTTATTGTTAGGTCCTTATAAGCGGATGACAAGAAATTATTACACAATGGTTTATTATTTCTAAATAACTAATATGTTTGAGTTTTGATGGAATTACATCTATTATAATTTGCGATTTAAATATATACATATCTATGTGTTTTTTTTTTCCTTTTTCTGTTTAACGGGCTTTACTGATTCTAAAACTCTCTCTATCTTCAAAAATAACTTAGTTATGGGCGTATTTACGGGTAAAATCTTTTTCTTTTATTTTTATAATAATTTGCGCTTTTTTTTTGGTTAAAACAGAGCTTTGGTTAGTTTTTTGGTCTAGCCGTTGGCCTAGAAACAATACGAATATCTATAACAGGTTTATTTTTTATTCTTTTTTTAAAATCTTTTTGTAGGTCAATAACATTACAGGCAGTTCTTCACACGATTGAAGCATAAATTATTTATGATCGTATACACTTAAATTTTGAGCTGAGATTAGAGATTTTATTAAAATATGGAAACATTTTGCAGATTATTTTAATTTTATTTTTTGTAATTTTTTTCTAGATCTGGTTTTTTATTGATGTGAAAGATCTGTCCAGGGCTAAGCAAATAAGATATTTTACGGATTTTGACCACGGTATGTCAGCTGAATTTATAATAATTTTGTGATCTATGTGTACTCGGCGTTTTCTGAAAATGATTGTTTCTGATTCACTTAGATTGATCTTTAATTTCCATTTATGACTGTACTTTTTTTTTGGTTTGTTATTTTCATTTATGAACCTTTGTAATCGACAAAAAAATTACCTCTCATCAAAATTTGAGTGCTTATGTTTCAAGGTACGTACAGCCCGAAAACGTATTAAAAATTCTGTCTGTACGCCGTCCGCGGCTTTTCTTCGAATTACTGGACCAATATTTTTTAAATTTGGCAAAAAATACCAGATCATCCGATGATGATTCTAATACCTGGGCGTTGATATCAGCTCATTAGTTTTAAAATGGCAGGATATTAAAAAAGATTTAATTCAATAACTCAGTTATTTTTAAAGATAGAAAAAAAAAATATTAGTGTTTTTTAACCAACAAACATACGCGAAAAGAAGAAAGAAAAGAAAAAAATTGGTATTTTTCACATAAATACGCCCATAACTCAGTTATTTTTGACGATAAAGAAAAAAATGTTTATAGTTTTTTAATCAAGAAATCGCGATTATTTATATACGAGAAAAAAAAAATTGAAATTTTACCAATAAATACGCCCATAATTCAGTTATTTTTGAATATAGTGAAAACATTGTACCGAGTTTTAGGACAGCACTCTGCGGTCGAAAAAAAAAAAAAAGTTGAATTCTTGCCTATAAACGCTTATAACCCCATATAATTCCAAAAGAAAAAAAAAATTAGTCTTTAAATTAGCAACGGTGATAAGTCATTTTCCTTTGATTAATTTATCGCTTTTCATATAAGTTAATTGCCTGTAAACAGCTAAATGAACAGTTAAACCCTAATATAGTTATTTGGAAATCATAAACCATTGTGTAACAATTTGCAGCTTTTTTTTTTTTATCTGTATAAAAGGAAGGTGTAAGGAAGACTGTCTTGTTGTTAGGTCCTTATAATCTAAATAACTAATTTGTTTGAGTTTTGATGGAATTACATCTATTATCATTTGTGATTTAAATATATTTATATCTAGGTGTTTTTTTTGTTTTTTTTTCCTTTTTCTGTTAATCGGGCTTTACTGAATTCTAAAACTCTCTCTATCTTCAAAAATAACTTAGTTATGGGCGTATTTACGGGTAAAATTTTTTTCTTTTATTTTTTATAATAATGTGAGTTTTTTTTTTTTGTTAAAAAACACTTGAAATTTTTTTCTCTATCTTTGAAAATGGCGGAGTTATGGCCTTTTTGTGTGTAAAATTACATTTTTTTTTTCTCTTTTTTCTAATTATTTGCAGTTTTTTAGTTAAAAATCACTACAAAATTTTTTCTCTATTTTCGAAAATGACAGAGTTACAAGCATATATTTAGGCAAGATTTCAATATTTTTCAATATGTGTGTTGCCAGCACCAGATTTTTTTCCCGCACTTTAATGATTCTAAAACTCTACAGATGTTTTTCTCTATTTTCAAAAATAACTGAGTTATACGCGTATTTATGGTTACAATTTAAATTGTTTTCTTTCTTTTTTACTTTCACTTACTATATATAGTAAGGGGAAGTATTGCGATCGTGAAAATTTTCGAATTCCAGTTTTCAACGGAAATAGACGTTTTAGGGTCCCCTGAGCCCAAATAACCAAGTCCCGCAAAAAGGTCTGCGTGTGTGTGTGTGGGGTGTGTGGTAACTCCCGGGCGGAAACGCTGAGTCCTATGAAACTGAAATTTTATATTTAAGACAACTATACGCCCGAGACGTTACAAACTTTTTTCATCAAAATGAGCTTACCAGAAGATGAACTTTATACCCTGCATTTTGCACCTTTTTTCGATTTTCTCGAAAACGGTTCCGACGATTTTTATTAAACTCGCTATATCGATGTACAATTTAATGGGCTTTAATATCATATAGGTTTTGTTCTGATTAAAATGGTCTGACAGGGCTTAAATGCCGATATTTTAAATTTTCTTCCCCTAAAGTACCTTTAATTTTGTAGATTCAATAAAAATAACTATATTATCTTGTTAACGCTGATAAAAAACAGGTAAATATATAAATTGAATAAATTCGATACCCAACTAAAGGAGAAAACAGAAAAAATATTTTTTTAATGCAATTTTTCGTTTTTGAACATAAGAACAGTATATATACATGTATGATATACCGTTGGAATGTTTAAGATTTTAGAAAAAATATCATCTCATACACAAGCTTTTAAAAGTTAATAGATAGTGATGAAATGAACATAAAACTAACTGATTATTTTAGATAATAATATAACAGATTTTTTAATAAAACACATGCTTCTATATAAATTCAATTTAATTAATTACTTAATAGTTTCATGTATTTTTATCTCCAACTGTTTTTGAAAATTCTTTCATTGATTTTTAAAATGGAGATAAGTGAAAGTCGTGTGTTGCCCGCACCAGATTTTTTATAATTGGTTTGTTTGGTTAAAAAACACTAATAAATATTTTCTGAGTTACAAGCGTATATACGGACAAGATATGAGATATGAGATCAGAGGTTAACCCATTTGATTATGAAGGAAACAAATGTAAAGTTATCTCTGGGTCGAGAGAGCTATGGGCTATATAGGCGAGCCCCTTAGCTTATCAACAGCTGTCCCGATTGCAACACTTCACAACATCAACTCTCTATTGACTTTAGATACAATTATTTTGATGGATTGGCCAACAGATACGAGACTTTGAACATTATGGGCTTCTTGTATCAACGTCAAAATTGACGGGTCTGACGCACGCTTTTTTATCGCCAGAACAAAATCCATCATTTCGTTATTAAATTTGAAATATAATGGGCAAAAAAGTATTCGTAGACCAACCGAACGATCATTAATGAAAGATATGGGTCGTAATGTTTCAACTGATCCGGTTATTAAGTGTTTAAATACGCCATATTTGGACGTCGAACTTAATTCTTAATTTAGGATCTATTTTGATTGTATAATCTTTCATTTTGCTCATCTAGGGTCTGTATATGACCAGAAGATTAAGTATCGAATAATAACAAAAAAAAACTTACACTTACCTCCGTCATTTATTTCAATTTAAGAAATTTAGAAACGAAAATAAATGATTAAAGAATTATTTACATTGGATTTTAATAGAAACACGTGTTTCATCATTTTTATCGGATTTTCATCACTCTTAGTTAACTTTTACAAGCTTATGTTTAAGATAATATTTTTTTCTAAAATCATTAGCATTCCAACGGTATATCATACATTATATTACTACTGTTCTTATGATAAAAAATCTGGTGCGGACAACACACGACTTTCACTTACCTCCATTTTTAAAATCAATGAAAGAATTTTCAAATACAGTTAAAGATAAAAATACGTGAAACTATTAAGCAATTAATCAAATTAAATTTCTATAGTAACATGTGTTTCATAAAAAAATCTATTATATTATTATCTAAAAAAATCAGTTAGTTTTATGTTCATTTCATCACACTCTATTAACTTTTAAAAGCTTGTGTATGAGATGATATTTTATCTAAAATCTTTTGCTTTCCAACGGTATATCATACATGTATATTACTGCTCTTATGTTCAAAAACGAAAAATTGCATTTAAAAAAATATTTTTTCTGTTTTCTCCTTTAGTTGGGTATCGAATTTATTCAATTTATATATTTACCTGTTTTTCATCAGCGTTAACAAGATAATGTTGTTATTTTTATTGAATCTACAAAATTAAAATTATTTTACCATTAACCAGCATATTTACTTGTTGTATTATAAAATACAGTTGTAAATTTCAATCAAAATGTTTAAAAATAAAATAAAGGTTTTAAAAATGTTTTTTAAAGTGCATAGGATGCACCTGCTGCATTGAACTGGTTTGACCTAGCACGGGACCCCTTCCCTTCCAAATTATCCAAAGAGGTTGGGGATTGAATCATCAGTCTAACGAGAGTGCAATTTTCTGCCAGTGCCCACTGGATTAAGCTGGAATACCGCCCGTATCCTCGCTTATTTTTAGTCTAGCTAATAGGAAATTTCACTTCAATTGTTTGAGAATTCACGATCTTTCCTTACATACTGGTTAATCACCTCATTACACGACCTATGGCCATGAAACAGTACGAATCCTTATATACAATGTGCCAAGAACCTTCATGTACTGTAGAGGTACAGTTTTTTTTTTTTTTTTTCTTTTCCTTTCACTTACCTATGTCTGAAAGTGATGAAAGTATTGCGAACATGGACATTTTCGAATTCGAGTTCTCAACGAAAACACGGGTTTTAGTGTATCCTTAGTCCAAATAACCAAGTCACGCGAAAATATCTGTGTGTGTGTTTTTCTAGCTCGAAAACAGTAAGTAATATAAAACTGAAATTTCATATTTTAAAATCGCATATACCTGAAATGTTAGTGCTACTTTTTTACAAAATCAGCAAACCAGAAGAGCCACTTTATACTATGCACATTTTAACAATTTTCTCAACATAACTAATACTGGTTTGGATTAAATACACTACTCCGATGTGAATTTTAATCGGCTTCAGTATCATGCAGTTTTATTCTGATTGAAATAGTTTAACAGGGCTTAAGTACCGATATTTAAAATTTTCTTCCCCTAATGTACCTTTAATTTTGTAGATTCAATAAAAATAACTATATTATCTTGTTAACGCTGATGAAAAACAGGTAAATATATAAATTGAATAAATTCGATACCCAACTAAAGGAGAAAACAGAAAAATATTTTTTTAATGCATGTTAAAGGTACAACTTTATAGGTTCGAAAACAAAAAATCTGATGAGCGTGACAGAAGACTTTCACTTACTTCCGTAATTAAAATCAATTTTAAAAACATTTAGAGATGAAAAAAATTGTTAAGGAAATAATTAAATTAAGTTTCAATAGAAACATTTGTTTTTTATTAAATAATCAATTATATTATTATCTACGACAATCAGATTGTTTTATCGGATTATGACTACTCTCCGTTAAGTTATAAATTGTATGTATAAGATCATATTTTTTCTATAATCTTTAGCTTTCCAACGGTATATTATACGATACATCCATATTACTGTTTTATTAAAAAAAAAAAAAAAAAAAATTGCATAAAAAATTATTTTGGCTCATTTCTCCTTTAGTTAGTTATAAAATTCGTTCAAAATGTATATGTAGTTGTTTTTTAGTAATGTTAATCAGATGATATTCTAAATTTTATGAAATCTATAAAATGAAAGGTACTTTACAAGAAGAAAATTTAAAATATCGGCATTTAAGCCCTGTCAAATTATTTCAATCAGAATGAAACCTAAATTATATTAAAATACATTAAATTTTACATCGATATAGCGAGTTTAATCAAAATCTTTAGAGCTGTTTTTGAGAAAATCGTAAAACCATGCAAAATGCATGGTATAAAGTGGCTCTTCTGGTTGGCTGATTTTGATGAAAAAGTTGCTGTAACATTTCGAGTGTATAGTTGTCTTGAATGTGAAATTTCAGTTTCGTACAAGTTTCTTGCTGGACTTACCACACATACACCCACACACACAGACCATTTTGGGAGACTTGATCATTTGGACTTAGGGAACCTTAAAGCGTGTATTTTCGTTGAAAACTGGAATTCGAAAATGTTCACAATTGCAATACTTTTCCTTGCTATATATTTCATATATAGGTTAGTGAAAGTAAAAACGAGTAAATATACGAGATGAAAGAATTTGATAAGAAGGAATGTGCATTAATATTTTGTATGTAATTTTTTTTCCGATCATAAGAGCAGTAATATAAATATGCCCTTACAGAGCTGTAGATTTAGACAATATGTTATTTAGCATACAAAGTTGTATGAAGTGATGGAAAGTTATGAAAAGCGGATAAAATTAAGTGATAGTTGTAGATAAAATTTTCCGTTATACTTTTCAGGCATGTAGGATTGTAAAATATGAAATTTCGGTTTTATACGAGTTATCGTTTTCGAGATAATTTCTATTTATCAAATTTACAATGGACATATCATAATAAAAAGTTGTTTAAAAATTAGCTTCTTTAAATTTACAAATTTAAAATTGTTCTGGTTTAAATAAATAAATTTACATTAATCAGGGGGAAAATAAAACAAAAACCCCTTATTTTAGACAAAATTAAAAAAAAACTTAAATTAAGGAATATAATGTAATAATGTGACATGATATAAATTAAATTAAAATAAAACAAAGCTAAATTAATAAACATAAGATTTACCACATACCAACAGGCCGTTTTGCGGGACTTGGTAATTTGGATTCCAGAGACCCTAAACCTTGTAATTCTGGTGAAAACTATAATTCCAAAATTTTCACGATCGCAATACTTTCCCTTACCATATGTTTCATGCATAGGTAAGCGAAAGTAATAGGGGCAAAATGAATTAAAGTAGGTAGTTAATGGATGACATGTGTTAGAATCCATCTTAGTGAGGATGATGTGATGTATTACATGAATGGAATGTGGTGGTTGAAAGGAATGAATGGAGCAATGCGGCCGCCATGCTCAATGTGCCAGGTGAAAGGTTCGGTGCCCACTTTTTGGAGAGATCGTTTCGGCCCTGAAGCAGTTCTTAACGAGGAAATAGAAACTACCTATAACACTTCCTAAAAATGATATTCCGGCATTACCTTTATTTCATTCAGGCTTCCTAAAAATTGGCAAAACCAGTGTATAATGCCACTGAATCATTTAAGGTAATAAGTGATACGCAAAAATAAAATGAAAAATCGCGAAGCACTTTATCCCTTTACTTCAATGACAAGGACCCTCTAAATCCTAAAAATAGTGATATAAAAAGTTCATGTGATTCATAATGCGAATTTCAACGATGGGAGGAAATTCAGATTTTAAGTTTTCTTTTGTTATACATGGTTATCAAAAAACAAATATATTGTATATACAGCAAACCCTCGTTATAACGAACTCCAAGGGACCAAAAATTCTCTGTTCGTTATAAAAGAATTCGTTATATCCGAAAAATATGTTGTATGTACATATATGCCTTGGTATAAATTCGGATGGTTAAAAAGAGGTATTTTCAATACAGAATTCGCTTTAAGGCACATGCTTATTTAGAAACTTCAAAAGCATTTAAAACTATGCACCAGCTCCGTCCTTATTAAAAACATTTCTTGCATGATATTTTGCGTACTCTTGCAAAAACCTTTCCAGCTAACTACCGGCGTCTCTTTGGTTTACTTCATGTTCTTCACCGCTAACTACCAGTGATGTGATTCCATGACTTTTCTGAAAGCGCCAAAGCCAGCCGCATGAGCACTGAAAGTTGAAACACACCTGGACGATTAGTCCTGAAATGGGTATGGGTATTCCTGAGGTCCTTATTTCTCGAAATTACTGGAGAACATGGCGATTAAGAATTTCATGTATTTCTCCTCTAACTTTTTTTCCATATCCCGATAAAGACGCAATGGAGGCATCGATTTTCTCTTTATTAGCGATAATCGTTGATAGATTAGATTTTGATATCCCGTATTTTCCCGCAATTTTTGATATATATATATATATATATATATATATATATATATATATATATATATATATAATAATAATAATAATAATAATAATAGGCTTAGCAAACCCGAAGATTCGAAGCCGATACCACCAAATTCCGCCTACACAGACTCGTCCAATGCTCACCATTCAAGCCCAAGCTCTCGAGATCAGCCTTAACGCAATCCTCCCATCTCCGCTTCGGCCTACCTTTCGGACGCCTACCAGTCGGATCAGCAAATACCAACTTTCTCGGAATCCGCTCCTCATCGAGCCCAACAACTTTACTCGCCTATTTGAGTCTCCGCGATGCATATATATATATGCTATTATTATGCATATATATATATATATATATATATATTATTATATATATATATATATATATTTTTTTTTTTTTTTTTTTTGCGCCATTTTGAAGCTAGTTAAATGAAGAGATTTTTCTGAGGTTTGGAAAATTTTAATTTTACGATATAAGAGTAATAGCTCCTTGAAATGTAAGAATACTCTTAAAAATATTAAAGTTTAATTTTCTCCATGACGTTGTATGACACTTACTTCCTTCTTTTGAGAATTCTTAACCTTCTGGAAAATTTTCTCCTCTTTAATTTTGGTACCAATCATTTTTCTGTGCGCGCAGATCAAGTTGATGTATTTGAACTTTTCTGATGAAAATTATGGATAAGAGTAAACAACTCAAAATGACCTATTTCTTCCTCTCTGGTACCTGCTTAATCTAAAATAGAAGTTCCGTCCAAACGCAATATAACTACTCTTTAATTAAATTAAAAAAAAAAAAAAAGATTAGAATAAAGGTGTTAGAATAATACAATAGTATTAGTAATAACATTAGTACTACAGTAGACCCTCTTTGTAACGAACACCCGTATATAACGAACAACCGTTGCGTTCCTTTGAAAAATTAATAGAAAATTATGCTTTCTCCTCGTTTATAACGAAATATTCTCTTATAACGAATTAACGAACTACTTTTGTGGACCTCAGAACTGAATTTGTTCGGTTATTACGAAAAATAAAGAAGAAAAAAATTAGGAAACGTCTTAATTCCCAGTAAAGAGCGGCGCCTTTCTGTCCAAATCCTTACCTCTTCTCTGTATTCAGCTCAATTCTGTGATTCAGTCTGTGACAGCTTCGGTTTTGTAGAGTTTCAGCTAGTTTTTCTGTTTTTATTGCTTTTATTACTTGCTTTAATTCGAGTTTCCTACGAGGTTCTAAGAGAAAATCCATTGATTTAAATACAAGGTTGGCGATTCTCCAAGGAGTGGATAAAAAAATTGAGTCGAAATCGAAAATTTCGGAAAAAATACGGGATATAAAAATCTCCTCTATCAACGATTATCGCTAATAAAGATAAAATCGATGCCTCCGTTGCGTCTTCATCGGGATGTGAAAAAAAAAAAAACATTTTTTTTATTTCAACTTTATATGAATTGCTGTGATTTTGTATTTTGAACGATGGTTTATGTTAATCTTAAAGTATTATGTAAAATGTGAAATAAAACAGATATATGTACATAGTGCATAGTTTTAACTGCTTTTGTAGTTTCTAAATAAACATGTGCCTGAAAGCTAATGCTGTATTGAAAATATTTCTTTTTTAACCACCTAAATTTATACCAAGACATATAATATACATACAAGATATTTTTCGGATATAACGAATTCTTTTATAACGAACAGAGAATTTTTTGAACTTTTTCGTTAAAACGAGGGTTTACTGTATTAGTAATAACAGAACCAGATTTTTTAATAATCATATAAATTTAATTATTTTACTCGTTTTTTTTTTTTTTTTTTTTTTTTTTTTTCTTATCCTCCAACTTTATTTACAAAATAAATACAAAAAACATTCTATGTATATACAGCAGCAATGGTATATACAGTCCATGGCTCAGGCCTCGTATTGCCCGTTGGCATTCTAAGGTTCCTTTCGCACTAGGCGCGGTATGCGCTTGAGGAGTGGGGTGGCTTTGTGCCTTTGTTGAAGTAAAATGAAGGCACAAAGCCACCCCACTGAAATTATAGAAATATATTTTACTCCTTCCGTTTATGAATTTATTAACAACCTATTTCCTATTTCTTTATGCGAGAATTCAGACTCGAGACAATAGAATAATGTGGCATGAATGATTCATATGTTTGATATGTCTGTTCTCGATGGAGATGTTATAATGTTCAAGTATTTAGAAATCGTCTATGACATCATCTATTCGTGTGCTGTGTCATCGGATTGTTATTGCACTCATTTCTGGTATTTATAGAAATTTAAGTGTTGATGTGATGTTGTTTTTTATGAGGAAATTTTCAGTTTATCTTTTCTTATATTTAATTGCTGATGTAATTTTTAAGGAAGATTATGTAAGATTACAGTTTTTCTTAATTTAACAATTTATTTTCACGTTTTTATAAACCGTAAAATAGTAAATTATAAATGTTCATCATTTTCAATTTACTTAAACTAGCTATAAAGATACGAAATTTAATTTTAGGGAGATTTTTTTCCGATTAAAATTTCACAGTGTTTTGGTTTAAATGCCAAATTGTCTTACTCTAAAATACCATTGATTTTGAAGATTAACCATATAAAAGCAATTAACCATTGTGGGTTGTAAGCATTGATACAACATAGATTAATATAATTTTTTTTTTCTTACCCTCTTGTTTTATTATTATACAATATATACATATATCACGGGTTATGAATAGAAAATATGAAAGAATTTGATAATAAACTGATCAACACACACATATTATGTGGGACTTGGTCATTTGGGCTCAAGGGATCCAAAAACTTTAATTTACTCTAATTAGGAAATTTTCACGAACAGAGTATTTTCACTATATATTTCTTATATAGATAAGTACAAGCTTTTTTTAAAATTATTTTATTTAAATTTACAACTGTACATAGTACAATAAGTAAATGAGCTATTTACAGAACAATGGCTTGAAAAAGTCTAGATAAGAAACTACCCAGCGGTAGCACTTCAATGTTTATTTGATCAGCAGGTCTCGGGGCCACAGGCTTTTCAGACGCCTTGGAGGATTATCGGGAATAGATGTCGATGAGAGGATACGAACAAGGGTTCGTATGGGCGGGTAATTTGGAATGAAAGAAGGTGTATTTTTTTGGGGGAAATTTCTGCAACTAGCCGGATATCAAGGTCTCTATGGATGAGTTTATTGGTAACAAAGTAAGGATCGTCGAGGATTAGTCGAAGTATTTTGGATTGTAACGGTTGGATGCGTAAGGAATTCGATGGTCTAGTGGATCCCCACAGGTTAATGCCATAAGTCCAAATAGGTCTGATAATGATTGTATAAATGGGTTTTGTGAAGTAAAGAGGGAGTTTTGATCGTTTGTCAAGTAAGTGTTTTACTAGTCGACAGTTTCTTGTCGTTTAAGTCTTGTATAAGGATTCCATGTTAGAAGTTTGTCAAGATGAAGTCCAAGGTATCGTATTTGTTCTACAGTGTTGAGGGGGGTATGATTAAAGGAAACAGCGAGACAGAAAGTCATAGCTTTACGTCGTAGAGTGCAGGTGATTTGGTGGGATATTATTACAAGTAAAAAAAAAAAGAAATTAGAAAATAAGTAGTTTATCAAACGCATTTGTTTAAAGCCATCATGCATAAATATTTTTATACTACATCCATCCATACTTTGTTAAAGCGAAAATCTATGTTTTATACCATCCAATAGTTGGCAATGAGGAATGAATTGGCCAAAAGGTGTTTGTTCTGGTTTCGAAAGAGAAATTCTCACAGTTCATGGACGGAGCAATTTTCGGTCTGATTGTCAAATAGATTGACTCTCAACAAGGTGTAACGTGCCTGGGGGCAACCACGATTCGATTTGTGTTAATACTTTCTCTCTTCTATGGAACATTAAGGTCATCATGGATGAGTCAATTGGTGACAAAGTAAGGCGAGCAGCCTTGAGGATTTTGAATTGTAAGGATTGGATACCACAGAAATTGATGGTTTAGTAAAGCCCCAAGCTCGATTTTGTAAGTCCAGATAGGCCTTGTGATGAGACTTTTGGAGTTAAGGCTAAATAGGACGGGAGGTGCGAAGAGACATTGGTTTTGACTCCTGATCTCATCGAAATAATTGTCCGATGTTTATTTCAGTAAAATATATTTTTCTAAATTTTCTTCTAGAAAATGTGAAATCTAAAATCGTTTTATACACTTTTTCAAAAAATTATTATCGAGCTACGTTGAAGAAAAAAATCTTGAATTTAATGCACTTTTCAGATTTGAAATCCTTCCAACAGTGTCATCGTGGATGCACCATTTTATGTGACAAACGAATTACTTCACAATGACTTCAACTTACAGTTTCAGATACTACCACATAATATAATAAACATTCTCACGACAGATTGACTTACATGAACCCACCTGCCTAAACATCCAGCACCAATCCGAATAACCCACCCCGACGACATTTGAGGGGAAGGCCTAGAGATGCTGTGAATCAACCAATCATTCGGAAGTTAACATATTTGCTTATTGCAAATATTTTATTGCAGATGGCAAATAGCGATTTGGCCAACACTATTAATTGTAAATAAATAAATAAAAATTAAAAAACCTTTTTTTTAACTGTTAACTGTATATAAAAGTTCTTAAATTGATGTTAACAAAGGAGGTTAAATACCTGTTTCCGTTTTCCGTTAATAAAAATAAAAGATAATTCTAATATGGAATTAAATAGCTTAAAGATACATAACGAGGAAAATGTATGAATTGAGGAAAATGAAGGGATATAATTTTTAAATAGCTCAGAAATATAAACCAAATTTTAAAAGTTTTCCTTCTACCTCACTTAAATTCGTTTCCTTTTTTCAATGAGCTATATTATCTCACATAAAACGGGTATAATCACTAATATCAATTGATATTTTAATGCATAAAATAATATCAAAGAAAAAAAAATATATAATTCTCTGTTTCCGTTTTGTTTTAAAACAAAAAATAAAAAAAAAAAAAGATAATTTTAATCTGAAATTAGATAGCTTAAGAAGAAACAACAAGGAAAATGTATAAATTAATGAAAATATTGGAATAGAATATTGAAGTTTTGAAGAAATTTTAACAAAATGTTGATAGTTTTTTCTTCTAACTGAATTTATTTCATTTGTTTTGTTACAACAACTTTACTCGCCCATTTGAGTCTCCGCGATGCTATCAACTCAATTATATTCACAGGGTACAAGCTCCGCAATTACGCGTTTTACAACCTTCTGTACTCCTCTGTGGCTTCATCTCTCTTCGGATCAAATATTTTACGCAGTACCTTGTTTTCGAAAACCTTAAGCCGTTGTTCATCCTTCAAAGTAAGCGGCCACGTTTCACATCCGTAAAGAACCGTCGGAAGAATAATAGTTTTATAAATTCTAACCTTTAAGTTTTTAGATAGAAGCCGCGAACTAAGTAACTTAGCAACGGAATAATAACATGCATTTCCCACCTTTAACCGGGACTTTATTTCTTCCTGGATTTCATTTTTTCTTGTTATGAATGAATGAATGAATGAATAATGAATGAATAAAGCCTTTATTGCAAGTATAACATTTAAAAAATTATAATATTAACTTTTAGTTCTAAAATAATTTCTAACATAATCAAATATAATTTCTAATATAATCTAATAAAAAGTTATCATATAATTGGAAAAGAAAAAAATTATATATATATATAATGATATGTGAAAAATAATAATAATGCATATACTTGTTAAATGAACAAAAACAAAACTATATAATTAATGTTCCTTAGTTGCTTAATGTTATCCCTACAGGCCTCTCCTTACGGAGGTGATGGTCTAACTTCCCCGGTGACCAAACCTACTGGGAAGTGGAGTTGGCCATTTCTTTCCAAAGGTTCTTCCATTTATCCTTATCTCTCGCTGTTCGCATCCAATTAGTTCCGACAACTAGCTTCAGGGTATCTCTCCATCGTCTACATTGTCGACCCCTTCTTCTCTTCAGGTTGTAAGGAATCCATTCTGTGACACTCAGCGACCATCTTCCATCTTGAATCCTGGCCAGATGACCTGCCCATTTCCATTTAATTTTCCTTATTATTTCTTTGATGTCGCCTATCCCAGATTCCTTATGCATAGTAAGGCTTTTGATTTTATCTCTTTTCCTGTAGTGCAAAATGCTTCTCAGGATAGAGTTTTGCCATACCCTTAACCTGGATTCCTCCTTCTTTGTCAATGCCCATGTTTGACATCCATATGTAATTGAAGGAAGAACGCAGCTTTCAAACATTACTTTCTTAGCTTCTAAACTAAAGTTTCCCTTCATTACTTCTTTTAGGAGCCAGTATTTTTTCCATCCCATCGTTATTCTTCTTTGCACTTCTTTTGCCATCCGGTTATGAAAAGATACGAGTTGTCCGAGGTAGACGAATTCGTCCACATACCCTAACGCTACATTATTAATTTTTATTTCCTTCTTTGTACTATTTGTCATTAGTACCGTTTTAGAATAGTTTGGGACCAGACCTGCTTCTGCGCTGTGGATTAGGAGACTTTCTAACATAGTTTTCATCTCTTCAACATTTTCCGAAATCAGTACTATATCATCTACAAATTTCAGATGATTCAGCTTCCTCCCAGTAATGTTGCAACCTTTTTCGCTCCAATCCATTTCTCTGAACACTTTCTCCAGAAGTGCTATAAACAAGGATGGTGATAGCGGGTCTCCCTGTCTTACTCCTCTACTTATATGAAAGTTCGGTCCCTTTTTCTCCATTTCAATATAACCTTTATTCCCATAGTACAACCTTCCTATGATTGATATATATTTCTCTGGAAGTCCTAATTGTTTCAATGCCTCAATAATACTACCGTGATATACACTGTCAAAGGCCTTCCTGAAATCTACAAAACAAAAATACAAAGTAAAATTATACTCTTTACTTTTTTCTATTAACTGATTTACAACTTGCAGATGATCAATCACCGAGAAATTCTTTCTATAGCCAGCTTGTTCTATTGATAGATTTGCAGTAATGTATGGAGCTATTCTTCTGCTGATAACTGAAGTAAATAGCTTGCCTATTGTGGAACAGAGGGATATTGGCCTATAATTATCAATTTTAGATTTATCACCTTTTTTGTGCAATAAAATTATTTTTGCGGTTTTCCACTCCTCTGGAATATAATTCTCTTTTAAAATCAAATTAAACACCTTACATAACTCTACAGCTAAAACCTCTCCTCCTGCTAATAAAACTTCATTTCTTATTCCATCCGGTCCTGGTGCTTTTTGAGTTTTTAAATTTGAAATAGCTGCCATAATTTCCGAGCTTAATATTTCTGGAATATTTTCTCCAGATATCTGTAGTGTTTCTCCGTAATTACATCTGCAATTATAAAGTTGCCTAAAATAATCTGTTGCTATTTCAACAATATCTTTTCTTTTGGTAACCTCTTTACCTGCCTTGTCCTGAAGTGAGTAAAACCATTGTTTGTTGGGAAATAATTCTCTCTTGATTTTCTTACTTGATCTATTGGTCTGAATGATATCCTGTATTATCTTATCATTGTATGTCTTTATGTCTATTTTAATATTTTTCCTGATTAATTTATTTATTTCAGCTAATTGATTTTTTTCCAGCTCATTTTTGATTTCCATTGCTTGTAGTGACCGTCTAATTTTCAAAAGATCTTTAGTTTCCTGCGATAGTTTGTCTTTTTTCTTATTTCCATCTGTCGAGGAAGCTACTTTTTTATAGCTTTCCTGTAGTGCTTTTATCATTTTCTCATATTTTTCCTGCACTGTATGTGGAGAAGACTCTTTTTCTATTTTTACTAAATTTCTTTTCAAAATAGCTCTGAATTCCTCAGCACTACTAATATTAAAATTCTTCCCCTCATTTAGGATCTTAAAGGGCCTGTCTTTTTTAAATTTACCGGTATAAATCTTTGCTCTAACTAATCTATGATCGGTATTATAATTTAGATTTTGTATCACCTCAACATTTTTCAAAAATTTTATATGGTTTACTAATACATAATCAATTTGAAATCTTTCTCCTTTTGGAGATTTCCAAGTCCATTTATTTTTTCCTTTTCTACCGAAAAAGGAGTTGCCAACTTTTAGTTTGTGGGCTAGTGCAAAATTGATGATTGCGTCACCCCCTTCATTCCTTTTACCATATGTCTTATCTCCCATTACAACCTCCTCTCCTTTAATCCGCTGTCCGATTCTTCCGTTGAAGTCCCCCATAACGACTATGTAATTATTCTTTCTAGGCATACTATGGAGAACCTCGTCCAGCTTTATATAAAAATCTTCCTTATCTAGCTCGGTAGAATCTGCAGTGGGAGCATGCACTTGTATGATTGATATTGTTTTATTTCTACCCACAGATATTGTTAAAAGCCCAATTCTCACATTTATTTCTTGAAAATTTAAAATTTTATTCTTTAATTTAAATGCAACTAAAAACCCAATACCATATTGACCATTCGTCGAAGAGGTGTGTAAGAATACACAACCAGATTTTAGTTGCTCAATTCGTTTTGTCTTCCTCCTCACTTCTGCAAGCCCAATAATATCCCATTTAATATCCATTATAGCTGTTTCCAGTTCCAAAAGCCTATCCTCTCCCAGCAATGTTCTAACGTTAAGTGTACAAACATTGAGGGATTCCGTATTATTCTTAGAAGTTTTTATCTGCTAGGACCTTCTAGAAACAGAAGGTATGCTATCTAATTTTTCTTCTGCATTGGAAAAACTATCAGGTCTTTTTGAATTTTCAGTTTTTGATACTGGATAATAAGCTTCTAAACTGTTACTTCTTTTGTGCAAACCTTTAACATTTTTTATATTACTTTTTCTTTTAGGAGTATTTTTCATTAGGTTTTCTTTTAATGCTTCTTCAGTTGATTCAGGTGAACTTTCATCGCTGCGAAGCCTTTTGCCCCTTGTTTTCTCTTGCGTTTCTAGATGTTCGAGTGTAAATAGTTTTCCATCCACGAGTAACTTATCATATCTGATAGCACACTGTACACCTTGTTTCTTGTAGGACAAAAAATAGGGAAATAGTTGCTTCCTAATTTTTCTGACAGCTTCAGGGAGATCTTCCTTAATTTTAATATTTTTAAATTCCACATTATTATTGAGAAGCTTCTTTTTCCTGAGTATATCATTCCTTAATATATTTGAAATCAAAGACACTTTAACAGGTGTATGATCTAATTTCCTATTTATTAAATAAACACTCCTAATATCGTATGACCGAATTTGTACATCTATTGCATTACATATCTTAATGAACTCTTCTATTATTGTCTTTTTATCTGCCTTATTTATTCCAAAAATAACTAAATTGAATTTTCTTTCATATTCTCGGGTTTTCGTTAGATTAGCTAGATCGTTCTTAATAGTATTTACTTCCATTTTAATAGTATTTATTTCTTCCCTGTGATGGTCCTCAAATTTCGATATTTTTTCCTCTAATGTCTCCAATTTACTCAATTTCTTTAACTCCTCTAAGATACAGTTAAGTTTTTCGTTGAATTCTTTCTCCATTTTAAACTGTTTGTTTATATTTCTTTTACGTACGGAGAATAAACGGAGACGTCGTGTACCCTACCTATGACAGGTATATACTAATTGATAAGTGAAGTACCAGCTGACAGGTAGGTAGAGGGGAGAGCATGCGCATAGATTACAATTAGTATGGTTTACTTACGTAGAAATCCAATATTCGATCGATAGTTGAAACCAAGATATCTACGCTTGTCCAGACTTCTGTTATGCTTAATGTTTACTAACTTACGCACTGTTATTGAAATTATCACTTTATAATAAAGTTAATACGGAAAACCTCACTTTGCAGCAACAATTATGGAATTAACACAGAGCCGATGTGAACAGCACGCCAATATGGCTACACACACTCTTCAACATTCTCACGACAGATTGACTTACATGAACCCACCTGCCTAAACATCCAGCACCAATCCGAATAACCCACCCCGACGACATTTGAGGGGAAGGCCTAGAGATGCTGTGAATCAACCAATCATTCGGAAGTTAACATATTTGCTTATTGCAAATATTTTATTGCAGATGGCAAATAGCGATTTGGCCAACACTATTAATTGTAAATAAATAAATAAAAATTAAAAAACCTTTTTTTTAACTGTTAACTGTATATAAAAGTTCTTAAATTGATGTTAACAAAGGAGGTTAAATACCTGTTTCCGTTTTCCGTTAATAAAAATAAAAGATAATTCTAATATGGAATTAAATAGCTTAAAGATACATAACGAGGAAAATGTATGAATTGAGGAAAATGAAGGGATATAATTTTTAAATAGCTCAGAAATATAAACCAAATTTTAAAAGTTTTCCTTCTACCTCACTTAAATTCGTTTCCTTTTTTCAATGAGCTATATTATCTCACATAAAACGGGTATAATCACTAATATCAATTGATATTTTAATGCATAAAATAATATCAAAGAAAAAAAAATATATAATTCTCTGTTTCCGTTTTGTTTTAAAACAAAAAATAAAAAAAAAAAAAGATAATTTTAATCTGAAATTAGATAGCTTAAGAAGAAACAACAAGGAAAATGTATAAATTAATGAAAATATTGGAATAGAATATTGAAGTTTTGAAGAAATTTTAACAAAATGTTGATAGTTTTTTCTTCTAACTGAATTTATTTCATTTGTTTTGTTACAACAACTTTACTCGCCCATTTGAGTCTCCGCGATGCTATCAACTCAATTATATTCACAGGGTACAAGCTCCGCAATTACGCGTTTTACAACCTTCTGTACTCCTCTGTGGCTTCATCTCTCTTCGGATCAAATATTTTACGCAGTACCTTGTTTTCGAAAACCTTAAGCCGTTGTTCATCCTTCAAAGTAAGCGGCCACGTTTCACATCCGTAAAGAACCGTCGGAAGAATAATAGTTTTATAAATTCTAACCTTTAAGTTTTTAGATAGAAGCCGCGAACTAAGTAACTTAGCAACGGAATAATAACATGCATTTCCCACCTTTAACCGGGACTTTATTTCTTCCTGGATTTCATTTTTTCTTGTTATAATTGAACCTAAATACTTGAATTTCTCTACTTGTTCAAAAGTATGCCCTGATATATCAATATCACCAAGATCGCCACCGTTTCTGCTACTAATCATATATTTCGTCTTATCGGTATTTATTTCGAGTCCAATTTCTTTACCGGTTTTTATTAACACACTTGTATTTAGTTGCATGGTTTCCGTGTCTTTACCTAGCAGTACCAAATCATCGGCATACCACAAAACCGGAATCTTATCACCCATATTTAAAGCTTTCTGGGTACGCGTCACTTTTTGGTAAGAATAATTAATTATGAAACATTTATTATAGATTAAGGTGACAATAAAAATTATTATTTGCAACAATAATTTTATCAGTTTTTCATCATTCTATACAGTTTCGTATGTATGAAGTTTAGATCTTTAGCTTTCTAACGGTATATTATAAATTTTTATTACTATTCTTTTTCGGGAGGAAAATAAAATTAACCACAAAAATATTTCTACTGTTTCCTTCAACCAGTCTCCACATTCTTTCATATTTATTTATTAAGTTGTTTGTCAACACTAACCGTTTAAAAGGATTAATTACTTCAAATAACCAAAACCCAAGATTAGATAAAGAAATTTTGAAATTTGGTCATTCAAGTTCTTTCAGAAAATTTCAAAGAGGATAAAACCTAAATTATATTATAAATAATTAAATTTTACATCGATATAGCGAATTTAATCAAAATCGTAAGAGCCATTTTAGAGAAAATCGTAAAAAAGTGCAAAATACATGATATAAAGTGGCTCTTCTGGTTAGCCGATTTCGATGGAAAAAGTTGCTATAACATCTTGGCGAAATTTCAGTTCCGTCTTTTCGCTTTTGCGCTAGACTTACCACACACACACTGACCTTTTTTCGGGAATTGTCTGTTTGGACTCAGGGAACCCTGAAACGTGTATATCCGTTAAAAATACGAATTCTAAAATTTTCACGATCGCAATACTTTCCCTTACTATATATTTCATATTGGGTAAAATCAAAATCGTTTGGAGTTACTATCGTGATTATTGTAGAAACGTGTAACGTGTATGATAGGAAAATATTTCTGCTGTTTTCTTCTTTAATTAGTTATCGCCTTCTTTTATATTTCATATTTACTTATTAAACATAAGAACGAGATATAGTATATTGATTAAGACTTATGTATATTGTAAAGTAATTATAAGACAAAATATTGAATGTGTTTTCTACTTCCGTTTCCGTGAACAAAAAACTAACAAATTAATGAACTTCTGGGTTTGAAATTATTTCCTAGAAAGTTAATAGAATTTTCAAGTTAAGTTTAATTATAAATCAGAATAATTTTGATTCGATAAAAACAGTTCTTTTAGAATAATAAAACAGTAGAAATTCTTATCTACATTAATCAATCAATTTTATCCGCTTTTCGTAAACGTAACGTCTACAGTGTTGTAAATTAAATAACTTTTTTTTTTTAATTCTTAAGCTTTCTAAAGATATGTCACTGGTTTTGGGTAAAAAGGCTTAATTGATCATCTTTATGAAAATGAGTTTATTAGTCTATGTTTTCAATAGAAAAATATTTTATTTAAGTTTGTGTTTCACAATAAAGAGTAGCTCCTTAAGAGATAATACTGAGTGATTCACGAATAAATAAATACTAACGAGGAGAGGATTGCAAATGTGTCTCATTGCTTTGGATGATTTTTTTTTTTTTTTTTTAAGTGAAACTAGACATTAAAAGATATCATTTGTAAAATATTAGGGGCCAACAATCCCCAGGAGACCCGTAAAAAATCGGTAAGTCAGCGCGCGAAAAACACATTTTATTTAATATCTCTGGTTCTAGTGAAGATAGAAAAATAATTTTGGTGTCAAAATAATCCTATTTGAAAGTGGAAATGAAAAATAATATAAGCCATTAAAATATTAAGTCCTTACTGGCTAACTGATATATAGATAAGTTAAAATAAAATAAATATGATTTAAACGAATACATTTTAAATATTCCTATTCCTTATAAAGCCTACATGATATTAAAGCCCATTAACTTTTAGGTCAATATAGTGAGTTGATAAGAAATCTTTTAATTTAATTGAGTTCTATTCGTGAAAATCATAAAAACATGTAAAATTTATAATAGAAAAAAATATCTGCTGTTTTTCCTCTCAATTAGTTATCATACTTATTCAAAGTACCTATTTCTTATTAAACATAAGAAGGTAAAATGTTTAATCGCTAAGATTTATGTATATTTTAAAGTAAATTTCATCGTAAAATGTATGGAAGAAAAATAATTCTTTAATTAGTTATCACCTTCATTCATATTTACTTATTAAACATAAGAACAAAATAATAGTATATTGAATAAGATATGTATATTATAAACTAATTAATGTGGTGTCTGCTTCCGTTTCCGTGAAAAAACAAAACAAGTTGCTAGTTGAAAATTATTTTCTTTAATAGAAAGTAGAATTTTTGAATAAAGTTAAACTTGAAAACAAAATCATTTCGATCCGATAAATACATTTTTTAAGACTAATTTAATAGTAGAAATTATAATATACTATAATAAATACATTTTACCCTCTTTTCGAAAATCGGCTTATATTTTGTTTTTTTCTAAAACATTTAGTTTCTGTTTTATTATTATATTCCTAATATCCGGAATAAATTGAGTAATATTTGAGGTAAAAAACTTAGGGCTGATTTTTTTATATTTCATCACAATAATGGTTTTTAACAGAATTTAAAGATGTTATTTTAACTTTTAGGATTCAGAAGATGAATTTATAATATACCGAAACGGTGGTTATGTGATGATAATGTAAAATAAAAAGGTTTTTCGTAGGTAGAAATAATCGGAAATCAGTCTTTTTTAATATTTTAATTTTGCCGACGTTTTGGCTCAAAGTTGTGAGCCATCATCAGGGAATTACTGAGCCATGTAATAATAACTATAAAGTTTATACTTGACATGTCTCACAAGTTTGAGCCGAAACGTCGGCAAATTTAAAATATTAAAAAAGACTGACTCCCGATTTTTTGTACCTTCGATAATTTCTAGTCGACTATACACCCTCAATATAAAGGTTTTTTAAAGAAAAATAAGAAAATCAGTCCTAAGTTTTCTACCTCAAATATTAATTTTCCAATTATACATCTATATGATTATTCTTATTTGTTAAGAAAAAAAAGTATTTCTCCTTCTGTTTCCGTGAAAAAAATAAGTTGCTGTACTTCTGGTTCTTTTATCTGATCTTTTCTTTTAATATAAAATAATTAATAAAGGTATTTACCTTGTTCTAACGCCTTGTAGAGACACCCTTGCGATTCGTAATGTTGATGACTTAACACGGAATTCACACCGTCTTTCACAGCTTTGAGGGTTTTCCCCGCGATGTTCCTGCTAGGAAAAAAATTGTATAAATATATAGATAATTTTATTAATAATTCTTAGAGATATTATGAGTATAATATTTACCTCGTATTGATCATTTTCTGATGAAGTTTATAAGATGTAAGTATGAAGTTGAAGACAAGCTGACACAAGCTCACCCTACGAAGGCACTGACTGGACTGAAGAGAAGGCTCGCCCGTACGTTATTCCTACGTCACTTGCCTCCTGCCCACCAGCGATAGCATTATCTGCGATTTCCTTGTAGTGGTGGGGGTAATGTATATGAATGTGTGTGCGCGTGTGTGTATATATTTATGTATGAGAAAGAAGAAAATAAACTTTATATACATAATTAAAAAGTTGACAAAATATTTACTAATGATTTCGAATGAGACATCCATACGATCAGCAAAATGTTTTTTGATAATTATAATTCATTAGCCAAAGTGATTTAAGTGAATTATTAATTTATAAAGGGATCCCACGAACCAATGAGTTGCCCGATTAAAGGTGTTCATATTACAATATCATTAACACAATCATATAGATAAAAAAAATATAACTGAATTAAGAAGAATAAAACAATTACTTCATATAAAAACAAAATCAATATATAATTAAATACAGAAACGGATTAAGAATAATAAATAAATTATTTCACATATAAATAAAAGAAAATATGAGAAAACAAAATAACTTAATAAAGGGAAATAAACCAATTACCACAGATATAAAGAAAAATAAAATACAGTTATTGAATGATGAAAAACAAAACAATCAATTCGTACATTAAAATACAACAGAAAAACTTACAAATAAAATAGGAGCTATAATCAAAAGAAAATATCGAAAGACAAAACAATAAAAAAATAAAATAAAAAAAAAAACGAAGAAAAATTACAAAAATACGCTGCAAATTATTACACAATGGTTTATTATTTCTAAATAACAATATTAGGATATAACTGTTTATAAGGCTGTTGATAGACAATTAAGTAATATGAAAATCAACAATTCAAAGGGTCGTATAATATCACTATCGCTGAATTCAAAACGCGATATCAAAGCTAGTTTTTAACCAATTTCAATAATTATTTTTTCATTTGGTCGAAGATTTAATTCTTTATCTAATGGAACTAAAAGCAAACTAATGTGTATCTTGTTATATCTGGAAAGCTATTGAATGAATGTATATTTCATAAATAAGAATGCACAGAAACTAATGACACACACTTATATTTTAATTAATAATAACATATGTAATAATATGGGAAGGTTACTGGGGGTACCAGTGCTGCCAGGGAAAGTTACTGGTAACCAGTGTTGCCACACAAACTTTTTTCTTTTATATAATTATTCGCTGTTTTTTGGTTAAAAAATAATAACGAATTTGTTCTCTATTTTCGAAAATAACGTAGTTACAAAAGCGTATATATAAGCAAGATTTCAAATTTTTTTTTTTTTTTTTCGCAATTTCTGATTCTAAAACTCTGTACATACTTTTCTCTATTGTCGAAAATAACTGAGTTATGAGCGTATTTATGTCTAAAATTTCAATTTTTTTCTTTTCTTTTTCTCTTTTATGTAATTATTCGCGTTTTTTTGGCTAAAAAACTCTGATAAATTTTTTCTCTATCTTCAAAAATAACTGAGTTATTAAATTAAATCACGTTAATCGGCCGCCATTTTAAAACTAACCAGCTGATATCAACGTCAAGGTGTTAGGATCATCGTTGCAGAGACTAGTAGTTTCGGTGAAATGCCGCAGATGGAAAAAAAAAACGGATTTTTTTTATTCGTTATTCGGATTATACGCGTCTTGAAACGTAAGCCCTCAAATTTTAAGGGGGTGTTATAATTTTTTTTTTTGGTCCATTACAAAGGTTCATTATTATCAATAATAACCTAAAAATATAATAAAATACAGTAACTAAATTAAGAAGAATAAAACAATTAATTCATACGTAAACGAAAAGAGAGTTAAATAAATAAAGTAAATAAAAATAAATCAATTACTTCATACATAAATGAAAGAAAATATGAATGAACAAAATTACTTAATTAGGGAAAATAAATCAATTACCACAGATATAAAGATAATAAAATACAGATATAAATATAATAAATATAAATATAAATATAATAAATATAAAGATAATATATATATATATATATATATATATATATATATATATATATATATATATATATATATATATATATAATAAATATAATATTAATATATAATATAAATATAATATAATAAAATAAATAAATATAATTATAATATAATATAAGTACAATAAAATAGTTACTGAATGATAAAAAACAAAACAATTACTTCATATATGAAAATACAACAGAAAAACTTAAAAAGACAATAGGAATAATAATCAAAAGAAAAAGAAAATATAGAAAGACAAAAAAAAAAAGAGAGAAGAAAAATTACAAAAAAATATATGAAGTACATAGGGAAAAAATAATACCGAAGTTCAGAAATTATCATGTTTACGTTGAAATTATAGTACGATTGTAGGAAAAAATATACAGAAGCTATATATATATATTATATATATATATTTATATTGTTAGTTCTCGGATGTTGATAATTGAAGTTATCTACGGGTCATTAGGTTAATTGTATAAATAAGCAATTGTGTTTAGGCTCCGTTTCGAATATTTATTGTTCTCATATTTACTATGGAAAAAACAAGAGAATATTAAAATTTGTATACAATAATTATTAGATGATTATGTTGTTACAGAGAATAAATTTGAGAATGCATTGAACTCAAAATGATTGGATATACAGTATTTAAATAGACATCCCCATTAGAATTTACATTTTTTTAACGTTATGAATATTGGATTGTGTCACATGAAATGTCCGTTTTCAAGGTAAAGTACCGCTTGCACGTACCGCAGCACCAGGTATGAGGCTGCTCTGCCAGGTAGGGAGCGAACCCGCACCTACCGATTAGCAGAGATCACTGGCTAGAATGGGATAGACCCCGTGTGGTAGTAGCACAACAGCAGTGTTGGTCAGGAGTCCTCATAGGTGCACATGGGTAGAAGCCTTGCAACCCATCCTATGAGATGGTTAGGAAGGAAGCAGGAGAGACGTTAGATGAAGGAAGTGAAATAATCATAGACCTCCCAAACCGAGTTTCCATTCGCGTACAACACGGTACGTATCTCCACTGTACTCTATTTTTCAACGTTTTTTATTTCATCCCTGATAATAACCCACAATGGGGGTCGAAACGTTGGCAAACAATAAATAGTTGAAACTATTCAGTTGTTTCATTTAATGACCGCCACCCGGACTAATTCCTTCCAAAAAATTATTCATCTTTGAGGGCTTCCGTTGTTTCTTTGAACGTGCTGATCTAAGGAACTGCTAGATCCAATTGCAAAATTCTTTTTGTGTTGGATAGTCCATTTATCGAGGAAGTCTTTAGGCTGTATAACATCACGCTGCGACCAATAGGAGCAAAGCATCAGTGAAAAATATTGCATAAACGGGTAAAATTATTAATATTTGAGGGCTTCCGTTGCGTGCGCTGCGTATGTGTTTCAAGTTTGTCCTTCTTTTAAGATTGACTCACTCTAACCTTTTTCATGGTAATCAAATTCGGTCGAAACTAATGCATTATTACCAATTATTTACCAAAGAGTTTTATCGACATAATAATATTAATCCTCATCTAAATAAAATACGTCAAAACTGTTTTTCACTCGGCCAACTTATGTCGGTTGTCAAGATCGGGTATCGGAGAAAATCAGTTTTTTCTTCCGTCACATATAAAATAGAACTAAAAATATCATTTACGTAGAAGTACTTTAAAATATATTCTTTTAAAAACTTCTTAATCGCGATCATAATAACAGAAATTGACGCAGACAAAGTACAGCTAGTATGATAATAACAAGACTAAACAAAACCTATCGATGGTACGTAGACTTCGGTATGTACATAACATTAACCTAGATACCATAAACAAGCAAGTAGGTGAATCTTTTACTTTTTAGTTGTGATGAGTTGGGTCATCGTTATGATATATAACAAATTTAACAACAGTTTCATCACAGGATTTCCTGAATTCCTGATAAAATAATTTCTGAGTATCTGATTCAACTCAGGGAACTCTTGAGACAGATTCGAAATATGATTGCATTTATATTTTTACTGTAATCTGGGTAATCAACAAAAGTGTATATTTTAATTCTTATTTTTCCCGAAATAATAAGGTTTTTAGTTTTCGCAGTGAAGGCTTTTAATATCGGAAGAAGCGAGTGTAGTAGTACATCTTAAATATTTTTTTTTTTATAACTCCTTCTAATATTTTTACTTCACTTACTTTTATAAGGGACCTGGGGCGAACCTAGGGTAGTTCCTCCGAGGCACATCCAGCCTCTATAAAGTGGGTACCTAAGAATCAGGGGAAAAAACCTGGCGGCCGGGCGTGATACCAGCCTAATTACCTCCTTGTACGGAAAAAAAAAAAGAACGAATCTCTATTTGTTCTGAAACCAAGACTCTTTATGCATTGTAAAGGTATAGATTGTTTGTTTTTTTAATTTATTAAATAAATAGTAAGGGGAAGTATTGTGATCGTGAAAATTTCGTGAAAGTTTTCAACGGAAATAGATGTTTAGGGTCCCCTGAGTCCAAATTAGTCCCACAAAGGCGTGTGCGTATGAGTGTGAGTCTAGCTCGGAAACAGAAAGTCGCACTGGACTGAAGTTTCATGTATTCTATATGTTTGGGATGTTAAAGTAAGTTTTTCACTAAAATAAATGAACCAGAAGTGTCACTTTATATGAATGCACTTTTTGAAATTGGTTTGTTGAGATTTTCTACAAAATGAATCTAACGATTATTATTATTATATTGGAGTTAAATTTAATGGGCTTTGTTTTAATGTTGGTTTTATCCGCTTCTATCTAAAAACTTTAAGGTTAGAATATATAAAAACTATTATTCTTCCGACGGTTCTTTACGGATGTGAAACGTGGCCGCTTACTTTGAAGGATGAAAAACGGCTTAAGGTTTTCGAAAATAAAGTACTGCGTAAAATATTTGGTCCGAAGAGAGATGAGGCCACTGGGGAGTTTAGAAGGTTGCATAACGCGGAATTGCGGAACTTGTATCCTGTGAATATAATTGAGTTGATAGCATCGCGGATACTCAAATGGGCGAGTAAAGTTGTTGGGCTCGATGAAGAGCGGATTTCGAGAAAGTTGGTATTCGCTGATCCGACTGGTAGACGTCCGAAAGGTAGGCCGAGGCGTCAATGGGAGGATTGCGTTAAGGCTGATCTCGGGGGCTTGGGCTGGAACGGTGAACATTGGACGAGTCTGTGTAGACAGAATTTGGTAGTAATGGCATCGAACCTTCGGGTTCGGTAAGCCTATTATTATTTATCCGCATAGAAATACTGGTTTTATTTTTATTGAAATAGTATGACATGGTTTAAATGCCGATTTTAAGTAATTCCAACATATTGATTCTTCTCATATTTTATACATTTTTCTCTATCTTGTTTTCATAAAATAAGGAAAACATAACAAAATGACACTTTTTTTTTTTTTTTTTCGTTCAAGACTCAATATCTAGGAAAACACCATTCCCATAAAAAACTAACTCTGGTACTATTGGGTTGTCACATGAAATGTCCGTTTTCAAGGTAAAGAATTTTTATTAAAAATATGATATGAAAACAAGATAATTTTATTCGGAGTATTTACCTTCTTTTTCTACACATTTTTCCCAACGTGACACCAAATTTTTTATCCTCGAACTGAAAAACTCTGAGCTTTGAAGTGAAACAAAATCTGAAAACGCACTTTTCACTTGATCATCATTTTCAAAAAGTTTTCCTTTGACGAAGTTGTCTAAATTCCTGAACAGGTGGTAATCTGTTGGAGACAAGTCGGAAGAACTTCGTAGTCCAGTTCTTTCAATTTTTGCACGGTATGTTTTGAAACATGGGGTCTAGCTGCCGCTCAGTGAGATCATGAGGTACCCATGTATCGAGCTTTTTAACTTTTCCAATACAGTTTAAATGTCTGGAAACGGTAGATGTACTTGCATTTAGTTGTGCTGAGAGTCCTTTAACAGTTTGGTAGAGGCTTCCTTCTACTGTATGTTTGAGGACATCGTTGTCTATTACGGACGGAGGTCTTCCTCGGGGCAAGATTTCCAGGTCGATATCCCCAGCTGAAAACTTAGCAAACCAACGGCGAATGGTCCGTTCATTAACACTCCCTTCCCCAAACGCCTTGCAAATATTTCTAGCGGCCTCAGCTGCTGAATGGCCGAGTTTAGACTCGTACAAAAATATTACTCGAAAATCGCGTGTTTTCATGTTCATATTTGGAGATATACTAAAAAGTGGGTAATTGATTGGGAAGCTAATGTTTATAATACAAAGGTAGAGGATTAGTAACTGTTTACTTTAAATATGTAAACATTCGCAAGAAAACAACAGAGACTTGCAAAATCCTTTATGTATTTCAGAAACTATAAAAACGGACATTTCATGTGAAACAACCCAATACAAAATTAAAGGTATTTTTGAGGAAGAAAATATCGGCATTTAAACCCAGTCGGACTATTTCAATCAGGATGAAACATACACCGATTTATCGAAATCGTTTTAGAGCCGTTATTGAGAAAATGGAGAAAAGGTACAAAATGCGTGATATAAAGTGGCTCTTCTGGTTCGCCGATTTTGTGGAAAAGGTGCTGTTACATCTCAGGCACATATGCTTCTAAAATATGACTTTTCGTTTCGTGCTAGACTTACGACATACACACAGACCTTTTTTTTTTTATTTGGTCATTTTGACTTGAAAGACCTTAAAAAGTGTATTTATGGTGAAAACTAGAATTTGAAAATTTTCACAATCCCGCAATACTTTCCCTTACTATATATTTCATATATATGTAGTTAACTCCAACCACAAACGACCAGAAACTTTAAAATAAAATAATTTCGAGTTCGCGTCTCTGTGATGGAGGAGCTTTTAACTCAACATTTATTCCCATCCCTCACTCCCTGGCCCAAGAATCCCCCAAATAGACTTCATTGCCAATCCCATAATATTATTCCTATAATTTTAAAGTAAATTCAATTTACTGGAATCTATGCTTTATATTGAAACGTGAGGTTTAAAAAAAAATACTGAAACCATATGGCCTCTCCTGAATTAACAAATGTCAATTAATGAGGAATTGAAATGAAAGAAATTCTTTTGTGATTATTAATAGATTCATTATATTATTTCATTTGTTACTTATGTCAGATCTGATTATTTCAATTCCAAGATCTGGTTATAACAGAATATTTAAAATTTGTTTGGTTTTTTTAAGACAGATTTTACTAATCCGCTATTTAAAGACAAAGGGTGGTATAAAAGTATAACTTTTAATAATCCCTATTACAAGGTTGGTTGTAGATATAAACATAGGTATTGCCTCATCTCAACATTACAGGCTCTTGATAAATATAATTTGTTTTGTAATTGAATTATTTTTTTAATTTACATTTTTTAGGTTGTAAATATATAAAGTGCATAGAGATTCTAAGTCTGGTGACCACAACACTCAACTTTCACTTACCTCCATTGTTAACATAATTTAAAACATTTTAAATGAGTTAGAGTTGAAGTTTAAAGGATTACATCTACTTTGGTGGAAACTTTTATTTCAGAATAAATAATTCAACAATTGCAATTATTATATACAATAATCACTTAGTTTTATCTGCTTTTCATTACTTTATACATCTTTGTATGTATAATAAAAGTTGTTCTCAAATATTTTGCTATCCAATGGTACATTATACATATATATTACTATTCTTACTATGTACAAAAAAATAAATAAATTACCCAAATACATATGTTCGCTCTTTTCCCTTCAGTTGGTTATCAAATTCTTTCATCTAGGATATTTACCCGTTTTTTATCTATGCTAACAACAAAATTAAAGGTATTAAATTAAATTATAAAGGTAAGAGGAAGAAAATATATTAACATATCTGCATTTAAGACCTGTCCTACTATTTAAATCAGAATGATATTTAAGCGTTCAATTTTACTCTTTTACAAGTTTAGCCAGCCCCAAACTTCTAAAACATTTATTACCAATGAAAACTTGAATTTGAAGTTTTTGGGGAATACGCTCCCTCACTAAATATTTTTTATATAGGTAAGTGAAAGTGAAAATTAAACTTAAGGAAGAAAAAATGGATTCTTTTATGCATTATATTTAGATGTTTGTTCTCAACTGCTATTAGCTTTTAAGGGTGTTAGGTGTTCCCGAGCTTGTCCAATGTCACCTCCAGACATAAATTGATGCTGGAAGAAGTGTTTTATTGTGAGAGAATGTTTTAAACTTTAGAAGTCTTGGAGACTTAAACAAAGTATGCTTGTTTATTTATTTAAAGTCATTTTATGCTGCTAAGGCTAATTTGACACCGACTGGTAGGCGTCCGAAAGGTAGGCCGAAGCGGAGATGGGAGGATTGCGTTAAGGCTGATCTCGGGAGCTTGGGCTTGAATGGTGAACATTGGACGAGTCTGTGTAGGTGGAATTTGGTGGTATCGGCATCGAACCTTCGGGTTCGCTAAGCCTATTATTATTATTATTAAGGCTAATTGGACAATGCTACAGTGGGAGTCCTGAATCTTGCCTATCCAGATTAAATTAGGATAGGGATCTTTAACGAGTACCTGGCTCGCACAGGCTCAGGACCACCATTTTACATCCTCTCCATTACTTCCATTAAAATATTTTAGGTCCACCTGAAAGGTTTGAAGCCGCAACCTTAGGTATAGAAAGCTGTTATGCTAGCCATTACACCAAAGACAAACCCAAACAATAAACTATGTATTTTACTTTCTTATGAGTGTTTTTGACTCTACTAATACAAATACAACATGTTAACTTTGAATTCACTGTATACTTGTGTTTCTGTATTTATACATAAATAGCAAGGTGGCCTCGGGACCTACTCTCTTAAAATAGTTAGTGAAATGCTACCACTGGGTAGTTTTTTCTCAAGACTTTTTCATGATTTTTTATTTTCATTATACATATTTACTTATTGTGTTCTTTAATACAGTTGTAAATTACTATAAATAAAAAAAAAAATAGCGAGAAGTGACTTTGGTACTCTTCAGAACTAATGTGATATAATTATCATCACCGCAATGTCATTAAAGAAATTTACATTTCAGAACTTTTGATAATATTCTTTTATTTTACATGTTTATTTTTAATCCTTAAATCTCTTATATTAAAAAAAAAAAGTTAAGTATTCTTTACTTAGTATGTTTAGAAATATAAATATAAAAATTATTTTATCCTGAGACTTTAGTCCTTTAAGAATAACATGTATGTTACTAATAAAGACAACATGTCTAGCCAAAATACATGAAAGAGAACTAGTTATTTACAAGCCTATGTATTTCAAAGGTAAAAGTGGAAAAGAAAAAATAAATATATAAAAATACAGCAATAAACCGAGAAGTTAAAAAACAACTAATTTTGAACTAAAAAAAAAAAAGTGAGATTTAATCATTATCATTACAATGGCTGAATCTCATTTTTTTTGTTTTCAATCTGTAATGAACAATTTAAATCAAAAATCTAATTTTTAATTTTACTATCAATGAGCAAAATTTGGGATAATAGGTGTTCTAAAAGTTTTAAATTGTATATATACCTTTATAGTATTTAAATAACTTATAGTTTATATAGGTAAATAGGAACTTACTTCTTCATTCTTGTGAGATAGTTTCGTCAGTTTTTTGTTCGAGCATAATGGTTTATTCTTTACATTAACATTAAAATCTAAGATTTTTGAAGGGTTGTACTCAGTAAATAATGAATGAAGCCAGGTTTCCAAACCTATTGGCTGTTTATTTCCCTTTTTGTCAGCCATTTTGAAATTCTTTTAGTCAACATTTCAAAAATCTCTGTGATTTATTTTACAATTTATATTGAATATATATAATCCCTCGTCACTGATATTAATGAGGAACGATTGTAAAATAGAGATATGACATATCATAAACTTGTTAGCAATATGTTTGGTTTGGTAAACAGGAAAAAGGTAAATTTTTATCTTAATAGCTTATTGAAGGTCATTACATTTAACTATTGATTGTTATTTTAATAATTTATTTCAACTCCTATTATTTTAGTTTTCCTAATTATCTTTCAAATTTAATATCTATATCTTTGTTCGACTAATCAACAAGTTTTTGCATTGATTAAATATTATCTACAAGGTCCATCATTGATATACAATTTGATTTAGCAATTTTATTTAAGTATATCCTCAGATATTTAATATAATGTATATAATTCTTCTGCATTAAATCAATATTAATTTTTACATGTATTTTTTGAGATATTAATTAAAACTTATGATAATTTTAAATTTAACTAATTTAATTGTGATTCTCCAATGTCCCATCCATTTTCATGACAAAATGAATTGGTTAAAAGCACAACACAATAAGCATATATCCATTTTATATTGAACAATATTGGTATGAAAGTAAAACTTTTTCATATATATTTTCTTAAACCATATCTCATAAAAACACCATTGAAAATTTTCCCCACACTTTCACATATCATAACCATTCAACAAATATTACTTACAAAATAAATTAGAAACTTCATTTTGTACTTTTTTTCAAAAATAATTATTCAATTAATGTTACATAATGCTAAAATGAAATTCGCTAAAAATGATTTTAATATATGCACATCTTACAAAGAGAAACATTGTTGAAAATCAAGAATTGAGAATTTTATTTCCAAAAGGTGCTGAAGGTCATTTTTAAAAAAAATTATAGTTTGACATTTTTGTATTATGATTGTTTAGTTTTATTAAAATCCATCATGTGAATCATACAAGTTTTTAAAACCGTGTTTGAAAATTACTGTTCTTTTCAAATGGTACTAAATACACATTTAATTTTGTTTTGGAATCCTTACACTAGACTGAAACGACAAGAAACAGCTTGCAGATATTGTTAATTGCAACATTTACTTGACAAACGTTCAAAACTTCCCCTCTACTACAAAAAACTAATTTATATTCCCATACTTAGACCCATTTGGACATATGGAATTGAACTATGGGGATCCACCAAGCCATCAAATTCCTCTCGCATCCTATCCTTGCAATCCAAAATCCTACGAAAGATTCTAAATGCCTCTTACTTTGTCACCAATAAAATAATCCATAAAGACCTGAATATCCCATTATTTGCAGACCTAGCCTATAGTAGATATACTTTCTTTCACTCCAAATTACCAGCCCACCCAAACCCACTGGTCAGCAACATCTCATCTCCTTCTATTCCTGATCATCCTCTGAGGGGCTGAAAAGACGATGGCCTCGAGACCTACAGGTTTTAATAGACTCTGAAGTGCTACCACTAGGTAGTTTCTTCTCACACCTATATCATGCCCGTATCTCAATGTTCAAATTTACTTGATGTATTTTTTTTTTTGCAATACAGTTGTAAATATCACTATAATAAATAAAAAAATAAATGAAAAAAATTGTTTCAAATCAATTTAAATTTTTTCATCCATAATGTAAAGATTTTAAGGCAAAAATAATCAAATAAATTAATTCATTAATACATTTTTACACTTGAAGAATACAGTGAGTTTTGGAAATTGTCTCAATTGTATTGTTTAAAATACACAATAAGCATCACTCCATTTTAGTTTTGAAATATTGGCCTGAAAATAAAATGCTTTATTTTCTTAAAACACAACTAATAACATAACCAATAAGAACTGGATCCATACCTTCACACATCATAGTTATTTAACTCTTTTTTTTTTACAAAATAAATTAAAAATTTCATAAAAAAACAAAAAAAAACCTGTACCTCTAAAACCCATGTAAGACCCTCGTCTTGGATTCGTACTAAAGATTCGTATTGCTTCATGACCAACAGTCGTGTAAGGAGGTGATTAGGCCTTGTGTTGCTCCAGGTGGGTCTCCATACCCTAGGGTGGCTCCACAGCTAAAATAACAGAATAAATTAAGGATTATTGAGTAATAGGATTCATTTCATATTTAAAAAACATTTTCATACCTTTTTCCCTATACATAAGGGGTATATATCATATACCTTTATATCAGCAATAAAGTATTTTCTATATTCAATTTTTAATCATCATAAATCATTTTGCCATGTATTAAAAACATTTTTTTCTCTCTTCAATAGGAAACACTTTTACTGCTACATTTATGCAAAATAATCTTATTTGCCAATTTTTTTCAAAAGTAAAAAAAAGGAAGATATGTTTGTTTAAAAAATAATATTAATGATAATTTTTTTTTTTTAATGTGTATTACAAGTCTTCCTTAGAATAATATTACAGAAACAGAAACAGTGGGCCTTAATGCCTTAGAGTAATATAAGAAAAAAAAGAAGTAACAAACACAAAATTATATGCATTCATCTGTGTTTTAGTGGCTAGAATAATAGCCTTCTATGCCCAAGGTCGTCGGTTCAAAGGAAGTAAAAAATCCTTAGTCATGCCGTTCTTTGGAGGGCACGTAGAATGGTAGACGTGAGCCTTTGCCATATCAGGTACCCGTTAAAGATCCCTTAACTAATTAAACCTGGATAGGCCAAATTTAGGACTTCCTCAGTAGCATCCTCATATTAGCAATAGCAGCATAAAGGGACGTAAAATGAATCAATAACAAACAAAAATTATATAACTTTAGCACACTTTTAAACAATACAGTACAATCTTACAATTTACTTCGCTAAAACTCATTTTATGATTAGTCTTGAGCTGTTTACCATAGCTAGCATTATTCATGAGTTTTTAATTGGTGAATTAGTTTCTACAAAATTTCTTTTGACGTGATTTCACTTGAATGCCGTCACACAATTATCATATAATTAACATGCCTTATATTATGCAAATTAAACTTTTGTTGTGTATTTAATGCATTGCAATGTTTAGATTAAAATTTTTTGATAAAAATAACTTTTTAATTTTTTTTTTTTTCTGAAATAGGTTTAATTTCTTATTTTCAGTAATATTACTTTATTTACCATTGTGTGTAAAATTTTTCATCATATGAGCGCAATTGATCTGCCAATTAGATGTTTATTTTGCTTAGAATATAACATTTTTTTAAATATAAATATCTTACTTGATCTTTCAGGATTTTGTCCCCATCTTCAAGACATATTCTTTTCCTCACTTCATATACCTTTCAGTGTGAAGGAGCCTTGATCCATCTGACCCATTGTTGCCTGTCGTGTGCAAGGCGTCTCATTTGTACAAGATTTTTTTCTAGAAGAATCGCCTTGATGTGGTCATCAACGGTTGATTTGCTTACATTGTTTTCCTGCTAGTTCTCAAAAAGTTATTTGGGATTTTCTTCCTCTAATAGAGGAAGTCCTTCCACGATTTTCTTTGTCTTCAAGGCTGATATAAGTCTCTCTAAAGTTTTTGAACCACTGTTGAACAGTTTTTTGATGTTTCTTACCATCGGAGCCCTGTTCCAAGTGAGTTTAAACTCTTAAAATAAAATCATACTAAAATCACACTTAGGCATCTTAGCAAAAACTGTATCATTTCCAAGTAAGCTATAGAGGTAAATGAACATTTTTGAAGGGGCATTCATAATAAAAAAAGAAAAACAACTGTACTGTTTCTAGACCAACGGTTGGCAATGAGGTAATTAAGCCGAAATCACACTCAGTCAACAAAAAAAATAAAATAAAATAATGTACAAAATAAAATCTCAGTTCAAAAAAATAAACTCATCCTCTATAAATCATTTATACGATCATAACTTACTTATGGTTCATCCCTGCAAAGTTCCCCTGCAATAATATAGGCCGGCAGAAGGATTTAAAAAAAAAATAAAATAAAATAAAAAAGAAACCTCTACAACCCATGAAGGTTCCTGGGCTCAATACTTATAAACATTGGTGGTGTTTGTAGGCCAACATTAGTGCACTGAAGTGATTAGGTCGAGATCACACTGAGCCGTTAGGTTTTTTCTCATTTTTAGGTAGCCACTTTGTAGAGGTAGGGTCTGCTTGTCCATACCCTAGGGATGCTCCTGACTGAACTAACAGAATAAATAATATTCTGCCACAGCCAGGATTTGAACCTAGGACCCGGAGAACAGTAGACTAGTGCTCTATCCACTAGATCATACCAATCTCCCATTTGGCTTTCATAAAAATGAATAATCTAAAATGTAAACAGTTTATAAAAGGACATTTAATGAAAAACCTAAAATCCTGCATTATTTTCTGGACAATCCAATATTACAGAAAGGGAGAAAATGCCTGTGACTTCATTTATGTTAGAAACATGGCTTATTCTTAACTTTCAGTTTTATCATTATGGTTAATGATATACATTTTTTTAAAAATCTTTATTTTCAAATTTAGAACTATCCTATTGTATAATTGTAGTTTATTGTTGTTTATCAATCTGTACTTTAAGTTATAGCAATAGTTTACTTTTGTAAAAATTAACATCATTATGATTATCACAATATTAATCATTAACATTTTCTTAAGATTGTAACTATGTCATGTTTTGGATGTTTCTGTATTGTTGATCAGTAATATTGTAATTAATGTATTTATTGTAAGTAATGAATTCATCAGACTGTTGACTTTGATTATTTGTTTAAAGTCTGATTAGATCAATTTCCAAAATGAGCTATATCCAGTGAAAAAATCTCTCATTACTTTATTATTACACCAAATTATTTGATTTTTTTTTGCATTGAAATCTAGGATTGTTCTGTTATTATATTAATAATAATTAATATTATTTATTAGGTGTAGATTCTTTAAGGTGAAGGTCAAAGTCTATGAATAAAGTTGGAGGCTGTTATTTAACTTCACCACTCTTTTATTAAGTATTGATGCACAACGTTTCGGCTAGAATACCACCTTCAGGTGCAAAGAAAAATTTTATCTGCAAGTAAAAAATATAGTTTCTTTAAAAATAATCAAACTCATAATTATACCATGAAAATTACATAACAATACAAAATGTTTAGTAAAATAAATAAAATTTATGAAGTAAAATAGCCACTAATATATAAAAAGATTAACATTAAATTCTTAAAAATATATAAAAACAATTAGAACATGAAACAAAAGAACAAATAAAAATAATTCCACTACAAACATAAATGCCTGTGAATGGAACCTGTTATCCTCAGTTAATTTTCACATTTTTAAAATCAATTAGTAATTTTTTTATATTTATAAATTAACTTTTAACTTTTATTATTCATCTTAATAACACTACATTTAAGTTATGAAATGAAATAGTTTAATTGATGAAAGCTAAATGTGTAATTAGTACATTTAGAAAATAACTTCATTTCTAAATCGCGTTTTTAAAGGACTTAAATGTTCATTAGATAAAATCGAACAGAAAATTTATCTAAAACTAAATGATTAGGAAACAAATATGTCAAAAAATCGATTTTGTAAAAAATTTCCTTTAGTACTTTTTGGAAATCAACGTCTCAATTCTAAAATGCAAATTATTATTTATGAGATATACGTCTCCATTTTGTGATAACTACGAAGTAGAATTATAATATTTGGGTTCTATATTATGATATAGAATTTCAATGTGTGATAAGGATATAGATATAAATTTTAATATAATTGTTTTTAAATGTTTAAATTATTTTATTCTTGATTTTAATATAGATCGTTGTTTTTGGTTTTATACACAATTTTTTAAATGAAGCAATTGACTACGAAACGTTAAACAGATATGAATGTATGGTGAGAATAAATAAAAAGTTTTTTTTGGATGCAAAATGTTCTTATTTTAATTTTATAAATAAATATATACTCTCCGTGTTAATAATTTTAATATTAATAATATTTTGCTATCCATCCATAATATTTTGTATACTTATGCTTTAATATAGAACTTTCATAATTATTTTGGTCAATATGCATGTATATTTTGATCCATTTGATATATTTTATTTGTTTTTTTCATTATATCTTTTTATTATCTGTATTTATTTTTGTACAGTTTTCTAAATCAATAAAAATATGCAACTCTTTGCTAGCCTTGATGAAGACCTGCATTGTTTTAGAAAAATTCCAGCAAAACAAATAAAGCAACTCTATAATATGTGAATTTTATTAATATCTTTCCCATCCTTTTCTATTTATAACGTTTTGTTATGGAATTTAATTTATCTAAATTGTAAATTATTGAATAAAGAATGAGAAATAATGATATTTTATTTGTGATTCAAAATAAAAGAATTTGATTACATGAATAAAATAATTTATGTTAATGGATAATGAGTATTTTGAATATTCTTTAATGAATAACAAATTAAAAACTATTCATTATTCCTCATTAAATCTAATGATGATGTTTGTTATAATGGCACATTTCTGTTGTATTTATAGCATAAGTGATTAAATAAAACAATATTTAGAAACAACAGTGTTCCAGCTGTTGGATTTGTTTAAAATGAAACTGTTTCAAATTTATTGTCAGGTGTTTTAGAAATATCTTGTAACATGGTTGGCTTAGGTTAGGTTAGGTTATTTTATTTATGGGCACAAAACTTTTGGAATCATTTGTGACCTTTTCTATATATATACAAACCGGGATAGATTTTTTAAACAAATTAAGTGTTTTCAGAAACTCAATTGCTTTTCTATTTGTTGTAGTGTTGTTACCAAGTATCCTCTAGAGGTTTCTTTGAATATCTTCTGTCTGAAAATAATTTTGGTATAGCGAGCAGTCCTCTAGGATGTGGCTGGTGGTCAGTCGCTGGTTGCAGTTCTCACAGCTCGGAGGTGTGCTTTTCTCTATAAAGTATCCATGGCTCAGTCGTGTGCCCTATTCTTAATCAAGTCATGACAACTCCTTCTCGTCTGTTGGTGCTCTTCCACGGTTGAACTTCAGTTTTGATACTTCTTAACTTATTGGACTCCATTGTATTTTCCCAAAGCTTGGCCCATGTCATTGTCGCTCGTTTTTTTAGGTAGGTGTATATATGAAATTTTGTAAATATCGGGCTGATTTCTGTACAGGATAATAATTTATTATTGGCAATCAAAATGTCATAAAAAATAACAGATAAAAAAAAAATCCTGTTGTAGTACTAAATATAAAAAATCTTGAGTTAACTACATTGGAACAATTATACTGTTTCTATGCCAATGGCCATTTTATTTTTTATTTAATTTATTTTACATCAGCTACTAACAGACCATAGCCCAATCAGATGAGGTTAATTATAAATAATCTTATTACATTATACAAATTGAAATTATAATTTTTTTTTTAATATTTCTTTATTTCCAGATCAGCTGCATGAGCCATACATGGGTTGTTTAAAATAAAATAATTATCATTATATCTGTTAAATACTGAAAAAGTGGAGGTATAATATCATACAAAAGACACCCCTAAACATCATAGATTTATAATTATTCATAAGAATTGAATAATTATAATAATTGAAATTAAAACTAATAAGTGATGTAATATGTTCCAACTTAATTTATATAAAAAAACAAAAAAAAAAACACAATAAGATACTAACAATAATAATAATATTACGAAAAAAATCACACATGACTTTCACTTAACTTGGGTTTTTAAATTAATTTAAGAATTATTAAATAAAATAAGAGTTGGAAAAAAGTTTTAAGTCAATTTAAAAAAAATGTTCTTTCAGTTTTGTTGGTCACATATGAATTAGATTAAATATTACAAGAATACTAAATTGTTATGTATAATAATGACTAATAATTGTATGCTCTTTTTGTCACATTAAATTACATTTCACAAAAAGTATATAAGATAACGTTTTTCCTAAAATCTTTAGTTTTCAAACTGTATATTATACATCTATGTTACTGTTCTTATGTTGAAAATACCAAAAAATTAGATTTAAAACATGTTTTCAGATTTTTCTCCGTAAGTTGGTTATCAAAATCGTTCAACTTATAAATTTAGCCACTTTTTATCAACCCTAATAAGATGATATGGTTAATTTATTTGATTCTACAAAATTAAAGATACTTTAGAGGAAGAAAATTAAAAAAATCGGCATTTAAGCCCTGTCAGACTATTTCATTCAGAATGAAACCTAGATCATATTCAAGCCCATAAAATATTACATCGATTTATCGAATTTAATCAAAATCGTTTGAGCTGAAAATTGTAAAACAGTGCCAAATGCATGGTATAAAGTACCACTTTCGGTTGGCCGATTTATTAAAATATGAAATTTCAGTTTTTTACAACTTATGGTTTCTATTTGCTTATTTGGACCCAAATGTTCCTAAGACGTGTATTTCAGTTGAAAACTAGAATTCAAAAATTTTCTCGATCGCAATACTTTTCCTTAATATATATTTCAAATAGAGGTAAGTGAAAGGAAAAAATCTGGTGAGGGCAACACACGCCTTTCACTTACCTCAACTGTTAAAATCAATTTAAAAACTATTAAATATACTTGAAGTTGAAAAATATTTGCAGTTGATTTTAATAAAACGTGTATTCATTTTCATTAGAAACATATGATATAGATTAAATAATATAACTATTTTTTTTAATTTATTTAACGTTACTTTATGCTACTATGGCTAATCGGACGATGCTGCAGTGGGAGTCCTAAATTTTGCCTATCCAGGTTTTTATTAGGATAGGGATCTTTAACGAGTACCTGACATCGCACAGGCTCGGGACCAGCTTTTAACGTCCCCTCCGAAGGACTGCTAAACTAAGGATTTTTCCCTCCCATTAAAAGAATCCTAAGACCACCTGCGGGTTTGAACCTGTCACCTTTGGCATGGGAGGCTATTATGCTAACCACCCATATACAAGTGATCCCATAATATAACTATGTAGTACATTTTGGAATGAAATAAAATATTGATTTAGTACCTTTTGGAATGAAATAAAATATGGATTTAGTACCTTTTGGAATGAAATGAAATTTTTGAATAATTTTTTTAACGATTTTTATGTTTTTTTAGATAAAATTTGATGACGGATTTCGATAAAACTAAACCATTAGAATACAAATATATAGAAATATCAACTTTGAAAAAAATGTCCTTTCGTACCTTTTGGAAATCAACGTCTCAATTCCTGAACCCTATACCTCGGTATTTCGATCTTGATCAAAATAATTTTATTTCCAACTTTAAAATAGAAAACTGAATATTTCAAAATTGCAAAACAAATTGTAAGATTCAAAACTATTGTTTAAGTAACAGTACCCGTCAGGAACGCATTAATATTATCAGTCCTTTAATCACAACACATCGAACTGCAAGGGGCTAAAATTCGTAAATATGTATTAGGTTAATACATTTTAAACGCTTAGAATACATGTTCGAGCCAAACATCTCTCTGACTTTTTAAACATAACAGGAAAATCATAATGAGAAGTTATCGTCACTATCACGGCAGCAAAACTCAGATCTACCTATTTCTTATGGGTGGTGGAGCATTAATGTTTTCTTGGCAAGGACCAATGTCTTAATAACTGCGTGATTTTAATATTATGTGTGATTGTTATCACTTCTCCTTTGAACCACGCGGATTTCCTTTTTTTTTTTTTTTTTTTTTTTTTTTTGTGTGTCCATCAGTCGCCCTCTCAGCCACCCGAAGAACAGTAGACTAGTCCTGAATCCATTTGACTACCCCGCTCCTTTTAAATTAAGTAAAAAAGTTGTAAATATATTTCTTTCCTTTTAAACCAAAATTCTGCATTATTTTCCAAACAACCTGATATATTCTGTAGAGAAAAGAAGTGTACAATTTATATTCTTTCTATAACGGTCACATTGCATCCTGCAGGGCAATAACGTAAATTCTCATCGAAGTAATATGAAAAACGGTCGCTCGGATGTAAGAAAATTGATGCAATTTTTCATCTTAAACCGGTCGGGAAAAGTCATTAATCCTTAAAGCCTTGGAGCATTAGAGCGCTTTGTCCGGCTTTTATACATTTCACCTCCTCCTTTAAGAAAATAACCAAAGAACGATGGGATTATACCATGAATTATATTTTTTAAAAGAATTTCCCATGATTTATTATAGTTTTCCAAGAGTCATTAAACACCAGAAAATAGAAATTATTTTCTAGAGAACCAAGTCGCAAATATATCTTTCTGTATTTTGGTAATGAATTACTATTTGAAATATTTAGCTATGTCATATAAGAGAATTTTTTTTTTAAACTTTATTTATTAATTCGCATCTGTCAGCATTATTGTGACAACCAGCTAATGAGATAAATAAAAAAAAAAATGAACAAAATAATAACATGTCAGGCATGAGGAAGGACAGTACCCAGCTGCACTTCTCTTCAGGTTTTTTTATGTATGTTGCCCAGCATATTTTACTTAATTGAAGGATTCTATGTGGTGTTCATCAGTCTATCATTATGTGATTAGGATTCATTGCGAGGGTTCACAGCTTTAGTTAGCTTAGCGAGATCTTGGAGAAGGCTTAAAAGGGGCTGGTTAAGATTATTCAACCCTTTTATTATTTGCAAAATTTGGGATGAATTTTCACCTGAAGACGGCTTCTGAGAAATTTCCCTACTCACACCGGAGCCTGATGGTTCGTTGTGAGCAGACGATGCATAGTAGGGTAAACGGCTGTTCTAGGAGTGCAAAATTCATAACGATCACAAAAATATTTCAAAATTTTTGAATGCACCCTAAAAATATATTGAATTGAGTAATATCACCATTGTCAATCCAACCAAAAAGTTGGTTATTTGTTTTTCATTGAAATCTACTTGAAAATGAAAAAAAAAATATCTTTTAGAAAAAATGTTTTCCATCTAGTTTTGAACCAATTTTGTTTATATTGAATTGTCATCCACTAGTCCCAATAGATGGAAAATATCTACTAGGGATTAATGAATATATATCATGGCGTAGGTTGCGTATGGGACAAGTTAGAAAAACAAATTTTCTTTTACCTAAAAACACTTTTAATATAAATCCTGACAAAATTATACAAAAATTAATATCCATAGCTAACTCATGTAATTGAGTGATAATTGAAAGAAGGTAGGTATAGGGTTTTTAAAATAAAAAGGGATTCTACACTCTAGGAAACGTCAAAATATATCAAAATATCGAAGATTTTGGCGATTCCAATACTTTTTTCATCCAATGAGTAAAAATCGATGTGTTTCCAAAAAAAGTATTTAGTAGTATGAACAATATATGTAACTATCGATGCCGCAAATAGCCGCAGATGATTCTTGTAAAAATTGTTTAAACAGTCCATTTAAAAAAAGTGTTTGTTGGATTCAAAGTGAATCCAGGTGAATCCTAGAGAGTAGGAATGATTGAAAGTAAATTTTCCACAAATTACAAAATTCTTATGTACCATCGTATTTTAATTATTAATTTTGTATCTGTTATCTTCAATTGAAGCTGCCATTTATGATTACAATTAATTTTTTTTTTTTTTGATTTTCACAACCTATCTAACCGGAGGTCTGAACCGAACTGAGATATCAATACGCATTAAAGGATATAAATTAAATAAAGGATGTTTAAAAGGTAGAGGGAGTCGTTTTCATTTCTCAAGACACTTGTGTTTACATCTGTCATAATATTGGGCTTTTTATCGCACTTTCGAATTTTGACTTTTGCACTCCGAAAATAGCAGTTTTCTCCACAGTGCGATGGCTGGAGTGGTGGCTCCAATTGTTGGAGTGGTCGTCCCAGTTGTCGAGTCGGAGCTCTCAGCTTCTGAGGTTGCAACTCTAAATGTGTAACATTATTCAGAGCTGGTGGCTAGATTGGTGTATTTTGAGGAAGATCCGGAAATTCCTGCAAATTTGGTGGTGGAGGATGAGGTCGTTCAGAACGGTATGTTCGTGAAGTTCGTTGAATCCTCAAGCTCTTCAGAACTTGGCACCTACGGTAGTTGGCTGGATGTCCTCCTTGGCAAGCAAGTGTTTCTCTTGCCTTCATACAAGTTGAGCTTTCGTGGTTAAGATCACATCTAACACAACGTGGAGGGTGGTTACAGTACGACTTCGTGTGACCTTACTGCTGTCATATAAGATAAATTAAGCCCCAAAACGGATATTTGTCAAAGGCGAACCTATAATGACTAATAAATGGGCCTGTAGTTTTTTTTGTGTAACGGTTGTTCTTAGACGACCAGAAAGATCAAGTCTGGGAGTAGGGCAGCATTAATGGGTGTATTCTTCAACGGTGGTTAAAAAAAATTTCGGGAGGGAGACTTCAGGCTTGAAGATAAAGGTTGTGGAAGGACTTACTCAGTTGATGACGACGTTCTGTGGGCTTTAGTGAGAAAAAAAAAAAAAAAATTAGAACAACTGTTCTAAAACTTGCAGCGTAACTTAATCTTAGCAAACTGTCCGTCGATGATCACCTCAATTTTTATTATTACCATAGATATAGGAAAATGAGAGATTTAAATTCTTCCTGTCATTTCGCAAGAAGTGTTTGGACATTAGAACTGGCTAAGCTTAAATCGGTAAAAAACGTTTTTAGCTCATTTATTTTAGCAAATGCTTGGATATTAGCAATTGAGTGATTGAACCAGTTATTCCTATAGGTAAGGTAAAAAGAGAGAATTAGGATATTCTTGAACAACAGGGAATGAAAAAGTTTCTCTGACATGTTGTCTGAAATGTATTGATCGTAGGGGAAACTATTTTGAATAAATAAACCAGTAAATCTTAAATATAAATTTGGAGGCTGATAGTTAACTTCACCACTAATTTATTTAATTATGATGCACTAAGTTTCGGCAATAATGCCATCTTCTGGTGCACAAACAATTTTTACCTTAAGGTGAGTGAGTGCTTCCACCCAGAAGCCTCAGGTCTGAATTGGGTGTAAGTACCCACTCACCTTAAGGTAAAAATTGTCCGTGCACCAGAAGATGACATTATAGCCGAACCAGTGTAGATGTTAGTAAACAGAAAAGTAAACACACAGAGGCCATTTTGCGAGACTTTTGTTTCCCATTCTGAGTCATTTGAACTTATGGGACCCGAAAAAGTGCATTTCTGTTCAAAACATGTATAGAAATTCGTATATTTTCACTATCGCAATACTTTTCCATACTATATATTTCATATTTAGGTAAGTGAAAGTAATAATTTTACATTCAATTATATTAAACATAATTTTATATTTATGTTTATTTATACATAAATCAGATATTTATATTAGACCAACCAAATTTATATTTTTTGTAGGAAAGGTTAACAAGTTTAATTTTTAACTGTGGTTTAGTACATATCATCATTTCTGAAATGCCAAATGACTGAAGCTTCCAGAGAGGCAAATGCTGCCCCCGCTTGCTGGGCTATGAGCTTATTACCTGGCAATCCCTACTTACTATCACCCACTGTTGCTGCGGTGACATTTCTTTGAGATTGTAAACTTCTGTTTCCGACGACACCGTTTGACGGATTTCAAATCTGAAAACTACATTAAATTCAAGATTTTTTCTGCAATTGCGCTTTAACACATTTTTTTAAGAGATGCATAATAACGATTTTAGATTTGAAATTTTAAAAACGGAAATTCGAAAACTACTTCTTCCGGAATCTTCTCTTTACAACGAAAAACCCCCGAATATTTTGAAATAAAAATCGGACATATATTTCGATGAGATCAGGGGCTAAAACAAAATTTCAACGAGAGTGCTGTGATCTGTTATCTCAGAAACAAAGTGTAGTAATCGGTATCTTTTTTTATTCGTATATATTACAATTTGTCATAATAGACAA